>OY783203.1:46003243-46633243 GCA_963678705.1 Panorpa germanica
GTGGTACATAATTAGTAGAAGAAATTACTAGACAGAATCTGTTTTTGATCTGAAACAAAAGTAAACAGATCAATTTCAATATTGACATATTTAAAATAATATTTCTGTTACATTTTGATATCGATGTTACATATTTTATTTTTAGTTTTATTTCATAATATAAATTAAATGTAAAATATATATAACCTAACAGATTTTTAGACGATTCAATACATACAAATAATGCGGAAATTTTACAAAAAACTTTTAGATTTGCCTACATATAAGCGTATGTAATATATGTATATACATATGCGTGTATATAATGTGTGTTTATTAATATAGTGTTATTTAACAGTGTCATCAATTGAAGGTTAATATCATATTACTACACATTTCAATTATTTGATGTTTTTTTTGCTAAAATTTGCATACATAATATAATATATATGTAGTCTTATTTGAAATTAAAATTAATTTTAAAACGTTATCTTCCAGCATAACACGTTTCATTATCCATATGCATTAGTATTGTTAGATACATATATATATTTTTTATTGCGTTTTTTGATTTATATATATGATATATTTGATTTACATCTAATTTTAGTTATTCATTTGACCTATAATATGCAAGTACTACGTGGTAATTTATAATAAGGAAATTAACTAACGATAATTATGTTAATGATAAATTTCAATAAAAATGATTCAAAATAATAAGTCTTAAACTTTAACCCGCTACGCTCCGTTATGTATAACTTATGTAAAAAAATGTACTTAGATTTCTTTAAGCATACTTTTATATGTTTATAAGAAAGATCAGATGGTATTGATATCCACAGAAACAGACACATTGTGCTGTATTGTAGAGCCTGAGTATGTTAAAAAATATTTACCAAATACGAGTGACATGTTTCCGCTTACCTAGTCCTTCTATCAATGATAACTTCCAGTTGCTTGGCAGAGTAAATAACACCGCGGCTTTATAAGTGTAATATTTTATATAAAGTATGTCGTCTAGTCTGTAATGCATTAATTTAAAAAATCAATCAAAAAGAGGACATTTTAATGTCCTGCTACATATTCTGCACATTATCAACGATAACGGGATATATATTAGAATATATACTTGTATAATACGTAAGTGTGTGTCTGTTACATATATTATGCAAATTTTCAAATATTTGATAGCAATAGTCATGTGTGCATTACTCCCATTCGCATTCCCAATCCCCAATCCCCATTAAATGTTACGAGTTTATTCATTAACTTAGTAGACACCGCACACCGACTTGAATTGCATTGATTTGAATAAATACATAAATAAAAAGAAATATGTTAAATAATGAATTGTTCATATACTTTCACGATGATTTGTAAAATATTATTTAATGGTTTTATTTTACAGTTAATTAATTTACAAGTGTACACAGCAGTTATTTAAAATTCATATCAAACATAATAACAAACTTTCAGTAATTTATATTAATTTTGCAAATATTAAATTGAAAATCTTGATTGGAAAAAATTTATTAAAATATTTTATAGGAAATATTTCTCTTTAATTTAAATACTACACTGGATCCTTAAAGAATACACAGACGAAAATAATAGCAGAATTATATTACAGGTACATGGGTTATGTATATTTTACAAAAACAAATACTAAGTAAATAATCATGTAAAGCTTCCGCCTTATTAACGTACATTTTTTACATAAAATTAAAAGAATTAATACGAGAGCTGCATCATTTTCTTATAAAAAAACGTTCAGTCTATATTAATGAATATATTATTATGTATATTTTACATATTCTTTAATTTATATTATGACAGTAAAAATGCTATGTTACTGATATGTAAAATATACGTAAATAAAATAAAAGAAGGTGCATTTAAAAATGTTACAGAGTTAATATGTAAAAAGGAGGTTTTTTCCTGTGCATTCTATCTAGATTCACTCACAGATAACTAACAATGTAATAGATAATAACTGTCATAATGTTATTGTGGAACATAGCGACATATAGGTTTCGTTATTATATTTCATATTTAATAAGTGTGGAATTCTTATGAACATCTAATTTACTGTAATTTATCTAGAAAGCATTTGCCAAATAACACATGAGACCAATTAAGTGCACTTGTCAACAAACCATTTCACCATGTGAGATTAGTAGCACAAAAGTCAAATACTTCTCAATCGGCTACTCATTCTCTGTCTGATAATAATTGGTGTCTAGCTGTCTTTGGCCAGACTTGTTTTACGAGTACTCCTGGACCCTGGTCATACAGACACACACTGACACATTACACCTTCAATTTAGACAGGCACAAGTGCCGTCAGGTTGTCAAAATCTTTTTTGTTGTTTTTTGATAACAACAATTTAATAATTTGTTAAGTATTTAAGGAAGAAAAAAGTGACAATGCAGATTATAATTATTGAAGAATTAGAATATAATTTATTACAGTAAAACCACCTATTTTTTCTTTTGTTTCAAATATGTTTTTAAAAAAATCTTTCGATCCCGTGCCGTCTTAACAGGTGATGTTTTTTAATTTTTTTTTTTGACCGCCTTTAATTACAAAATAATAGACTTAAAATATTATTATAAAAAATTATGAATATGTAATGCATATGAATAAATGTTATGAATTTTAAATAATTTTTTTTAACTATAATAATTAAGTGATTAAAATCATACATTGGATTATAAATGTATGCTAAGTTCCATTGACAAGACTAAATGAAACAATTAAAAGTTTTAATTATAATTAGTTGAAAAAAAGTAATTAAAAGTGAAGACAAAAATGGTGCGAAAATAATAGATGAAATACTTTAGACTTTAGTGACCAAATATATATTTTTTTAAAAAAGGTAAAAGTAATGTTTCCTATCTTAATCAGATAAAAAAAGTACATAAAAACCTGCATAGATAAAAAATCTAGGAATGAAATCCAAAACTGATTTGGCTAAAATTTGCGCTCAAATACAACACTTAAAACTAAAACACTAAAACTAAAAAAAAATTATGCAAAATAATAAACCACGCACTATATTTAATTTTCGCTTTATTCAAATATTTTATTCTATAAGCATTTTAAAAATTCGCACAATAGTTAAAAGAAAACACTTAAAAAAATTACGCGATTCAAAATGTGTCTTGTTTTTTTGAAGTTGCGATGCGCTATAGCCGTGTCCGTCGGAGCCGGCGCGCGCAGAGCGACTGACTCTGTACTGCTTAGGACTGTGTATTAGGAGTCGGCAGTTCTTGAGAGTCTTGGCTCTTGGTTCTCAACGTAACTACGAGTGCGGACACCGGGACACACGTTGTGCGCTCCTCGACACCACGTTCAGATGAACACTAATGTTCATCGCCGTCGCGAGATCAAATATCTAGCGAATCATCCCATCCAACAATTCCATCACATCACATTCAATGAACGACTCTTGCTAACACAGCACGGTTTATTATTGGAAGCAAGCGCAAATAGTTGTGCGATATTTTCACATTTCCATTATGTTAGACTAGTGAGCAGATTTTTCAGAGTTCAATTAACTTAAGCCAAATAGCAAAGCATTAACCAGGACTATTTCTGAAGGGCAATTAAACATTATTGAGTGAGATTTATATTACAACCTGCGTTTACCCCGTCGTAAAGCGACATCTGTTTAGTTTGCATGATTTTATATATTATATTTGAATTTTATATCAAACTTATTAATATAATATAAAATTTGAATTTTTATTCCAAATTTTAGTACCATTTTTAAATTGAAATTTCTGACTCGAATATAATTATGAACAGGTGCTCAATATTAATAACTTTTTTTCATATAAACTAAATATAAAAATATACTTTTTTTAACAAAATAAAAAACATTTTTCATTTTCAAAATTCACGCATTTTTTGACCAAACTTTTTTTTTTAATTTTAGAATTTTCTTTTCGATTTGTCAGCTTTCCAATAAATTTTTTAGCCTCGTGGTCCGGAAATAAAAATTTTGAATTTTGAGTTTTTTTCAATAATTACATACTCAATTATTTCACAATCCAAATTTTGTACTTTCTTCAAATTTTCCTACCGCGCCTTCTCTACGATATTTTATCAATTTTCAAATATCTAAATTTCTAAATATGTTTGCACTGAATAGTGTAATACACATACAAGTTTCTATCTTTTACGATTTAAAAGTTATACAACAAAAAATTCTTAGCTTGCACGTTGGTGGCGAGCTTGAAAATTTGGTCTTTTCTGATAAAAATTTCTTTCCGGTTCAGCAATATGTAAACAAACAAAACGATAGTATATGGTTAGAGTGCAAATCAAAAGACAATTTAGACCAGCGAATTGCACTGCGAAAGCAAGCGTCTGCATCAGCGATGGTGCGGCTCGCGGTAACTGCCACAAGACGCTCACCACTCGTTTTCATTGAACAGGACGTAAAGATAAATCAACAAATCTGCTGTGAAAAGATTTTACACCATATTTCGTTACCTTGAGCACGTAAACAATTCGGTACAAACCATTAGACGTTTCAACAAGACTTCCAGTTTTATTTCTTCGCAACAATGGCCACCATATAAGCCCAATGGATTTTTTCATATGGTCCATTCTGGACCAGACGGTCGACATCTTAAAGATTGCTCTTTGCCGAGAATGGGACAAAATACCATCAAGTTATAGCGTCCATGCTATTATCCGCGCTAATGGTAACTACTAACTATAACAATTATTTTTTATATGTCAACATACTGAAGTTTTTAAATAAAAAAATCAAAATCTACAAAATTGCGGCATCTTTAATTGGTAACACTTCCAGCGTTGACCTGCATATATAGAGACTAACATAGGTTGGTTAGTTGTTGATAAAGCATTACTGTTTTTATTGGGAAAAAAGAACGTTCAAGCAAAGCAATGACTTGACAAGTATTATTTAGACTCTGCTCCATCGAAACAAATTCAGACTTTTCCATTGTTTTAATAATTATAAAACTAGCGTCACTAAAACCACAGTAACTCGTAAACTAATAATCGGAATGTTCTGAAATTACACATATCGTTTGAAGATTGGTACTATCTAAAAATCATAT
Source organism: Panorpa germanica (assembly GCA_963678705.1). Classification (NCBI taxonomy): domain Eukaryota; kingdom Metazoa; phylum Arthropoda; class Insecta; order Mecoptera; family Panorpidae; genus Panorpa; species Panorpa germanica. The sequence continues at coordinate 46,008,323 of OY783203.1, forward strand.
AAATTTGTCAATAGTGGCACAAATTTTATGTTATTATATTGGGACAACCTTTCATAATATTTTAAGCCAAAAATAATTAGAATTGAAAAATTTAAGTACCGTACCGACATCTATTCTATAAATTGACTGATCAGACAAAGAAGAAACCCCTTTAATCATCTGATTTCTCAGTGACAATATATACAGGGTGTTAGATACTCGTACGTCACTGTCAATATTGAAAAGGATGATGTAGATGTAGAAGGTCAAAAGAAAAAAATCAAAAGATATCGATGAAAGTAAATACTGATAATACTTCTCGGTTGTCGGTGATAGGACTCAGTAACTGAAATTGACCGATGTGAAGTATCGAAATGTGATTATTGAAAGTTTGTGTTTTTTAAATAATTGTCCATTTTTAATAGTATCTACTATCCTAAATCTTTTTAAATACTAATTGTATCAGATGTATTATATTCCATATTGTTTTTCAAACTACTGATCCCTGCGGACATTCTCTTTCTAATACTTTTTCTACTTTATTGTGCTCCGTTTATATTATTGCTAGTCTTTCATGGAAATAGCTTTCCATCACGGTATATATTTTGACTATGTAATAACCTACGTAGTGCACTAGGACGCCTGATAGCGGCAAAGGCACGATTAACATCATTGAAAAGCCTCATTAACTTTACTTTACAGCATATGTATTGCACCTTCTGCTGAGTTCTCTTTTTGAATGCAAATTGATTGCTCCTCTTCATCCCCATTAAAATGCATCTTTCTTTTGCTCTGCTTATAATTAGATTTTCCAGGATTTTTCCCTTAATATGGAGTAGTGTTATTGGTCTGTAAGAGCTTGAATATCCTTTTAAAAATAGTCTGACCTAAAACCTACTTTCAACTGCGACACGTCTCTGATCTAGGCATGCGTTATATACTCTTAGCAGGTGTTCGGGTTTCAGGATATTATAAAATCCGTTTCCAGGCGGAATTTGAATGGACACGCCAGGTTGCTCTCTAACAGACTCTAGGTGTCCTGGGTCTCCCAGATCGTGGTTTAGTTAATATTAAATCCAATTCTGAATCGATTGAATTGTTGAGCTTCATTTGTGTTTCATATATTGTAATGAGAATCAAAATGTCGTTTGGCTTCGATCGCAGAAGCGTTCTTTCGATAATACTCGCGAATGCAAAGCGCACGTTGTGCCCCGTATTAGCCGTTCTCGCATTTAATACTCTCCCCATGCTGTAGTACGTATATAGAAGGAAATTCAATGTCAAAAGTCAAAATGTCAAAAGTTTGTTTCACCGAGAAATACAGCCAAATCCGATTTTGATTGATAAAAATATATATAAAATAAAATAAATATCCTATATTATAATGTTCCAAGTGCAAATTTATTTGCTTATATGTTTATTTGTTTATATGTTTACGCGATTCGTATGGTAGGTGGAAAACGGCTCCGCGCATTTTCTTAAAAATCGTCTATTCCTTAGAGAAATAAATTCTAAGACCTGGGCCTGGTAGGAAACTTTGGAGAACACTCAAATTTTGAATTATTTAGTAATAAAGTATATTATTAAAAAAAAAAGTTCAAAACTCAAAAACTTTATTTGGGGGCACGGGGGCAGTTTTTGCCTAGGTTAAAAATTGAGCTAGAAAGTTGAAATTTTATATATGGGCTAACTTTGATGCCTAATTTACAAATCGAAAAAAAAATCCCAAATTTTGAAAAAAGATGGTCAATTAACAAATAAATTGAAAATGTTTTACATTTTGTTGAAAAAATTATATTTTTTTGGTCAATTTCATACACACCAAAAAGACGTCGCTTTGCGACGGGGGTAAACTCTAGGGTATACTCTATACGAGTATATATATGAAATAAATATATTTGAATGATATTTTTATTCTCTCCGACATTGATCCGAAAGTTGGACCCTGCTTGGTCTCTGCTACGACAGTAATGTATCCTAGATTTCATAACATAAAGTTTAGAAAAAAGCTGAAATAGCAAGTATTTCATATTATGATAATTTTAATGTTTACATAACAAAACATTGTGTAGTTACAAAAAGTCGTCATAAGTTATGCCTTATGTCAGATTGCCAACTAATATATCATACATTACAAATGGCACATGGACAAATGCACTGGAAATGACAGCAGGCGGGCAGAACACGAACTCAAATGTCCATTCCATACCCAATCACCAATCACCGACCGACACTGCCAATAACCACAGAGACGGACTGCTATTGCAGCGTCTTCATGTTGCAAAATGAAAACACAAACTGACAGAAACAATAGATTCATTTCACCGAGATACACTCAGCTGCAAGCAAATTATATTAATAACTACTGGTAAAGCAAAATCCCCCTTTAATTTAATATATTTTTGTATTTTTTAGTTTAACAGGAATATTACGTTATTTTCAATTATTTGGTTATTTCTTTATCTATTGTTATGAATATTTAGCTTTTCGCTCAATTACTTTTGTTGTTTCATATTCAAAAGGTTTGAACGTTCTGTTGTTTATTAAAATCACTCTTAATACAGCTCTCAAACCAGCAACAACCAAAACAACAAAATAAGAGCAAACTAAATAAAATTAAGAATAATCATCTTTTGTACTTTTTATGTATTCTATTATTTAATTGTGTTTAATATAAGTGTGTTAAAATATAACCAGTGCTATTTTCACTTACTAAAACCTAAGCCAACAAGCGAAATTGTGAAACAAGCGAATTTATAGGAAATAAAAGAACAGCTGTTAAACCAACGCGTATTCAACACCTACGCCCGTCGCACGCTGCAACCGTATTTCAGCGTATTTATACGCTGTAAATGTAATGAACCCTCACTCTGCAAGCGACAAAATAGCTCTCATACTGGAACCGTATTTAAGCGAATTTTAACCAAGTGAATACATGCTACAACGCTAATCCTATTCGAATCTTTTATATGCAATCAGCCGTCTCAGACTGGAACGATATGGAAGGCAATGCAATAAAATAATCTCTTTCATAACAGTGGTGTATCTATAAAAATTAAAGTAAAAGTTTGCTCTCATGATAAATTATGTTAGTGGAAAACAACTCCAATACACAAGTTGCTTGGTACGTATCGGTACGTGGTATGTATGTATTGTGACACAAGACATGCAATGAACACAGGAGTTGGATTGCTCTAAAAGTTCTAGCCGCTCAACCAAGCCACCGATTTACGCCCGATTTCGTCGTCGCTTAAATACGCTTGCAATGTGCGCCGAGCCCTAATCGGCTAAAACATTAAATAAAATAGATACGTACATAACCAACACATGTAAATGATTGCATCTAGTCTATTAAAAAATCATTCGACGTAGATTTCAGTAAGGATTCAAAATATCTAATATAGCATTAGCTGTTCGCACCTCAATTTGTATAAGCACCTACCTAAGTAACAAACGCATGACTACAAAAGTATGAATTAAATATTCGTGTTACTTAATAATAAAAAAACGCTTGTTAAAAAATCTGTGATTGATGTGAAATCAGAGATTGTCAGCAGTGTCGTAGCAAGAGGGGCCCGAAGAGGGGACGAAATTTTCTGGCTGTCATTTCCAACATTCGTTACTGCACATGCGCACTTATTTATTTTACGAAGGCACCGGTTTTCAGTCGTACAAAAAATGCAAATATGTCAAATTTTTAATAAAGCTATTATGTCTGCTATACGTTAAATTGATAAACTGTTTAGGTAAATTTATAATATTTATGTTTTTCATGCGTTTATGCAACCTTTTTAAAAGAATATTCCAACATTAACTAAAACACTAAAATTACTGCTTTATTTATTAAAATAAATAATTTACATTGTATTTTGTGCACAAACAAACATCAATTTTAAAAACTTATCGAAAAAAGAATTTGCACACGTAATAGTACATATTGCAAAGAACACGTATTAGTGATTGCCTACTTCAGGCGCAATTAAATTAATATCATAGGTTCATAAAAGTTCTGTTGTTTAAAACAAGAAGGGAAAGGAAGAATAGATAGAGTTAAGGACGACGGTACTTGTCACACGATCGTCTTAAGATAGTTTGTACGTTCAGTACGGGCCATGGGAAGTTAAGACAAAACTGTAGTGTTGTTTCTATCTCTGTTGTCCAATGTATTATGGTTTAGTCAAAGACAAAATTGTTTTCAGATTGTCATGTTTCTAGCTTATAACTGGTCTAAAAGCCAGCTCAGCATACGAATAGTATAAAGGCTAACTATGCAACAGTTGCATCAGTTAGACATGCAGTTTAAACATATCATATTAAATTTCAATAACACGAAAACAAAAGAGAATTTGACAGAAACAATACAGTACTTTTTAAACTTCCATATATAGTAGATCCACCTACAATGTATGAAGATTCACTTACAAGTGAATACAACGCAACAAAATATACATATAGTAACTTTTATTTCAAGCTAAAATTAAAAAAGCGACTCCGAAAAAATGAGAGACTTTATTTACTAAACCCAAAGTTTGCTAGTGATCCACGTTGTCCGTCTACTGACCCACTTACTCGCCACTTCATGAATTAACAATTTTCTTCAGAAAAAATTAATTGTATCGGAATAATCGTTTGAAGCAAGTATAAAAGTATTTCAATCATCAAGATACTTGTATCGAAAGTATTCAAGAATACTTCAAACTCTAAGCAGATATAATAAGTACAGTTCAGTTCTGTTGTAGCTCTGTAGTTAGCCAGATTGTTTTGGATAGGAGTGAAGTGCGTGGTCTGAGAAATTGTACAATACAGTAGTCATGTATTCTAATAAATTAAAACTCTTCTAATACGCAATTTATCTTTGTAAGTGAATGATCACAGAAGTTTGTCATAAAACTCAGAAAACACTTTTCCTGGAAACAAGTAGCTTAAAGAAAAACTTATGAAAATATTGAGGACAATCTTCAAACCACTACAAAAAAGTTGTTATCCAAGAACACTTAAATTACAATCTTTTATTATTCAACTATTAAATTTTACATAATAATGCGTATTACTCATTGCATATTAATCAGGCGTCTCTCAATATAAATAGAACTTATGGAATATCTAAAAATTATTGAATCTATTTTAAGAACGCAGTATCATCACTATCACGAAGGTCAAAATGTATTCAATATATACAAATGTATTTGTATAATTAAACTTTACATTTTTTTCACATTTACCACCCTTTCATGCCTTCTTTTGTTTTCTTTCTTTCTCTTCTTCTCTTCTTGTCTTTGTCACTCCTTTGTTCTACTTTTTATTCTCTTTCATTACTACTTCATTCTCTTCATCACTATATCCTTTTCCCGCACTTATCCTTAACCATCATTCTTTTAATTTATAACTTTCTAAAACCTAGTGAATTCTCTTTCCTCCCTTTTTTCCAGAAAGCGTGTTCGTATAAAAAAACCAAATAACCAAACCCGGACACGCATATGTGAACCTCACATGATAGTAAGCATACGCCATCTACTTTATGTTGGATTAAGTATATATTAAATAGAAAGAATTTCTACTGAAAATTTGATGTCGTTCATACGCTGTAATCAGTAGTAACTTTAGAGAGGTTCATTGTGGTTTATTAGCGTTTATTGGCGTTTATGTTTCTTCGAGTTTTCATTTATTATTGGCAACAGTAAAAAAATATTTGTTATATTTGAAAATATAATCCAAAATGGTGAAATTAACTCCTGAGCTTATTCATGCTTCCATGCAGTTCATAAATGCCGCGAAGGAGCGGGAACTTGATTTACGTGGTGAGAATTAAGGTTATGTTTGCCTAAAATGATAGTTATAAACATACGTATTAATAACAAATTGAATCTTGCTATACTTTTTCAGCATACAAAATACCTCAGATAGAAAACTTAGGGGCCACGCTGGATCAGTTTGACACCATTGATTTTTCAGATAATGATTTGAGAAAACTAGATGGATTCCCACTACTACCTCGGCTGAAATGTCTACTTCTTAATAACAACCGAATAAAGTACGTTATCTGTGTTAATACATATTATGTATAACTTTTGATGATTGATTAAAGATGTATATTAATGTTTTTCAGTCGAATTGGGACAAATTTGTTTGAGAGTCTACCAAATCTGCAAAGTATTATTTTAACAGGAAATCTTATTCAAGATCTCTCTGATTTGGATGAATTAGTGAACTTACCAAAATTACAAACACTAAGTTTGCTACACAACCCCGTTACTGCGAAACCTCATTATAGACTCTACATCGCACATAAGTAGGAATATAATTTTTGGAACAATGACTATATAAATAAACTTGTATTTTATTTATTATAATTTCTTCTTATTTTTTTTACATACATTGTAGATTTCCAGAACTGCGATTATTAGACTTCCGTAAAATAAAACCCAAGGAAAGAGAAGAGGCCAATACATTGTTTAAATCTAAAAAGGGTAAAGATATACAGCGTGATATTGCTAAAAAACCCAAGACATTCGTTCCTGGTTCTAAATTGCCAGAGCTTGTTAAAAAAGATCATGGTATGTTATTATGATTACGTGACTTACAAGTATAACATCAAGTGATATGTGTATTATTTGAAAATATATATATTTTTTAATAGGTTTGTCAACGCAAGAAGTTATGAAGATTCGGGAAGCTATTCGAAAGGCAAATACTTTGGACGAAGTTGAGACTCTAACAAAAATGTTACAGGCTGGCCAAATTCCTGAGAAGGTCACAGCAAATGGAAGACATAATCATCCAAGTAATAGAGGACAAGACTTTTATTATGTCAATTACAATAATGATGTGTATTACCGCTAGAATGCTGTTAACATTAAAATATTAGCATGAAGAATTAGTTATTGTCTAACTTTTAGAAAGTTATTATTTTTAACATACTATACATAAGTCAGAATGCTTGTGTTTGTTGTACGTTGTGTATTTGTTTTAAATATTATAACGTACAATTTTGGCATATATATATATCGTGATATATCACGTACAGCCATTATTGTTTTTTCCCATAATCGGTGAGAATGTAAGAAATCAGTTTATATTTTAAATTCAATAATCTATGTTAGTTTATTTGTGTATGCTTGACTTTGTTGCATGTCTGACCTGCATGATAAAATAGAACAATGATTTATAATCAAAATCAACGCGAACATTTTAGGTATTTCCAAATAGCTTAATTATCATGTAAACTGCCGTAACCACAGAAATAATATTCAACATAATTTTATATGTTACAGGATTTAGAGGAGGGCACATTGAAGATGTTGAAATGGATGAAGACGATACACAAATGCATTGATAATAACAGGTAAAGTATGTCTTTAATTATATACCTAATTTCTCTTCCAACTAAATTTGATTAAATTCAGAATAAGCAAATTCCAGAGTCTAGGCTCTTATAATATTTTTTCAGAATTATATTACCATAAATGAAAATGCTATATTTTAAATTAAATTAAATTGTTTTATACCGAACTTTGATTTTATGGTTTATTAGGCTAATACTAAGTAAATAAATTACATGCAAAGTTCTAATTTTTAGTTAGTAACCATAAAATTTAATAAAACATAGATTTAACTATATTTTTAAATAAAAACTTAGGTATTACTACAAAACATAAAATATATTTTTGTAACTATGTATAAAAAACAACTTCTCATATCTAAAATTTCATCATAAATGCCAATTTCAAAGTTTGCTAAGCCATATGTGATATCATTAAATATTTAATTAATATATATTTGACTTTTTAGGTTTAGCTGGTAAATATATGCTGATAAGGACTAGAACAAAACTACAACTATACTGATACTAATATTGTTTTTAAAACATAACATTTTAGTCAATTGGTACTGAGAAGCGATAATTTTAATTTTACAAACCTATTATATTATTTGATTAACTCAACTAATTTTACTTATATACATACACTACATATATATATATATATATATATATATATATATATATAAATGTATGTACATATATAAAGTGTATGTATATTCTTTACTTTTTTCTGAAAGTCTTTCTTTATATTAAATGATTAGTTTATTACCATAAACATGGATCAAACAAAATGAAAAATTCTAGTATTTAATTATATGTTTTCTATACATATATAAGATTCGTTTTGTTTCGAATACACTTTTGTTGAATTTTTTTTTAAATTGTAATAAACCAATTAAATTAATTTTTTATAAACTTCTTACTACTACAATTATTTTTCCTAATCAATATGTATTTCCTAATATAAATTGTGATAACATTTACTACTTGTAATTATTTTTTTAAAACTGCCATCAAATTAAATAAGATTAATTCTTTACCGACTGCACAATAATAGAAAATTATCCATTTTGATCGAAAACGTCAAAGTTGTGCCATTGTTTAGCTTTATTTCAGCCAGCTTTGAAGATCAATTAATTATTTACGTTATTTCATAATATATTTGAATCTAATAGAAATCGCTTGAATAGGCAAAATTGTACCAAATAAGAATTATCTTTGAAGTACTGTTTTGAACGTTGTGAAAATTTATACATAATTCAATTTTAGTTAACATATAACATACAGTGAGAAAAATATAATTGTTAATATTGAGCTAGCACATAATCACACTCAAAAGCTCGTGTTCTAACGTTAAGGTAAATTCTAGTAAATAAGAATGTATCAAATACTTTTATATATACGTTCATGTTTTCTACAGAAACTGTTGAATTTAGAGCTTACTAAAATCTTTTAAATCAATCTTGAAGATTTTAACTTGGGTTTGCATTTTGCAGAATAAACTTATACATTCTTTTCTATCAATAAAATTCAGAAAAATGATCTTACTAATTTTCACACTTATTAATATGAAATAAATTTACATTATTCAAGTTGTTAAAATTCTGTTTTCGTAGTCCTAACTTTTATAAAGTTGTACTAAAGTCTTAAAGTTTTTTTTAATGAATCGCAATTTTTATAATATTACAAAAGTATATTAATAAGTAAAAGTGCAGTTAACAGGTGAACAATTAAATAGCAAAATTTAAAATTGTAATGCATGCACTTTACCAGTTTTGGATTCATGGTACTGTTTCTGCCGTATGTTCACAGTAAATGTTAGAATAGCAACCTATCGAAGCCCAAAGTGAATGTGTAACACATACGACGTTAAATCATTAGTGACTCCCATCAATTTCCCAATTTTGAAAAATAAGTATTAAATTTTATTTTAAATGAAATAGAAAACTACTCTATTCTAGGAAATTTTAATGATGTTGTCTTTTTTAAAAAATAATTCTAAACATTTGATTTTAAAAAAATAAGTATTAAATATTATTTTAAATGAAGTAGAAAACTACTGTATTTTTTTAAATAATTCTACACATTAATGGGTTTTACATACGAAAAAAAAACAAAAACTTAATAAAAATTAATTAGTTTTGTCAATTTTATTTCTAAGCATTAAAATGCAAGCATCATAGGCTATAAATATTTTTCAATTTGTTTTAATTAAATTAAAAAGAAGGAAAAGGAATTCCTATGGTCGTGAATTTAAAATTTTTCATCTACAGAGTTTGTAATGTACATTGGGAAAATTCTTTTAACAAGGTAAGGATAACACATTAATTCTGCAGCACTAGGACGATTATTTGGATTTGCAGAGAGTAGCTGTTGTATCAATGTCCACAAAGATTCAGAGAAATGTTTCATATTTATAGGTTCCACTTTTGCGTTCATAATGTTTGTGACAAGTCCAATAAGATTCTGCAATGTTAAATTTTAAGTGTAGTTTAAAATTAAAGTCACAGTATTTTACTAACTTCCATAGTAATATAATTCAAAGTACTTACAACTCCTTCAAACGCTCTACGTAGAGTACACATCTCATATAAAATACATCCTAATGCCCAGATATCGGTTTTATAATTATATGGAATATTTTGGCATAATTCCGGTGCTAGATAGTATGGAGTTCCTATTACAGTCATTGCCTTCGAACACCTTTAAAATATTTAGTAAGATTCTATATTCGTGTATAGATTATATGTATCATAACAATAATAATGAAAACACTTACTCAATTAATATCTTAGAAATGCCAAAGTCTCCTATTTTTACAGTTCTTCCTTTTGATAAAAATATATTGTCACATTTTAAATCTCGATGTACTATGTTTTTGCTGTGAATATGGTCGAGTCCCATTAACACTTGAATAAAAAGATGTAAGACATCCTAAAAGAATATATATTTTTCAAGAAAATGTAAATCATATTGTTTCAATAATGAGCTAAAATAAAAGCATATAGTTAAGTAAAATAAATACCGATTCAAGGAGAAAAGCTTTTTTAATCATTAAAAAATTAGCTAAGGTACCCTCATTTGCAAATTCCATCACAATATAAACGCAATGCTTATCATAATAATTTTCATAGTACTTAATAATATTAGGATGATCAAGTTTAGATAATACTGCAATCTCATTGTTTGTTGCCTGGAATAATAATTAAGTTGGTGAAATAACGTAATGCTGTTACTTATTAACACAAGACACAAAAATTCATATAAGTTAAAGAAAACACAAAAAGTAATAAACTAAGTTATCATATATTTGAACAGAAACCATATTTTACAATAAGATAACAAGTTTCACTGCAATTTCAGAAATTAAAATGTCGTAAGTAATGTAAACAAAAGAGCAATCCAAAATCATTATTAATTAAATGAACAACAACTTTATGGTGGTTATTAATCTTAATATCTCGTTTGTTATTTGTAAAGAACAACGTATTTAAATACAGATTGAAAGTAAGTTGTATCAAACCATTGCTAAAATTCTTAATTTCTAATCATACAAATTTAAGTTATGAAACAGTTTTTTTTGTTTACTTTTTAGCTCTTTTACAAAGTCCTACATAGAGACCTTTTGTTATGCAGCAGAATGGCGAAAGAAATAAGCATTAACTAAACAAACTAACGAACTGCAATAAAAATTGACATCCATTGTAAAACATATTTAGATTTTCTCATAACAAACATAAGTGGACATTACATTTTGGTTAGGATTACCTGCGATTCTTTCTCATTCATGTAATTTGTACGAATTTGTTTGATAATACATTTTCTGTTATCCTTAATTCGTTTGCATAAAAACACAGTTCTAAAAAATATAATAATTTTAAGAGATTTATTTTTATTAGCATAATGGCGTTTATTTCAATATTTCATCTTTCATATTTCATTATAACATTTAATAAATTAGTAGTTTTTACCCATATGTTCCTTGACCAATTGTGTCCACAGTTTTGTAATTGGGATAATTAAAATTATAGCAAGACATTTCGAAATTTAAATATTTGATTAACGATAATTGATTAAATTGTGATCCGCAGAAAAAGTAACACTTTAGTTAATCTTGAAAAGATGCAAGAACAATTATTCTATATTATTCTTTACAATCCGTAACAGAAATTAGAAATAAAAATTAAAGAGACCCGCGGAAATACCAATAAAATGACATATTTTACTGTAATATCCTTCCGCTAGGTATCGGTAAATTAGTAAAGTTTCCTAAGTTCTCTTCGTGTTTTGTGTTTTGTCAGTTTATTATCTGTGGCGCTGCTAGCCTTGGACGGTTTTCGACAGTTTTTATAGGTTAGATTGAAATAAGTTTGTCTATTTCACTGCAAAATTGATTTTTTCTTCTTAATTAATTATAAATAATGGGAAACGCCTGGGCACTTCATGTAAATCCCGAAGGAACACCACATCCATTGAGGGAGCCAACATTTGATCCAAATTTTGGATTCCCAAAGGGTCGTAAAGAAAGAGGTTAATATTTTTACATAATATTTTTTTTTACGAACTCTGTACTAATAAAAAGTAACACATTAAACACCTTTTGAATATTTTTTTTATCATCATATATACATTTTTAAGTAGTTTTTATGTTTACAGTTATGTAATAAACATAGGTACTGACTGACTGCTGTCAATGTCTTAACTATATACCCCTACTCTCTCTTATTATTTTGTTTTCATTTATTAACATTGTTTAATTAATGCATTGTTATTTTTAGTTATGTTAGTAAGTCAAGCAGAATTAGAATCTGCGAAAATTCCTTTGGAAGCTAGGGATTACTGCGCACATTTTCTTATGAATTATCAGTCATGTCGAGCTGATGTCTGGCCCTTTGCTTATAAATGTGCTCATCAAAAACATGAATATCTCCACTGCGAATATGAAGAGTATGTATTAAAAATATTTTTAAAATTAAGTTAAAGTAAGACTTTGTAATATCGAATTTTATTTATAGTTATGTATTGCGAATGAAGGAATTTGAACGCGAACGTCGTCTGTTACAACGAAAACAACGTATTGAAGCTAGACAACTCGCTGCTTGAATTGAGAAATATATTAGCATTATATGGTTTTATTGAATATTTAAGAAATACAAGACTTCTTCAATAATGTATTTCTTGATTCAATTGTATTTATGCTGTTGTATTTTGTAAATAGATTTTAAAATTAGAGAATAAAAGTATAACCACGGAATAGAATAGTTTTCTTTATTTTGTTAATTCTTTTATGAATTACTGAAGGAATCAGCATCACTCTTGACAAATCATTTAAAATCAGTTTACATTTAGAACTTAATATAATTTATTAATAATTAAAATAAAACATGTATGTGTACATTTTCGTAAGAACATTTACTTCAATTTTTTTTATTTGTAACATTAACATTTATATATATATATTAATATATGTCAATTTTAAATTTGGTGATGATGAAAAAAGTATACCCTAGGAATAAATACTACGTCTGGGTTAACAAAATAATTTCTACTTTATTAACCAAAAATCAATTTCTACTTGAAAGAAATTATACGCATAACTAAAATTGTTACAGATCTGTAAAACATATACGTCTTTCTACAATAATTTTTTTAAAATTAGGTTTAAAAATATTTTGATTTTTATAAATTTGCTAGTAACTTGTCATGTATTTTCGTCAAGATGCAAAATAATGTATGCAGTACAGCTTATTTATAGAATAAATATATTAACTTTAAATAAATTTTGTATGAAAAAAAAGTGAAACAATAACAATCACAATTATAACTGTTTAAAGATGCTGCCATTGAGTTGCAACCAAATTATTTGTAGAATCTATAGAACGAGCAATCTCTTCATGAACGCCGTGACTAAGCCATAATAGATGCAATTTACGGTAACGCTCTTCACACAATTTAAGAGGATTTCCTCGTCGCAATCCCTGATCTGTTTCACCATATTCATCCAGGTACGGTGGTGACATAAAGCATCCCCTACTGGGACTAGCCAAGAATAAAATTTCACATTCTCGAACTCTCAAAAAAATTCCCACTCCTGCGCCGCATTTATGAGCATGGTAAATGCATGCACCTACTGATAGCTTGCTCAGTTCTGTTTGACAACAATAACTCTGAGAACAGAGCATTTCCCCACATACTAGACACATGGTGGGATTTCTTGAATCATCACGATCACTGTTTGGGCAAGTAAACAATGATACTGTATTTATTAGTTCACTGTAATCGGTGGGCAAAGGAACCAATTTACTAACAACTGGTAAATCCTGAAGAAGTGGACTATTCTTTGGATCATTTAGAAAATTTATGAGATCTGGATGGTGACACCATTTTAAAATAAGTGAAGAAACATCAGATGTAAGTAGATCATCAAAATTTTTTGGTAGACCTAAATATTTACATAAACTATCAAATTCTTCACCCGTCCCCGTTAAATTGGATGGAACAGGAACATCAGTCAAAAAGTGATAGAAAATGGCACAACATCGCAAGAAAGGACGACATGCTTCTTTTACATGTGTAACTAGTTTTTCTTCTGAGCATGCAAATGTTTTTACATTGATTTTTAATTTAACAGCTTCTGTCAATTTCATCAATGCAGATTTATTAGTACCTTCAACGTCATCAACCTCCATAGCTGCTTCAGTAGTTTCACTTGGGATCAATATTAGTGATTTAGTAATTCTGGCTAAAAGCATTAATTTAAGTGCATATGATTCTTGAGTTCCTCCGGTTTGTATAGGTGGTGCCATGAATGTGCCTAATAGACATGGCAATGAAAATGTCAGTATCACAAGAATACTAAAGCAGTCCCATTCGAGGATACAAGTATCTTCATGATCAAACAACATTGATAATAGTGCAAGTACCGAGTTATTCCAATTTGAGGTTTTACGATGCATTGCCGGAAATGCAGCACAAATACGCACCAAAAATTGAACACAATCTCTTTGTCGACTAGAAAGATCTCCTAGAAGTGATTTATCAGTATCTCGAAGTAACATTTCAAGCGAAAGAATTGTATATGCACATGATTTCCAAAGTAATATTGCCTTCCTTGGATGTCTACTATCAACTTTAAGATCAGTTCCTTTAGTTATTATAGCATCAGTAAATATACGTATTATATGTTCAAGGGTTTCACTGAATTTTACTCTGCTTTCGCCGGGATATAATTGTTCAAATTTTGATCCCATATCACCAAGGTTAGAAACTACATCATGAATAGAGGTAGTGTATTTGTTTTCTTTAGCTAATGGGTCGAGTGTAAATGACATTTCATGTTCTAGTCGAATTCGTTCAGTGAATTTATGAAAATTATTTGAATCCCGAGATTTTAAATTAAGTGTTGTCTGAAGACCTACGAGCCACTGTTCGAATGATATATCAACTGTCACAATTTTCGGTTGCAAAATTTGAAGTGACGGTATTAGGGGAATAACAGTATTACTCAGACACTCACAAAGCGGGCAAAGGAATTCCTGCTTGTCGACATCGAAACTAGCTGGTTGTCGAAGACGATATGGTCGACGTGTTTCTTTTGATACTACATTATCAAAATACTTTTGCCAGCAATGGATGTGCATTACATGACCACATGTTCCAGTATGAGTAGCTGGACCTAGGTTGGATGACATTATTATATCTTTTTCCGGTAAGTTATCAAGTCGTTGTGGTCGCAACACTGTAGATTGTTGCACATACGCAGATAGAACAAGAGCAAGACCATCCTTAGTTGCTATACTATCTTCTTGGCACAAAATACATGTATACGATTTCTGTTCAACCGATTTAGATGTTTGTCTAGGGCCCAAACAAACGGGATCAGAGTTATCTGATATATCCATATTGGACCCTTTATATTCACCAGATGCTCCTTGTAAACTTACACTTTCTGCTTCCTCAAATAATTCAGCATTTTGTTTAATAAAATTGTTTTGCATTGATGCCATTTGAGCCATCAATTTTTCACGTCTCTGTGCTGCCATCATTGCGCGCCATTCTTTATCACTAGTAACGGATTGTTTGGTATTAGGTTCTTGTTTGGAAGAATGCGGTTCGCTTTCAGCTTGATGTTCAGCCATAGGAGTACTCGAAATGCTTTTAAACTTGTTAATAGTCCACATCAACAAGTCTTTATGCGCTTCCACCTTTAAGAAGAAAACATTCCTATATAAGTCAATATTCAATTAAATCAATATTGGCCTTCATGCATTAAAAAATTACTTACCCGTTGACTAGTTACTAATTCTTCCATTAAAGGTAATATCATCCATTTACCAGCTCGTGAAGTAAACGTGAGAATATCATATCGTTTACTCTCTTCTTCTTGTAAAGCATATCCAATCAAATGTAAAACCTAAAGGTAAATTTTTCATAAGACTTGGTAAGACTAATAATATAGAAATAATGTTGCAGTTAAAATATTTACCTTATGAAGTTGAGTTTCGGAAAAGCTTCGAGCTCTTAAATCTGTACTTCGTGTAAGTATTGTATTCATTATATGGAGCATAACATCACACTGCAAGACATTGCTCAACATACTAGAACGAAAATAAATCATTACTATCGAATATAGAAATTAAGCTTATGAAATACAAGTTAAAATAATAACCTAAAAGATGGGGATAATTTTAATAGATCTGGTGGAGGGCAACATTCCAGTTCATTTGCTTGCTTTCGTCTGCTGCGTTGTGTTTCTTCAGATTTCGACAATTCTTCTCTGGTGTAATGATAAAAGAAAACATTATATTGATTGTATAGAGAGCTTTTTAATTCGTATACTCCCTTTCCAGTTGATTGTGTTGGCTTTTTAAAGTCCGCTATAGAATCTATAACATTTTCCATTCCAGTTTCATGGTGTATATCATCCGGAAGTGTTTTATTTAATTCAGAATGTGGCATAGGTTTAATACATAATTGCTGTATTAATTCCTTTTTAATTCGCTCATCTTCCGTAACATTACTGATGCCAGGCGTATGCCTTTCGCCAACAATTGTAATCAATAAACTAAGAAACTCTTCTACTAAATTAATAGTTTGTCTAATACTGTCTTCTTCCGGACTTCTAATTAAACTCCTTGTTTCAAATAATGGACTTATCCAACTCAGTAGATTAAATTTATTTAGCAGATGAATGAGAAATTCATTACTTTCAATTAGTATTGCACCAATTTGCAGTAATACAATATCTCGATCTAACATTTCAGTACGACATTTGACGTTATGATAAAAGTACAACTGATTTAAAAGTGCATAACCGTTTCGACGCCACATGCCCGCATGAACCTGTGATATCATTGACTGAGTTCTAAGAACAGGTTCTATTATTTGCTCAGGCACAGGTTTATCAACAGCAAATTCTTGACTGTCGTAACTTAAACCAAATTTTTCCAAATGCAAATGTAAGCCCGCTAAGAAACGAGATAATGGCAAATGTATCGAAACGGGTTGATTTGATACATCATATACATAGCATGTTGCGCTATGGTCCGCCAACTCTTTCAGTTCACTGACTACACATGAATCTTTAACCAGAGTATCATGTAATCTCTGTAATGTAGCTCTATATGCCTTAATAAGAACAACTCGATCAGTACCGCACCACTCAATCACTAGTGTAAGGACATGAGCAAGTTTTATGTGCAGATTGAATGCTGATTCCCATTCTGGCTCATATTCCATGTGTTGACCTATTTGCCTGGATACAGCATCCATTCCTTGCATTGATGTTAAGAGTTTTAAAATAAGTATAACTCCTTGTAAGAATCCTTTACGTAATTCATCGGTCCATACTTCCGGCTTAGAGCTCAGAAGATATCGCAAGTCATATAAAATATATTGCGCTCGTTTAAATGCTAAGTTCGAAACATTTCTCTCAAATTCCAATTTACCATCCTTATTACATTTGCGTGAGCATTCCGATATAAAAGTATTCAATAGAATAAATAGAACATCTTGAGAACCAATTAAATAATGTGCCAACGTAGGTACTGTAAAAATTTGTACACTCAAAGAGGATATAGAAAACGCATGATCATGATCATCTCGAATGAAGTCTTGCATTATAGACCCATAATTTTTTGTAAAAACTGTAGCTAAAGCTTTTTTGCTGTGATATTCTAGAAGCATCCCAGAAATGAAAAGTCTGTGCCAGCTTGTACGGGCAGCCTTCCACAGATAAAAATCTCGAACCATTATTCCTTCTATAATTGAACGTTCCCCTGTTCTAGGTTTCAATGCAACTTCACTAAAAACAATTCTGAAACCTTCCATATGAGCCAAAGAATTTTGCAACCATGAAAGCAACTTTAATGCATATAACTGATGAGCCATAACGTATGTATGCATAACTAGCACCTTCAAAGCACGACTTCCATGGCGAGAAGTATACCGCTCTATTTCCGTTTTAAGTTCATTGCAATGTTGAAATGATGAACATTTTACAACTGCACGGCCCTCTCTATCAATATTGGTCACATAATCGATAGCTTCTTTTTGCGAGCATTTAATTACTCGTGTTAACGTGTGTATCACCTATGAGGAAAATAGAGTTTCAGGTTTGTTCAAAACAATAATACTATTGATTGCATTTATTGTACCTGTTCAAATGTATGTGTTTCATCGTTATATAAAACCGTACAATAAGTATCTGGAGTAGAAAGATGTGACAGAACTTCTTCATCTGCTTCACGAGCTGGTTGTAGATCCAGTGGTAGTCCTGGAGCATGCTCCAATGTCAGTAGGTAATAACAGTACCAAAGAACTGCATCTAACATTACACGAGTACGTTCTGTGACGTCTGGTGGAAATGCTGATACTTCTTTGGAATCATTTTTCGCGCCAGCCTAAATTAATTGTTAGTTAATATCGCATAACATTCTTGTATCGTTAGAGAATATTATTTGATTTCAACATACAATATGAATTTCACAGAACGGATCTCTTTTCCAAGCTTCTTGGTCTCCACAATCACAGCATCCGCCGCCACTAGACGTCCCCATTTTATATTTATGATGACGATGCTCCGATCCCTTAAAACAGTCAACGCAGAGAACGCAAGTTGCATCCATACCTAATATGGGGAAAAAAAGAAATTAATGTACATAACATTGATAATTACCAAGAATAATATGAATGAAAATACCACATAGATCAGAGATAACTGCAGTCAAGCATTGAAACCTCATTGTACCAAGAGTCTCGGATACGGTACAGACGTATTATAGACAATATAACTAACTTCCAAGAATGAATAAGTTTTTTTTCCAAGTTAGTATAATCCTGACTGTAGTTTCGTAGGTAGTCGATGATGTTGTGTTTCGGGCTTTAGACGTAAGTACTATATAATAAATGGCCTTGAAAAGTGTAAATGCATTTTTTTAATTATATTGAAGTGCATCAACCTAGATAAGTTATTAGCACTACATTATGTTGGCAGCTTATGGTGTCATCGCCACGGATGTAGACTATACCACTGCCTTTTGTTATTAAAATTATATTGTTATATAACTGATGGTATAAGACAAACAACCCGTGTTACCTATAACACAGCTGGTCTGGGATATAAATTCAAAGAAACCAAGCATTGAAACAGCATTGCGTCAATGATCTTAAATTTTTGTTTGAAGTGCATCATCTTAGTGTGGTTGTTAACACAATACCATATTGACATCCTACAGTGTCATGGCATCAAATTCATGCTACCCAATTATAATATAAGTAGCTTAAGATTTCGTCTCAGAAAAAGCTAGTCAAGTATTGAAACATAAATGCCTCAACAATTCAGGCCACATAACGGATACATTTATAATTCACTTTTGAACTTTTCAAAAAAGGCTACAAAAATTAACACTTTTAATCCTAATCTAAAACATCAAGAGTGCTTCAAGAACTATAGTGCGACTAGTAAGGCAAATCATTTTTGTTACTACTAAACATTAGAACCACTAAACTTTTTGAGATGCATGAGTGTCATTTTCTATCTAGAAAGTGCGATTTTTCCTGCCCTGTTATTATAGACATCTATAGTCATAACATCATCAGTTCTATAAGTGCTATCCAGTGCTATTGATATCCTTGGAAGAATATGACGTAGCTTTCGTATACACAGCTGTGACATCTAATGTTGTTTTGCATTATTTGTTACTACTTTTTTTTGAATATTTGCGATTTGTATAGAAGGGACCTTTAATACCTTTTTCAAAATATATTTGTTATGTGACGTATTATTAAAATTTCAGCAAAGGTAATTGATTCTAAGAAAAACAAACCCTTAATCTAATGTAAAATATTATTCTGTTTTTACTTCACTTCATTATGTGAAAGTGAAGCAAATAAATATTAGCAGTGTTTTAAATCTTACCACATTCTCGGCAGCTGTAAGTAGGTTCACCCATCTTAAACACATGACCACATACAGATGGCTGATTCTGCAGCTGTTTTAACGACTCTTTCACAGTTTTGGGATCTCCGCCCCAAATATATTCTTCTAAGTTTTCAAAGAGAACTGGACGGGCATTTGTTTCATCGAAATTCCAATCTGTAAAGTAATTTAACATATATATTATTACACCAGTTAAAGACATGAATGATAAAATAATTTATTCTACCTAAGCAGCTACAATCAGGTTCTGGAGAATAAAACTTCGGTACTGCATGTTTCCAATAATCTTTTATTGTTTCGATTGACATTTCTCCAGTCATTTTTTCCTGCCATAACTGCATGCAAGATGTTCTGAGTTCTGCTTGAAACACGGGATCCTTCACGCGTTCTACAGGTACGTTCATTTCCACATCGTTGTCCATATTTTGCCTGAAGTAATTGTAGACATTTAGAAGAAAGAAATCTGATTCCAAAACCATTTTTCCAAGGAAAGATATCACAAAACTTCTTTAATAATAATAATAAATAAAATGTTCATTCATGTGCTTTGTCTTTGTTTCATTGTTGATCTTACTTTGTTTTATTCGACTATATGCAATGATCAAAACAAAAGCGAACGTAAAATGAAAACAATGCAACTAGATAATATATCTAGTCATTCCTATCAAACAAAATCTTGGCTCAAATTCACTGACATATGCAAGTACCTTTCATTATATATTACTCATACTTACATATGCTACCAAGGTTAATTTGTAGATTTCAAATAAAGAAAATAGAACTTTTATGAAATTTTCAACAAATATTTTTCAGATTTGTGATAAAACAAATATGGTATCACATATATATTGAGATTAAAACAATATTCAATGCAAGTCACTCAATAATTTTACGGGTTATAAATAAAATATCTAAAAGTATCCACAGAGCAACAAGAGCTCAGTAGTCAGTTGTCACTGTTCATCCCTACTTCGATGCTATTCGTAGGTCTCCAACTCCCATTTCACAGCTCGTCCCCGACTCCACTTGCGATCGGAGATGAGTTGCATTGACGATTCACAAATACTTTATTTCTTTGAATAGTGTGTGTATTGTGGGTGATATGAGAGATGTTGATTAGAATTTATTATTGTAGATGATAATCATATGAGTCTCAGCATTTCAAAATACTCTAGCCGTGAAAGTATTTGACTGAGAGTTAGTGAAAATACTTCTTGAAAACGGCGAAAGTTAAACGAATGTGTTGCCCAATAAATGTCATTGTTATATAGTAAAATACGATAGCATTTCTAGTAAATATTTGTTTGTCACATCTTAATCAAACATTAGTAATGTCAATCGTTTATACAATAGTACTTACTTTTTACTTGTTCTTGATATAAACTAATTGATTCATTTCACTGTTTTCAAGAAACTATAGATCTATTTTTCATATAATACGAGACGACAAGCACATAATACACAATTTACCATGAGTGAACGAAAGCGATATATTAATTTCACACAAATGCGCAGAAACCTTCGTATGACGCAGAATAAGAAAGGCAACAAAACTAAAATAGATGAAGAAAGAAATACACGGTAGCCAACATAAACAGTTTCAAACCATCTTGGTTAGTCAGTACAGTGTTTAGTACAGAAAGTTTTCCGTAGTCTTTTAAGTAGTCGCAAAAAAAATTGATTTGCAAAAACTTAATTAATCATGTAATTCCATATAACACAATCCGTTTAATCGCAACGTCATTATATTTAGGATGTTCACCACCCCCTGGTAGATGCTCCCTGTCGGTCATAAAGTAATTGCAATTCGTAATATATCAGTTACGTGATGATTATTGAAAGAAGAAAGCACGGAAACCACGTTTCACTTTATAACATTCATATGTTTGCCAACTCCTATTTTATAATTACTTACAATTTGATTTATTATTTTGTATAGTATATAACTTGTAAAAACGGAATAAAATCCCAGTTCTGCTCATGCTGCTTTGCAATACGTTTTTAACTCGTTACCGAATATATAAACCAATTAAATTTCATAGTAACATATTGTCGTTTTCTACTCATTACTATTTTAACAAAATTATTGTTGTTATTAAAGTCATAAAAGGATTGAACTTGGTGGTGCTGCATGCGATGTAAGTGCTGCAGTAAAATAGATGTCTTCAGTTAATTTGTTATGAACATGAATTTTGACGTTTGTTTTATAATGTCACGTCACGTGGCAATTTCTTTATTATTCTTTAAAGCAGTGGTTCTGAACATCTTCTAAATCATTTCACTTGATTATAAGAAAAAAATACTGAAACAAAATGCTGTGTTAAAAGCAATGGGGTTTCAAAACTAACTAAATATGTATGAACATATCTTTTATTAAAAATCATATCAACGCAACGCAACACAAAATCAATCAAAAGAAATCATATTCGCATTCATCATTCGCATCACATTTGTTGCGAAAAATAATACAGTGTATACTGTGGTTTAAAGTTTTCTAAGTAACTCAAATGTCTAAGTAAGTTCAAAACGAGAATGATTAAGGATGATATTACTCAGTATCCTTCACGTTTGTGCTGCTCTAATGCTAGATAAGAAGAAGTATATTTAAACAAAATTTTTACAAGCACGACGTTTTCTGTTCTAGCTAATTCGACACTCAACTGAATTGTAATTACTTTACACTGAAATAAAATTATGATCCGATTTCGAATGAATATGTATAATGTGTTTAATTGAAAAATTAAATTAGAGCGCTGGCGAGCCGCTAATCGAATATATAAATAATAACAAACTATCCAAACAGTTACAATAAAATAAATTCCCTAGCTAAAATAAAATTATGTATTTGTATTAAATTGTTACTGAATACAATAGAACGCAGTTTTACAAGGTAGAAAAATGTTGCTAAAAAAGACAGAAAATTTAAAAAAACACCTCACGTAATTTATGGACGCCCCCTAATGGGCTTGTGTCCTCATTTTTTAGTGGTCGATTTTCCAATTGTTGATTGAAATTGATGTTAATAAATGTGTATTGGCTTGTTTATTTTATTAAATATCTAAATGTTGACGGAGATATAGCAATTAAAAGTTTGAATTGTAGCTTTAGCGCTAGAAATGGTCGACCATATTTGTATGACGTGAAATGCATTTTAACGTAAGTTATTTGTTGAGTAGGTCAGTGCTATGGTAATATTTTGTAGCTGTTGGTAGTCGAAATAATCAAGTCAAGTCAAAGAATAATAGGTTTTTATTTTATTTAACCCTGTTACGGCAGATATAATATTGGAATTTTATTGTTCCTTGAAATAGCTGTAAATAATATTTGATATTTTGATAGATAAATACATATAGCAGAGATTTATGAGCTGTAAGGTAGCAGCGGTTGTGATGTCACATGCATTTGGAATGTGTACAACGTTGAATCCCTAAATTTGAATAATTAAAGAGACAAAATGACTTCTTTAATTGTTAATATTTCTTAACATATAAGGAGTTATTAAAAAATAATTGAACATTTGAGGTTCTAGTAACCAACTTTATCAATAAATAGTACACTTTTATAGAAATTAAGACATAGGACACAAGCCTATTTTCACGACATGCCCTGATCTCACTGTGGTTATTACGTGCATCTGAGTACATCCCACACGCTCGCATAGTTAAGCACTTTAAAAAGTTCTGCTCGCGCATTATGTGCACAATTGATACCAACTAAATAGCATAAAATGTAAAAATTTCTAGATATTGTTGACAATTACTATTGATTACTATTTCCAATACCATTGTATGAATTTAATTAATAGTTTTAATAACAATTTTTATTTTACTTATAAAAATTAGGTAAAAAATTTGGACAATTTTTGAGAATAATACTGAACTGTTAGTTGTTAATTTCGGTAATGATATTGTGGCTATTTAAAACATACTGAACGGATGTGGTCCTCCCTGTTGCAGGAAGATTTTATTAATTAATTAAAATTACATTACGTATAGATAATGTTAAGTTCGAACCTCAATGCACATACAATATTAGAAAAAATATTTTAAAAAGTCAAAAGAAGAAAAATTAGAGTAATAGAATTAAAGGACCAGTAGGCGCAAAATGTTCATTGAATTAATTTTTATTGTATTATGAAAAAGAGGATATAGTTAAGTTTTGGGTAAGATCCTTAGAAAACATATACTCAAACGTATCTTCCTAAAAATAAATAATAGTCCTTTTGTGTATATGGTCGACCCTAACAATTTAATCACAATGACGCAAACCATTTTTGGAATGACGTCGTAGCAATAGAAAGCTTGCGTCACCGATTGCTCCATAAAATTAAATTTTAAATAGGTGTATATAGCCAATAGCTGTTCGATTTGTTTAATAATTTGAAAAACAATAATCAATCATATCGAAAAAATAAATATTTTGATGATGATCAAAGAATAATTCACAACTAAACTTGTTTTAAAAGTTTTTGTAATTAATTTTAAATTTATTTAAATTTCTATAAATTATTCCATACATCTATTACATAAAGCGATACGGTGGGGTTGGGGGATGTTAAGTACAAAATCCAAAAAAATTAAAATTAAAATAGAACTATTTAAAATAATAAAGTACAGTTTAATTTTCTCACAATTCAATACAATTTTATGTTTCAAAATTAGCTCTTGCATATAAAATACGAGTATAATTCATTTTCTATATAAGTTCTCTTGTGTTCCAAATTTTTTCGTAAATAAATAATTCTATTTATTTTGCCAATTCGATTTTGTTGTTGATGCTTGTCGTTGTTTGTTTGATTGATGTTGGATATTGGATATTGAATATTTATTATATTATTGAAGGGTTCTGTTAGATATTGAGAATTAAAAAACAAAAGAAAAAATTATAAGAAATTACAAAGGAAACATACTGTAACCGTCCACTTTAAATCTAAGACTTAAGCGACCAACCGAAAACTCTTCTATAATTTAGAGCATTAAAAGGTCACATGCGTCGTGTACAGGGGACTATGACGGTTTGCCGGCTGACGATGCTGTGTGTTCGGCTTCGATATCCGGACTAGAGTATATTTTGTGGGTTTAGTTATTATCAAGTTACATTGATTTTGTACATATAGTCCAAATAGCGAGAGTTCGGCGGCGACTTATACTTAAAAGAGATTATAAGAGCGGTATAAATCTATGATACGATAATGAATTTTAACTTATTCGTTTCTATATACATTATAGAAAAATAAGTGAGCCAGTGCCTTTTAGTTATATCGGCAGTTTATATCCCACAACTTGTTTTAAGTATGAGTCACCACCGAACTCTTGTAATTTGAACTATATATAATCATAATCTTATCAGGCAGCGCTGTAGTGAACTTATATGAGACCACGACACCATAGAAACTGCCAACATAGCATGAGCTCGCTGGTGATAGGACTTTAGCATCGGAAATATTTATTCAGCAAAGTTTAAAAACAATCTATTATAGAAGATATTAACAATTAAAATAACAATTTTTGTAAAATATATAAGAAATCGTTTTGCAGTTAAGTCATGCCTGTATTTACCCTGTACGCCACTGACTAATCTCCTTCTAAAGATGAGCTTACTTATAGGATTTCTATACACATTTGACTGACATAATACAGAAGAAAAATGCGCGCAGTCGAATTACTGTATCTTGCTCAGCACGTGATATCCAGAAACGTGGTGGTCAAACATGGAAACCAGTTTTTAAATATATAAATATAGTTCAAATTACGAGAGTTCGGCATTGACTCATATTAAATGTTGGAAGTTCAGTTTGAAGTCGTAACACAACTCGATTTGAGTTATCCTCTTGCACAAATGATTTGCAGAAAAGTGATGCGCAGTAATTGAATTTGGAAGTGGTTCACTATACCTCGAAATAAATTGCGCATGCGGTTTACCACTGACAATAAATAAGCATGACCGACTCATTTTGAAAGCGGAAAACACGTGATTTTTCGTGATTTCGAAAAGTGCATGCGTATATGTACATACCATATATTGTCGAAATTGTCTTTCAAGATCTCAGGTTATATGTTATCACGATACAGGTTATAGGTAATATGTTGTCACGATATTATAACAGTTAAGCTGACCTTTTAAAAGACACGAAAATTACTAAAAAGTAGAGCACAAACAATACTTTTACATCATTTTTACTGTCCGATGATATTATGCTTTTCTAGTGACCAGCCATGAGATTTCACGTCAAGAGATTTGCTGCAAAGTATAACCAGATGGAAAATTCACTATAAGGCTAAAAGAAATGCATTGAAAAATTTGAAATATCTTAACTATTTTGGATTTTATAAGGGGTTCTAAAAATTCATGGATTTTTTTTTTCAAAAGGGAAAATTATTGATTTCTTAATAATTTTTGATGCAATTATATTTATTTAGGTTTAAGAAGACAAACTGCGTTAAAAATTTTAAAATATCTTAACTATTTTGGAATTTATAAGGGTTATAAGGATTAGTGGTTAATTGGCTGCATTAATGGCTAATTATTCTACAATTAAACTTTCTGATGATTTAACATAGCCTTGTAAAATTGAAAATTACTAAACGTTACGCCTGAATTACATACTTCTATAGTAGCATCACCAAAATATTAGTGGGTAATTGTGCCTGCATTTAATTATTTTATAATTAAACGTTCTGATGATTTAACATAGCTTTGTAAAATTGAAAATTACTAAACGTTGCGCCTGAATTACATGCTTCTACAGTAGCATCACCAAAATATTAGTGGTTAAGTAAAATTAGTAGTAAATTCATGGACTTTCTTTTCAAAAAGGAAAATTATTGATTTTTTAATAATTTTTGATGCAATTATATTCATTTAGGTTTAAGAAGACGAACTGCGTTAAAAAAATTATAATATCCTAACTATTTTGGATTTTATAAGCGGTTCTAAAAATTCACGGACATTTTTTCAAAAAGGAAAATTATTGATTTCTTAATATTTGTTGATGCAGTTATATCCATTTGTGTTTAAAAAGACGAACTGCGTTAAAAAATTTAAAATATCTTAACTATTTTGGATTTTATAAAGGGTTCTAAAAATTCATGGACTTTTTTTTCAAAAAGGAAAACTATTGATTTCTTAATATTTTTTGATGCAGTTATATTCATTTGTATTTAAGAAGACGAACTGCGGTAATAAATTTAAAATATCTTAACTATTTTGGATTTTATAAAGGGTTCTAAAAATTCATGGACTTTTTTTTCAAAAAGGAAAACTATTGATTTCTTAATATTTTTTGATGCAGTTATATTCATTTGTATTTAAGAAGACGAACTGCGGTAATAAATTTAAAATATCTTAACTATTTTGGATTTTATAAGGGATTCTAAAAATTCATGGACTTTTTTTTCAAAAAGTAAAATTATTGATTTCTTAATATTTTTTGATGCAATTATATTCATTTAGGTTTAAGAAGACGAACTGCGTTAAAAAATTTAAAATATCTTAACTATTTTGGATTTTATAAGGGATTCTAAAAATTCATGGACTTTTTTTTTAAAAAGTAAAATTATTGATTTCTTAATACTTTTTGATGCAATTATATTCATTTAGGTTTAAGAAGACGAACTGCGTTAAAAAATTTAAAATATCTTAACTATTTTGGATTTTATAAGGGATTCTAAAAATTCATGGACTTTTTTTTCAAAAAGTAAAGTTATTGATTTTTTAATATTTTTTGATGCAATTATATCCATTTATGTTTAAGAAGACGAACTGCGTTAAAAAATTTAAAATATCTTAACTATTTTGGATTTTATAAGGGATTCTAAAAATTCATGGACTTTTTTTTCAAAAAGTAAAATTATTGATTTCTTAATATTTTTTGATGCAATTATATTCATTTAGGTTTAAGAAGACGAACTGCGTTAAAAAATTTAAAATATCTTAACTATTTTGGATTTTATAAGGGATTCTAAAAATTCATGGACTTTTTTTTCAAAAAGTAAAATTATTGATTTCTTAATATTTTTTGATGCAATTATATTCATTTAGGTTTAAGAAGACGAACTGCGTTAGAAAATTTAAAATATCTTAACTATTTTGGATTTTATAAGGGATTCTAAAAATTCATGGACTTTTTTTTCAAAAAGTAAAATTATTGATTTCTTAATATTTTTTTATGCAATTATATCCATTTATGTTTAAGAAGACGAACTGCGTTAAAAAATTTAAAATATCTTAACTATTTTGGATTTTATAAGGGATTCTAAAAATTCATGGACTTTTTTTTCAAAAAGTAAAATTATTGATTTCTTAATATTTTTTGATGCAATTATATTCATTTAGGTTTAAAAAGACGAACTGCGTTAAAAAATTTAAAATATCTTAACTATTTTGGATTTTATAAGGGATTCTAAAAATTCATGGACTTTTTTTTCAAAAAGTAAAATTATTGATTTCTTAATATTTTTTGATGCAATTATATTCATTTAGGTTTAAGAAGACGAACTGCGTTAAAAAATTTAAAATATCTTAACTATTTTGGATTTTATAAGGGATTCTAAAAATTCATGGACTTTTTTTTCAAAAAGTAAAATTATTGATTTCTTAATATTTTTTGATGCAATTATATTCATTTAGGTTTAAGAAGACGAACTGCGTTAAAAAATTTAAAATATCTTAACTATTTTGGATTTTATAAGGGATTCTAAAAATTCATGGACTTTTTTTTCAAAAAGTAAAATTATTGATTTCTTAATATTTTTTTATGCAATTATATCCATTTATGTTTAAGAAAACGAACTGCGTTAAAAAATTTAAAATATCTTAACTATTTTGGATTTTATAAGGGATTCTAAAAATTCATGGACTTTTTTTTCAAAAAGTAAAATTATTGATTTCTTAATATTTTTTGATGCAATTATATTCATTTAGGTTTAAGAAGACGAACTGCGTTAAAAAATTTAAAATATCTAAACTATTTTGGATTTTATAAGGGATTCTAAAAATTCATGGACTTTTTTTTCAAAAAGTAAAATTATTGATTTCTTAATATTTTTTGATGCAATTATATTCATTTAGGTTTAAGAAGACGAACTGCGTTAAAATATTTAAAATATCTTAACTATTTTGGATTTTATAAGGGATTCTAAAAATTCATGGACTTTTTTTCAAAAAGTAAAATTATTGATTTCTTAATATTTTTTTATGCAATTATATTCACTTAGGTTTAAGAAGACGAACTGCGTTAAAAAATTTAAAATATCTTAACTATTTTGGATTTTATAAGGGGTTCTAAAATTCATAATCAGGATAAGGAACCCCTTATAAAATCCAAAATAGTTAAGATATTTTAAATTTTTTAACGCAGTTCGTCTTCTTAAACCTAAATGAATATAATTGCATTAAAAAATATTCAAAAATCAATAGTTTTACTTTTTGAAAAAAAAATCCATGAATTTTTAGAATCCCTTATAAAATCCAAAATATTTAAGATATTTTAAATTTTTTAACGCAGTTCGTCTTCTTAAATCTAAATGAATATAATTGCATCAAAAAATATTAAGAAATCAATAATTTTACTTTTTGAAAAAAAAGTCCATGAATTTTTAGAATCCCTTATAAAATCCAAAATAGTTAAGATATTTTAAATTTTTTAACGCAGTTCGTCTTCTTAAACATAAATGGATATAATTGCATAAAAAAATATTAAGAAATCAATAATTTTACTTTTTGAAAAAAAAGTCCATGAATTTTTAGAATCCCTTATAAAATCCAAAATAGTTAAGATATTTTAAATTTTTTAACGCAGTTCGTCTTCTTAAACCTAAATGAATATAATTGCATCAAAAAATATTAAGAAATCAATAATTTTACTTTTTGAAAAAAAAGTCCATGAATTTTTAGAATCCCTTATAAAATCCAAAATAGTTAAGATATTTTAAATTTTTTAACGCAGTTCGTCTTCTTAAACATAAATGGATATAATTGCATAAAAAAATATTAAGAGATCAATAATTTTACTTTTTGAAAAAAAAGTCCATGAATTTTTAGAATCCCTTATAAAATCCAAAATAGTTAAGATATTTTAAATTTTTTAACGCAGTTCGTCTTCTTAAACCTAAATGAGTATAATTGCATCAAAAAATATTAAGAAATCAATAATTTTACTTTTTGAAAAAAAAGTCCATGAATTTTTAGAATCCCTTATAAAATCCAAAATAGTTAAGATATTTAAAATTTTTTAACGCAGTTCGTCTTCTTAAACCTAAATGAATATAATTGCATCAAAAAATATTAAGAAATCAATAATTTTACTTTTTGAAAAAAAGGTCCATGAATTTTTAGAATTCCTTATAAAATCCAAAATAGTTAAGATATTTTAAATTTTTTAACGCAGTTCGTCTTCTTAAACCTAAATGAATATAATTGCATAAAAAAATATTAAGAAATCAATAATTTTACTTTTTGAAAAAAAAGTCCATGAATTTTTAGAATCCCTTATAAAATCCAAAATAGTTAAGATATTTTAAATTTCTTAACGCAGTTCGTCTTCTTAAACATAAATGGATATAATTGCATCAAAAAATATTAAAAAATCAATAATTTTACTTTTTGAAAAAAAAGTCCATGAATTTTTAGAATCCCTTATAAAATCCAAAATAGTTAAGATATTTTAAATTTTTTAACGCAGTTCGTCTTCTTAAACCTAAATGAATATAATTGCATCAAAAAATATTAAGAAATCAATAATTTTACTTTTTGAAAAAAAAGTCCATGAATTTTTAGAATCCCTTATAAAATCCAAAATAGTTAAGATATTTTAAATTTTTTAACGCAATCGTCTTCTTAAACATAAACGGATATGATTGCATAAAAAAATATTAAAAAATCAATAATTTTACTTTTTGAAAAAAAAGTCCATGAATTTTTAGAATCCCTTATAAAATCCAAAATAGTTAAGATATTTTAAATTTTTTAACGCAGTTCGTCTTCTTAAACATAAACGGATATGATTGCATAAAAAAATATTAAAAAATCAATAATTTTACTTTTTGAAAAAAAAGTCCATGAATTTTTAGAATCCCTTATAAAATCCAAAATAGTTAAGATATTTTAAATTTTTTAACGCAGTTCGTCTTCTTAAACATAAACGGATATGATTGCATCAAAAAATATTAAAAAATCAATAATTTTACTTTTTGAAAAAAAAGTCCATGAATTTTTAGAATCCCTTATACAATCCAAAATAGTTAAGATGTTTAAAATTTTTTAACGCAGTTCGTCTTCTTAAACATAAATGGATATAATTGCATCAAAAAATATTAAGAAATCAATAATTTTACTTTTTGAAAAAAAAGTCCATGAATTTTTAGAATCCCTTATAAAATCCAAAATAGTTAAGATATTTTAAACTTTTTAACGCAGTTCGTCTTCTTAAACATAAATGGATATAATTGCATCAAAAAATATTAAGAAATCAATAATTTTACTTTTTGAAAAAAAAGTCCATGAATTTTTAGAATCCCTTATACAATCCAAAATAGTTAAGATGTTTAAAATTTTTTAACGCAGTTCGTCTTCTTAAACATAAATGAATATAATTGCATCAAAAAATATTAGGAAATCAATAATTTTACTTTTTGAAAAAAAAGTCCATGAATTTTTAGAATCCCTTATAAAATCCAAAATAGTTAAGATATTTTAAATTTTTTAACGCAGTTCGTCTTCTTAAACCTAAATGAATATAATTGCATCAAAAAATATTAAGAAATCAATAATTTTACTTTTTGAAAAAAAAGTCCATGAATTTTTAGAATCCCTTATAAAATCCAAAATAGTTAAGATATTTTAAATTTTTTAACGCAGTTCGTCTTCTTAAACCTAAATGAATATAACTGCATCAAAAAATATTAAGAAATCAATAGTTTTCCTTTTTGAAAATAAAGTCCATGAATTTTTAGAACCCCTTATAAAATCCAAAATAGTTAAGATATTTTAAATATTTTAACGCAGTTCGTCTTCTTAAACATAAATGGATATAATTGCATAAAAAAATATTAAGAAATTAATAATTTTCCTTTTACAAAAGAAAGTCCATGAATTTACTACTAATTTTACTTAACCACTAATATTTTGGTGATGGTACTATAGAAGTATGTAATTCAGGCGCAACGTTTAGTAATTTTCAATTTTACAAGGCTATGTTAAATCATCAGAACGTTTAATTATAAAATAATTAAATGCAGGCACAATTACCCACTAATATTTTGGTGATGCTACTATAGAAGTATGTAATTCAGGCGCAACGTTTAGTAATTTTAAATTTTACAAAGCTATGTTAAATCATCAGAAAGTTTAATTGTAGAATAATTAGCCATTAATGCAGCCAATTAACCACTAATCCTTATAACCCTTATAAATTCCAAAATAGTTAAGATATTTTAAAATTTTTAACGCAGTTTGTGTTCTTAAACATAAATGGATATAATTGCATAAAAAAATATTAAGAAATCAATAATTTTCCTTTATGAAAAAAAAGTCCATGAATTTTTAGAACCCTTTATAAAATCCAAAATAGTTAAGATATTTTAAATTTTTTAACGGAGTTCGTCTTCTTAAACATAAATGGATATAATTGCATCAAAAAATATTAAGAAATCAATAATTTTCCTTTTTGAAAAGAAAGTCCATGAATTTACTACTAATTTTACTTTACCACTAATATTTTGGTGATGCTACTATAGAAGTATGTAATTCAGGCGCAACGATTAGTAATTTTCAATTTTACAAGGCTATGTTAAATCGTCAGAACGTTTAATTATAGAATAATTAAATGCAGGCACAATTACCCACTAATATTTTGGTGATGCTACTATAGAAGTATGTAATTCAGGCGCAACGTTTAGTAATTTTCAATTTTACAAGGCTATAAAAATCATCAGAACGTTTAATTGTAGCATAATTGAGTGCAGCCAATTAACCACTAATATCTTGATGGTGATAATAGTTTGTAATTCAGGTTCAAAGTTTATTTTTCTATTAAATTTTCAAGACTATGTTAAAATTAACATCCCACTAAACTTTTATTCATTTTATCATAGGCTACTATAATATTTACCGTAAAATTTTCAGTCTAATGAAAGTAATAATATGCAGTAAAAATCGTTAAGTGCTTTTTGTTAAATTCTCAAAATGTCTAAACAATATCATGTAGTAAATAAGGACTATCAAACCAATTTTCATCGCTCTAGTAGTTTCTATAACAAACGTATAATAAACACCCATTGCCATGCAATGGGGCGAATATTTAGTATCTGTATAATTCTCTGCAGTATCCAGGTATGTGTATTACATTAATTTATTGTGGTGTCTCTGCTCACAAACTTATCATACTAGCTGCTGGACCTGATGTGATATGAATATAATAGACATGGTACAAAGTATATGTTTGTTTTAATTTTGTATTATTTGGTCGTTAGGGCCCGCTAAACACAATACGTAAACTTATGAATTATTTAATGTAATATTTTTTACATAACGTTACGTTTCATTTTTTACCGAATTTTAACATGATTTTGTTACAAAGTCATTAAAGGCATGCAAAAGAGATTAACAATATTTTACTAATATATTAATTTAACATGTAATATTATATAATCTTGCATTAAAAGTTTTATTAACGTCAGAAAACATAAATTTATGTAAAAATATATTTTTTGTTATGTAATTAAGTTATGTTAACCAAAAAAATGTAATGTATACCTTATACCTTTTACATAACAGTTTACGTAAACTTTGTTTATCAGAGGGTGACTTTGTGCATTGTATAAAACAAAGATAGATATTTGGATACATAAAGTGATTGTAAGTGAACAAACTATACATGCCTCCTCTTTGTTCCCCCGCCCCATCAAATGAATTTTCAGTTGCACTCTTTTTGTCCAAGAAATAGTTGATCACTTTAAGACATTCCAGTAAACATTTTGGAGTCACTCTGCCATCATATTGAAGATGCGTATGATTTTCTTGTCATGAAAGAGTTCATTTACAGTTCAGTTTCTCACAGTCGTTCATATAAAATGTCTATTTTATCGGCTACAAATGGCGAACCCACTCCACCTGTCGGAATACAAACGAAGATAAAGTTGATGTGTCACAAAACAAAACGCTTCACCAAATTGTTTACTGGGATATAGCATTAAAGTATGATCAAAGTAGTTATTCCGAAAATCTAAAATATCGAAAACATATTCTATTACTTGTTGCTTGTTGTTTGGTTCTTTTTTTATATAACTTTTACTCTCTTTTGACCAGAGGCGGTCTTAGGGGGTGGCAAGCAGGGCAACCGCCTGGGGCCTCGCATTCTCCCGCAACTACCCAAGTAGAAAAAATTCATTACTATATATACGAGTATATATTTGAATCTCGCGCCTCGCTCCTTAGAAATGCCACTAGAATCACTGCGTATATCTTTTAAGGTATTCATGTACCTTAGTTTATCATCATTAATATTTGTCGTCTTTATGCTTGTTAACTTTTATAAAACTTCCAATATAAAATTTAATTTCTCGTCAATTATCATCAAAAATACTTACTTACAATTTACATAAATTATACAAAGAACAAGTGCCTCGCAAAGATCTGCCATCCTGGGGTCTCGCAAAGTTCTGCCGCCCGGGGCCTCGCAAAAATCTGCTGCCCTGGGCCTCGCAATGGCTGAGGCCGCCTCTGCTCTGTATCCAATGTATATTTTTTAAATATTTATATTATTAACAAATAATTAGATAGACAACCTTATTAATATCCAAAAGACTTTAATTATTTTTAAAAAGTACTTTGAATAATATTTTGAGAACCACTGCTGCATTCTTCAGCATACGCATTTGATTTCCCTAGGTCCATTCTTTAGGAAATTCATAAAATTAAAACCTTTTGAATTCAATACTAATATATAAAGGTATAATAAATATAAATGTTAAAATTATTCTTAAGCGAATTTAAATCTTTACTTTGTATTATTATTTATATAAAATGTAATAATGTAATGAAATATTACTATTCATTGATGATTCAAACCATTTAGGTTTTTACATTATCTACAAATTGTTAGTACCACCACAGAATTACTAAAGCTTGTCCGATTTATGTTTTAATGTTAATATTTTTCAATTGAACAGTACGGAAACATAATCCTTTAAAACATATAATAAAAACAGATTACGTTGATGAAGCAAATATTTTTAATTTTACATCAAAAACATTATTTTCTATCATTAAGTTGGTATATCAAGTATTCTTAATAAACCTGCTGTGAACTAATCGATTTAACTTAACTTTTCTATCACTAGGTGACAGATAATATTTTGGGAAGGGTGTAGTCAGACGTTTTTGAGTCATTTCATGTAAGTTATAATAAAAATAGCAGAAAAAGTCATGTTTAAGTGATATTTGTGTGATTTAAAATTTAATATATTTATTTGGATCAACTGTTTTACTAATAAATCAATATATATTATATGAAGTGTAAATTGTTTGCCAAAAATTGGTGATTTATTTGATTACTAAGCAATGCAACATGATTATATGGTAAATATCTAAAAAGATATTTTGGATTTATAGTGCAATTAAATAAAAATTTGAATTGAATTATTGCCTAATCTTACGTATTTATTACTACATATGTTTGTTGTTTAATGTAGATATGGCTACGTATATCATACATGTACACAAATACAGTGAATATGTATACTTAATACATCAGCAACAAAACAAATTGAAAAAAGTCAAAAATAAACATAGTGTAATAAATTTAACACATTAAAAGTAAATAGAATCTTTTGTATTTATAAAAATTTAAATGGCACATTCACTCTATTTTTTTATTCATTTAACAAATATATATAAACAAAATATAACCCCAAACATAACAGACTAATGACATTCTGTAATACTTCAATGTGAGGTTATATATGTATTGGTTTTGTTTCAGAAATTAATAAACAAGAAATCACCTGAAGAAATTTAATAATACTTTAAAATCTGAAGAAATAATATTTAAATATTCAAGAAGCTACCAAACTAAAATATAAATACACAAAAAA
Organism: Panorpa germanica; assembly: GCA_963678705.1. Lineage (NCBI taxonomy): Eukaryota > Metazoa > Arthropoda > Insecta > Mecoptera > Panorpidae > Panorpa > Panorpa germanica. The sequence goes on from OY783203.1 coordinate 46,044,153, forward strand.
TCGTACCTTTCAAACTAAATATATTTATTTATTTTAATTTAAGAATTTTTAATATATTTAAAAGTCAAGCAACATGATTGATTTATGTAATATAAATTATAATATTTATTAAATTGGTTAATATAATTTATAAATTACAAGTGAATTATATTTTTTATATTCCTATACATCAGTTAATTTTGAACTTTATTTTAATAATCACTGTTACTGTTTATGTAAATTAAAAGAAGCTTATTTTACGAAAAATCGTGTATATAACTTGTTAAATTATTAAAAAGAAGTATAAGTATTGTAAAGATAAAATCATAAGGAAAAGTATTAAAAATTGATCCAAAAAGCAACTACAAATTGCAACGAAAGTTTCAAAAAAAAGTCAGCATAGGGCAAAACCTGTGTGAATTGGGACAGTCTGTACAGAGCAACGAGGTCAGCCCACGGCGGCCCCATGCGCTACAAAGAGCCCCCGCCAGTGGGGCGGCCGCACCCTGCCACGGATCCATTGGACCACGCGTCAGCGCGAACCCCAGCGGGTGAGTGCCCCCCGGGATTGCTAACGCTAGGTAGTTGAGGTATTTGTTGTGTCCACTTTCATTTACTTTATATGGTTTGTTTTACTTCGTAGTTTATCTTATTTTTATATGCGGTTTCTATATTAATTTTTATATTGTGGGATAGTTTGTTTTCTTTTGGTATTAAAAAAAACAGGAATATTTTTTAATGTCTCATACAATCCAGAGATAGACGTTAACTTTCTTGATAGAGAACAGTAATGTATTTTAAGTAAGTTTCATTTTATTTCATTTTAACATACATATCAAGTAGCTCTTAGTTCTTAATTAGGCATGACCACGGTAGTATAAAATAATGACAGCATATACAGCACCCGATATTAACCCTGTTAGTAGGTGTTTTAAAACATATTCCTGATTTGTCATGTTTAAAACCAGCTGAATTTGTTAGATTGTTATTTTGATAGAGAAAGGTGTTGGTTGCATCCACTTAGTTCTGTATAATACATTGATTGCATGGTGAATTCTATTAAGGGTTAAAGTATCTTACATGAGTATGTCCGATGTATAGTTGAACATGTAATCTGAATAGGCATAATAGATTCAAACATTTGCATTTTCTCTTATTTTGTTATTTTGATACAAAAGTCACATTATATATGAAATGATTATGGATTTTAGAAAAGTTCACGATTGCCATTACGGTAATGATTAGAATAATAAGCCTGTTTAATAACGTGAAAATTTTGTATTATTTGGTCGTTAGGACCTGCTAAACACAATACGTATGCTCATGATTTATTTAATGTAATATTTTTTACATAACGTTACGTTTCATTATAAAATAAGTATTATCATATAGCTCTTTGTAATCCATAGAGTTATGAAGCTATTAAAACTCTTTTGCCAATGAACGTATCAATTAATATAAAACTTACTAATGTCCTTACCATATGCTGAAACACGTTACTGAAATTTAATGTTTTGCCTCTAAATACGTATTAGGTTATAATTATGTTGATAACATAATTACTTTGGTTATAATCAGAGCTGCAGATGAGTCCAACGTGGGGAGGGGAGTTGATTATGTAATTTTTTAAAGAATATACATTTTAATTATGGACTTTGCTATTTGAAAATTCTTTTGAAGAATTCACAGAATATGATATAATATACAATTGTTTTTTCAATATAACGGTTGTTTTCAACAAACCATTGTTAGCCCAACAATATTGTAATGATTTATTTTTACGAAAAAAAATATTTTCTTATTCGTAAAGTTATTTTCAATCAAAATACTCTCTGCCTATCGCTATCAATTTTACTAACTATTTTTTTGTAAACTAATTTTTAGTGATCCAAATGTAATTCTGCAAAAAACAATTGTTTGTTCAAATAAGTTTATTATTTGTATCTTTTATCAATAAGAAATTATGAATTTAAAAATGTAAATAAATAATAAAATCAACACAATTGATTTGGATTATAGTTTGTTTATCGAATACCTCATAATATTGCATTTCACGCTTAATATAAAATGCTTTCAAAATATCTTTGTTTTCGAATTATCATTTTTAATGGTATTTTATATGATTAGAAACGATTCAGATTCAGGCTCGCTTTTGTTTCAATTTTTATTACACTTCAGATTTCAGTTTACACGATCTGATCGGAGATCAGTTCACTATTACCTATACAATGTCTTGTTTGGTACTATCTAAGACTTTCAAATTTTAGGGTTTGCACATACGGTACATGGAGAGTTGTCTGAATCTGAATAAAATCTGATCTTGTAAAACGCACTTCATAAGAGTTGTAATTATATATAGACTTTAAATAATATTTCAATGTGAATACACCGTATAGGACTAGGTATAGGAAATAAATAAGAACATTAAAAATAGCTTGACTTTACTTTTTAGTGCCTGCAAACTGTGAAATGCAACTACTGTAACGTTAAATTATCATTATTATATGATACGCAGTTAAAAATATTTAAACACATACGAATGGTGTGATAAATATTATCGGTTTATTGTATTAATGTGTTCATTATTAAATTATTATTAAATAGGAATAGTTTAATGTGAAATGCTACTCAAAAAATTAATAATTCACGTAAAACATAAAATTAAAACATCTATAATGAAAGTATTGCATACTGTGGGGGGTGTATATAATACGTATTCCAAATAGAGTAATATAGGTATATATACTCATAAATAAAATATGTGACCTTTCTTGGTTTTAAAATAATTATTAATAAATTATTTAGTTCCATAATGACTTGTTTTTAAAGTTTATATACAGTATATAATTCTACTTTTCATATTTTTAACTACATTCTATATGCAACTCCTGTGACATGCTTTTTTTTATTTAATGCGTTAAGTACCTGAACGTGAAATGAACCTTTGATCAATATCAAACACTTACTGCCAAGATAATATTACATTTAAATTAAATTTATATACCTGCTTATAAAACAGATAAATTGTAATTTTAGATAGATTTATTTTACTAACTATGCTAAATATTCTGCGTGTTTCATGAATTTGGCAAAAAATTGCCTATTTCACGTAATAGCCACGTTCGTTAGTTCAGCGTAACATATTCTCCATTTATTTCTTAGCATGGATTGTGAACTACATATTCCACGATTTAAATTGTTGGTCTAAGTGAATGCGTATTATATTTTGTATAATCATTGTTTTGTTCGGCGGCATGGCAGTATGTTTTAATTGTTATTAGTCATTTGGATCATTTGGAATTAAATTTATTCTGTTGTAATAGCTTTGAATAGCATTTTAAACTGTACCGCAACTGAACAAGAGGCATTCAATATTAGATTTTTAGAAATTTAGTTTAGTTTATTACCAAACGACACGATCTGTTAACTCTAACAAAAAAAATCATTACAATTATAAGGCAGCTGAACTCAAAAAGAAATAAAATTTAACATAAATTTGAAATAATTTCTAACTGTAAATTATTTAATGGTAATTTAATATACACTAATTAAATGTCTTAAAAGCAACATTCACAAATTTATGTAGATTTTAATTTTTGTTGTTTAAATTAATGAGCAAACTTTTTTTTATATTTAATTTAATATGGAACAGTAAATGACGTTATGTTATGTTATGTTAGTTTCTTACCTTCTAAGGGAAAACATCTCCAGACTACAGCACAGAACTTGTGTCTGTTTATAGCGATGTACAGTACTATATTAAAAGTGATTAGTTCTGTTTTTAAGTCACTGTTTAACACCTTAATATTAGGAAATGATTGTGGGTGGTGTGCTATCACATGCTGTTTTGATATATGTTATTATCATTATATTCGTGTTGAAAATTATTTATTGAATTGTTATACTATCAATAAATACACGAATATAAATTCTTGTATCCTATTTTAAAAACTTCAAATATTTAAAGTGATGAAAATCAGGATTGCAAAGAGCTAATGTTGAAATAAAGAACTGTAATTAGAATAGTAGAATTCAAATATTGCCTTCGAGATTTTATATTGTAGAAAATTGTATGAAACTATGAGAAATATTGGCTCTAAATTAAAAATTATACAAAAATTGCAAATTTGTTGTTAATCTACTGGATTGTAAATCGCATAGATCTGCTTCATCCCGAAAATAAGTCCTTTTCATTTACTTTATCAATAGAGCGGTTTATTCTACGATATAGAACTGGCATAAACTTAATAAACCACGCGAAACATCTAAAGTGACTCGACTTCATAAAAACGGTCAACTTGTAATAGGACAATGTTAAATAAAATGAATGAAAATATTTAAGTAAATAAATAAATCAATATTATCAGTGATGCAACATCAATAATGCAGTCCTTCTTACTATCGATTTCCTTAAAGATGTGCGCCTAACTTATCATGAATCCAATTGTATTTAGTCAATATTTAATTATTTTTTTCGTTCTTGGGCCTTTTTTTATTTACTCTCACGTCACACTGTTTTTGCTTCACGCAGATACATAGATACCTAGTACTACAACCACAAAGTGGGTCTTGCGAAAGTTTTTGGTGCACCCCCAATAAGAATATGGTGTGGTACTTGTTAGTAGTGTTGCCGTTTACAGGCGTTTGTTAGTCATTAATAAATTTATATTACATGATTACGTAAATGCAATTTGTTTTAAGAATGATATGTAGCATTGATAACAATAGCAAGTATTGTTATTAATTACTGTATTTGATAACATTAAATTAAATGCTTAAACACGTCCTCATATTGACCAATCAGTTTATTTGTGTAATTGTTGGTTTTGCATTATTAAGGTACGATTATTCCTATATGGTTTAATTATAATTGAACATTAATGGTTAGATTAATAGCGTATTTGACATGTTTATATTCTTTAATCTTTTGTTCACTCCGACAAGTTTATGTTAGTGGCTTTAGACGCAGTATCTACAGTATCTTATGGTACACCTACACATAGCCAGCAAATTTAAAAAAAATATATTATTGTGCGGGAATTAGTATTAGTATGCAAGAACGAGTGAGATTTCTCTGAGATTTATGGATTACTTTTGTAATTTTCAAAACAATGAAAAAATCTGAATTTTGTGTATTGATAAAGCACTGCTTTTGAATGGGAAAAAATACCGAATCCCAATAACACTTGTCATGCGTTTGCTTTGCTTGAACGGTATTTTTTCCCATTAAAAAGCAGTGCTTTATCAAAACACGATGTTCAGACTTCATTGTCTTAAAAATTACAAAAGTAGTGTCACTAAAAGTGTAACTCATAAACTAATGGTCGAAATGACATGAAACAGTGGCGCCATTTATATATTATCGTATCATTGGTGTTACACGTATTATTCGCTTTGTAATGTCGAAATGTAATCTATGTTTCAGTTAGATGAACGCTAGAAACTGTCTCTTAGTTTTAATGGATTACTAATCTTATTCTTATGGCAAGTCACATCATGTTCAAAGTGTGAATAAGGTTGCCTCTCATAAGTTTCAGGCGCTGTATATGACATATTTGTTGAGCTACATTACTTGAAGACTTGAGTTGATTTTTTATTTTCGTGCCACGTAATAGATACTCAGAGTTATTATGTATTCTTCATGGTAATTTATTCTTAAGATTTTGTAATAACTTATTTACACTTAATAAAATGGAAACTCATTAAGCTCGCGAAAATATCATCACTTGGAATTTACATTGGTTAGTATTAAAATTTTACAATTTTACAGACGCCTTTGTACCTCGGGCCAATGAAACAAACATGTGATACTTCTCAAAACTTCAATGTATTATTAAACTTATTATTCTTTTATCTCGATTTAAATCCTTAATGGATTAGAGTTCAGAAACATAAAAAATAAAAAAACTTTGCTTTGACCTTTGCAATAACACTGTATAATATTATACAGAGTAATAGAAATTAATTGAAAAAATTAAAGTTTAAAAAGAAATCTTAAAAAGAAAAGCAGTCTTCATTTTTTGGAAACCTTATTGTTTCGTTATTACTTTATTTTGGATGCCTTCTAAACAATTGCTTAGACTTTTCTAGTTCTACTGTCAGTGAATGTATATTTGCATAATTCGTATATTTGAACGTGCGAAAACCAGTCATATGACTAACAGAAGAAAAACATCAATAAAATCTTTGGAGAACATAAGTTTACGTGACCGTTTAGAGTTATTGTTGTAAAACTAACATAGACTGCAACGTAACTTTTTCTACTGTTAAACAACCATCAACATAGCGTCGTTGTCGTCGGCTTTCGTCTGGACTCATTAACCCTTGCTAACGATGCGATAGTGCCTAAGAAGGAACAACTCGAACTATTCTAGCTAATGTTCAATAATTGCGTAACTCATAATATGTAGACCATATTTCTATTACCTCGCTAAACACAGTCACGTGTTGCTTAATTTAACATTACAAAAATTAACTTTTATGTAACAAATACTTTGTTTCTTTTTGAAAAATAAATCTACTCTTTCGGATTAATAGAATCATAAAACTTCACTGAAGAACTTTTCAAGAATTAAGGACCTTAAGACTTTAAATTATTAAAAGATTATATAGTATTTTGTTAGTGCCATCCAGATATCCACAGATGTCGCCTTTAGACTGTTGACTACTTATTTATTTATTTTTTGTTTTGTGCCAGATTCTATGTTGCTATCTTCTAGGGAGTATTTTGAATTTTTATGAATTCCTAGTGAAAAAGTTCTCATATTTATCGGTTCATTCAGAGAGTTAATTTTTACACACGAATCCTAAGGCAACTTTTCACTGTAAAGCCTCATTCCCACTCACTGTTTTGATATTTAATTTACTGTTTTTATCTAATATTTTAATCTAGATTTCAGGTTTTCAGAACAGGCATTAATATTCACATTCGTGTTTTAATTTGAGTTTAGTTAATTTAGTTGGTGCGCATGCGTCTTAAGTAATATAAATTTTGACAGTTCGACAGTTGGACAAAATTGAAGGTGAAATAATTAAAATTGCTGTTTTTAATAACAATTAGTAATAGAAATTGTTTTTATTTCTTTATTTTTGACAAAATGACATTAAATTTCTTTTACATATAAATTCTACTGCATTTTGACAGGTTGTCACATTTTGGAGGTTATAATATAATATAGTTTTTTTTAATTTAATACTTTGGACCTTGTAAGGTTCTAAAAGAACTAAGAAAACTTAAAAAACAAATTAAATTAAAAATGGTACTGTGATTGACTACGCGTATTGCCATATGCTGAACAATTTAAATTAAATACAAAATCAAAAATTAAATTAAAGCAGAGAGTGGGAATGATACTTAAGTCTAAGATAGTCATTGCTGTTTAGTGAGTGCAGAGGTAATAGGCGCGGTTGCCCTTATTCAATATTTTGTATATTCAAATAAATAGTATCTGCTCACCAGTTCAGTCGTGCCATAGGTGTCGTTTTAAAACGTATTTTCATGAGTTAACATTTTCAATAATATTGTAACTAATTGAACAAATAATTAGACTTCTAAGGTTCTGAGAGACAATTTCATCGGTATATGGTAAAATTATATACATTAAGTCTACCCAATTTTGTAACCATTTTGTTTTTATATAAAAAACAATGTACCATCACATCATGGAGAAAATACTGGACTATACGCATTGTTTTTTATAGAAAGATAAAAATGGTACTCGAATATTAACATACAAACACTAGAGCAGTGATTCTTGACATGTTCGAAATTGTGAAAATGCATATAAAGTAAAGCCACACAAGACAATTGTTTAAGTACTAAGTTCGGTAAAGTTTTTATATTAATTATTTATTGAATGATTCAAAATTTATTGATAAGTTAAAAATAAATTGATTGCAGATTGTAATCAATTTTTTAACCTTGACAATGGATTCAGTAGAGTCCGAAACAGCAAGGATTACTGATAATCCTAAAAAATAAGAGTACTATTATATAACTTATTAGGTATACCTGCGGTATTACGAAAGTACGCGAAAGGTCAATTATTTATTTTTATTAAAGGTCAATTATTTTATTAAAATTAATTTAAAGAAGTTCCATGCTTATAAAATAGTTTCTTTAACGAATTCTATTTTTACTATTATGTGCTGTGCATTCTACAATTTTGAATAAAAGGGGACAATCTCTACAACATGCTTTGTGATTTCGAAAATGTTAAGAATCACTGTTCTAGTGCGATACGCATCCAATGTTAAAATTGTACAAATCAGAAAATCATATTTTGTCACTTCACTTTCATTTCATATGTCCACGAACAACTAACAATGCCAGAGTGCTTCACCAAAGTCGATCGTCATATTAGGTAGGCTGAATATACCTGAACAACGCACATTTTTCTGCTTTTTTAATAATTACTGAATTTTATAGAAAATTTTACTTATTTTTTGAGTTCAATTAATTTTATATCTTAGATTAATTGATATGAAAATGCACGTGTAGATACGTTTATAGTTTCCTTTTTAATTAATATAATATGAATTATGTATATAGAGTATTGTTTGTTTTCTTAACTGTTACGCATGTGTATTGTAAGTATTATAGTAAGATACTACGTATGATAAATATTACTCTTGTGAGTAAAATGAATTTTTTTGACTAAATATTTATATATAAAAAATGGCTTCGTGTGAAATATCAAAAATGTAGTGTGAACGACACCGCAGTGTACAAAGTTAAAAATATTCTGTGTACAAGAGAAGATATGGAGTTTTCTTCGCTCCAAAATGTCTTACATCTTCTTAGCTACTTATATAAGAGTTGAAATAAAGCGCCAATTAAAGTAAAAGGAATAAGCTTTTATAAACAATTTAAGTAATTACAAAATTTGCCGCTTTCAGTTGCTATACTCGAGAATACATGATATATTAATTTTTAGAATAACAATGGAAATTGATGTTAATAAATGTGTATTGGCGTGTCTGTTTTATTAAATATCTAAATGTTGACGGAGATATAGCAATTAAAAATTTCAATTGTAGTTTTAGCGCTAGAAGTGGTCGGCCATATTTGTATGACGTGAAATACATTTTAACGTCAGTTATTTGTTGAGTAGGTCAGTGCTGTGGTAATGTTTTGTAGCTGTTGGTAGTCGAAATAATCAAGTCAAGTCAAATAATAAAAAGTTTTTATTTTATTTAACCCTTCCTTGAAATAGCTGTAAATAATATTTGATATTTTGATACATAAATACATATAGCAGAGATTTATGAGCTGTAAGGTTGGTAACCTGTAAACTTGTCAGAGTTCTGTCAAATTTTTTTTAGAAATTCAATCAAATTTAGGGCATACATTTATGTTAGAATACGAAGATAAAAAAAGAGGCAACATTTTCTGGAACAACTGTCAATAAATAAGATATTGAAACAAAATAAAATAATAATAATATTGTTGTTATAACTTCCGGCCGGATTAAGGATATTGGATATCTGTATTAGCCACTCTTGGAATGGAGGATATCAATTTACCATCCTACACAATCTTTTGGTATAATAAATAACAGTTTTGTAAAATAAATATTATTTTAATAAGTCGGTCCTATTTCGAATATTATTCTGCTACTATTACTATTATTTTTGAATGATTATCTGTAGCGCTAAGTAAGTAGATAAGTAGGAATTAAAATTGACAGCGAATATCAAGACGTTTTACAACATTGGAACCAATTTCTTGTTGAGTGGGAGACGACGACGGTGTACGCTACGTAGTACATACAGTCAACCATTAGGTCGACATTTCGATTATTCAATTATTTAATAACGAATTAAGTAACATACTCGTATTATAGCACTAGCCGGTGGATTTCAACACATTTAACCGCTGCGGGGTGTGGGGGTGTGCAAAGATTCAGTTATGTTCTTTCAATCGTTGTTGTCACTGCAACATATTTTGTTCTTTTCATTTTACTGTTTTACGTTCATTCAATACAGTGGATATATATATTTTTTTTTATATATATGTAAAAATTGTATATATGTATTACATATGTAAGAAGAAGAGGTACGTATTTTTTTTGATTATATAAAATAATTTTTTTTCGGAAATAGCTTAATATTTTTGTGAGAAACGAAATCATAATAAAATAAAAAAGAAAAATATCTCAGTTTATATCGCAGAAAAGATTTGAAGATAATTAATTAAAAGATAAGATTTGAAGATAGGATAACAATTAAAAGTGCGGGCGTGCTATAAACGAAAATTTAAAAAATCTCTATCCTGAACAAAATATAACTGACACAATTTTAGAAAAAATTTAATAAAATGACATAATTATTTCAGTAGTAGCTCAGTTTATGAAACTGGCGCCTTGAACGATTTTACCGGCAATCAAGATTTATTGCATATATTTAGTGTTCTTCAGTCGATTGGGCTTTTGAATTCATACCACGGTTTGATTGTTATTAACTTTGAATTGTTTGACTTACGTACACCGTTACATTACGCTAGTTTTTGAAGATCCAGTCTATCAAAGTTGAGTAATAAATTGTAAAATATTTGTATTTAAAAAATGTAGCTTTACGCTGAATTTTTTTACGAATTTTCTCTCAAGTAATTCAGAGGTGAACAAAATGACAAAACTGACTTATTATTATTATTTATTGATTAAGTTATTTATAATTAAAAGCATGTATCATTCCAGATATACTCAATAAACAGCGAATGAAGCTCAGTAGCAGGATTCCCTAATTTTATTGGCAAACAAGGGACTGTTTACCAAGAACAATGTTGTTAGAAATAAGAGTTTTGAATAATACATACTTTGTTATATTTATGGATTTCAACTGTTTACAAATGTGTGTAAATTATTGAAAATTCTTATCTCGTACAACAATGTTGTCAGTTAATCAGTCAGTTATAGTTAGTTACAATACAGTTAGAGAATCGCTCTACAATGGATTAGGATTGTTTAACAACGTTTTTAATAGAGTGTCTTAGAAGATATTAAACAGAAAAAATTGAAGAAATCGAAGAAATCGTCATAAACAATATATTTTTAATAATAAGTATTCTGTGATGGGGAATATCAAAATGTAATGTAATATAGTTGTTATTGGGAATCCTGGAAAATAAAATCAACTTACAAATTAAGAAAATAGTGCAAACCAGTAAAGTAAATTGTCTTGATAGTATTTATTTTAAGGTACTGTACCGGGAAAGGAACATTATTTTTCAAAATTCTTTCCAATTTAATTGCCTATTCTGTCCAGTCCGTGATATAAAGTTTTGGGATACCATATGAACTCCTTTTTTCTTCCTATATTTATATTCTTCCTGTTTTGGTACTAATGGTTAGTTTACCCATTCGTAAATGCCAATGTAGAGTAAATGAAGCTTTAGGCCTTCCGCACACGACGCGACTGGTTGCAAACCTTAGCCCCGAATCTGCCAGAACCGAATGTGATTACAACTGTGTTGTTAGTAAAAGAACGAACGTGTTTACGAGTGACGGCACGAACGTAACTAAACTGATTTGAAACTGGTTTTGAGCATATATTCAGTGACTTTATTTCTCGGTCGCAGGGCACTGTTGGTTTTCATGCTTTTGATGATGATTTCATCAACAGAGATGTTTATGAAAAGTATTTAAATACAGACATACAAACAAATAATCCCCTGTTTTGCTTGTGTTAAAAAATTTATAGAGTCACGATACACGGCTCAACATGGCTCGTGCTCGTTTTCATTGAAAACTTCGTTTCTCGTTTGCAATTAGTCGACTCGTGTGCCTTTCCTCGTGTTTTATCTCACTCGCATACACGTTCGATCTCTCACTAACAACATAGTTGTAATCACATTCGCTTCCGGCAGATTCGGGCTAAGACGCCCGAACATACGACGCCCTAAGACATACGAGTATAACTAAATGCGTGAAGTATGCGAACATACGGATTGGTTCGGATTGAATGTCGCTCTAACATTCACGATTAGTCAGCGCTTGTTACGCTTTGAGGCATATTCGTAGCACATTATAATAGTCAATAAATCACAAATAAAGACAGGTGAGCTTATAGGAAACCCGGTGTTACTGCTAGTCCCAATGCTGTTATGTTTACAAAAGTGAATGAAATTCTCATTTCTTTACAATATACAATGGAATATTTTAATGTTATTTCTTTGGCTAGGATTACATTATGAATAAACTAAGAACAATTTCCCCCATCAAGTTCTCATTAAATACCCTGTACGAGTAAATGTAATAATATTTGCGCGTTATCAAAGTCAGGGCACCAGTTGCATTGTTTGCGTACGCTTGGCAGCTACCCAGTCCCATTCCCATTCCCATTATACGAGTACTTACTACGTACGGGTACATTTTGTTATGTACGAGTATTTACAACTTGACCAATAAGCTTGACCATTTGTGTTTCATTCAGTGCAGTGTTTCTGATTCCTGGTTCCCGGTTCCAGGTTTCCGACACTGTCTAACAATCATACATTTCCAATTGTTATTGAAACTTTTTCATTTTGATTTTTATTCAAAGTTTCAAGGATTTTTTACCAAAAGAAAGCTTCATGCATATTTGTGAGGAAATAATTTTGTTCAAGGGGTATGTCTTATATTTAACTGTTTTTAATTATTATTAATTAAGTAAGCTGTCATAAACTTAATCATTAAAATATTTGATAGTTAATTAACAATCCTTTATTAAATTTAATATTTGTTTAAATTTCTTTAAACTTTAAATTTAGTTAAAGTATCTTATAATTATGTATTTAATTGCTTTATTTAATTAGATTATCTTTTCATTAATTGTTTTTATCTTATTTGAACCGAAATCATTTTGTTGCGTTTCTTATTAAAAGGAAGAAGTCTCGTTAATCAAATTGCACCTTCATGGACTAAATTAGGTAGATCTAAAGTGGTTATTCTGATTTGTAATCTCCAGTTATCTTATGTAAAATCGTTCTTGTAAATTATGATATTAACCCCTGTCTTAAGACTCCGAAGTAATTCATAGTGGTAAGATCATAGGAAATTACAAATCAGAACAACTTCCTTAATTGCGAAAATAAGGCGCCATGTTATATCATCTTATTTTTATTTGAAAGTGAACTTTTTTTATGTAAAATTTGTTCATTTATTTTAAACTGCAGATAATTTACTTGGTTCTGGTTCTTGGTACTCAAAACTGATTTATTTTTTATTTGAATTTACATTGTTTAAATATAGAGAAATTTCTTGCTAGATGTCGCAGCATTACAAAATTTTCTACAGTTGAATTTTGAATATTCAAGCCATGTATAAATGGTGAACTTCATTTTTAGTTTTGAATTCTTTAGTCTGACTACCAGTCAGTTTACCAGTGTAATGTTAATTTCTATGGTACCATTAAGTCAGGTAATAATTTTACTGTATATTGACTCTTGTTACTTTCATAGTCACCGACATATTTGTTTACATATTGAGTGAGTCATTGTGAAAGAAATTGTTTAATGCTAATAGACTTCAAACAATTTCAATGTTTTGAAAATTACTATTTTATGGCGATTTCAATTAGGAAGGTATGTTACCTGTGTGTAGCCATAGTATTAAATTACGAGTATATTGATTATGTCTAAATGTCCAAATTTTTACAAAGATATTAGCAATTGTACGAGTATGTACAGAAACGTACGTCATTAGGTGACGAATTCCCGTTTATTTGTTGATTTTTTTTAAATGTAAGAACAACTTACATAACTTTGATCATGTTTAAAAATATTAAATAATAAGAAAATAGTGTTTAACCAAATTGCATATTCATTTTTAACGTTAAAAGTTTTGTGGTCACACATACTTGAACAAGGACCGCACGTTTTTATTTTTTTAATGGAATCAGTCAATAGGGTTGATGATGATTTCATAAATCATTAAATATTTTATAAATTATGTTTTTATTTTGTCTCACTAAACTCACAACATGGATATTATCTTAAATATAATAAAATTGTCCACAATTTTTTATCGTTTTTGCGAATGTCATTGGGTATATATGATTATATTTTTTTTATCGGATTAGGAAAAAATTATTGACATATTTACTAACTGTAGATAAAATTGAGACATGTACATTTTTAAAAATTGTTACTATTGCGTTGATATCGTAGGTGACGTCGTTAAGACACTGGAGCTTTAAAATTGGATGCGGATCCGTAATATACTTTCAAAATACTGGTATACTTTTCACATAAAAAAATGTACTATAGAGTGTAAACCATTTTAATAAAATAAATTTCGTTAATCATTTGGCATCTACAATCATTTCTTTCGGATCGGTTCTTTATTTCGGGGCAATACCGGACAATGTTTCCTGATTATTTCAAACATTTCTGGTACATTACTTAAATATTTAGGAACAAGCAGTGTCAAAATAAAATTCCGTAATTTTTCATAAAAATGTGGAAGTGCGAATTTTTGAGAGCATCTATTCTTGTTTTAGATAATTATTGACACATTTACGAATACTTATCCAATCCCGTTTTGGAAACAAATATTCATGGTCACTAGATGATCTATATTTATAAACTAGTGTGCACTTTTATTTGCGTTTATGATCGCCTGATATATAAAGACACTGTTTTTATTCAACTCTTATTTGAACGTGACAAATCGAAAGGTCAATGGTCCGGTATCGGAAATAGTCGGAATTCTTAAATAAAATTGTTTTATCTTATTTTACGTTAGTTCACATTATCAACTCGGGTTATTAAGATTGTGTTATGCAATGCAGCTCAAACTACACTACTACTTTTATTTAGCCCAATTTTTTTTTTCTAATAAATTGTCGATGGTTGTTTCCATGAAATTTAACATTAGTTTAACGAAACAGTGACCAAGACCGTTGAGCGTTTATATTCGTACAGTGGTAGTGTAGTACTTATTTATGAGACCTCCACACTATTCAAAATACCGACATAAGAGGAGGTTAATAGAACTACCATTGGAATTTATTTAAAAGATAGATGTTAGAGTTGTGCCAGATGCCCGGCTTAATTTGCGCGTTTGTAACGTGCCAGATATTAAGCAGTGTCGTTTAGCCAGGTATCAGGTTATTGAGATAAGAAAATTGAATTTGATATTAGTTGTTACTAATTGGACAACACAAAGAATGTTGACATGAAATCTAAGTGGCATAATTAAACAAAACAGTGAAATGAAGTAAAATAAAGACACTAAGAAAAAAAGAACATTTCTGTCTTACATATTTTTTAAGCTACAAATTTAAAAGAGTCCGTAATGTACAACAATGCAGTTACAAAAGTATGGTATCATCAAACTAGAAATGAAAGAAAAATTTTAATTCAAAGAGCTTAAATATAAGATTCGACTTAAATAAAATTATTCACAGACTTTCTTTTGCACATTTTTTAATAAGCTTTTTTTCATAAATGTTGCCTGAAATTTTGATTTTTACATTTCTTTAAAGATAAAAATTATCTGAGGTTTTTTTTTATAGTTTCCTTAAAATGGAAGTATCCATTAATTAGTAAATGGAAGTAAGACTATTGGAGTAAGTATATTGGATAACCGAATCTTGTTTATTTAATTATGAATTTTTGTGAAAAAGATATTACTTATAAATTTAATATAAGTAAAAATTAGCAAACATTCTGAAATAATAATAAAATTTTTGTAACGCAGTAAGTTAATACCTACTGAGAGCATGTAACTTTAGTACTTGGATGCGATAAGCTGATAGACCCCACGAAAGTAAGCGTCAGATTCATGTAAACAAAAACTAACTTAATTACACATTTTTTCTGACTCGCCATTATAGTTTTGTGTCTCCTTGAAACAGGTGAGCTAATCGAGTATTATTTATTTAGCGCACTTTTTAATTAAATGCATATTAATATAATAAATATATTATCACATGGAATAATCGTTTGAATGCGAATTTATTTATGGTATTCTACAAATGTCGATCTCAATTTTGTTTTGAAAGACAAATAAGAAGTAAAATATTTTTAAGAGTATTTCTTTCAGAGAAAATTGTGAATTTTGTTTATTTTATTTTCATTCATATACTCGTATGTGTAGATCTATTCATTGAATTATTTAATTGAATGATTGTTATTGTACTATGAAATCTTAGATAATCGAATATTAGAGTATGAGGGGGAGGGGGTTACAAATTGATTATTTACTAATGGTTTACTGGTACTGATTAATTCATTTTAGAAGAATTTAAGGGGATTTCATATTTTTGACAATTTCTTTATAAATTAATTCCTATTAACCGCATTTATGGCTTTATCTATAATTAAGACTAAGTATTTCTGTTTCTAATTCTGGAGAAGATTGATCGTTAATCGTTTTAATTACGAGTGCAATAAATATGTCAAATTGCCCAAAAAAATAGTTAATAACATATAAAGTATTCAAGAGATAAAAGGAGTTTCGGTATAATGGTAAAAATATATGTTTTTGTCGTTTTGTTCGTTTAGTTATTTTGTTGTATCTACAGCAACAAATTTTAGAAAATCTTTGAAATAATTTGAACATTTTTTATTCTGAAGTGTTCTCCAGCCACTATAAAAATAGTTTTCACCTTGCTTGATGTAGAAGAGGTTCAAACCTGTTTCTTTTTTTTGAATTTTCGGAATTTTTAAAAATTCTTGACTCAATTCAAAATTTGACTCAATTTTAGTAGGGGTCTAAAGAGAGATATATAAAGAAGGTATATAATAAATTTCATCGGTCCATAGCAAAAGGGTTCAGGCATTTTTCGGAAACGTTTTTGTTTTGAGTAAGTTAGTAGCCGCATGACTAAAATAGCTATAACTCCATAAATATTTTGAACTTTGAAAAATACTTTTCGGAACATATTCTTAAAAGTCTAAACTTTCAAGATATGAAAAAAAAAATTCAAATACAAACACTAAATAGCAGAGTTTCCTTAAATTGGCCTCTTATCTTTAATAAGTTTACCGATTCATTAGACAAACTATTTGGAGCCTTTCGCGTTGAGAAACTTTGGTATACTACATACGAGTTCATATATTTTTCATTGATATATAGTGGTAGAAATAATGTATTGTTTTGATTTTATATTAATTGATTAAACAATAAAAATATTTTATTGGTGTTGATTTTTGCACACGCCTTGTGTTGTTTTAATAATATTGGCTGTTATTTTCATAGTAAATAGGTTAAAGTTTTTTGTCTTTTTGTTATCAAATAATATACACGTTGATTAAATGCCACAGTCCATTAATTAAACTTTTAATTATTATAAAACTTGTTTATGTCAATCTTGTTTACGATACGACTGTCCCTTATGTAAGTCTAGGTATCGTTAGGTCCTTTGTGTAAGGGACCAGCTTTTATGAAAATGTGAAAAGTATTTTATAATAGTATCGAAACAAAACTAGATGTGTTTAAGGAACAAAGACAAAGACAACAATTTTAGTGGAATATATAGAGTCATTCAAGTTTATATTAACCAAAATAGTTTTAATACGGCATTATTTATGAAAATATTGTTTTCATTTTGTATCTTCAATAAAACTTAATACAAATTGAAACACATTTGCAATAGAACACAAATATTACTACATTAACTAAAGGAGAAAATGCGCAACGAGTAAAACATTTTTTATAGATATAAATGAACGAATACACCCCCCATACAGTCATCATCTGGAATTGACATTTAGAGAAGTTGCTGAGAAGAGTAAACGTCCTTTTCAATATTTCTTTTCTTATGGAACATTGCAATTTATGTTAATTTATTATACAAAAAGCAGAAGTAATGAAAACCACTGTATGGTCTGGGTTGTAATACTATAGTTCAATTTGTGTCAAGATAGCAATGTTATTCATGTGAAACAACATTCTAGGAAGATCATTTTTCTATACAAACTTTGTGTATCCAAAATTAAGAATCTTCTTGAGAGATATGGTCTTTCGTGACGGTTCACTCTTTTTATGTGACCAGAGTTAGAAAAGCTACTTGCTAGTTAGTTTGGACGATTTTTAAATAGTTTGTAGCAATTTTTAATTGTTTTTGCTACCACTTCCTTCGTGAATCGAATATTTGTCCTTTTTCTCATCAAAGTGTTTCTGACTAACGCTGACGTTCACGATTGCTTGTAAAACATTCGATTGAAATTTTTTTGAGTGTCTCAATCAGAAGCGGATTAAGGTTGAGGCTTCGGGCACAGAATTAAATATAGGCCCACTTAAAACAAACAAAATGTAATAGTCGTTAGAAATTAGTAGAAAGTTAGGGTATTGTCTGTGCGTCCGTTCGCTGTTAAATCCGTCTCTGATCTGTTGTAGATGTTTGTGGTTCGTCACAGTTCAATACCATATATTCAGATTGGCCTTAGTATGATTTGTACCCTTTCTAAAGAACGTACCTGTGTTCTCCTGCGATTTGTCCGTAAGCCAGTATACTTTGCTACACCAGGTTCTTTAAAGATATGGTATATAGATAATAAACCAGTGGATAGAACGTTTGGAAATGTAGCAGCAAAGAGAATTGTTTAAAAGTGTAGTTTTATAAAGAAATAAATTTACTTCATCCAATATTGCGTGCAATATTTCTGATTAGTCACACTGCAGTTTAATTTTGTCATTGACTTAAAATGTGGGAGGCCCCCCGTAAGTTCTCCACTCATTTTTGGGAACGTACCTTATTGATAAGTAAATTAACTAAGTGTTGCCAGAGGTAAGGTTTATTATTAAAAATCACTATATCAGGCAATAATAGTGTTAACTTTTATACTCGTACTTGTCCAATTGGCTATTGAGCAACCCTTCTTAACAATCGACCAATACAGACTCTTTAAATTTTTTTTCATGCATCAAATATGAAGTTGGGTGCGTACCCGTATGTTCCAATTATCTCATGAAGAATTCTGTGAGATAAGGTATATTGTGATTTATTCCTATATTGTTCTTATAAATTGTAATATTTTATCAACTGTTATTTTAGGTAGCACTGACGGATAAATTCGTCATTTAAGGATTTTTAAGTTTTATAAAGGATTAATACATTAATATGTGTTACACGGAAATTGACAAATTTATTTTCAAAACAATAGTTATTTGTTGTTATTCATCGTTGAATGTTTCGTTTATAAACATTCGGTAAACTGAACTATTAACAGGAATTCTGTCGGTAAATGTATTTCCGGTGTTGCTAAAACGACTAGTATTATGTTTCGCCATTGTTTATTTATTTCTCCCCCCATACCTTTACTTATGGCTTGATTTAATTTAGGTTAGTTGAGGTAAGGTAGTTTTGTTAAATATATCTGTCTTTAAAGGATCTAATATTCTTCAGGTTATGTGTCGTCTACGACTATGATGGAGCCCTTTCAATATATTTTATTGGAAGCTATAGAAATGTACACCGAATATACTTAATAGAGTTTTGGAAGAGAGCAATTAGAAGTTATCAATTACGTGTTTTAGAATTTTCTCTATTTCTTTTTTACTATTTGTATATTTTATAATTATTTAGAGTAACAATTAAATTGATTACTTTTGTGTAAAGATTGTACCAAACAATATAAATTGTACGGACGCCACTGATCACTGGAAACATCATGTTATAATATAGATGTTCATTTCTTAACTTATATTTCGAGTTAAATTTAAGCGTTCCACAAAAAAGTGAAATTAAATATTAAAAAAAAAACTGTTACACTGGGGAAGGAAATTTTCAGTTAAGGTGGCGTAGATTATTTCAAAAGCTCATATTAGTCATATAAAAGGCTTATAGAGTGAGATCCCAGAGCCGGCAGACATCACTTATTTTAAGAGTAGTGTTAGTATGTACAATAATCATATGCCTACCTGCTAACTTGACCAGGCGGTCATTTTCCAGGTATCATGTAATCAAGGTTTATGTCTCACTCACTCTCATGCGCACGGATAATGCCCTCTCGCTCCTACTCTTAGCGAATACGATACGATCGTTGTACATACTAACACTACTCAATCTTACACATTTTGTTCATCAGAAAATAAGTGATGTCTGCCGGCTCTGGGATCTTCGACTATTATCCATTGAACACCTCACGTTTTTATGAATATTGGTCAACCATTCCCGATAAAGATATACAAAAATAAAGTCATGTTACGTGCAACGTGACAACTCAGCCACTGTCAATAACATGACATTTCTGTTACTCATCCCTCTTCTATAACTGCGTCATTTTTTCTAAGAAAATGCAAGCGAAGGTGATTTATTTTTATATAAAGGTATTTTTTCTAAATGACTCCTCAAGCTCGTAACCAAAAGATGGAATTTGTTATACTGAGCGGATACCTTCGCCTTAATGTTGTTATTTTAATTAGATTCGAAACTAAAACTTTTAAATTCTAATGTTATATCACCTGTTGATAAGTTTTAACAACTATGATGTAAGTTTTATTCTCTTTTCTTTAAACCTATTTTTAGATGATACTAGATTTGAGACTAGCTATGTTAGCAGTTATTATGGTGTCTACGTGATAAGAGGGGAATTACACCCCTACTTAATACTTTTATGATTATATTGCAATGTACTATACATTAAATAAAAACCACAACCTGAAAATATAGTACTGATCGAATCGATACCGAAGAAACATATCATAGCTTTTCGAATTTCTAAAGCCAATCTTTCATTTTCGCTCGCAATTTTAATACTCGTCCTGTTTAGATAACTTTATGGACGGGCTAATATTCTTAGATCTATGAAATACGGTATTTTTATAGAAATTTTAAACGTTGTAATGTTTAGTGTAAATTCACAACAGCGCAGCGCGGCGTATTATTGGAGTTCTCCTTATTAAATATCACGCATCAGTAGTAAATGCATGAATGCACTGAATGCAAGAAACAACATGAATGATCATTTTCAGATGTTGCTAAATTAATAGTTTTAAATGTGTAACCTGAACGCAATGAATGTGTCCCGAGTTCAAAAAATCACGATAAAGGCGTGTGTCGAGGCCTATAGATGTGTGTTTGTTTACGAGTGCGAGTATGTATTTATCTGTTTCGATGTTTCGATACATCGTGATACTAGTATGCGTACAGTTAAGACTTAAGAATCTCTAAGATATAAAAAAGATATAAATACGTGTATGTGATAAATACTGTGTTTTGTATGATAAAATTCCTATAATTCCAAATGAATTTATCGCGGATTATTATGCCGATAACTGTACTACGTATAACACACATTATTAGGAAATTAATATATTAATACTGGAGAATTGGAAAATCACATTGTTATAATGAAAACTGTGTCATTTGAAGATAAAGCCAAAGCCAAAACTAATGGCAAGTGTTTAATAGCGCAAGACATTCGTTTTCGCATCACTCTAGTATTCATATTAAATAGAAGTTATAGTTTAATTAATATATTAATTTGTGACAATTAAGAAAAACAAGTTCATGAAAATGTTTCGAGCTAACGGAAACGATAACAGGCTACAAAAAGGTACATTTTAATTCATCGTTCACTAACTACTTTGTTTTTAAATATATTATGGAAACATCTCAGCAGAATTTGATCATTGTCCCTTAAGGCAGATTGTAAACTACATTAATCTTAATAAAAAAAATGTTATGCATTATTAGTCATTTTTTAGTCATTAGAATGCTAAAATTGACTGTTGTAGGATGTAGCTAACGGTAAGCGGTAACTAACTACCGTTATTTATCAAATTTTAGAAAACCTAGCCGCAAACAGGAATGAAAATATATTTTTCGTTAATTTCAGTTACCCTAATGCATTAGTTACCGATTTTATGTGACATAAAGAAAACTAGTTTTTGGTCTGAACAAAAACGATCAGATTAATTTCGATTACTAAATCAAGTCTCAAATCTGATATTTGTGTGTAATAAAACTTTAAAGATTAACTTACATTAGGTGCAGGTGGATACTGTTGATGCGATCCATGGTGTCTTCTGGGTTATCCGATAAACTGCTTATTAGCACAATTTTGACAAAATTTGTATACTTTTCAAATGTTAGTTATAATTGATTTTTCTGCATCTAAAAGAAAAAGTTAATGTTGTCATTTATTTTAAAACACAGATATATTAATTAATTTAATTAATAAATATAACTAGTAATTAGCAAAGAATCATCGAAGAAGCTGTACTAATTATATATTATATTATTTATGTAGAACACAAGAAATTCTAGTAGTAATATGACGAATATCTGCTGAACATTAAATAGTGAAACATTGTTTATTGATTAGACAATACCATTAGATAATAAATATATATTTTTCCTGTTGTTTTCGGTAAATTACCAGAGTTAGAAATATCTTTATCATGTTAGCAGAAGTTAAATTACTCTATTAGTAGTGAAGTAGTAATTTAGACAATATAGAAACTAAAGTCAATAAAGTAAAATATAATAACCAGTAAACATAATGCATATAAACTTAAAGTAAACGTAACTGCCTTTAAGGGGGGTATTTATTTGTGTTACTATTAGCCTATTGTTTATGTTTGAATACGACAGAAACTTACATTTTCAGCTATATTGCTGATATTTGAATTCAGAAATGCATCTATCACCGCTGAAATGTCCTCGCCATCGAAAAGTTTTAGACTACCATAAACGTTCAACATTGACATTGTATTGATATAAAGAATGTAATATAGAATTAGGACCTTTTACAAAAAAATTTCACTGTTCACTTGGCCTCTTACTTTCTCGTACTCTCAATGTTTTTTTTTATTCTATCATTTTGGAAAATTAATTACGGATTCAACCAATTTAACATTCGATTTATGTATTTAGTTGACGAATGGTTTTCTGAATCGGAATTAAAAAATTTTATAAGAAATATGATTAAATTTTTCGTTAAAGCACCATCAAAATTTAACATCTTTGAACACAATAGAATGGAATGCAAACAAAAAACAAACATTTACACAAAGTTCGTAATTCTAAAGGGTAGAAGCTCTCTTTATATAATGGCTTCTAGTTGTCTTACTATCGTTTTCTTATTAATTGCTAATTGCACTAAGTAGAAACCTGGTCCTTCTAAGAACACACGCTCACTTCTATTTCTTCTTCTACTTTTACTAACGTCATTTCAATTTTTAAATATCCTTTCTGAATTTATCAGATATTTTTGAATATGCGTTATAGAGGATATGGATAGTAAATTAAATTTGCCCGAGCTATTTGGTGTCAAAGTATTGACTTACCTATTTTAGTATCAACATTTTTTTTATTCTTTGTTTTGATATGAAATTTTAATGTGATTGTAGTCGTGCATATTACAGTAATGAATTTCTGGTTTCTTGATTTATATTAAATTTCGGAATACATGTAGGAAATAGAATGAATTAATGACAAGCTACATTTGTTATAATATTCGGTTTGATTTTGTTTCAATCATGATTGTACAAATTTCAAAATGTCTTTCTATTATTAATGCCAACATATAAATAATATCACTTCATAATGCATATAGAAAAAATATGTTTTTTTCTTAATTTGCTGTCAACAATAATGAAGTTAAAAACGCGGGAAAATTTGAAAATGAAATAGATTATTGTAAACAGTTAGGCTTTATGCGCTGCGCATATTTTTCAATAAACAATCAATCCGCCATTACGTAAATATACAATTACAATTTATTGATAAACAATCTGGTAAATACACATTTATTAGGAAATAGCAACTATATTATTAATAGATTATCCGTATACTTCATACCTCACATCAGCAGTATTTTGAAATTTACAACAATACACACTGATTAATTAAAATGAAACAATTTGACGAAAAGAATTATGAGTAAATCTTGACACCAGATTTCGAATTCAACGAATTTTGTACAAAACAAATGCTTTTAGTTACCCTTACAGGAAAGCAGTAGTATTAAAGTTTCACTTGAAACAGTAGAATACTTTAGAAATATCATTTTTTAAAATTTTTTTTTTTTTTTAAATATTTGTAATAAATCCCGCTAAAATGCGTTATGAGGTTGAGTTGTTTTTAGTTCGAATAAGAACTTATTATTTGCATTGTACAACTTTCGGGCGGAAGAAATTAAGGGCATCCGTTTAATATATACTGCAGATATGAGTTAGGATGTAATTTTAAAAAACAAACCAAAAACTCTATAAAGGATTCTATGTAAAGTAAACTTCAACACAGAAAAAATAAAAGAAAATTAAATGAGATAGACTCGTAGTCGAAATGCTGTTTTAATTTTGTATTTAATTTAAATTGTATAGCACATGAAGATATGTGTAGTAATTCCTTGCACTATTTTTAATTTAGAATTTAATGACGTTTTTTTTGTTTCTTCAGAACCTTACAAGGTCTAATGCTTCTAAATTAAAAGAACTATATTACATTATAATCTCCAAAATATGACAATCTGTCAAAATGCAGTAGGATTTATTTTTAAAAGAAGTTCAATGTCAGTTTTTTTATCATTATTATAATATACTATTATTATTAATTGTTATTAAAAACAGCAATTTTAATTATTCCACATTCAATTTTGTCTAACTGTCGAACTGTCAAAATTTATATTACTAACGACGCATGCGCACCAACTAAATTAAATAAACCCAAAACATGAATGTGACAAGGAATGCATATTCTGAAAACCTGAAATCTAGATTAAAATATTAAATAGAAACGTAAATGAATATCTGTATATATCCTGGGAAATTAGGCATTCTGACATTAATCAAATTAATATGACATAATTAATTAAAAAGACATCGGACATACTATGTAAGCGAGTACTTTGAATGATAACGCAATATTTTTTATATCCGGTTCAAAGATTTTGATTTGAAACAATAGAGGGCGTAAACTCCTATAGCATGTAGAAAACCTGTACCACTAGTATATTTTAATTGGAATATCTATTTGGTATTATTAATAGATTAACAGTTGGATAATAATATACATTTTATTATTATTTTCGTTAGATTCAGCTATTAGGAATTATATTTTAATTACATAGTACGAGTATATGCAATTATACTTTTATTGAATAATCTTTATTGTTAGGAACTCCAACATTGAGTCATTTACCTCTTAATATATTAGATAATACTTTCAACTTTATTGAAGTATGAAGATTTGGATCAGATTATTAGAAAGATTTTTTATTTTGTGAGTGTTAATAACTTGGACTGTGTCATTTTTATTATCTGTCTGTACTTTAGCTTTAAGAATATTTATCACTAAAATTAATTTTAAAATTACTATCAATAGCCTGTCGCATGTCGATTGCTGAAATTGAACCGTTGATTGTACTTGAGTTAGTTACCACCTGGAAACTACTTAACGTTGACATATTAATAAATCATAAGCTGATACGGTGTTGGCACCCGGAAATAAACTTATGTACCATTACTTTAAAAGCAGTATAAAGAGTATCATAAATGTAATGTAATGTAATTACTGGAATATTTGAAGAAACCATATTTGTTCAACTACAAATCATTATAGGGATAAATGTTCTTAACTCGTAATAGTGCAGACTGCAGAGCACAAATCATTGGAAACTGCGACAGAGGAATAGAGTGGTAGCAACCTGTGGGAACCATCTCTAGAGTATACAATCAGCCGTATGCTGAGTTCATGTTAGTCAATGGCGCTATGGCAAAGAGCGCTGGTCAAAATATACCAGAAATTCATCTCTTAGTTCTCGATACGAGGTGTGCCTATTTTTAAACGTCACTGATTTTGTAATTATTTTTTTAAATTTTTAATTAGTACATATTTAATTACTTTCCCCTTCAATATATATCTCAACTCTATCCCTATATTGCTCCATGTGCATTTTCCTTAGTTGGAAACTGTGGTGGAAGTCTTCTTCTACAAACTGGTTCATGACGCGTATCGTTTTTCCTTTAGTGCCTTGTCTGCGTAGAAACTTTTTAGTTGCACGTGTGACACACGTGTGAACTTGTGTTAGATTGACCAGTCACGTGTTATAAATGATTAACCCTTATACAACGCATCGTGGTCATGGTGGATCATGATCCACGTGCGTATAGCACCTTAGAAATACGATAGATAGGAAGAAATAGGAATAGGAAAGACTTGTTAGAGCTATTGTCATCCACAATCGTACCATCTTCATATTCACTTACTTCATGATTGCAACAAACTACCTTAGTTTTCTTTTCCGAGGGAATATCTTTAATTAGTTTTATTTATTACTAATATTATATCTATATGCATATTTATTTATTAACCTGTTTATTTACATTTCACTTTTATTTCAGATCATTTTGTATTATTCATATAATTTTAAATATTATTTATTCCACTTATTTTTAAGAACGAAATCATATAATTATGTATGCTGGAATTTATTTTATTATGTATAAAATATTCGTATACTGATATGATATAATAATTGTATATTAATTTAGAACTGTTATTTATCTAGAATATATTACTTAAACAAATAATATATCTAACAAAAAAAACTATGGGTGTACAATACATATATTATTTACATAAAACTTTGATGTAAATATTATATAGCATTTTTATAAAGGAAGCTCCTAATGACAATCATTTTACTATTATGGTACAATGGCATTTTGTATTGTGGCTCGAAAACACCTCTTTGAAAATTTCCTATTTCGTAGAGAAACAAATTCTAAAACTTAGTGGTCCTCGAGTACTGTGAATATCCTGGAAACCCATAATTTTGGAAAAAATATGGGCACATTTTGCTATATAACTGCTACTCCTTAAAAGATAGAAAGTAGAAATTTTGCATATGTATTACGCTATTCAATGTTCAAAGTTCAAATTTTGGATTGTGTAATAATTGAGTTGAGAAAATGTTATTTGGGGACACGGGAATGGTTTTTGCCTATAGTAAAAATTGCAAGTTAAAAAATTGAAAATCTTTCAATTTAGTTTTTCAAATAGTCAGTCTCTGTGAAAATTTACTTTAATATTGACAATCTGTTCCTAAAAATAGAATTAAAATTTTAAATAAGTTATTACACAATAAATAGGCGTCGCTTAGGGACAGGCGAAACGCTAGTTAAACTTAAAATGTAATAAAAGTACATATAAAGTTGATTACGTATACGTTAAATAGTTTAGTATTTCTGATTTTCAAATTATTTTACATTGCAATTGAATAAGTAATACATAATTTAGTTTTCAAATATATAGTTCAGTATACAGTTTCATATTTAAATTTCATATTTAAATTTATTCTTTTTTTTATAGTGCCATATTCATTGCTATTACAGCTTAGAGTTCAATTTTTCTAAATCTAGTAGTAGGAACTCCGTTTGATCCTATAAACAAAGATGTAAATTTTTTGATTCATATATATTTTTATAGACATATTTTTTTGATTTATTTTATTATTAATTTTTTTTGAATCTTTATTTTGACATATTTACAACCTTTTTGTGAAGTTTTTGATATTGAGCACGTATTATCTGGAAAGGTATGGATAGATTTGATAATAGATGGATGTTTAGCATATTTTAATGTTAACATTTGTCATTATTTATGTACCTTTAGTCGCCATGATTGTTTATATGTTTTAATTTTATTATTGAATTTTTGCATGTTTACACTTTACTCTATGTGTGTGTGTTATATAATTGGATAATATTTTGTTATATATTCTCCCAATGATGCTTTTTCCTCATTATTAACTTGACAATACCCTTTAGGTCTGGAATGTTTTTTTAACTTATCAATAACATTCTAATTGTTCTTCGATATGTCTTGAATTTGTGCAACGAATAAAGCCCTAAATGTTAATGCTTGATCTTATTTTGGAATAGACTTATTTCCAAAAACAACACTAGAAATGTAATTATAGAAAAGTATGTGGCTCCTTCTTTTCTGCTGATGAGAACTACTAAGGAGCTTACTAATGTGAAGGTTTTCTCTTGATAGTTCTTGTTGACCAATCTTTCTACAATATTTTTGATTTATATTAAATAAAATAAAATGATTTTAGGACCCCTCTTTAAGATAATGGGAAGATTTTATTTAAAAAATATCCGAAGTGTGTTCGCTAAATTACTCGTAGTATTTGTTGTTGCTACAACAGAAATTGTTGAGATATTTCAAAAGAGGGTCTCAGTAGTTCTTTCATTCTTGTTTCTCAGATTTAGCGAAACTCAAATATTTTCACAGTTATTATTTAATAGTCGCTGTATGCCAATTTTTATTTTCTAAAGAACAATAATATCTTTGCGTTATATTTCTTAATTATTGCTCCTCTGGCATACCACATAGATTATAAATATAACTTTCTTTTCAAATAGAAAACAGCAACCAATCTCACTAAACCAAATTACAAGAGCTCCTTACTTCTCACCTGATCTTTACATATTGTGTGTTTTTTTTAATATCTTGCATCTTGCTAAGTTTTGCAACTAAACTTTATTAAGTAAGGAAAGATTAATTTTATCTTGTTCTAATTATATCTGTTATAAAAAAATGTCTATATATTTACTAATTTACTAGCAGGATAGCAAATGTATAATAATTGAAGCATGCAGTAAAAATAGTCGTTCACACTTAAAAACAACATCTCAAGAGCAGATATTCATGAATCCATGAATCCATGTAATGCTTTGTTTCTGGCTGATAATAAATATTTTATAACAAAAGGTTATAATTGTAAGTTCAAGGCTGCGATTTGTACCAGTTTATTTTAATACTGCAGACTATCATGTTATCACACTCTTATCTTCTTCAATAAATGATGTTTTCTATTTTTATTTAAGAATATATGGGATTGTTGTGCATCCATAGTATCTTAGTAGAAACATTTTATTATATGGATTATATTTCCATTAGACTAAGAATTTTTTTCTTGGTATATCTAAGCTTAAATATAAAGAAACTGGTTGGTTCTCTATCCTCTTAATTACAATGAATTGTACTACAAGACAATTGTAAAGATCAACTTCCTTAGATTTATCGAATTTGATAAAAGATATTCAATAGATAATGTTTTCTTGATAATATGATTAAAAAATCCACGATACTTGAAATCTATGCGTCATTCATTATAAGTCTGAGTTATTAGGTTGAAGTATTACAATAATGTTTCGTACGATTCATAACTCAATTTTCCATTGCACATATTACAAATATTTTTCAACTTAAAATAAATTGCTTTACGCGAATAACAATTAAACTTTATTAAAAGTACGCTCCACGCACCATCACAGTAAGAGTGCTGAAAACAAGTAATGGTCATTTGGAGATGGATTAACTTCTTGTGACCCATTACTTATACTCCAATTGTCTTGCAGTGCACTCTTGCAGTTGCACTCTTACTAGCTTACTACAAGCTAATTTCAGTGTTAAATAGTATTACCCTTACTACCTGTCTTAATTTCTACTGTTATTTGTCTTATAATATTGCAATACCTAACTTTCAATTCCAGTAACGGTAGAAAATCGGATTATAAACGTTTCGCGGAACTTCCCAATAAAACATAAGACTTACATAAGTTGAGAGATAGCTATCAATTCAAATTTTAGTTTGCAAATTCTTCTACGTATTTTTTTAATATTATATTTATTTTTAAAAAAGCAACATTTTATATCTATTTTATTGTATTTTTAAAATAGCTAACATGAAGTTTTCATTAGTCGAAATGCACGTATATTAAACAGCGAATCCAAACCTAAGTAATTTTTTAATTCATAGTTGAACATAATATGATAATTTATAAATCTATCAGTCATAATTTGTTAGTAAACAATTTTTGATTATTAAGTTCAAATTGTTTAAATTTTTTAGTGACCTGAAACTATGAATAATAAAAAATGAATTCACTGAAATAGGATATGATATTGATCATATTCTATTTTGACAACAATTCTTGTTTTTAATGAACATTCTTAAGAATTTTTTGTTTTTGTTTTTCATTAAATAATGTTTTCGAGTAGCATAATGGATAATCGGTGAAAAACATTTTTTTGTATCATTAAAATATACAGAAATTTTAATATGATAATATAATATACATTGCAACTCTATTGTCTATTATAGTGCATTTAGGATTTTTATTACGTGATATCAATTATCACTTAATTTAAGTTCACATTTTGGCAAAAAAATAATTCTAATATATTGATGTTTTTCAATAATGTATTGTGGTATTCTTTATTTTTACCGTATTTTTTTATAGTTTATCGCTGCATTAAATATGTATGGATTCCATCTTTTATTGAAATAAAATTATTCAAAACAACTAATTAATTTCAAGCCAATAAAATGTTTTGAAAGTTTTGTAGTTATAATACGTTCTAGAAATAAAAGAATTTTAATATTTTATACTATAAGGATTTTAAATAAAAATGAAATATCGACTGCTTTTTTCGAAAACCTCGTAACTGACAAACTAAAAAAAATGGTTTTGATTGACTTAAACTGAAAATATCTCGTCTGTCATATGTATCAGTTCGAGTCAGTTAAACTTGTGATGACCACACATAACAAAATATTGTTTTACATAAATATTAAATACATAAACTTATACATGAATGCTGGAAACAGAAACTCTTGCCTTACTCAGATTCGATAAATTTATTTTCATTAATTATTCATATTTATTCTTTTGTGTCAACAGTACTTGAAAGACGATTTTAAATCTAGTACATAAATCAGTTTAAAACTAAAAAACGTAATACATCTGCAGCGATTTCATTTTATCAGCTGCGTTGACTGCAATAAGGAATCAGGGCATAGACTAAATGTCACTGATATTCGTGTTACGAGTCGAGTGCAACTATTTACAATTTGATTTATCATGCTTTTTTTGTTGGATTACTAAAGTAGTAAAATTTAAATAATTTGAGAATTAATTCCAATGAAGAAGTTCTTAATTTTATTTATACAGTAAAAATAGAAATATGATCGAGTATAATCTCTCTACTTATTTGGCCATATTCAATTATTTAGCCAAACGCAGCGATAATAACACAAATATGTTTTGCGTAGTTGACTCTGTAGTTCTTTTGTTACTTTGTCATAGAATATTTGTCGCTATGGACCCCATAGTACGATCTCGCTGCTGTTTTATAATTTACATGGTCATTTTGGGTTTCAATAATGTTCCATTGTATGGTAAACGTAATCCAATATAAGTAGAACAGACTGGGTTCTTACAGTTTGTATTTATTTCTGTACTTTTCAACATTATTTGAGTAAATAGGGTTTGCAATTTACTTTGTGGTCCTCCGCTCTAGTCATTAAATTATATTTCATTATAAAATGTATGTTTAATTTTTGGGGTTTTTGGTAGTGGCTCATATTATACGAGTACATAACTAATAATTCGTAGAAGTATATCAATAAACCGTTATCAATTTTAAGATTAACATATACTTAGTATTTGTTTTCGGTTTAGAGGCAATAAGAAAACTGCATCATTGGGAGAATTGTTTTCGGTGTAAATTTCTATAGAAATATTTGGTATATTATTTGATTTATGAAATTTTTTTTCAAAATTTATAAATTGGACATGAACACACGCACACACCATCTTAATATAGGCTATTATCTCGAACGTAGGTAATGGAACATTGTGTGGTTCCAGCAATACTATACAAGTGGACCTGCCGTTGAGGAAGACTACAGGAAATACAGGTGGAACTAATAACTCTTCTTTAGACGAGCCAACAGAAACTCAGGCTGTGTTAATTGAGAACGATTGCGTCAACGCTAATAATTCTTTATCACATAATCTACTCAAATCTTATGGTAGACATCAAAGTACTATTGTACCACGAAGAGCGCAACTAGTAAGTCGAGGTTCGGAATTTATTCCTCGAAGTTCTACTAAACGGGGCCCTCCAGGACCAAGCACTGTTCGAAGTAAAGATCGGTAAGTTATCTTTGACATTAATGGTGCTAGCGTATAGCGCATAGCGATTAGCATTTAGTAATAAACATCCAATGGTTGGTCGAATTGTTGTATTCAAATCATGGGTCCTACTTCATATCAATTCATGGAGGGCTATTTCTAACTATTATTGGCACGATCTAATGAAATAAACGACATCTAATAAAATAATACTTTTTTATATATGTGTATCTTACGCCAAATTAGTGAATTAGACAATTTGTTACCTAATTGTGAAATAGGTGGCTGTCTATGTGTGAAATGCGTTTAAATTATATTAAACAAACTAAAATGTATCATTCCACGAACTTGGCAAGCATTGTGCGTCTTTACGAATTAGATGCAACATCTATGATCGGTTGCTGAAGTCATAGTTATCTCAAAAGTTAGTTAACATCAGGCCAGCCATGTAAAGAGAACCAATAGTAAACCGCTTTAACAGACCATGTTTACCAACTTTTGCGAATACTATGAGTTTCAGCAATCTGCCCTTAATGTTCCTTAGTTTTCAAGGTGACTAAATCAACATAATTTATTTATAAATTTATTAGCAAAATCTCTGATTCAGTAAAATATTAACTTATGTTAGACTTTCAGTAGATGTTTTTAATGTGGTCTGTTCTTTAAATAATATTTCACCTTGTTTGGAAATGAAAACGAACATTCTCGGAATGCATTAGTAATGTGTTCAAAATTGTTTTCACACTGTGTCACATTTTTTATTTGTATCTACAACAATTATTACTCGTACTTTACCATGTTAAATATTATCATTTCCTTTTGTTTTATCAAACATTCCGTTCTGCGTTTTTATTGGAATGCTTCTTGTCTTCAATTATGAAAACGTACTCTAGAAAATTGACAATTTTCTAATTTTGATAAACCTATTTTCCTCTCTTGTACGGATTTCTATGTTGCATTGCAGATGATATCACAACTTGCATGAGATATGGGAATGACGTTGAGTCATATATTCTATTTAAATAATTGATAACAAAACATTATTATTGATGTTTAAATATTCTCAGACTGCACCTAGGTAATAAAACATTAGTAGGAATAGAATTAATCAATAGACAAGCACTAAATAATATAATATAATCATTATTGCATTTTACACGTGTTGAAATATCTTTTATTACATGAGGCCTTATTTTGCGCCGGTTCAAAAATACGGATTCGATACTATCCGGTAATAGCTTCCCAAATTAGCTTCATGTACATGTGTTGCAATTCTATATTCTTCTTAATTCTTCTTCAATCTACTAAACCTAACTGTAATATAAAGGCTATTCCTAACTACACACAAGAATTAAATAATGAAGTCCTAAAATTCTTGCATGAATTTTGGAACGCCCTTATATTGCAGTTAGCTGTAGTAGATGTCGTATTCCTTACTTTGTTTTATTTCTCGATAAGACAAATCTCTAAATCAATCTCAATCTCTGAAAAGCTTTAAGTGTTTTATATATAAACAATATACTCGTACTTTCATAAGTGTATTTCTTACTTTCATACAATTTTACAATTATTTCTTATTTAGAATTATGTTACAAGACTAGAAATCTATTGGCTTGAAAAATACATTTACTTATTTGGTCATTAACAGATTTTCAAAAAAAAAAAATATTGTCTAATAACTAATGCACATGTTGTACCAAAACCAGAACACAATGTGATCAATTTAAGAAAACTATAAGATTCTTATAACCTAGAAAATCGAGTATATTATGGATTTAATAAAAAACTGCGAGTATGTAAAGAAAAGCACACATATTTTGTTTTCTGCTTTAAGTTAATGGTAGTTTTTGGTTGATTCACTTCTGTGCGGAACTCCGTATTTATAATTTATGAAATATTCAAATACTTTTCTTTTCTTCCTAGATAGTTATATGTTGCAGACGAGATAGTTATATTTTGAAATATTTTTCTAGTTAGATTAATGATTTTGCAGAGGTGAAATGTACATCTGTAAAACAAAATTATGCCCTTATTTATCCAGTCTCATTAATTTGCAACTTATGTCATCCTAATTTTTCACTTTTCACATCTCTTTTCTTGGCCACTTCTTCGGCGTTGCGCGCTAAAGCTATCTCCTCGTTGCCTAGGCGCCAGCATCAGTACTGAATGCAGTGTATAAATTGTGACGGACTATCTAAGATGCCAACAGTTTTATTTGAAGTGATAAATCAACATGGTGATAAATCAACCACAAAAATTGGTTTTATCTAACAACTACTTAATACTTTCCTTTTGACCATTATAGTGTTCATTGAATATTAAATGAAAGTGAAATCTTCCCACTTGATGAACTACTAAATAATGTTTATAAAAAATGGTTATTATAAAAGTAAATAAAATAGAAATCCTTTTTATAAAAGTTATCAAATTGTCATACATCTGTAAATAATATCATCTGGAGGCAGGCTAGAGGCTGATGGCTTAACTATAAACAACGGTAAAAGTATGTCAAAACAGTTCGAAGTAAATATCCTAACTATGTCCAACAAAACTCTACAAATAATACACAATTTCCGATAGAAAAAAATACCCATCCCTTTTGTTAAAATTTTGGCCAATTTTTGGCCATTCTAAAAGTTTGCCCAAAAGAGAAAAATTACTAAAATCGAATTATAAAGATATTTTATAACTCTGGAATCTTTGAATATTAACATATTATAATCTATAAGATTTCTGGAAGTTTTATGATTCTATAAATCTGCAAAAAGGTAGATTTATTTTTCAGTAGCAAAATAGGTCACCAAATTAGTTAAAAAATAAATATTAGTTGTAATTATGTATTGTTTACGTAACACGCAACCTTTGTTATGGTAAATGTTTAATCTACGATTACATTAGCAGAATTAATTTTAAAAAATGGGACCCTTATTACTCATTTAGTTGTGTTGTAATAACGATCAAATTATTTAATAAGTAAGAAGTTAGTTACATTACCAAGTAAGTAAGTTCCACACCAATGCAAAATGCGTTGATTGCACAAACTTTTAATTTTAAAATTTTACTCATTTTTTTATTTTTTTATTGATGTCATTTACAACAAATTTATTAAGTTCTACTCTTTTGACATATATATTGTACAGTATTATATTGAGATATAAAAGAAGTAGTCTCAATGCACACTAATTATAAAACCTTCAGAAAGAACTCATGCCGGTTCTCTGAATTAGTTCGTTAATTTGTTTATGCAGTATAAATATTTCCAAATTACATATATTTACATAACTTATATAAATAGTAAGTGCATTCATTTATTACAAAGAAAATTGTTCAATGATTACACTAATGAGATCAAATTCCTCTCCTGTAATGCTTTATACCTCAAAATAAATATTTAATTTTAAATAATTGATTTCCCAGAGTGATGTAAATAAAACTAAAACTGCATTTCTGTCCATACTCGTATACGTGGAACGGCTTCTAAACAACGAGAACATTTTATTTTGATTTCATACATATTTACTTATTTTCACCTTCAATATACACACCTTCTCTATACCTATAAAGCTCCATGAAAATCTTCCGAAACAGTGCTGGCAGTCTTCTTCTGTCAGTTCCTTCAAAACTCGTGCCGTTTCTTTTTCGCAGCTTCAGAATTTTAGGCGCCATTTTGGCACACACTATTTGCATGTTAAAATTGTTATGGAAAATTTGCCGTACGAATACTTAACCGACTTAACCGATTCTTTCAATAAATTATAAGATTCAGTAGCGGTTTTTCCAAGTTTCACAACACATTTTTCCGGTGAAACAAAACAACTCTCATGCGAACGAAGTGAGAGGCACTGCATTCGAAAGAGAAGGCTTCTCGATAAACATCTGTCGATCACTGGCGTTTGACGCATTATACACTTCTTCTGTAGCAGTGCTAGTCTCGTTGTTTAATAGCCTCATCTCGTATATATACGATAACACACTTAATCATAATACAAATTAAGAATCAAAATCTTAACAAAAGTTAAAATTGCATTTTGATTAAACTTATTGAATATTTTTATATGCGATATTAACGTTATTAATCTTAATACCTTGTCTGTTGGAACTGGCCTATTGTCGCAACCATTATTTTTGTTACTTGTTGTAGACGATTGTTTTAACAACACATTAATGATGTTTTATTAGTTATTGATATTGTTAGAAAGGATGTGATTGATTTGATAGTTTGTAAATATAGTATATCATTTTCTATTGTCTTAATCCCCTCCTGTATCGACACAGACACTTAATGGGTTTACTATAAAATTGCAAATAATTATTCATCAAATTAGTTATATTTTTGTAACTCGTAAGAGGTACGAATGTTGTGAACATTATGTGTGAAGTCGTTATGGTTTTCTATTCATTTTATTTGATTTAAAATGATATATTTTTTAGTGTTTTTTAATAAGCCATTCTTAAGTAAGTGATTTGTACATTTAGTTTTAATATCTTTTAATTTTAAAAATCTTTATTGCAACTCCTTATTGCGTTATTGCGCGATCGGCATGTAATTCTTGGTGTGTACAAACAATTATTATTTGTGTTTCAGCACTAGCTCTCAAACAAGTGCTTGTCCGCGAATCATTGCTCGACAACGGAAATACGGTACTGTGACTAGTCCTTTGACGTCTACTTCAACAAGTTTTAAAACGACGTATACGACTTCCTCGTGTAATATATCAGCAGAGACGGTAACAGCAAGTTCACAACACTTCGAATCATCAGAGAAGGAAAACAAAGCTAATGTGACCTGTGCAACTGCTGGCCACAGTAATACTTTGTCCTCTACTAATCCACAATCAGTTAGTACAAGGGGTTCCGCTCTCTTGTTATCTGGTGCTAGTGAAAGTGAAGAAGGAATTGAGGCTTTAGGTTGGAACTCTTCCAATGAAGATTTTCCAGCAATAAAGTCTGAAGATATAACAGAAGGCGATCTCAGACCTGTCGTGTTTGGGCCCAACGGAACTTCTGATTGTGATATCAAATTAGAAGCTACTGCCACTAACACATGTAATCGTGATATAAAAGAGAGTGATACCGATTCTCATTTAATAGTTAGAAAACTTCTTCTTGAATTAGTTGAAAATATAGAACAAGGAAACGTTCAAGTTAACGATATTTCCGAGCAAAAAGTAAGTACGTTCAAGAAAACCGCCGAGCTGGGTTCCAAGTCATCAAAACCTTTTCCGAAGCATGTTAATTCAAAACTGGTCAATAAGAGTGTTAAAATTAATGAAATTCCAACTATTCAACCTCCTGAAATTCAGATAGAAATGGCAGACGACAAGGCAGATAAAGTAAACCCTGGTTTAACTCTACCTAAAGGCAATATTCGTTTTGTTAGAAAAAGTTTAGAAAATAGTTCGTTAAGTGTTATGTACAGCAAATCTAATTTATATAATGAAGACGACTCAGTCGCCACCGATTTACCGAAACGATCTCTTCCACGTGATAGTGAAGGAGACAGAAATATGGATGATAACATTGAGATGTTAAGTTCTGATACAGACCATATGGAGGAAAATCTCTCCGATCAGTTTTCTGATACTAATGATCAAAATTTGGTTTACGGTCCAATATTTGACCCGGAGAAATTTGAGGAACAGAATCGCGAGCAACACGAACAAGAGAAGGATGATGACGACGAACAACCTATTCAAGTGTCACCTTGTGGACGTTTCTTTAAATACGATAAAGAAGTTGGTCGCGGTTCCTTTAAAACTGTGTATCGTGGACTCGACACGCAAACTGGGGTTGCCGTAGCTTGGTGCGAGTTATTGGTAAGCTTGATTTTGTCTGTCGTGTTATGGAGTACTACTTACAAACAATATAATTTTAACATAACTTTAACAAAACATGACTTTCTTATAGGAAAAAAAGCTTAATAAAACGGAACGCCTCCGATTCCGGGAAGAGGCTGAAATGTTGAAAAAGCTGCAACATCCTAATATAGTTCGTTTTTATAACTACTGGGAGTCAACTATTGCAAAACGTAAAAATATTGTACTTGTTACAGAGCTTATGCTTTCCGGAACCCTTAAAGCGTAAGAGATAAAGAAATAGTGCATTTTGCATTTCAATATTTGTATCTACTTTTTACTTTTAACCTTTTTTCCAGTTACTTACGTCGATTCAAAAAAATAAATCCAAAAGTTTTGAAGTCATGGTGTCGGCAAATTCTGAAAGGACTCAATTTTCTTCATTCCCGCTCTCCACCTATTATACATCGGGATTTGAAGTGCGATAACATTTTCATAACAGGGACTACCGGAAGTGTGAAAATTGGAGACCTCGGTTTGGCAACTTTGAAAAACAGAAGTTTTGCAAAATCTGTTATTGGTAAAGTCATTTTTACATGTACAAAATCATTTTACTTGTATAGTTATTGATGATGTTGTCTATAGTTTTCCTCTTCTTGTTTTATAGGAACGCCTGAATTTATGGCACCTGAAATGTATGAAGAGCACTATGATGAATCGGTAGATGTGTATGCGTTTGGGATGTGCATGTTAGAAATGGCAACTTCTGAATATCCTTACAGTGAATGTTCTGGACCTGCTCAAATATACAAAAAAGTTGTTTCGGTAAGTCAATATATTTTGATATTTCGTTAGTAAATTATTACATAGTATAGTATAGTATACATGATACTCGTGCTTTATTTATTATTATTGTTATTTTTCAAAATTAATTAATTTTAATTCATTCATTACTACTTCGTCAATAATTTGTCAAGTATGAAGTAAGCACAAGAAACAAATTTAAACTGGATAGAATAGAACTATTTCTATTGTTAAAAAAAACAAACTAGAGATATGATAGACGTGAGAAGTAATATCTATCCTTAAAACACAAAACGTAAACTCATGTACTACTTAACTTAATATTTTACTTAACGTTACGTTCTA
The DNA here is from genome assembly GCA_963678705.1 of Panorpa germanica. Lineage (NCBI taxonomy): Eukaryota > Metazoa > Arthropoda > Insecta > Mecoptera > Panorpidae > Panorpa > Panorpa germanica. Next base: position 46,082,944 of record OY783203.1, read on the forward strand.
TTATTTATCGAAGTTTAAGATAATTCTGTTACATAGTCATTAAATAAATGCAAAGGACATTAATTATCTTTTATTAATATGTTAAATTAATATGTAACATTATATATTCTTGCATAAACGGCTTTATCAACGTTAGAAGATGTAAATTTATGTCGAAAGATATTTTTTGTTATGTAACCTTACATTATACTAACTTAAAAAACATTGTGTATAGGTGTTCTTCTAACTGTGTTTAACGAGTACCAAATTACCGCATCTTGATTACCTTAGATAGCTACTCTTATTTATTTTTCGCATAATTGTGACAATTAGACAGACATACCCAAATATCACTTCAAACAGTAACTGCACATTCCTGCAAATCAGTCTTGCATTTAGTTTCATTCAGGTTTACTTATTATCTGCTTATTCTTATGTTTGTTAGATGATACACCAAAGATTTACTTTAAATAAAATTTTATTAGTATATAAAGTAATAATTTTTTTTAGCGGGAAATAAGTTTTATTTAAATTTGATTTATTTCATTTGTCAAGGTGTTTTTAACAAAACAAAAAAAAAATTCACTAGTGCTTTTGTTTTATTCAGGTAATTGTTATAAAAAAATATGACTATCTGTTTGAATTTTTATATAAATATTTTTTTTATTACTTTATTTGATATTATGGATTTTTCAAAGGGAGTGAAACCACAAAGTTACGATAAAATTGAAAATCCTGAAGTACGAGATATCATTGAACACTGTATAAGACTGAATAAAGATGACCGGTAAGTTAAAAAAGATAAAAATACACATGTTTAAACATATTTATTATAACATCCTTGTAACTTATTTTTAATAGACCTGGCGTAAAAGATCTTTTAAATCATGAATTCTTTGGTGAAGAAACTGGATTAAAAATTGAAATTGTGTCTAAAGACTTGGTTGTGAGTAATTTTGATGCCTCAAAAGTTGAATTTAGACTACGTCTACTGGATCCTAAGAAGAGGTATGACATGCACAATACAGCAAATATTTATTTTTAATTACGATAAATTATTTGGGATACGCTCCTTATTTTAGGTCATATAAACATAAAGAAAACGAAGCAATTCAATTTGATTTTGATATCGTGAAGGATGACTGCGATGAAGTTGCCGGAGAAATGGTATAAAATGACATGCTTTTTTAAATGTTACAATAGTTTTAATTATATGTTTTAACGTATTTTATTTAATTGCAGGCCAAATCGGGGTTGATAATGGAAGATGATGCTAAAACAGTTGGTAAACTTCTAAAGTCGCAAATAGTTCTGCTCACTAAGGAACGAGAAGAAAGGAGAGCTCAAATAGCTCAACAAGAAGCTGAAAAATTGGCTCAACAAGTAGCTGCAGAGCAGCATACTTTAAATATTGAAGAGCTATCTAAACAAGAAAAGCTTGCGGAAGCAATTGAGAGTAATAATGGTCAAGTCGAGCAGCCAGTTCTGCAACAACAACAGCATGATCCCAATTCACAACAATTTAGTCACGTTCAAAATTTGGATAATATACAGAATGTTAACCTTCCACAAGCTGTACCTAGTAATCAATTTTTAAATCAACATCAGCAACAGTATACAAACTCCCCTAAACACGAAAACATAACGCTTACGGATGAGCAACAGCATTTTATACAGCAACAATATGTGCAACAAAACCAAAGTATTGAAAATCAGCAACAATATTATCAGCAGCACTCTATACAGAGTGATATGGTACCGCAGCAAAGTAATTCTAATGTATCTCAAATACATGTTGAATTATCTCAATCACAGCAACATACCAATATCGCTCAAGTAGCATCTGTACAACCCCATTTACAACCAAACCAAACATCACAGCAAAGTATGCAGAATGTTCATTTGCAACAAACTCAACAACCCATTCAGAATCAACAATGCCCACAAAATCAGACATTGCAATCTCAACAGCCAATGCAAGGACATGTACCTATGCATACACATCAACAGGGTGTGCAACAACAACAGTCAGTTTTACAGACACAACATTCTGTACAATCAACTCAGCATCACCTACAGACACAACAATCTATTCAAAGTCAGCAAATTCCAATACAAATGCCGCAGCAATGTGCATTAGCTCAACAACCATCAACTCATGCGCAACACCAGTCGAGTGTGATGCATCAACCATCTGCGCAAACTCAACAACAAGGTGTTCCTGGTCAACATATACAAACACAGCATGAGATATCTCAACAGCAGCAGCATCAGGTAACAAATCAACAGCACCATACTATGCATTCTCAACAAATACAGCAAACTCTTCAACAGCAAGTGGTTACAGTACAGCAAACTATAAACACTCAACATCAAACTATGTCTGGCCATCATCAAAGTGTATTAACTATGCAAAATCAGGAACAGAATCCTCAACAGCAAATAGTTCAGTCCCATCAGATAACTCAACCAACGCAACAGTTATCTCATCAGCCAGTACTTTCCCAACAACAGTCTGGTCAAATAGTAGAGACAGGAATCTCAGCACCTGTACAAACGCAACATCAAACTATGTTATCTCAGCCTGTTCATTCTCAGCAATCTACTTCACCGTCTTCCCAAACCCAGAATGTTCAAAACCATCCATCGATACAACAACAACCACAAATGGTCCAATCGCAACATTCGTCCATGATCAATATTCAGCAGCATGTTCAACATCAATTGCAACACAACCAACAATCACAACATTGCCAACAACATCCTGTGCAATCTCAACAGCAGACACAACCGCAACATCAACCATTAAGTTCCATGCAACCCGTTCAACAACAGCATCAAACACCTCAAGATATAATTCATTCCCAAGGACTTCCTCCTCAGATATCAACAGTAACACAAACTGTACATTCACAACAACAAAATATTCACATGCAACAACAGCCTATCACTCAACAACACTCTGCTCATCAACATATTGCTCAACAGCAAAATGTGTATTCACAGAATCAGGCACAACAACCACAACAACAAGTGCAGTCACAACAATCACAGCAACAGTCACAACAGCAGCAGGCGCAACAGCAGCCTCTCCAACAACAACTACAACAACAACCGCAGCTGCAACAGCAAAATGTGAATGGTTCTATGCAAGTTATTGCAAACACGCAAGGTATGGCATTTCAACAACAAGCACAACAGAATGTGCCTTTGCATCAGAATATGCAACAACAACTTCATCAAACACCTGTGCAGTCTATGCAACCACAACAACAAAATGTACAGCATCATTCAATACAACCCCACATACAAAACCTACCGGTGCATCAACAACAAAATTACCAAACAGATTCAACTACTTGGCAAAATAATCAAGTACAATCTGGTCATCCGATTCAGAATGGTCACAGTCAACTCGATGATCAAGCTCAACACAATATTGTCTCCCAAAGCCAAGTAGGTCAAAGCTTAATACACAATGGTGCTCAATCTTTGTATACTGCAAATCAGACTCCGCAACAATTTACTCAGTCTAATACAGTACCTTCCAATCATTATGTGGCACAGAGTACACAAGGTCAATGTCAACTAACATCAATGGGCTCACAAGGACAACAGTCTCAACAAATGCTGCAGAATATTTCACAAGGGCAATCGCAACCTCTAAACGATTCTCACGTTCAATCAGGAAGCGCATTACAATATCAGTCTCAGTATAATAATCAACATTCTGAAACGGTACAAATGTCAATTCATCAAGAAGTTAAATCAGCAACTTATTTAGATCAGGGACAAAACGATACTCATTTGCTAAATCAAAGTAATCAACATGAGATCTCATTGCCTCCTACAATGGTGCAATCTCATCAACAATTAGGAATTCAACAACATCAACCGTATCAACAACAAAGCATGCAAGGCATAACAAATCAAAATGATCAAAACGTTCATTATGATAATTCCATAAATACACAGCAGTATCAAGTTGGTAGTCAATCTCAACCTATGGGATCCATCTCGCAACATGTTTTAACGAATCAACAAATTCCATCTCAAGTTTCAACTCAATTACAGTATAGCATGCAGCAGACAAATTATTCTATAGGAAATCAGGTACATTATCAAATGGCTGGACAACACCAACAACAACTTAGTTGGCAATCAACACCACAACAACAAAGTTGGCCAAGTCAAACACAAGTGAATAATGTTAATCCTGGTTATTATCAGCAACAAGTTGCAAGTGACCAACAACAACAACTTGAAAGTCCTCCAAAATCTCAACAAACTTTTATACAACAACAATCTATTGATCAACCATTACAACAGCTTTACTATGCAACTCAGTCCAATGGAAATTCGCAATTACATCAGCAAATGCCATATGGTAATTACCAAAATCAAGCGGCTGGTAATGTTCAACTTCATATTGATAGTGAAGTTAAAAAGCAAAATACTCACGAAACTCAGACTACTACGTCTAGCTGCCATACTCAAACTTCCGACCCATATGTTACTGTCAATAACAAACCACCTCAACATCAACAAAACGTACAATATCAAACAACCGTGACTTTCCCAAATCAGACCGGAATTTATAACGTGGTACAAACTTCAACTTCACAACAAGGCCCAACAAGCCCTGCACCAACAGTGATGTCCGATCATCCCTTGAATAATGTTCAAGAGCTTGGAAATGTTGTACAGCAGAGGAGTAGTACCGGAAACGAATATCTGCCCTCAAAAACAGATAATACAACAAGTGCGCAATCTGAATCTGAAATCGAGGCCCAATGTGGTGCCGAAAAACTAAAAAGGAAAACGAGTAAACGTCGAGTCAGTAAAATACTGGAGCGTTTTCCAAAATTAACTGTTACTAAAATCAACGATAATGCTTCAGCGGTTGAGTGTCAACTCCAGACGAAACATAAAACGGTTACTTTTAAATTTGGCATGGATGATCTAAATCCAACAGAAATAGCAACTAACTTAGTAAGTACTTCGAGTTTTAGATGTAACTGATTTCAAATTAGAATAGTAGCTTGTATATTTTTAATTAATTTTTAGGTTGCTGAAAAATTACTTCCTGAGAATCAAAGTGATATATTCATCGACATGTTGAAAGATATTGGTAGGCAGCTGCATGAACGACCGCATCAAATTCCAACAATGACAAGTCCACGCCGTGGCTGGGAACCCTCAGATAAGGTAATACATTTCTATTAAGTTAAAAATAATTTTAAATTGTCGCTAATGATATTTCATTTAAAAAATAATGAAATAAATTAATTATATTTTTACACGCCGCTTGGACTGTTTGGGCCTAATGTTATTTTTCTCTTTTTCCAACATAACTAAATAAACATTACATCCTTTAACAAATCCACAAATTAAACTATTTCTTTTATCTTTATCCGATCATGATATCTCCAATACTCTTATTTCCTTGCACTAACACCAGGTCCGACATGCGTCTCTCACCCGACAGCGATCAACATTTAGATTTCATCAACGACATCGATCCGTAAGTGTTTCTGATTGGTCCCTGTTTAAGTATATAAACTTGATGGTGCTATTAATATTGTCTTTCTATAATAGATTAATATACTAAAACACTTCAGTATTAATTAAAACAAAAAGTTAATAATATGAAAGCTTGTTACAAGTAAAAATAGGAAAAATTCGTGTTCATTGAAAAAAAAACGATAATTTTATTGTACTAGATTTCCTAACTTTTGTGTGCTTTGTTTTTCATGTAGAATAACAATTAGATATTCTTTGGCACTACTAACTTGAAATAATCATTGTTTACTTATTGCGATATAAATAAAATAAAGCAAAATGTTGCAATAATATAACATATTTTGACTAAAATATTAAAAATCACCTGCAGCGAGACGAGACTTCTACTTTGACAAAAATGTTTGATCCTACAATCTATGGGCTTCAGCCGCTTACTTTAAATTCTGGGTCACCGACTAAGAAGAAGAATGAAAATGAAGGTCAAAATGAGTCTACAGATTTGACTACTGCAAAGTACTTTCAAATACTTTCAACAAATTCGCAACCAAGTGGAGGTGATAATGTTTTAAACAAAGAAGCGTCGGAATCAACATCTCCACTTACTAATAGTGAGAGTGTTTCAAGGAAAACTAGTACAGCTTCAGAATATACATCACAATCAGATTATACTCCAGAAAATACAATTGTAGGTTATGAAGATTTACCTGGAAGTTTTGGTCAAACAACAGACGATGTACAAGCCAGACTGATCACAAGCGAGTCAATTGACATTGACATGCAAAATTATACACCTGATAGTATTTCTATTACTCCTTCGCAATCTTCAGCTGGTTCAACTCTATCTACCACACAAATTATTGGTGACCAAAATAAGGAAGAATTATGTCAGCCAGAGCAATTCATGCAACATGATGTACAACTTTCATGTGAAGAACAACAGGAAGACAAAGATCCCTCGTCAAATAATGTTGCTTCTGATTCTTTACAAGCAACTGAGAAAACGGAACTAAGTGAATTATCTAGTGCTGCTGAAAATAAGCCTATATCGCAGCTTCCAGTACGTAAAATATCTAGATTTATGGTGAGCCCCGTTGCAGAACAAATTAGAGAATCGTTGAATAAACAGAATGAAATAGAAATGGCAGCATTGGTGCAAAATAGTAATGTTGAAAATTTAAGTAATATGCCGTTACCAGGTACTGCTTATACAAGTGAATCTTCTTCTGACATTTCGGGAATAGTAAATGAAGCACATACCGAAATAAAATTACCTTTCGAAAATGCTGGTAATAATATTATTCTTGCAGAGAATTTATTAGAAAGAAACACTTTAAATACAGGTGCGTTTAGTGCTGAACCATTAGAGGATTCATCCAACATTGTGACTGTACCAATTGAATCTGTACCAGGTCTGGCATATTCAACTGAAGAAATTCCAAATATCTCTGGTATACTAGTTGAAGAAATTGTAATGCCTAATGATGAAACGCAACGTGTTTGTGCAGATTCAAACACTGAAATAAACTCTGATATGGAAACTATATTGGATCAGTCATTGCAATCTGTAGATAAAGAAAACTTTGAGCCGGCAGAAGTAGTTGCTGAACCAAAACCACTTGGGCCAGAATTAATAAATACTTTAGAACAATTAAAAATTGGTCTTGAAAATATAACCCACGCTCACGTTCAAACAAAACTAACATCTACAAACACAAAAGAACAGACGGAACATTGTTTTGTATCAGATGCAACGCAAACTCCAGACTTTCTAGAGGATGAACCTCTATCTAGAGACATAGTCGTGGATAGTATTCCTAAAAATGATATAGAGCCTAACTGCGAAAGTACTTCTATAGTTACGCAAGATGTGAATATTACTCCACTACCTTTAGAAACAGTTCAACCAGTAGATAATACGGAATGTGTTGCGGCCTCTGACCTCGTTAATAGTAATACATCACATAATTCTCAAAATACTTCAGTGTTCAATTCAAGAAGAACTTCAACGGACATTTGTGTGGAAAACAGTGGAAGCATTTGTGCCCATGGAACATCTTCTACCGAAGCAACAGGATCCGATAATCATGGAAAATTGTCGCAACAAAATTCACAGGACCGATCTGACAGCAGGTAGCTATGAACGGCAATATAAAATGTATTCTAAGGAGTAGTTCAATTTTAGGAATATCATACATTCATAGATGACTATATTATACTAAGGATTAGGAAACATATTTTAGTAATAAAATATTAGGTTATTTATGTATTGTTATTTTTAAATTAGTATTAACATTAAGTTAGAACGATTAGTAAAATGATTTTGACATAACTTAGGAAATGAAGATTTTGTAACACAAATAAAACAAATTGATTCTTACAGTTCAGGCCATCATGTTACAATTGAGGATCTACAACATAAACTATCTCTGTTAACAACACCACAGTCGGATGTGTTTAATATTAATATTTCTTCATCTAAAAGTGCAATACTACCAAATTCTCAGTCTTTAACATTAGATATGAATGCTGCAGTTGCAAATATTGCCGCAGAGTTGAAAATAACATCACCAAATATACAATTACATCAAGATAATGAGGAATCAAAAGTATCGGCTTTTACATTACCATCTGATTTAAGTTTGAATCAAGATAATATTTCTGTTGCAAACACTACTAACTTAGAAGCTAGTGTTAAAACTTCTGCTAATGTCGATGATGTGAACAATTTGCCAAATGGATCTAGTCAAGTTAGTACTCCGTTTGTAGGCCAGAGTTATGATACATACATGCAAGCTCTTCAAGCAAAGCTTGCTTCTATATCTATGGTGAGGATAATTTTGAAGCAATTTCGTTGTTTTTTGGTGTTTGGTGTGGAATATTGCTTTGGCTTAGTGTGTGAGTTATGAGTGAGTGTTTGATTATGTGTGTTTGTCTGTGTGTACATGATTTTAAATATGTTTAAACTAGCTGTATTTTTAAAGCTACTTTAGTTATTAAGATTTTTGTTTATTTAAAAAAGTCCTTTCTATGAAGAACATCTCGAATAGAGAAATCATAGTTCCGTAACTTTAGACAAGAATAAGTCTTCAATTTAAACTTATTAAGTAACGCTAAGAGTCAGAAACATATAATATACATACTACTACTAATAACGGCTTTCAAAGCTATTATTATTATTTTTATAACATCCGCTAAACACAAAACAAAGTCATGTATATTTAACGTAATATTTTTTACCTAATATTACATTTTATTACTTACTGAAGGTTATGTTATCATTTAATAAAATACATTTTAAAATCTTTTACTAATAAATTAATTTAATATGGAATATTATATAGCCTTGCATAAAAACCTTTATTAACATCAGAAAACGGAAATTTATGTCGAAAGATAACTTTTATTATATAACCTTAGCTTAATCTAAAAATGGTACGTAACAAGTAAATTTTTTTATGTTAAATATACCTTAACTATATGTAACTGTATTTAGCGGGAAACTGAATTGGTTAAAAAAAACTTTATATATATATATATATATATATATATATATATATTTACATATATATATATATATATATATATATATATATATATATATATATATATATACATATATATATATATACATATATATACGTATATATACATATATATGTACACATATATATAATTATATATATATATATATAATTAACAATGTATATAACTTTAATTTCAGTAATTTCATTCCTTCAAAATATTTTATTGTTAACTATTGTCTTAAATATTTAATTAATAGAATACTTAGAATTTACAACATTTAAAAGTTGAGAAAAGGAAATAGAAAAAACAATCTTCTAATATTAATTATGCATGATTGTGGTTTGTGGTTTATATTTTTAAGTTAAGTTTAGTTTCTTACATTGCTTAGTGAAATTTTAATCATAATTACTACGTCCTTGCATTTTCATACTATTTTGTAAGATGTAAGCATTATAGATTTGATAGATTTTTATGTCTTCATCATTTGAGTTTCCTATTTTTAATTTTAAATTTATTTATTTGTAGGGTCCATTATCACCTGAACCATCGGTGCAAGCTCCAGCTCCTATACCTTTAGTAGATAGTGGATTACTATCAGAATTGGCTAGTCCAATTCAAGAAGGTCTACCTTTCCAACTTGACTCATCACAAATATATTCACAGCCACATCAGTCTAATATGTCGTCACTTCAGCACACTACACAGTCGTCTTCTGGAGCATCGTTTAACCAACAACAACAACGATCCATAGCGCAACAAATACCTGTTATCCAACAAGTGACTTTAAATCAACAGGCAACTCAGCAGTACACACAGCCAACATACATTAACCAGCAAAATTTATGTCAACAAGGACATGTAAATCAACAAACCACATATAGTCAACAGATGACTTCCCAACAGCCTCAGTTTCCGCAACAAACTTTGAGTAATCAATCCGGTGTTAATCATCTCTCACAACAACCAATTCTGCAACAAATTCCGGTTCATCAGCAAAATGTTCAACAACCAATTTATCATCAAAATCAAAACAATCAACAAATGTCTACGAGCCAGCAACCATCTGTTATGCTTCAGTCCAATGTTCAGCAAATTCCTTATACTCAACAGATAAATACTTCTCAAGCTGTACCTCAACAAATTCAACAAATACCGATTGCTCAAGTAACTTCTGTTAATCAGCAAATGCCTGTTGCACAACAAACAACTGTTATGACTCACCAGTTATCAATTTCGCAACAAGCACCAAATATTGTGCAACAAATGCCAATTCCACATCATGCGCAAACCTTGACCCAGTTACCTGCTTCAATGCCACAGCAAACTCAGGTTTCTCAGCAACAACCGAATTCAACACAACATTTACACCAAAATCAACCGCCACCAACTACACACGTGCATCAACATACACCTGGTGCACAGCAGATTCCAATAAATCAACAGGCATCTGTGTCACATCAACCAGCGACATCGCAACAAATACAAGTTCCGCTTACTCAGCATGTACCAAATACAGGTCAACAGATTCCAATAGCTCAACATGCATCAATAACGAGTCAGCCAATTTCAATACCGCAGCAACCAATAGCTCACGCTGTTAATTCTTCACAGCAGATCCAAACAACACAACAGCCCTCTACTATAAATCAGTTGCCTTTGACACATCAGTCTAATGGTGGTACATCATTATCTATGAATCAGCCTGTAATGCAACAAATGTCGTATAATCAATCCATATCACAACAAGCAGATACTCAGCAAACTCCAAGTCAACAAGAACCGTCACAACAAGCCTCAAATATCTCACAAATTACAAATAATCAAAGCAACTTTGTAGGTCAACCTCCGATTGTTCAACAGATAATTATCCCACAGCAACCTGTTCAACAATCCGTTATTCAGCAACCATCTGCTAATCAACAAAACATTAGTCAACTTACACCATCTTCTGGACAAACTGTTCCAATAATATCCCAACAGATTAATCAAACCGCCACACAACAACCACAGCAACCACTTATTTTGCAGACTAATGTGCAACAACAAAAGTCTGGAATACCGCAAGCGCAATCAACTAGTAGCAACACTGTACAAACTGTAGAGTCCCCTGTTCCAAGTGCGGACACTAAGAAGAAAGTTATTCATTTGGCTGATCTGGAACATGAGTTGTCTAAGATTAATTGTAACTATCGTAAAACTGATTCAAAACTAGATAAACATCATACATCTGATATCAACACAAACGATAATGACTATAAACCAGTTAAAACCTATTCAGAAATTGTAAAATCTAGCGGATCGTCTCAGGTCAGCAGCCCCATGCGTGACGTAATGGCTACTACAGATATTATGACATCACAAAAAGGTACAGAATATGATCATAGCGCCCCAGCTACCCCTGATCCTCCTGTAATTCAACAACATATTGAAAAGGATGAAGTAAAAGATCCTGTTCCTATTACTCGAAAAGTATCTCGCTTCAAAGTAAGCGTAATTAACGAACCGGATTTGTCAAAATTGGATATTAACGTAGACAATTTAAGATTAGATACAAACTGTAAATCTAATTTAACATTAGACATACCAAGTAAAAATATGCAAGCGGCCCAAACTGATTCTGGAATTTACGGTAACAGTTCAGGTCGGATGTCTGGCCAGATGATCGACGTGGATCAGTGTTTGAAGCAGCAACGTAAGTATAAAGAGCTGACTTAAGCAGAATTGCTTTGAAAAGTAATTCACGATATTGCTTTAATGACTTTTCAGAATCATCGGGTCCTGCAGACATTGTACTTTTGCACATGGCTCGACAACCACAAATATTAACTACCAATAGTCGAACGAGTCATGTTACTAGTGCCAGCAGCGTTGGTTCAACAGATATGTGTGAACACGGTGACAATTCCGGAAATGTAAGTTTTAACTCTGTGTTTGTGTATTTCTGCATTATTATATTTTTGCTACATGTATCTGGTTTTAGTTTTTTCATATAATTTGTATGAGATATAATAACATAATATTGTATTCGATTACATCGCCAGATTTGATTCATTTTTAACTTTGCAATGTCAATTAGCATTAATAATTAGGAATACGTATATATAAACAGTTACAGTGTTAGTCAGTTTATTTTCTTAAATATATAAATCTTAGATATATAAATATATCTTATAAATTTACAATAGTAAATTTGTAAGTATTTCTCTTATTTATCTGTATTATCCAATATTTTAATATGCTTTGATTTTAGCACTATGACTGTTTCTGATACATATTTCTTTTTAATAATTGTTTTTGTGTTAATAATTTATTTTGGTTTTGAATTTGGTTTATTGATTTATTTGTTTTTGCCGTGCAGAGGTCCCTTACGTCCCCCATCGAAGGCAACCTTAACTCTAAGAAATCCAGATCAAACCTGAAACTCTTAATTAATAATCCTGTTCATCCAGTTGTCCAAATGCCAAATTTAAATCAAAATTCAATATCATTCCAATCATCTCATATACCAAAAATTGTTTGCACTGATCATTATGATTTCATTGGAACTCCTGATGTGCTGAATAATAGTAATATGGCATCCCCTGTTAAAACTAAACCTGCAGTCGACTTTATGCAACACCCAAAAAAGCTTACTAATGAAACAATGTCACTATCACAAAATTTACAACAGATATTTCATCCTGATTCTACTGGATCTGCATTGCTCAATGAAATTGTAACTACTAACACAAATAGCAAAACTAATTTGAAACAAAAGGATTATCAGCATGTATGTTGGCCTACCACCAACCATTCCTTTCAATCCTCATCTGTGAATCCGTTAGCTCCTAGTTCAAATATGTTTAAAATTCAACCGAATATACACTTTTTAAATCCTTTCACAGTGGGCTTACATTCTTCTACTGCTTTTCAAACAGCATTTCGGCCATCATATTATAGTGCAGGTATTAACAATAATCATTTTAGGAAAATCTCTCAAAACGTTGAATATTCTGGTTCCACACAACCACAAACACTGTTATCTAATAAAAACTCTAAAATAAATTTTCGTGTAAGCAGCGTGGTTAAATTAAGGTCCAAAAATATAAATTTATGGCCATATGGCATCAATAACTTTGAATGTTTAAATCGTCGTCAACAACGTATTATTCGGTTTTTAGTGGAATGGAAAAAGAGACCACCATTCATTAATGTATCTTATGGGAATACAAGAAATGGCAATGGTATTCTAGATATGGAACATATTTGGTTAGAGCATAAAAGATTAAAAAAGAAAACAAAACCCAGATCTGTAATGGATTTTCCTACGTATTTTAAACATGAAATTAAACAACCTTACGAACTGCGTCGACACTTTTCTTCTGATAATATTGCATTCGGGAATAAATTGCTTGTGGGACAATCTACATTGAATATGTCACATCCTAATTTGTCTATGGGTTATAACAAATATGAACGAACAGTGCCAATCAAAACCTCTTTCTTTTCTCCGTCTCACTTTGATTATAATTCCAAGTTTACTGGTACTTTGCCTGACATTTATTCTGAAGAACCAACCAATATATTAAAATCAAAATATAAACATTTTGGAGGAAGAAATTTTGAAAGGGTAGGCTCATCTGAAGCATCACCCTTACCAAGATTTAATAATTCACTTGGTCCTTATCACACTATTCATTCTGGCACGCAATTAAGAAATACTATCCCTATTAAACATCATTTTACTGATTGTTTCATGAATAAACATAGAAGTTTAGAAAATTTATCTCAATCTTGTCCAGACAAACAGGGATGGCATTCAGAATTTGATTTGCCAAATGCTCAAAGTTTTGACAATTTGAATGAACTTGGTCACATAAACTTTTCTACGGGTTTTAAACATTCGTTCAGCAATAATAATCTACATAAGGGAAAAGCACAAAGTACAAGTGCATTTCTTGATTACCGCTCACGGTTTAATCATCCTAAAAGTGATTTTGGCATGGATTTGTGCAATGGAGTACAAGACTATTTAAATGAACACAACTTGCAGTCAAGATCCGTAAACATGCAAAAATCTTTTCCTCCAGTTACATCTAATTCTACTTATATGCCATTAGATTTCTTTAATTTGCGAAAGAAAACTGAAACAAATAAATACATCGACAAAGGGAGTTTTAAATTGCGACAAAATTCCGAGGGTGATAATATTTTCCACAATTACTATGATCGTAGCAGAACAGCTACTCCACCCCATATCTACAGTGAAACATATTCATTTAAACCAACATTATCGTTTTCCAATCCCCAAATATCTTTCTCTCCTCCACAACCCATAGTACAACCTAACTTCGTACCCATTCAACCTGGGATGCCATCTAGAACAAAATCGCCATCCTTTGGTCGGCCTAGATTCTATGTGGTAAGATCCATCACACTAGTTAAAGGTTTCGGGAATAATTATGTTGCAGACACTAATAATTTATATTGCTATTAGATGATCTAATTTCCTTTTATAATACTAAAAATAGACGTTTATATTAGTAATTAAAATTTAAGTTTTACTGCTTAAATCATTTATTATTATATTTATTTTTTTTGCAACATTATTATATTAGCGTAGTGTAGTGTAATTTGTTTGGACCAACAACACTATAATTACTATAATCAATTGAAAGCAAGGTTTTTTATTGTCCAATACTTATTAGTTGTATACATAAAATGTATAAGACACGGACACACTGCGAAAGAACACTTTTACCGCAGTTCTGCAACACAATTTTACACATACACATTACACATTTTATTTAACTATTAGATGTGGAAATAACAAATTATTTTTTGGGAGTAAAAATATGAATAAATCCATAATAGAAGCACGAAACATTTTTATTTTTTAGTATAACATTTTAACATTTTTGTTTTTAAAATACAATACAATAAAATGTAATTAAACACTTAATCACAAAATCAGAGAAATTAAACTTAGTTAAAATAGAATTTTGGCTTCTCAGAAGAAACCTTGCTTTACAATATGTTTAATTCATTTTTATATTAAAGCTAAGTTAGAATTGATAATCGCATGACTTTTTAGTTAAGACTTTGTTTCATATAATTTACATGAACGTGAATAAGGTCTTGCTGGAATTCATATTTATTAAATATGAAACATACATTTATATTTAAGTTAGAGGTATATAGATTATTATATTAGACTTATTATAAATTATGCACAGGAGACTACGGCACAACTACAAAATACTGCAAGCTGCTTGTTATCACTGCATCTTGAACCACGTTTACGTCAGGAATTACAAGAGTTACTGCAACGGCAACAACTGGAAGAGCAAGTACTGAGAAGCAAACATCTTAGAGAGCTAGAAAAATTCCATAATACAGTTAAAGATACAAGTAAGTATTTACTTGAGGTACTGTGTTCTTAAGTTCATTGTGTTTTTAAACAAGAATTTGAATTTTTAGGATGTGAACCTACAGATGTTCAAGGACAGAGTTTGGATGATCTCAACTTTACAACGGCACCGCAAAGTCCATCATTTGATCAGCCATTATTAGGTTTGCGCCCGGAGCCTTTTGGAGACGGAATCCCAGGTGCGCCATACCAGCCTTACTCCAATGATGTCTCCTCGATCCATACCACCTCCCAGAATTACCTGAACTATTCGTATAATACTATGCCATCATTGCCTTGTCCAGGTCTTCCTGTTATATCTACTAATATGAATAATACTCCCTGCACGTATCAGCTCCATCCTGAACATCCTACCTCCCCTGCTGATGTTCAAAATATTTATGTTCAATCAATTCAGTTGCAGCAGACCTGGAGTCAGCAGAGGGGGAAGAAATAGACTAACTTGAGAGCAACACGAACAGTTTGATGTGAATCTCTAAAAATTATTCGTAATTTAAATAATCTCCTTGCAAAGTATTTAGCAATCAGAGCAAATATGTAGAATACAAATTGATAAGTATGAAAAATGGATTGTGATATTTTAAGATAAGGCACGAAGTTGGCGAGAACCTTACAAGACTGACAGGCTTTGCTTGGGAAGTACTACATAATTTTCTTCGATCAGGTTTTCAGACGTGACAAAATATTCAAAGTTAGTCAATAAAGAATTGGCATATCAATATATTTTTTATTTAATTTTTTTTTGTATTTGCTAATATACTATATATTATCGTTTGTTAAATTTTTAATTATAATTATTTTCTAAATAAAGTATTTTAAATAATAATGTATAACAACTATTGTCTTCATCTGGTTGTAAGAAAAATTGTTAGTATAATATATTCAAGTATTATAAATATATACCATATTGCTAAAATTGGAATAGATTAGTAGAACGACAATGATTCTCATTTGAGGCTTAGAAAATGACTATTATCTGGCTTAATTCATATGAGGTAAATAACTTCCCCGTTAACACAGCCGATAGAATTATTTACATTCTAACTATGCTTGATGTCTCCCAGGAGCCGCCATTTCGCGGGTAATTACAATGCTCCATCGTTATGTAGTTTTATTCCAGTTTTGATTGAAATTGAAATAATGTAAGATTATAAATAAAGCGTATTATTAACAATTAAAGCCTTATGGGCATTCTTTATTTTAAATAAACCAACATAAATATATTCAATGTATTTTATTTATTAAAATAATAATAATTTTATTTCATTATAATATTATTATATTAACTTTATATAAATATATATATTCATATACTATAAAGAAATTTTATAAATAAATAAGAAGTGTCGCTAAATTATTAGAAAAAAACTACGTGAAACATGATACATTTACTATATCGTGTCAAATAATGAACTATCCATATAATCTAAATCACATATTTCTTTTTGTTTTAAGTAATTGTCTTCGAAAAATTTTCCTTTGTTTTCGTTTCCGTTGTAATAAATATTGTGTTCGCATATACAGGTGCTTTTTTGTAACTTACATTTCTTGCAAGGATTGTCAATAAAACCTACATTTTGTAATTTTAATTGTTTGTAACTATTTTCTTCGTAAATGCAATCTATTTGTTCATGACTTTGTGGTCCTTTTTGTGGTATTATGTTATAATGTTGCTCTAGAAAATTGAAAACTTGGTCTTTTTTTGTAAAATTATTAAATATTACACGATACTGTTTTGGTATAATTTTTTCTAACATAAATACAAGATGATGGTGAAAACATTGGAAAGTGATTTGCGGTCCAGCCTGGCTTACAATATCTGCCCATTCCTGTATAACCTTCATAGGAGTGCAGATAGTTCCATCGTACATCGCGGGATTAGCCAAAATACCACGGGCAGCCATTACACCTATATAAAACATAATCGTATAAGTAAATTGAATTTAAATTCTGTTCTCATAAATATTAAACTTCAGGCAGATAGCATAAGTACTGCCTACATTGTAGGAGGTCGTCGATGACGGGACTCAGCATCGAATAAACAGTAAATAAAATTTACAAAAAAAAAACAACATGAAATTTACTTATTGGTTAGTTTACTAATTATTAACCTAATATTAATGATAAATAATTGTTATTATTCTATCTAAGATTTTCCGAAAGAAATGATAATTAATTTTAGTTATAATGTAATGTAGGAATAATAAATTACTCATTCTTATGCTGTAAAACTTATGTTTTTTATAAAAGTGATGAAAATGTTTGTCTTCTAGTTTCTCATAAATTTGTCTTAATATTGTTGTTGCGACGTTATAACATTTGCATGAAAAAATATTACATTGAGCATGGTTACATGTGTTAGAAACTTCACAAAAAGTGTACTTTACATCTTCGCTGATATTTCAAGCTTACTTAAGAGAGAGATGTTTAATAATGTTATATTTAGTATTCCTTTAAAGTTCTTAAATCTTCTAGAATACTGTAAATGAGGAATACAATCCATATGAGTATTTACAAACGCGGGATTCTACACAACAATTTATTGTAATTTTTTCCGAATTGAAAGATTTTTAAATAATAAACACAAAGTTAAAATTTGTTCACAAAATATATGTTTCTTTAAAAAAATATATTTTTCAATCTAACTATAAATGGAGCACTATTTCCCAAAATAAAAATCTACAATGAGACAGATCTCTTTTCTCTTTTAGAAAACTACTGGTACATAAAGAATGTTAAAACATTACAGATTAAAAATATTTTCTGTCACCGCTGATAAGACTACCATGTACATTTTGTTTTTACATTACATTTTACAAAAGTTCTTAAAAATGAGCAATTTTAATTACAATTAATAAAAATCAGTTCTCTTTAGTTCGTTTTTTTACTGTTATGTAATCTGTAACGTATAACTTTTAATAAAAGGATTCGTAATGCTATCACGCGCAAGTCAAGTCTAACTGAATTTTCTTTAGCAATTCAATTTGTATTGAAAAAAAAACCGATTCAATGTTAGCACTACAAAACGAAATAGATGTTACATACCATCACAATTTGTTTGCTTTTGTATATAATAAGCATCCTCAAGATGTTTGATGTCTCCATTTGCAACAAGGGGAATTTGGATTGACTTTTTTATTTCTGACAGCGATTCGGTGTTTACAGGTTCACTTTTCTGTATCGGAGTCCTTCCGTGCACAGTTAAGAAAGTAACACCACAATGTTCCAATTGACGACATAACTCAACAGTTTCTCTGAAAAAGATTATACATTTATTTAAATGCTTTATAATTTAACTTTTGGATAAGTGGTCGACAGTATGATGCCAGGTTGCTGTGATTACAGATTTAATTTCCATTATATAACAATATACTACTTAGGCAGTGGTGTAATTCACATATATGAAGTCACAAAACTATTAATATTATTTGTGGAGCAACTTATTTAAAAAAAGTGTATATTGAACTTTAAATTTGTATATCTTTCATAAGGACTCTTTGCAAATTTTCTAAATTAATTTTCAAAACATATGCTTAAAACGCTATCACTGTTGTCACTATCACATGTTTTCGAATAAATATGCCTAAAACAATTGACCACCAAAAGTAAAACGTTGAGCAAGCGCATGAACGAAGACATCAATGGTGGAACCAGCGAAATATATATATTATATATATATTTATATATATATATATATATAAATATATTTATATATATATATATATATAAATATATTTATATATATATAATTATTTATAATAGAAATCTATTTATGTATGAAATTAGCTTTAGCCATTAAAAATAAAACATACAACACCGTAGGTAGCAATCTAATTTTCACCGACACACTGAATGGATTGGGCAGTCTACCTCGAACTGCCGTTACTAGTTCCTTGATCTGTTGGGGTTGTGTTAACAAGCCGCAGCCATATCCATCATTAATTGCCCATCTTTGTGGACAACCACAGTTCAAGTCAACACCATCAGCATAACTAAATAAATGTAAGTAATAAAGTTATTAATAATAGTTTATTACTTTAATTTTTATTACAACTTATACTAATAATTTTTATTACGACTTATGGGTAAGCAAAAACTTTACTTCCAGGATGTACCAGCATAGCCGTTAACATACAAATCAGTATGAATGGATATATATATTATTTGTGCAGCAACGTATAAGTGCGCCAGACCGTTGCACGTTGTCTTATTTAAATAACTACATTAAATTAATATGAACATATTAATATTTCTTTGTTCTCAGCTATTTTTGTTAGAAAGTATACATATTTTTTTTTATTAAAAGTAAAAGACGGTGAAATAACAGAGCTAAATGCATACTCTTCACTCTTGTAAATGATATGAAGGTATCTCGAGCTCGAAAAGGTCAATATAGACTTTCAGGATAATTAGAATGTCATCCCTTATAATTGTATATTTTATCAATGAGGCATATAGTACGACAACTTCCTTAAATTTATAGAAAGTATAACAAAATAAAATTAATTATTTATATTAAGAATAAAAAATGTGTATTCATAAATTGATTGAAATGAAGCTATCTTAATTAGTGTGTTAAACGTAATGCCTTACGGATAAATCATTTCTGCTGCACCAACAAAATCATGAACAGTTCGGGCTGCAAATTGTACAATAAGAGGTCCATCTCCTAAAAGCAACAATTAATTATTTTTAATAAAATATATTCTATTATTGACGTATTCGATCTAAAGGTATTGGCTGACAGGAGATAACAGTCAGAAGAGAAACTCAATGGTTTCCAGTGTATGTTGGGGGTCCATTAACCACTGGGTTAGCTACCACCGCATACCAGTCCGCATAACCAAGTTTGAGGTTATGAAACTGTTTCATAAGTGTATACTGCATATACGGGAAATCATTGCAGCAAGTGACCTTCGTAAAATTCTGTTAATATCCATTAAACAAATTAAAGAAAAACAAACCAAGATCAGTAGTAAACTCATTATTTCTTGCTTTATTACTGCAGCAAAATGAATCAGCCAAAATCATAGGCGTAAAACACAAATCGACATTATGCGATCGAACCAATGTTCGAAATTGCAACCTAAAACAAATAATAACTATTATAAATAGATTGCATATATTTCGAAAATGTTTTCAAGTGTAATTTACCAACTTACTTGCTATATCGTACCATTGGAGCACATATCTTCAACAAGGAGTTTTCTCTGAATAATTCAGAAATATCTGTACGAACTTTCTGTAACATTAATTGAAATTTATTTTCTATTGCAAAGAATTAAATAAATTTCTTTATTTGAAATCCACTTTGTTATTATGATAGTTTGAATGTTAGCAGGTTGCCTAGGAAACAACCTTGACAAAACATGTGTAAAATTTGAGGTTAGAATTTTGACATGCATGAAAATAACAACACGTGACTTTTGACACAATAAATTTAATAAGATAGATAAATTTGTAGAATTATTGCATACTGAAAATATCAATTCTTTGAACAAGTATAATAAGACACATAAACTATCACATAAAATATTAAATTACCATAGTATAATTGCACAAATGATGACAAACACCAGATAAATTAACAAAAATAAAATAGTAAAAGAAACTCAAAGCCTTCTTTCTACATTTTTATTTCACTTAAGGTAAAAATTATATACAATAATTGAGAGTTTTTGACTTTTGGATTACACATATATTAAAATTAAATAAAAACAATAGTTTTCAAAAAACTTGACATGTGGATAGAAAAATAAACATTTAATATAGTTATTTTTGTATTGCTGTTGCATATATCTACGACATTTTACAAGTATTCTAAGAGAAGTGCTTTAAGCAGATATTAATTTGAGTGAAAGAGAAAAGAAATGAGAAGAAGGTCGCAACTTGATACATGTACTCAGAAAATAGTAAGCACTTACTCAGCACACGTAACGCACACTGGCAACAAAAAATACAAGTGCTACACTAAAATGGCCGATTCTTGCAAGAGCTAATAAGATAAAGCCTAATACTATTTAATTTTTCGATTTATGCAGTATATAAAAAATTGTTACTGGTATGGTTGCATAAATAACAACTTATCTAATAATAATAATTTTTATTCAGGAGTTTCTTTTGTGTTGTGAATATGTATTGTGAAAATGTGAAATGAAAAATGTGTGGTCTCATCTCTTTGTTCCGACTATCATACATGGCCGGCTATAAAACTGTTTTTTTGACATGTTTATCTCATGAAGTAGTGTTTTAATCCCAAACTGCGTCCAGTGTAGTTTGGGTGAGTGATAGATCTTTTAGGATAATTGTATTACAAGGTAAATGCTTTTGTTATTCATGTTCAAATTGACGTTTAAATGTAAATAGTTTATTGTTTTTAGCTTGTTTGTTGTTTAGTTTGTTCACCTTGGAAGGTGGTTGTTCTGCATTAGCTATGAAATTCTTGTAATAAGTTTTATAACGTGTCATTAATACTTATTATTTCCATGCATGTGATATAATAATATTATAATGTGGTTCGTTAACTGGTAAATGTGCAAATGCAGTTGATATGTATTTGTTTAAGACATGTCAGTTTCAATTATGTAGGTATTATGCTTATATGCTACAATATAGCCTGTTTTAGAGAACCCAGTTATATTGTGGCTTAATTTAAACTATTTTTCATAAAATATACTACGTAAATATATTTTTTTATATACGGACTATACAATACGTATCCAAACTGCATGGATGTGTTTGAACAAGAATTATTTCGAAAAATTGTGAATATGCTGTCATTTAACTGACTGAGTTTTGCATGAATAGAAACCTCATTTTGTTGTATATGTAAACATGTATAAATCACATTGCTGCTGCATGTACTTTCCTTATTTATCTTCTCAGATTGCAGATTGACATATAGTATGTAGTGTAATGTAAAGTTTATTGCATAGATTTTATTTGCTACATACCGTAGCCATAACCCGTTTGTTTATACCTTTCCATAACATTTTACTTTTATTATTAAGTTATGTATTGCTATCTGGCTTGCTTTTCTATTAATGTATTATTTAACATATATGCTGTTATAAGTGTTTACTTAATTTGTATATGTCTAAATGTCTTTAAGTTTATTTTATAATTAATATAATAAAATAAGGTACTCTTGTTAATAAAATAATACTCAAATTCTGTGGTTTTTGAAACCACCTACCTGTTACGTCTGTTTTTCTTTAATATCCTTTACTTAGTTGATGCCATTAAACATTATGATAGTGTTTGTATGAATTGTTTGTATAGGAATTGCTTCTGATAATACATGTATTACAATTGATCAATTGGTTTTTATGATTAACATTACAATATATACTTTTTAATTTTAATTTTGTGTTGCATTCTGGTCTTAAATTAAAATCTTTATTGCTCTGTAAGTACATTTAATAAATTAAATTGGTTTAATTTGAAATGTCGTTGTCATTTAACAGAATTCATGTATTCATTTCGTTAGTGATTGTGATAAACAGCTGTGAAATAATGTATTTTAATTAAAACAATTGTCTAGTCAGTTGAGTTCATTTAGTTTATTATTTGCATTTTAATTATGTGTCTATTTTAATTATTTCAGTTAAAATGTTAGTTTCATTAGCATCGATTTTAAACAACTTAAAAAACTTATGGAATATGCATACCGAATTAAAGCGCATTGTACATAAACAAAGTTATAACGGCAATGCATTTCAGAATGGCATTATTTGCAATGTTAGATTAGTATGGGTATTCCTTGATAAGAGTACCTTCTCGTTGTAATTGTGTATCAACGCAGACATTAAATAAACGAAACTCTGATTCAATTTATGATAATCCAACTGTAAATAATGTACTTTAGAACTTTTATACGGCCAACAAATATAGAATTTCGCACCTGATATGCTGCTATTATAAAGTTATACAGTAACTTTATTATGAAATGAATAATTGTTTTTATAATTAACCCTTTTAAATAAGTTAATATTTTATGAAAATAGTTGAATTTAATGTAATGTGAAATGAACATAGTTTAAATTAACTGCTCATTTTTGTGTAATTCTTCTTAAGTAATTTACAACTATAGCACAGTAAAATACATAAATTAATCTATAGTATAAATACTACATACATTCAATAAAATATTGTTATATCTTACCATATATTATTGCAGTAGTAGTTTAGCTTTTGCTTTTCTTGAATTTTTACAATATTTTCGATTATTTTCTGATTAATATGTCCATTATGTCACTTATTGTTTGTTATTATTGCAATAATTTTACGTTTAATTAATTTAATTAACCGAAGAAGAATTTCCTGCAACGTTAAAATGTTATATGATGTCGAGATCTCATACACGAACATGTGTACTCCATTACTGCCTAATATATATTCAATGCATATAATCAGTTGAACGAAACAAAAATCAAACCTAGAAAATTTGCTAGTGTGTTAAGGTTTAATTTTCTTTGGACTAATTTTTTTGTTTAATCGTTTTCTTATCCAAATGTCTAGTAGCAATACATCGTTTACATTTAATAATACAAACTAATTAAAACAAAATAATTTGTTGAAGAAATTTGGTCTAGAAATCAAATGATTGTGGAATTTAAATGTGTATTCTTTTGTTAAATCAGCCTTCAATTACAATTTTAAAATAATTTATCAATATTCATGTTTTTATTTACGGGTGGTATGTCAATTCTAATATATAATTCATTCATAACATTCATTAAATATTTAATATGCTTAATACATTTTTATATGAATAATATTATTTAATAATATTTTTAACAGAATTAATGATAATTCAATATATGTGCATGATGGAAACATTTACATGTCAATAAATAGTAAATTTGTAGTTTTGATCACTATAAGTTTTATGGAACATTTTTTCACTAAATGCATCATGTAATATCAACCTGCTAAACATACTTACGTGTATTTAAGGTTTATTTAACATAAAAAAGTTGACTTTAATAAAAAATATGTAGTGTAGTGTCAGATTAATATTATATCCATATTATAACGTAGAAGATATCTTTATAATCATAAAATATTATTTTAGGTAAAAATTCCTCTTTTATAGTAAATTTAAAAAGATTTCGTAGGTAAAATTTTACATCTTTTTAAGATAATAATAATATTTTCTGTTTAGCAGGTATGATGTTTAATTTAAAATTAACATCAACACAATTATCTTTTGACTATATTTGAAAATTACATAAACTATTTTAAAATGATTGACTTCACAATGTAATATGTCTCCGTCATAATGTATCCATTTTGTAAAGTATAAAACTAAAAAAAGACCAATTTTACTTTTATAACATAAATAACTATTTTCAGATTCATTTCACAAAGCATGATAATTAACTAATTCACCTAAGTTAACTAAAGTTGGGTATTTTTTAGATGAACTTGAGACTCGATCTCTCCAACATCTTAGCCGAGTGTCAATTTTTTTATTTTCGGTTTCTTATTTATATGCACGAGTATACTACTATCACAAATAGTTCATGGTTAAGGAATATTCTAATATTTTATTTTAGTATATAGACATTTTTTTTGGAAACTGAATAGCTTTTATTTTAATAAAACAATTAGTAAATGAACGTTCAAAGAGTGATTTATGCTCCTTATTCTTATGTTAATGGACCATTCTAATAAAGTATTGTACATTTACTTTTTATAATTGTCAAGCTTCTGGATTTTAGGGTCCATTCTGACCTAGTGTCATTTCCTCTTGATTCTTTTGTAGTTTTATTTATTTGATTATAAAAGCAATATACTTTTTAGGCAGCCCTAGGCACTGATTTAGTATTATAAAAAGTTCGAAGAAAATCTCTTAAAATAAATTTTATATATTTATTTTACATTATTATATTTCTTATTTGATAGTGGACATCTTTAGCACGGATCAATTGCCAATTGGCCATTAAAACCAATTTTTAATTTGGTTGACTATAGTAAATGGATGTGTTCAACTATTTTTTGAATTCAGTGGTCTAGTTCCACATTTCAAAAGAGAGAATGTAATATTCAAACCTTGATTTTCTGTTCTGCTCGTTATATTTCTTTGACCTTTTTTTCAACATAACATTGTTATATATAATTTCCAACACATTAAATATTTTGGCTGAAATAGACTTTCATCCCGCATAAATTATATTTATTTGATATTTTTAAGCATTTACACATACTTTTACTTCGGGTACGGGTACTAATGTGTGCCGAGATATCACACTGTATTGATTTTGATATGAGGAGGAAGAGAAGTAGAAGATGAGTGGGGGGGGGGGGGGTAGTGTAGGCAAGAATTTTTTTGTTTACAGAATCGTGTAAGTTTTCCCATAGAAATTCCCAGGCGAATATATGTATTCAGTCTTACTTTCGTATATTGAAGTTTGAAAATTTATACGACATATATGCGTATATTTGTTTTATGATATATTACATAGGGTTCCACTTTCAAAGGTATAAAGAAAGCATCAGCATCCACTTAGCCTGTTATTTCGTATTATACACATAAACAGTTATTTTTTCTATTTCTTGTGTAATAAATTAGTTTATATTAAAATGTTATTTACTATCTGTGAGAAAATATATGAATTCAAATGTAATATTTTTGAAAAAGTTAATCTGTTTGTTTATGTTGATGCACACTTTACAGGACTGTCGAATTTATTCTCACACAGTAATATTCATATTACTACGGGTATATTTTAAATGAAATAATAATATTTTGTTTATAGACGAAGTGTTAAAAGAAGCACAGCTATTAACTGGTTTGAGATTTTGTTCTAATAGCCTTTTCAAATATTTTTCGTACAATCGTACCCAAAGCACCCCATTAATAATTCTGCTTGTAAACTAAGGACTGGTATTTAGTTATTTTAGTGCATAAACCGACATTCTGTTGTGGTTGGTATTCCAGATTATCTTACGA
Source organism: Panorpa germanica (assembly GCA_963678705.1). Classification (NCBI taxonomy): domain Eukaryota; kingdom Metazoa; phylum Arthropoda; class Insecta; order Mecoptera; family Panorpidae; genus Panorpa; species Panorpa germanica. The sequence continues at coordinate 46,109,337 of OY783203.1, forward strand.
GTATAAATTATGCCCACAACTCTTACATCCGGGCTCTGGCTTTTCAGGGATCCCTTTAAAAAAAGTGTACTTCAAAGAATCTGTTTAAATTGTCTGAAGAGTTGTTTTTTTTTTATAAAATTAATTACTTTTAAGAGTAGTTTAAATATGAAAGCTTTTATGTTTTAGATTTTTGTCTTTTAAGGAAATTTGAAATATTTCGGATTTTATTTGCATAGAATTTAAAGATGAGTATGAGTCAAAGTAAATTAAATGATTTTTCTTATGGCCCTGATTCTTTTATTAGACATGAATTTTACTTCTTTGTAACAGTCTCCAAAAATTAGTATTTATTGTTAAAATTGACATTATCTGCATATTAGCATCGTTTATAAACGTCAAATAGTACACATGTTTACAACTTCAACAGTATTAGTAGCTAGGTAATTAAAATCTTGTTGATTGTTAAACTGTGTTACAACGGGGGAATTAATAGGAATTTCAGATGCATTGCAAAGAACAGTGACATTACCGGCGAGGGAAGGGGAATCGGATATTTTATCTTTTGATTAACCATGCTGATGATTAAACCCTTTGACGTGTGTTTGGTGTAAAACAACCGCGTATCCCCCCGCCTCTAGCCCATAGCCCCTCGTATCGCGTACCGTGTTCAGCCGTACGGCATATTGCATAGTAGATAGAATTCTTCTTCGTCCCCCCTATTTCGCTTAGTTAACTTAATATCGAGCAGAAGCAGGTAGATGTCCCCTTCTAGTCATTTTGTAAGCTGATCCGCTTAATCCATATTTCTACCCCAGTTTTAATATGATTTCTTTTGATACATTTCAGTCATCGTCAACTTAAATTACGAGTATCTTATTGAACTTCATGGTATTTTTTTTCTCTTTCTACACATTTTTCAGACGCACATTAGACGCAGTATAAACTTCTCTTTGGGTACTTTTTTTTAGATCGTATTACATGTATTCTCGTTTGTAACTTGATCTGCAACAGATTTCTGAAGGGTCTTATGTACGACCCTTACATTTATCATTTTTTTTCTTGGCATACTTTTCCATACTATGTTATTACAGTTTTCACGTGTTTGCGTATGAACTGGTGCTTGTCTTTGTGTTTGTGGACAAGACGAGTAGTATTAGAATAGTTTTAAAGTTGGTTTCGTATTTAACATTCTTGAAGCTTGTTTTAGAACTTGACTATTACTTTCTCCGTGACCCTCGTATACGCCTCGGATATTGAATTTTTATGAGAATGATGCGTAGAAGTCTTGTTACCGAATGTCGGGTTCGATTCCATGGTCAGATCCACATTTTAACTAGGTTTGTCACGTGTTTCATTTAATTTATTATATGCGATTTGATATGCAGATATATGTAAAATTTTATTCTCTAAATGCAACAAACAAAATTGAAATGCAGAAAGAGAATGTGTAATATTGATGGAACGCTTACAACTCGAATATTGTTTTCGTAGTTATTTCAAAACTCATTACATGTTCCACTAATGAACTGGGTGATCGATATTAGCCTTCTATATCAATATCATTTGCCATTAAATTTTTCGTCGGTGATAGTGCTAGTAGTTACAAGCCTCGGTCGAATTTTAGTAATAAATGGGGATACAACTTTTTTTGTTTTAATGATGACACATTTTACATTTTTTTTAAATCCAATTTAGCTTTCATAATCTTTATATTAATCGAATTACCTGCAGTCAGTTGCACAATTTATTAATCATTTTCTTTTGTACCTCTTATTTGGATCAACTTATTATTATATATTTTTTTATAACAATATCTAATAATCGGAGATCGCATCTCCGATTTCATTTTTTGTGAACACTCCCTGATTCCTCGTGATACATAATGCATGTATATCATGCTACTTACCTAATACAAGTATATTGAATAGTGTACCTAATCTCATCATTGCAGAACATCCATCTATTGAATTTAGTTCAGGTCAAAACCTTATTACAACAAAATTGTGAATTTTTTTTTTTTGTATACAATAACGAATACCTCAATTACATCACATTATTTCTATAATGCGATAATCTTAAAATCATCCGTATCATTGTTCTGGTTTAGTTTGATATTTTACAATTGAGGTTTTTGTTACGCCTATTAAAAATGATCCTGATATTTTGCTTTATTCTTCAAATAGAATGCCGTTGTATTCCGTGTGGTGTGGTGTGGTGTATGTTATAGTTCGTTATTTAAACAGAAAATATGATTTATGTCTACTAGAGTATTAATTTTCATATTATATGGAAATGTTTTTGATTTAATGATGTTATAGGGGGATGCATCTGCATCCTGTTCTAGTTTACAGCTCTTTTATCAGAGAGCCATTCCACCAAATTATGATGTTTTTATTTACTATTCATTACAACCCTTCTTACATATCCTTCATATACAATTTCAAAATAAATATGCGAAGCAGAAAATTACTCTCCTAAATCTTTGAAACCTATTCAAGATAATAAGTCACATTTTATCGAATCTATCTATTCGTTTCCATGGATAATTCAATTTTCTATTCTATCCCATTTTTGTCCCTTATTTTTATATTTAAAAAAGGAATATAATCAATAATTGTCCAAGCATTTACCTCGGTCAGTAAACTTTATATCAAGCAAAAATATCGGGCATGGGACAGCAATAGACCTCAGCCAAGTCAGCCCTTAACCCGCACCCACATTTCCAAATGGTTCGACTAAAATGCTATATTTAGCCGTTTATATACATCTATTTATATGTTGTCCTTAATGGGAATCGAACCCTTGACCAGTAGACCATATGATAACCTTTTTGACCTCTTATATTTAATCTTTGAGTAGCAAACGATATATTAGTTTTGAAAGAACGTAACAATATCAAAATTGCAAAATGGAGCTGTTTCTTCCTTGTGTTTTTAAGAAGGTGGAAGGATCAGCGAATGTATAAGAGGACGTAAAGACGTGTTGGCTGCCTTAATGTGTTTTATCGGCTCCACTTATCACGGACTGGACTGGACTATTTTGTTATTGTTTCAAATATTCGGAGCTTGAAGAAATAATTTTACTTGAAATTGTAGACTATGATAAACAGAAAATCTCATAGGATTGTAATGAATAAATAATTATTAATGTGTTATTATTTAAAGAAGTAACTTATTATATGAGGTAAATGTTTTGTTAACTATTGCCGATATCATGATGTTTTTTCCCATAACTTTTTTTATAATTAATGATATAATATGTCATAGGCTATTTAGTGTAACGTATGACATTTGTGCAAGTTTATTTTCATCATCTCTGTTCATTACGATTGAAATAAATTGGTCGTAGAAGTTAAACGATCAAAATTGTTGGGAAAAAGTAATATGTTTAGCATATATAAAATTTATTTCTAATATGGTTGGTTTATATGGATTGGAAACAGCTTGGAATAGTTATTGGTTAGTAAATCGAAAGGTTCGTGGTCCCGGCTAAGGGTTGTGAAGTCCAGCTCCCGGCAAGTAATGGTCTTGACCAGAATAGGAGCTTTACATCGTTTCCTCAGTTTAATTTACTGAATGTTTCCTATATTTTAAAGCGTTGTATTTTTACGCTTTTTGTCACTTTATTTGCAACTGAACATTTAATGCTTCACTGTAGGAACCTGACATTTATGACCAATATCAGTATCAATATTATGCAGTTCCTTGCATAAAATTGCATTGAATACTAGTATAACCAAGTATAGAATCGTAACAGTAATATTAAACAGAAATACTTGGTTGCAATGCGTATTGAAATTTGGTCTGGTAAATGTTAATGTTTGTGCATTATTCGGTGGTGTAAAAATTACCTGAAATATACCTGACACCCAGAATATATAGCGGTGGTCCTTGACTCAAATTCCAAGACAGCAGCCTGATTCTTATCGAACGCATCAACATTCTTACTCATTACACCGGCGAAAAGATACTTACATTTCCATCATTATGTTATTCATTGTAAATGTTTTAATAATAATAATATAGTGTAATATGTAAAATATCTGTTACCGCTCAGTTTAGATATATAATTAGCATTTGCATGTTACAATTGCATGACGTTCGTGTCATTGACGGGTGATTGCAGCAATTCTGTCTAGAATTATTTGTTTGAAGTTGCGAGGCGGTAATAATCATAGTTTACATTTTGCTACTTAGGCAATAATGAAATTTAAATAATTATATATATATATCCCAACCTATTAAGAGGTTGTCGATGAGATTGTAAAAACAGAAGTGATTGCAAATTCACATTTCTAGTGTACTTTCTATTTGCTATCAATATTGATGAAATACTTAGCGCTACAGTTGCAACCATAATAAAATATCTACATTTATATATTGATGGCGGTCCTCAGAAAATATGACGTTAAGCAAAACAAAAACACATTTTATTTAATTCAGTGCAAGTTTGTCACATATTCCATGACTGGTGTTCATGAACGTTAACATGTAATTGTGTTAGTTTGGTGTATGTAGACCTCAATAAAAAAAACAACCGATTCAAAAGTGACGTAATTACTTCGTGTATTTTGAATCTATAAATGCTTCACTTCACATTATGAAATATTCATTTGAATTTTATATAATTTCAAATTTATTATTGACCTGAAAGTAACTTTAGTTATCGTGAACACACCAGCTACAACTTCAGAAGTATAGAACAGCGGTTCACCGGTTCATCTGTTCATCTATTCGTCTGTTCGTTTGTTTTTCTGTTGGTAGGTTCATTCACATAGACACAACAAACAAACTTTGTTTTTTTTTTCGTTTGCTTTGCTTTGCTTTGTTTTAATTCTGTTTCATTTACGAAGGTGTATTGTGTTTAGATAATTGCACTGGTTCTTAATTTTATTGTTATTGTTATTTCGTGAATTAGTAGATAGCGTAAATTAATGTTTATCTTCTTAGTTAATTAAACAGATTGATTGTGAAGTTATTTTAAAAGTTTGGTCGTCTGTTATTTAGTCTGTCGTAGGTTCCTCCACGTAGACACAACACACTTACTTTTCTTGTGCTTTATTTTCTGTAGTATTTACGAAGGTGGGTTAATTAATAATGCATTGGTCTTTATTTGTATGCCAAAATTCATTATTCTATTTTTAATAGTTTGACTCTCAATAATTCGTAAAAATTGCTAATATTTTTTTCCAAACAAAGTAGAATCGTCCCTAATTATTGCGCATATGTGAAGTGCACTAAAATGACATGAGCTATGGAAAGTTTTGATTAGTGTACGTTATTCTATGTTAATTATTTTCAATCTGTAGATATTTCCAAGTTTTCTAATAGGCATGAACTAAATAAATTTGTAGTAGTACTTGCTTGTGAAACTCTGCAGTATATTGATAAAGTTGACTTTTCAAAGTTGAAGAGCATATCACACTTATATCCTTTGAAACCCTTGTATCATTTTTATTTGCTTCATTGATAGAATAAATTGTCCTCAATTTTTTAAAATGTGCCAAAACATTGAAACTGTTCTTTACACGTTATTTTACACAGTTTTAGAACCTTTATGAAGTATAAAATCTTGTTACGAATGATTCAATTTATTTTGGGGGAGAGCGAAGGTGTCCATTTATAGCAAACATTTACATTGCGTGTTTTTAGAAGATAATTACAAATATATTTAAATTTAAAAACATTTTAAGATTACTTTCGTAATTCCCTTGATAAATTTTAAATTATTCTTTTTGTAATGCTTGCTTTAAATTCAAATCCATAAGCTTATCGGATTTTTGGCACTAGAGAACTGTATGTATAATTAACTAAGTATAATCTTGTACTGTTAATTTTTGGAAATATTTAAATTTATAATATTATGATGTTCTTTAGAAATATTTAATTACACTTTAATATGTAGGAACCTATATTTTGGCGAAGTCAATTAGAGGTAGACAGGATGAAAATAAGTTATAATAAATTAGTAAAGTTATATGCAATAGAAAGTTGGTTCTGATTTGATTCCATTAAATGTTTCAAATTAACAATCGTTACCGTTAATATACAATTAGCTTGCGATTATTTACACCATCTTGTCACTTGATGTAATGGAATGGGATGGATTATTAAAAATAAAAGAACAAATGATTTTGAGTGATGTACTAAATTATCCAGCAACATTCTTTTTACTTTTAAAATTATGGTTATGCACATCACATTCCAACATGTGTATCACACTCCTCTGTACCCGTCTGTTCCCTATTCCCTGTTCCAGACCCCCCTAAGTGCGGAATAAACTTTCCCAGAGGAGTTTGAAGCGCGTCCCGAGTTCTAGGCTTTCAAGGGTTAGGAAAGAGATGGAAGAACCAAGGGATGGGGTGTAGAAATGTTGTTAGAATAGTACACAAGGACCAAGGGAATTTAATATTATATTTTATTTACAATGGTCGTAATAAAACGATTAAGTTTTAACTGTTAAATTATTATTTACGACACTAAATTATTTTATTTTCAAATTTACTAATCTTTCTTTTTTATTTCATATATTTGATAAATTTTGGTTGATTTTTCAAGGTTTCACAATATATGTACGAGTGCTACAGAAAAATATTAAATTAATATTTTTAAGTACAAATTTTAAGTACATTTAAAAAGAACTCATAATTTCTTCTGCTTTCAAGTTTGTTTATTTTTTGTAGTTTGTTATACAAATACAAGGTTGTTAAAATGAACTTGACGTACTACACTATTTAGTTTGTTAAAAGTTATGTTACAAATAATTCTACAAAATTGAAGATAAGCTAGAAATAAAAACAGTGAAGCTTAAAGAAATGTTAAGTATTCACTTGCCATTTGAACAAGTGTTATTTTTGAACCACATAAATGCTTCAATAAATTACAAATTCTTTGGGATAGGAATTTCTAATTTATGTGGAAAACGAAAAAAAGACTTTGACAGCATATTGGTTAGTCGGTTCCGTTTTTCCTCGATGGATTAAATTCCATCGTAAACGTTAAATTGACTGCTATGCTATAAAGGCCCTTATTTAGCGGCTCATGTTGAGAAAGTAATGTCATTATACAAATAACCGAAGGTTTGTTTCTTTTCGTTATTTTAATCGTGTGTTATTTCCGCTATGGAAATTACATGCATCAAGTTACTACAAGCAACTGCAGCTAAATATTAATTTCTAGTTCTTTTACGTATGCGATAATTTCAAGTTCTAGTTTCGATTAAATTCATTGAAAAGTATAAGAATGCGACTCTTATTTATTTATGTCACTTTGTTTGTTCTTGTTTTATTTTTAAAGCCTTTTTATTTTGTAGATTTTACGAGTATATTTAATATTTTAGTATATTATTTATAGTATATTAGTTATAATTATTTTGATATTAATTATTTCTATATGAATGAACAATATTTTCAGTTTCTTCTTACAATTATAAGTAACCATTGTACATCTTTTTCGAAATTGAATCCGATTAGATCTACCACATGTCTATTAAGATTGCAAAATATAAATGTAGCAAATTTTTTTCAGAATTGGTATTCTTGGGTGTAAACGTTCTAAATTTCCCTGAGGGTTTTTAAGATATACATTACGTTATGAAAAAATGAATTTTAATATAAAATAAATAATGTTTCAAATAGTCTGCGTCTAGAGATATAAAAGAAAGAAATTGTACTTAACCCTGTATCAAAGCTGTTTAGTTAAATGACTGGAGTAAAACATTGTTACTGATTCGCTGTAAAATGTGACCTAGTAAGACTAGTAAGAATGCCGGATTAACGAATAAACACATTCTAGTTTGAGTTCATTGACCAGTCGGATGTTGTAGGCATCGGAAATGTCTTAATTCTTGCTGACATTAAGTAAAAAAAATAAAAAATAGAAAGGATAATAAAGGATTATTTGCGTAAAAAAATTTGGACATCAAAATATATTCTACATGCATTTACCGTTTCGTAATTCTCAAAATCTTTAACACACCATTATATATATTAGAACACAATGCGGTAGACACGTTTACATGTCATTTTTTTCTAACTTGTAATTTACTATATATATAATAAATACTTACAAAAAATAACAATATGTTTTTTTTTAAATTCTAGTTTTAGCAACATGTGCATGATATGTTGGTGATTGGCCCGTGATTATGATTGGTGAATGTACTTCTATTTAAATGTGTTTTGGCAAATAGGAATTCTTATTTCTCGCATGATTTTCCTGTCATTTCAAATTAAATTTAATTAAACAGTAAATTAGATTTGTGTATCTTATGTATTAGAAATGATAAACTGATTTGACATTGGATTTTGGACATTCAGTTTATTTATTTTAATTAAAATAATTTAACTGCTATAAGACTGTACATATGTTCGAGTATCTAACAGGCGTCACACTAGACGTCAGAGAATTTAAATAATATGTAGCATAGTTTAAGCACAACATGATAATATCAGCTTTATTTTGGTTTGGTTTATTTCAATATTTGTTAACTGTAGAAAATAGCTTTAGAATGCAGCCATTGTTTTGGGTGTCTACACTGTGCGCCCACTATTGGAGACTATTAACTCATAAGTTGTTCGTAAGAATCGGTAGTAATGTTTGATAACTGAAATATTTTCAGTAAAAACCATAAGTAAACCATTTTTGTTGTTTATTCCACACTACTCTTAAAACCTCTACAGTTGATTTATAGACATTTCATACTCGAATTAAATCTATTGTATTAATTATTTTTATATCAATGTATCAATTTTGCTACAAAACAGAAAAATTACTGCAGTCTACCGGAAGTTAAGAAAAGACTTTATAAACAAGAAGTACAAGCTGGTATTACTTTTAGCGTTTGATTGAATATTTATCAAAGTACAAAGTAGCATGACAAGAGCCAGTAATTATAAAAGGAGCATGTGTGACATGCAAGTATACTGGCAGAGGCAGACTCAATAGAATAAATTGAAGAACTTTTTGATTGACCAACTAATTTACTTTTACCAACGTATACTCGTAATTCATTTATTATTCTTCTTTTTCTATTTTTAAAACTCTGAATAAATAATTAGATTGTTTGTAATTAGTATCCATGTATAAAGTATAAGGTAGTTATACTTCTGTAGCCAATATAATAAAGCGAGTAATTATTACTGCACGAAGAGCTGCTTTTTTTTTTACTGTTTTTAACTCCGAATACTAAAGTGTTATGTTTTTTTTATTGTGTACTTGTTATTACATTATTACAGTGGTATGCGTATGTCGATATCAGGAATTTTTAGATAAAAGTACTTTTGTCTAAAAATATATGTTTGTGTGGCTGTATAATACTGTTAATTATATATGCGAGGAAATTTTGCAAAAATGTTACATTAAAGGGAGGTATTTTTTAATTTTAATAGAAGACTAGAGTGGATACTATAAAACTCTATGCTTTTGCTTCTATTTTGTATTTTATTTTTATCAAAATATTCTCGGTATGCATTTACGTAAAATAGGCTCTTGCGATTAACTAAACGGCATGCACATTATGCGTACAACCTTAAAATGAAGCCGCGCCGTCAGCAAGATCGTGTAAATGCGTGCTCAGAAATAAAAGCACCGTATAAAGCTTTTGCCTTTTTTATTAGTATTTTATACTTGTACTTAGAATTAGAAAGTACTGAATTAAAAATTAATTTTTTCTTGTTATTTACGTTTATTAACCATTTCTATATTTCTTTAATTTCGCGATTATTTTAATTTCGTTTTTAAAACTGAGTTGTTGCGGTTGCCATAACAACATATTATTTTAACCTTTAGTTAACCATTTTAAAGTAGTTTTGCCAAACCTAAAGTCGGAGAATTACTTTCACCACAAGAACGATACATAATGTATTGAATCTTTAAATCCTTTTTGTAAATATATGTGTTTTGATTATGTTAAAAGTTTTTATTTATTTATTTATCACTGATTAATAAACGCCTACGACCAAAGCACGTACTTTTACTCACCCGTGCAAGACTGCTGAATCTAGGTTCAGAAGTGTCCGAGTAACGAACTGGGTAACGTGTTCGGGTCCGAATATTTTGCTTTTGTGTACAAAGACACATATGTGGACACAAAGTTCTTGCTCATTCGACAAACATTTCCTTTTATTCGTAGTATCGGTGCATACAAGAGATCAAAGCGCGCGAATATATGGTTCGGCCATGTTCGAGGTACCGTCCATACACGCGTTATCTGCAGGGCAGCGTTGATGCGGAAAACAGCATGGTTAATCGAACACGCAAGTGTGAAGCTGGCCTAAGCGTCGGAAGTATTTGTGTCTATGATCTCGGCTACGATATCGACATTCGTGCAAGTCTGGTGTTTTTAGCAATAAACGTTTCTCGTGGTTATTTATCAATGAGATAGATTGCATTTTTTGTATTATGTTTTTTTGGCTAAATAATAAAAAAATTGTTAGATATACATAAAATGTATGAACCAGACCAACGGGCGATAAGTCTATCAAACTACCAGACGCAGTTGGTGATATTCTCATCAACCAACCACCGCTGCCGCCGCCGCCGTCGTTGTATCTAATCCCCGGTCGAATGACAAGCAGACAGGTGACTTGTGCCGTATAATTGGATCCAGCTCAAACATAAAGAATTCGACATTTCTAATATTATTTTCACCATTTTTATATAAAAATTTAACGTTTTTTTTAAAAGTAAGTCTGATAAAATGAAACTGTAATATTTTTATAATAAAAATATATATTTAGTTTATTTTTATCTATAGCCTATATATATTTATATATAAAAATATGTGCATTGTGGAATATTATCCATGATTATACTTTATCCGATTTTGCACCAACCCAGTCACAGGGCGCAGCGCACGTGCACGTGTACGTGTTCGAGACAGGAAAATAAAGAAACCAGTTAAAAAGAGATCTGATCAGCATTCGTTATTATCAAAAAATGGGGGATTTTAACTAAAAGTAATGAGATAGTCTTTTGCCTATTCATATTTCAGAAAAGGGACAAAGTCTATTCATTGGTCTTTAGGTTAATAGCATTTATTTGTACTCGTATCAGAAGAAAGATATTTCCGAGCGTGGGTGAGCGTGGTAACTGGTGAGAATCCACCTACTTTAAACACGGTTATATTTGTTAAATTGTTGTGGACATATCATTGAACACAGAATGCAAGACATTTTTCTCGATAATGTTGAATCATTGACACAAGACTATGATGACGGGGCTCTATTTTCTGGCCACCAAATATTAACGGCTTGCTTATACGAGATGATCAAATTAACATTTAATTTGGTTTGGTATAGTACATTCGCCATTTGAGTCAATTATGTGAAACAATTATGTCTTATCAAATCTTGTAAAGCCGAGACGCAAACCATTAATAAATAAATACGAGTATATTTAATTTAGATAGCAGTTTTTATTAATCTGCGTTATGTATTCATTTTTATACTTCTAATAAAATATTATTCGATTCGATAATGTTCGTTGTTGTTAAAAGAAACATATATAAAAATAGTATTGTCGCAAGGGGGTGGTTTTCCATGTTTCCATGCCTCGTACTGAATGTATGTAAGACTTTCTAAAGACAGTTTTATCTTTTGCATACATAGAGCTTTAAAGAATACGATATAAAAAATCCACGGGCATGTTCGATTTGATTTGGACTCTGCTAAATTCCTTATTTAGATAAGTTTGTTGGTTTTTTGCAAAGTTATGTAGATGACGCTTAGATTATGATTATATCTTATATTATTAAAGTAGAAATTACACCATTAAATGAAAATAAATAAAAGAAAATTTGTTATGAAAGTTTATCGAAGCGTATGATTATTGCAGCCATGAGACGGCGGTTTTTCAGTCTCTCCATTCACATATTGTTTTTTTTAACGTCGAGCTTTAATACAGGTACACTGAAAAGGTTTCTGGATTGAATAATTTATAGTTTAATGATATCTATACGCTATTTTTTATATTTGATACTTTTATTTTATATTTTATTCTTTGAAAAACATACAATATGTTCAAATGCAGATTTGTGAGTCTCTTCATTTTGTTGCTTAATATCCTTAGTGCTCGTAAGGTTCATTTTATAACATTTCTATTGCGAGAATAACATCTTAATTCTAAAAAACAATATTTGTACTTGCTGCAGTTATGACACTATGTTGAATGGTTTAGGTAATGTCGGATCAGAAAGAGATCAATTGTATCTAGTCACAATTACCTTTCGAAATGATCTGTTTTTTCTGTTGCGTGACAGCTACAGATTGTATTCAGTCATAGTTACTTCAACGGTAGAAAGTATTATTATATACAACAAACATAGCTTACGAACGGAAAATGTATTGCTTCGTTCAAAACATCTTGTATATAGAAACCTTGCTTGTATAAAGATGCATAGATAGTACTTTTACATTCTCAGCAAGTAATTACATTCAACTATATTAACATAACATAAATAGAAGTATTATTAGTCTGATAAATATAATTATGAGAATAAGAATGAAGGTCACACGCGTTTTTATATTTCTGCGGTATAATTACCTTACCTCAAACTCGTCTCTAACAAACCCTGTCGCATTCAGGTTTGTTGCAAACCTTGCACCGCACGTTGACTTTAAAATTTCTAATGTTTGGTATCTAGTGAAGTCTAGTCTTGTATAGACGCGATGGTGTGCAAGTATCTGGCTTATTACGAGGGTCGTCGGTAATGCCATCGTCACTCAGAAATGCCATCTGTCTTCCAACACGGGTATTTATTGATTGGCCCTGGTAAAATGACTAAAAGGATCTGAAGACACAAATTGTAATTTACACTATTTTTATGAATGCAAAGAGAGAAACGGAGTATGCTTTTGTTTTCTTGCATTTGCATTACTTCTAATGATGCTTCAACCTAAATTGTATATCAAAACAGTTCACTCTTCGTGTGTTTGTAGGCCTTCATGATGGATTTTCTGATTATAAACAGTGGTTACCGGCTGTTCCATCGTTGTGTTTATGTATCCGCTCAGGTTGAAATAAGCTTTGTCGTTCGATCTCTGCACTGTCGATGTTTTAACAACTAAAACATATTATGGAAGTGCCAAACTCTCCATCTGCTATTGCTAGCATCTAAACGGCGCAATAATCATTGTTAGCAAACACTATAGATAATATAGAGACAATGAAAATGGTGGGTCACCTTTTAAACAAATAAAACCACTATACAAGTATTTATAATTTGAGTTTTTGCAAATTTTAGTTAATATATATTAAATAAATTCGTCTTATTTTAGAATTAAAACAATGTCATAAAAGAAATTTTGAGATTTTCTCAGTTTACTTTCTTTATGAGATGACCTGCATATAGGTTTTACATTAGTTTCTGATATTTTGCAATACTAGTTGATGTTTCTATGACAGTTCGAACCAACTTAAAATTAATTATTTGAAACATACAAAAACATGTTATGAAATATTTATCTGAAAAGTGATTAATTAGGAAATATTATAGATAAGTTTGTATACCTTGCAGATTTTAATAGTGTTTTATAATATCTGTATAATTTTAAACTTATTTAAAATTTAATGTTGAAATAATAAACTAAACTCTACAATTTTAATTGGATGTTTGATGTATAATTGTAATATAATATTTACTAAAATATAATGAATCATTTTTTACGTTAATGAAATGTTTTGCTTTTAATCATCAATTAAGTTCTAATAGTTAGGCGCTTTTAGCCTATATTTATTTTGTGTCCATTTATACAAGCTCCAAAACCTTCACAAAACAACACTGAACTTTTATTTACTTTTAACGTGAGAACTGATGCAACATTTTACAATTAACTGCAACAAAAATATTAAATCGATCTTATCTTAAATTATCAAATCTTTTGTTAATGTTGACAACTTGTATTAGAAAGACACTTGATGACCCACCTATTAATATGCGTCACTAAAATCTGTTTTTTTTGCTATAAATACTTATTTCTACAAATATCAAGTTTCGTTATTTTATCCTAAATAGTTTCTTTCTAACAATATTTTAAGAATTGTTCTATTCCTAAATAGTAGATAACACTTTTAAAGGTATGACAATTATCACTGTTATAGTTTAAAACTCATCTACTATGAGAATTACGATGCAGTGGAATCTTGTTCACAAGTTAATGAGTTAGGACATACAAAGTTTAGTGACAACATAAATAGCTGCTTATGAACTTAATGTTTAAATAATTTATTTTATGATAATTTTGCAATTATTCATTTTACCATTATATTTGTTTTATCACTTTCTGTTAAGCAATTTAAGTGCAACAATTTCAAAAACAGTAAATCTTACATCCTTAAGATAGACAGGTATGCTTCTACATCGTTATTATTTATATTTAAAACATTTTATTAACAGTAACTGCTAATTGTATTTACATAAAGTCTATAACAATTTAGATGAAATTGTTAACTTTATTTAAATATTAACAAGCTTATTACTGCGATGTAAATATGATTTACATATAATATATCTTCATGTAAGATTTAAACTTGAACATAAAATAAATGCAATCTTAACTTTGAAAGTAGTTTATACGAGTATATCAATACAAAAAAGTTCAACTAGAAAAGAGTTTTCTTTAGTTCGTGGATATATGTTCAATTTTAAACTAAAGCCATTAAATCTGCAAGGGATAAAAAGAAATATGGTAGAATATTTATTTGCAGTATCTAAATTGCAAATAAAATTTTACATACAGCTATTGCATAAGAAACACACTGCTACATAGGAAGTTAGTCACAGCAACCTTTTTTTGAGTGACAATTGTAATAATTATAGGTTAGTTAATTGTTTTTAATGTGAACATTAACATCGTGATTAAGTAAAGATTGTAGAAGTAAAGTAAAGATATATTTACCGTTTGCTTTAGTGTTGTCTGATGGTAGATTTAGTAAACGGTTACTCTGAGGCTCTGATACGTTGCGGTAGACAGCGTAAAACACGAAAACTCGATAAATTAGTAATTCCGATTGCTTATTTGTCGTACTCGTACACTTGAGCGATATAGTCGTATATTCGCTTGTAATGTTTTATGTATTTGCATTGCATTTTGTGTACCTTCTTATTCAAAACCTTATTTGAATGTGTAAATAATGATTAACCTTCATTTCAATGTAGAACGAAGTTTCAAGTTTCTTTAATATCTCAAACTTTGTTTTCGTATTTGGTTATTGATTTCGTTCAGTATGTATTGCAGCATCGTTAGAATATAAACGATCCCATAATTATTTTGCTTCATGAATTTTGAAGAATAAACAAAATATTCTTTGTTCTCGGTTGGGGTTAACATGTACGTCGTAAACTCGAAACCAACGATTTTGTAATGTTAATCGTTTCAGTGCTACTTCAGTGTCTATCACAATACTATCACTGTGATAGATTATCACAATGTAGAACAATTCATCGCAATGCAATTCTAAATTTGAAACACGGCAACGCCGACTAATTTCCAATTATTATTTTATATTTTAAGTTAAGATTATTACCTGTTTGTTGTTCTTTAGACTAGCTGTTCAAACTATTAATTCTCATCAATTAATATTTTTATGTAATTTATATTAATTTTTAAATACGGTTTATATATTGTCTAAAATGGTTTTTAATTCTTTAGAATTATTTAAATAAACTATTAGTAACTTAGTTGTTTTCTATTATACGAGTGTAATGAATTAACGTTTTATTTGCCGCATAGTGTTTAGTTTTGTATTGTTAATGTAATATTAAAATAAAGTTTCAAACATATGCCATGACAACAATCGCTCAAAACTTTTATTTTAACATATATAATTAAAAATTAATTTTAAGTCTATCATAAAGACATTTTCTCCTACAATGAAATACAAATTATTTATCAAAAATAATTCTTTTGTTGAACGCTTTTTTTTATCTCCGTCTCTCACTATATGTGCACTATTTTACCTCTCTACTACGTAAACCTAGTCCCTGTACATTATATATTAAAGCATTAACTGTTAACCGTCTGTTATAATATTTCATTTAAACCATTACTAAACAATTTTTTAATACTGTTTATGAACAAAATGGAAATACTCGTAATACAGTGATTGCCTCGCTGTGAGTACAACCGGTAACTAGTTGTTGGTAGTGGCTAACGGAGAATCTACGAATGTACCCAGAAGTCTGTGCAGTGAACAACAACAACAATGCCTTGGAGTCGAGCTTTATAATTAAATCATCGAATTATCTGATCATCGAATCAACGAATCATCGGTATAGTCGTCCCTGGCATGTCGTCAATGACACGGTTGTGTGGACGTGCGTTCGTCAAATCGGTAATAATTCATTGTTATTTGCATTACTTATACGACTTTTTCTTAAAAATTGTATTAAAGTGTAGCTGTAAAATTGGTATTCCGCCATTGTGATCAATACTTTTTATTAAAAAATTAATTTATCTTTTTTTTCTCATTCATGATGCCATCGCTTATATTTAAGATTGTGCTATATCTGCTCTTACGGATTTCTAATCAGTGTAATTTATAAATATAATTTCAATTGTGTAATATTTTTTTAACAACAAAAATGTTCACGCGGTAAACACAAAACTGAATATAAATATTTATGTAAATAAATATTTCATTAAATTATACCCAAAAAAATCTGTTTTCTAGAAAATTGTATTAAATATTATATTATATAAAATCACTTGAATAAAATGGAAATTCTACGTAAAATATATATACTGAGTATCTAATAATTATTATGTGCCTTATTAATATGTAAAGCAATGTTTTTCGCAGAAACAGAAAGATGTTGTATTTTATACACCCACTGATATAAACTAGTATATTTCCAAGAATTCTTAATTTTGATCCTTATATAATATCCAATTTTCTTTTTTTTCCTATATATAAAGTTTTATATAATCTACTGCCGGATTCACATATGAGTGATCTTACACGAATTACTAAAGCGAATATACGTACACGAATCACATTTGCCTTAGTCTTATTCATTTATTATTATTTTTTATTTTTTATAGTTATTTATTATTATACATACGCAATTCTCTATATGGTTCACATTTGTACTACTGATTAGTTTCCCGATATTAAATTATAAGTACATACAAAAGTTAAATTTTCGTTTTATTATAAATATTAAATACATTAATAAATAATAACTGGGTGCACAAAAATGTGTCCCTAACGCTTTATAATACGATGTAAAGTCAATTTACATAAGCTGAGGTACCTGTTGCATTGTAGAATGGTTACAACAAATGAAATAACGCTATTTATTCAATAACGTGTCTATTAAGAAAACAGTTTCATCATGCAGATGTACTACGAGTATAAATGTATTCGTACTGAACCTTCAATTTGTACCATTCAAATAATTTATTACTAATCTAAACTATTCAATCGTCTTTTTTTTTGTCCGCAATTATAATTGAATAATAAATAGTTAAACAGGAACGCCCTGACCTAATTTATGGGATTTCAAATTTAATATCGTATTCGAACAAATAACCAATCATAAAAGATGCAAATTGACTGCATCGCATCATTCGTATCTCAGGCTTACAAGGTTAATTAATACATACAACTTGTTGGTGTATTATTAGTATAATAACTAATTAATGATAAAGTATGTTTATAAATTTCATAGTTATTGTTAATTAAAACTGACGCCAATTATATGATCTCTAACAGTACATTTTACTTTTGGTGGGTGTTTTTCATTTTTTTTTTTTCTTTAATTTAATTTATTTAACACTGGTCCGATGCTAAGTCCTATCACTGACGACCTCCTATGTTAGCAGTATTTATGGTGTCGTGGCCTCATATATGTGAATGTTGCCTAATACGTTTACGATTATTTATACATATAATCAATTTAATTTGATAACAACATATTACTCTGGTACGGAGATTGAACTCGAAGATAAAACAGTCTAGCGTCAAGCATCAATTGTTATTATATTGACAAACACTTTGTTATTGTATATGAACTTACTTGTTAAATAGTTATCTTGTTATTCTGATTAAATTATATTTTGGAAATATACTCACTGCTGGTTATCTGTCTTAAGTTCTCATTCTAAATTCAATTATATCTAGTGAAAATTGCATAAATTTTAAGTGCTATCATTTTTACTCATTTCCTAAAGCTAATCTTCAACTTCCTTAAGAATTTTGTTGTTGTCAGGTTGTACATTGTTATATGCATTTGTAATTCATTAAATATAAACGTGCTTATAACTACCCTGTATTACTTACAAATGTCAAGCTTGGCATTCGTCTTTAAATAACATCTAAATGGTTCATTTAGGATGACGTACTGACGTTTGATTAAAAATTCCGGTCAATTTGCAAGTCATTCACAATTTTTTATTTTTACTTAGTTTTATACGAGTACATTGACATTTTGTCATTGCCGCTAAACTATAGAAGCAGTCAGTATGACTGTCACATAGATTATTACAATACTTTAACTCCTGTAATTATAAAATTAATATTAATTAAGAAGCTTTTAAAGATCTTGTTTTCATATTATGCATATACTTTGTAATTAATCTTTGCATATACTTTCACAACTCGACACTATTTTTAATCTGTAATTATTTACACATTTGCTTTACGAAATAGCTACTCGTAATTTATTAAGTTATGTATTTTATAGTTTTTAAATTAAATACTGCATACATTAGAAATATATATATATATATATATATATACGAATATAACTTAATATATACGTAGACATATATACATTCATAAAACTATCAACATAAGATATTTAAAAATGTGTCATTTTGTAAACTTCCCTACTTTTTTACAACAGCTGCTTTATGTCAATCACTAAGATGAAAATACAGCATAAATATTTAAAAACCTATTCTATGATTTCTAGTTTGTTTACATAAACATAAAAAGTTAAACATCCAGACACATTAAGCATACTGTGTAGGACTTAATCCAGCGGTTCTAAATATTACATAATGGTTCCAAACATTAATAGCTTAGACAATATTCAGCGTAGGACATTGAACAAATTTTATTTCAACATAATTCATTAATGATGTCGATTGTTTTACTAATAGTTATTATTCTAATTATATTGTCATTCAATTACAAAAATATATATAGGGCTCTATGAAAAGTCTAGCGACCAAAAATATAGCAATACTTAAAACTAAATAGAGGAAGAGAAGAATTGGATAGAGGGTTTATGTCTGTATGTAATTTGGTTGCAACGATTGCGCCACAACCCACGAGGTATCCGGGATAACTTATGTGGTTGATCAGTGGTTTTTATCAGTTTATGTCTAATCCGTGCGATATACATGATAATTCTTATTAAAAATGTAGGCTAAATATAAAATGATTAGTAATTAAGGTCAACTGTTAATGTTAAAGTAATAATGATTTTTAATTAAGAGATTTAATTAAATTTTCATCACTTATATATTCGCAAATTTCCGCTTGTTATAGCTGTGTACTCCTACATTCATCATTTAATATTTTGTGAATGGTATCAGTTTTACTTCATTGTTTTCTATTAAACAACAAATGTTCCGAAAATGTTTTACGATACGAAAAGGAAACTGAGCTTAAAATAAACCCAGTCAAAATTTAATTGAACTGAACAAAGAATTAGATATTCAGAAGATTAATTATAGCGCGATTGTGTTAATATAATCCTACTGTTGTCTTCGCAGTTATTTATAGATATAGAATATATATCTTAGCTTAGCTATTATATTTTTTTAGGGAGTGGAATTTCTAAGGACAATGTTGTGAATAGAAAGCACTCATTTCACGTTATTATCTGTTCAGTTCTTACGCAATTATCCTAACCATTGCACTCAATTTAATCGTCTGCCTCAAAAGAATAAACGTTTTAACGTTGATGGTTATCCTGAATATATTTCGAACAAAAAAAGGCATTCGTTTGTGAACTCCAACACGACCCTCTTACTCTTAGTATCCCAAACTCATACGGGTGTGTTGTGTGCATTGTGAGGGTTCGGGAGGTTCGAGAGGTTCGAGAGGTTCGGGAGGTTCGGAGGTCCGTGGGTGTGTCAGAGTATCACATTCTGTGCCCTAGTATTTTAGATCGATAAGAAAATGATTTATTGTAAATTAGAAACTGTTAAATAAAATCTTCAAAATCTTTTTTAAAAAGAATATATAAAATAAAATTAGAAAAAGGTGTGAAAGAAATTTTGTTATTTTCAATCTTTTTTAAACTTAAACTGAAATAAAAATTAAAATTACGTATCTATCTTCTATTTTATTTTTTTTAATGTTATTTAAAACATGAATCATCTCTCAAAACCAAATTACCTCTGGAAGGAATTATACTACTTAATATTTAATTTTTGCAAAGTTTTTAAAAGCTAATAATCCGTATGTAATACTTCATGCAGTTATGGTATGGTGGTTGGGGAATTATAGTCAACGTGACTTAAATTACCTTAAAGTTGTTAA
This sequence comes from Panorpa germanica, assembly GCA_963678705.1. NCBI lineage: Eukaryota > Metazoa > Arthropoda > Insecta > Mecoptera > Panorpidae > Panorpa > Panorpa germanica. The sequence goes on from OY783203.1 coordinate 46,129,814, forward strand.
AAATGGTTTAAAATTAATCAATAAGTGAGGCCTTTGTTTTACCAAGAAACTGTAGAGTGTAACTGGTATCTTTCGTCAATTTTTCTTCTCGCTTATTCAGCAATTAGTAAACTAATAACATGTTAGTTTTTTTTATACTTTACATTTAGCGTGAAAAATGCTTTCCTTATTGAGTAATAATGCAATTCCACATTATAATCACAATGACATAGTTTCTTAAATTTCCGAGAAATTGGCGGCCCCTCAAACTGTGCAGCTTTGATCTTCGACTTAGACTTGATGTTATAGTTAACCCTTTACAGTAAATGTTGATGTTTTACTCTGAACTACATAGCATGCATGTGTGATGCATGCTTATAAATACTCGTACATACAAAACTATAAAACCTTGTGAGCCATATATCATGTTTGATAAGCATTTCTATTCGTTTTGTAAATAATTACTACACTTGAGTTATAAAGTATGTTTACTTCATTGTGCTCGAGTCAACAGACTTTAGTTTAAATATATTTTACTGTATTTGCATGACTTAATGTTCTTCACATTAATATTGTAAGTTGTAAAACTAATATAAGTAAATGTGAAGTAGTAGTAGTCTACTTCAATCCATGTCTAATACGAGTAATCAGCTACTGGTTACCGAAAGTCAGCAACAGACCATAATTTTGTAAATTGACAATTGTTTTGTACTATTTACCAGGAGTCCGCAGCGCGCAGTGCGGGGTCGAAATTGATTGACAATCCTTAACTCTAGTACCCCTGTTGTTACTAACAAAACAAAATAATCCTTAATAATGTTAGTGCATAGTCTAACTGTAAGGGCCTAAATAGACCAGCCCTTGTGGTTGGAATGCCTTACTAATAATTGACAATACTTTTTTCATTTTATATTTTAAATTTGGATGTTAAAATAGGTTTATTTATATAAATTTGTAATTTCCTTTAAGATAAAAGGAACGTAATGTAAGCATTTTTCCCTTCGAGTTTTTGACGTACCTTTTAAAGCTATTATTAAAATTTATGTAAATGGTGAAAGAGAGTAAGAATATTGTACGTGAACCGTGTACCGTGTACAGTATGAAGAACCTTTTTATAAAATTTATCAAAGATGAACGAATATTCATCGTTAATTAAAACGTATTTTGTAATGTTTGTTGTTACGAGGCGGGAGATTGGAGGCGGGATACGGGATGCGGAATGCGGGATGCGCGATGATCCAACGATCAGACTTTTACTAACACCCTAAATTAATATAAATATTAATTAGTATTTTCAGAACTTCCGGTAAACAAAATCAATGAAACAATGGTTAGACGTCCAATGCACGACTCGCGAGGATATTGGTAAACTTTAAAGAAAAAAAAATCTTATAAAAGAAATATTTAATCCGTATTATATTAAAAAAGTTTAAGACGTGTGGTATCTTCTTAACAAAGATAAAAAGTGTTCTTCTGTCATTCTTTTGTTTTGTTAACTTCATTAAAATAACTGTATTTGTTTTTATTTCTGAATTAAAATGTAAGAAACTGTAATAATTTTCAGTTCCCACAATTATTTACAAAAAGTGTAATGCGTACTTACACAGGAAATCAGAATTCTTTATTTGTTAAGTAAAAATAATATTTTGTTGAAGTAATTTATTCTTAAAAACAATTGCAAAATTAGGGTTTAGTGAATATACAATTATATATGTTATTCTTTTGTTACTTAATATGTTATTTTTCGTGTTACTTAATTTTGAAAGTACTTTTGAAATACATATTGACCCGACGAATTTAGTCATTTTTTTTTATCATTGATTCCAAGTTTTGTGTTCTGAAACTAATAGCTGGCTCATTCTTGACTAATTTAGCAGAACTATTGTTATTTTCTTATTATTTTGATTGTGTACAACATAACTTCGAAGTGTATGAGTCGAGTATATGCATTTGTACAATTTTGTTATATTGAAACCCTCTGGGCATTTTGTTAATCACGGTTTTTACACTTTCACATCATGTACGACTACACACATACGAACACATTATGTGTATGTATATGGGTATACGAGTACTGCGGCGTGGTACATATGTGGTAGATATTTTGTCTTCAGCGCTACCGAGTTATTCGGTCTACTGACTTGGAGGCCTTTGGGCCTATGGGATTTTGGGCTGTTTGGGCTGGTTGGGCTGGGGGAGTATGTTTCAGACCTTTTTTTACATTATATATCTTCCTAATGTTATTTTTCTAGGTCTTTATGGAAATATTTATTAAAACCTAGAGGTTTTTTTTTTCGTTTATATGTATAATATACATTTTGCAAAGCAATTAAATTGCTTTTTAATCTTCAAATTTACCACGCCCAATGTATATAACGTCTACAACTGGGTGCTACAAAGTGTTCATAAAATGTTTTTATAATTATATTGTTATATGTATTTTATATATAAGGGATAGTTTAGACATCTGTTTCATATTTTAACTGCACACAATTAGCTAGTGTTTCAAAAACTAGTCACCTGCTCAATGTCTAACAATTACTGACCCTATAATAATTTGAAACCCTTAAGCTTAAATACATGTATAAATTTATGAAAGGGCGTTTACCACACAAAGCGTCATCAGCATTGCGTAAGTTGCGTAAAACATTTATACCCTTACAGCAAATGTAGCATTACCTTTTTCAAATATTTTACCGCTAATAATAAATAATAAAATGTTGATACTCGTACTACGTAGAAGTAAAAACTGTTCTAAATTATGCAGTGTAATTCTTGTTTACATGAGGATGTACGTTAGTCTTTATTTTCCTTTTAAAAAATTCTATTAGAATATTACGGAAGTTTATTTGACTCACCCTCATGTTATAGTATAATCCTCTTAAAAAATCAGAGAGGTTATATAGCATTTATCTTACCTTTGAAGTATCATTAAGTAATTCATCAGTAATGGCTAGGTTATAATGTTGAGCAATGTTACATTAAATGAATTAGGAGGCAATTAGTTTTCTCTTTTGCTACTTCGCTATTATTTATAAACTAATGATATAACCTAATGATAATCCAATTGAAAGATATAAACAAAAGTCATCGCTTATATTAGGTGAGTTCCACAAATTGACATTTCTACTGTTTATTCATATTCAGATTTTTGATAATATAAATAAATTTGTATATGTTAACTGATTATATTCATGTTTGTAACTAATTTAAACAAATATAAAAAATACTTCTTTCTTGAAAGACACAAATAGTCTCATTGTCTAATAAGATAAACGTTATACTTTTAAATAATATATTTACAGTCGTAGCCAACATTTTAGTGTAACAGCTACAGATTATTTTATTGACTGTAATATGTATTTTTTTGCGAAGTAAAATAAAATCAGTTCATTAGAAATCTTAACGCGTACATATAAATGGCCGTTTCGTTATTAATGATGCATTTGTTACGATTACCAAAGTCGTAACTATTTAATTGTGGTATAGTTTTATAGTTTTTCCTTTTTTTTAAGAAGCCATTACTAATTTTATAAGTTTATTACTAGTATAAGGGTTTTTGTGTCAAATAACATTTATGTGTACACATTATGTGAAATGTTTTTGGATGATTTACCAAAAATTGGGGAAACACACAATAATAAAATAATCTGAAACGTTCAGCGGGAAATTTTTTTGTTCATAATGAAATCTACTACTCTGGCTAATCTACTATTTACGTATTTGTTTTTAAAGTTTATTTACCACGTACTATAAAAAATATATACTTGTCATATTTATGTATTCTGCATACAAATAGATTCAATAAACTATAATATTTCAATTTTAAATAGTCTTTAGATAAAATTAAAGAAAATTTCTTTTATCTTGCAATTAGAGGGAGCAATATTGATATAAACACGTATGCTTATAGTTTCATAACAGTTTCATTATTGTGAATTGCTTTAATTAAACAAAAATTGTTCTCCTAACTATTATATACATATATTACTTTAACTTATGCAAATATCCACTTACTCCTCGTATTGTGATGATGTATGTACATTCCAATATTTTGACATAGTCATAGACTATTTGTTGAGTATTATTTGTTCCTAAACACTGTCATATAGTTCCCGTTGTAAGAATAATTCACCATGCTTTAACAAACTTTTTTCTATAAAATAGAATAAATGAACAAAACAAGCATTAAGATATTCCATTGTACTTGTAAAAGATTAGTAAGTTTTTACTTAAATCCATTGATATATTTTCAGTTATGTTTGAAACCTCACCTGCTTGCTCTTGATAAATTTGGGTATGGACTTCAGCAGATGTGAACTAAAATATATTTTCTGTTGGCAGTATTGATAACATAATAATTTTATTTTTAATTATTTTTAAATAATTGTAATTATAGACTATAAACAATTGAAACTTTTTAAAGTTGTTGCTTAGTATTATATACATTAATTAGAGTAGAATTTTTTTTTTCAAAATTAAAATGATGAAACCGATGATGTAATGTTTTTTTTGTCCTTTATACTTCATGTAACTTGAACAAGAATTTTACAACTACGAGTATAATAAGATATTGTAGATATTCCTTTTTAAAAGTCTATATATAAATACAGAAAGTTTATTAGCATTCCATTCGTAATTCAAGTCTTACTAAACAAATTCACTTCCAAAACTTCTAAAATGTTATTTATTATTTATAAATCATAACGTGGAATACCCTGTAGCCATGTCTAAGTATCAGAAGTAGTTTTGGAGTGGCGGGGGAGGGAACCTTAGGGAATTTATACTTTACTCGGCTACGGCCTGGCATCATTTGTCCTACATAAAAGAAAAGGAAGATATTTATGTGTATATGTATATATTTATATATATATATATATATATTTATTTATTTATATCTTCATGGTAGTACGTACAATAAGTATGTATACTCATGGTTAATATTACCTTGCCATTGTCGTATATATTTTTACTTTGAGTTTATACAGACTCTGAAGATCCAGACCAGGCACACAAAGAACGGCATTCGGTAGTACCTGTGCCGTGTGCACTGTTCAGCTGTTCAGATGAGTTTTAATGCCGCACGGGTATACTAACGGTGGCAACATACTAATTGTGAAAAACGTAAACGGAATTTTGAAACGGTCTTGTATTCAACACAAAACCATATTCATGGTCTTGGTAGGAAAGAAACTGATTTTGACGGGTGCTGCAGATGATTCATTGCAATAACATTGATTTAATTAGTATTTACAAATCAACATAAAATGAAAAGCACTACAATATTTTTTTATTAACGGTCTAGCAAACAGCGGCGTCCGCCCAATTGAAGTAATACAAATTGACTGGCTATAATTTTAATAATCGGTTATTATATAGAACTATTAAAGGGAGAGTGTGACAACTGGAAGTCTCATTTTACCATCATAACCGGCAAAACCTTGATTATTCAATGGATCGTAGTTTCTTACTTGTAAAGTACTTTGTATGTTCTTTTAGTATTGGAACGTATTCTGGCTCCGTGGTTCCGTGGCTCTTTAACTCTCGGCTTTCTATGGGTTTGTTAAAGTTGTATTGGTAATAAAAGCAGGTTTTTTATAATCTACAATAGGTAAAAACTTATTACCAGCATTTATACACGTTTTCTTTATTATTATGTTTACAGAAGAACTAATAAGTATAAATATCTATTAAACTATAGCTAACAAGTAAACATAATTATTATATCTTTTGTTATACTCACTCGTTCAGTAAAATCTTGATTATCCAACTTTATAGAAATCTAGTCGCATAATTGATAATGTTAAATGAAAACGGACTATAATAAACATGTGTAGTTAGACCTTTACATAAGAACTGAAGGACATCTGGATAATATAGAAGGTCGGATAATCGAACGCCGGCTCATTCATGTTCGATGAATTAATGATATTTGTTTGTATTCAGCAAAAGAAGCGTTGCATATAACTTGTTTGCCAATGTTTAAAACGTGATTGTATACAATTATATCATTAAATATTAATAAATATTTCTAATTTTATCAATAGATATAATAAATGAATGGCGTAGTGAGAGAAAGAGAATTTTCATTTAGCTTTATCACGATTTGCTCCTTGTTTCAAAAACATGAACCCCGTTTGATTTTTTATGTAAGGAATTTGAATTTCTGGCTTTAATGTAGAATATCGTAGAGGTGGATTTGCATAATTTTTTTTTTGTTGAGTGTGCAAGAATTTTATTTATGAGATTATTATCTAGTAATAACAGAATATTATACAGTAAAAACAAGAAAGAGTCATTTGAATCCGATGTACATTAATGCTTCTAGAATTTTTAATACACACTACATACTACACTACTTATAGTTACAAAAGGTCTTGCAGTTTACGTAATAGTACAATTCGCAATCGCACAGATACCTAATAGATAACACCTAAAGTAGCTAAATTAAAAAAATTAGAGAATAAATGTACATCCATAGTAACTCGTTGATAGATCGCAATTTCCCCTTACCTCTCAATTAACATTAGTAAGATGTAAGACAAATTATTTGGATATGCATCATATATTTGTAATGAAATTGTATTATGATCACTTACTTATTTCCAGTTCTTAAGTCATTTTATACACAAATTAAAATAATTAAAATCTTAAATTACAGAGTACAGTTTTGTATACGTAACATATAACCTTCCCCCTGTATACATTTTATTTCATATTAAAGTTTTTCTACGGTTCCCGGACAACGTTAGATAATTTCTGGTGGTGTAATATATTAGACATCATCTTTAAGACTTTTTTATACGTCTAATGACGTTACAGAAATTTAGTATCAATAAAAAGTAAATAAGGCACAAATTACATTATCTGTTTATACCTCAAATTCTTTGGACATAAAATATTTTTATGAATAATAAATGCAGTAATGTAATAATAAAATAGGAGGGGATAAAATATTACCAGAGAGTCGTACGATACAGACTGACATTGCCCCATTTAGGAAAAATATACATTGACTGATAATATCATTCCAATGAAATATGAATTCATGTATAATGAGAACATTTTTATATTACATAAAACATTTTATTTAACAAACTCTGCAGTATAATTAATAATGCTTTAAGTAGAGTATGCCATACAAGTCATTTAAATGCACCAACCTTTATTTTAAAAAATAGAAATAGGACCTTACTTACGTTTCATAGATTGACCGCTTATTTTTAAATTCATTCTAGGAGATACATATGAAATATGAACTTTAGAATAAGGAAATATTGAACAATGCAGAAGTAACTTGTAAAAAAATGTATCTTATCAATGATCTACTTAATAAAAAAAAGTTCATATTATATCAAATAGTCCCGAGGCTATTTGAATTAATCGGAAGCTGTTCGTTTGAGAGTTGAAACAGACAAATTAAACAAGCGGCAAAATCTTGTTTCCGTAATTTCACGGAAATATGAAAAATAAAAATGTTTCGTCAAAACCTTAAAAATGTAAATAAATAATTGTATGTAACTTTCCACTAAACATAACTTCTATGACTTCTATGTTATATTTTACTTGAGCGAAACATAGTTAGTTTAATAACATATACATGCAATGTTGTAATGTATCTGCCTTAGTTAAAAGTTAAACACGGTATCTGATACTTTTAGTGTGTTTGGAAAAATAAGCAGGAAAATATAATACTCGTACATTTTATGAACTGCATTTATAACCAGTTAGTTTTATTATATAACCAGGTTTAACATTGAATCTCATATACGCATTTGGGTGAACCGTATGTTGATAAAGCTATTAAAACATTCGTTATGAAATTTGCAAGTTGACAAAGCCTGCTTTAATTGTTTTTTGTCTTTGTTAAGGCTTATTTAAGGTTTACTGCTAATTTTTTTTTAAATATAAATACATTTTAGTTGTTATTTTTGTATTTCTCTTTGAATGAAGTGTATCTACTAAGTATCTAGATATATTTTCACGGTAACTGTATCGGTATCAGTATCTAGAAACTCAATAAAATGAAATTATTACTGTAAGTAAACACAGTATTGTAAAACTCGCAATGAACAGAATAATTTTGATATGGATTATGCGAGCTTAACATTATGTATAGAAGTTTTCATTTATGAGCCTATTTCTCAGAACGAATTGCCCTCATAAATTGAGTTGTGAAGCCTATACTTGTATCATATTCATAACATAAATATGTTTTCTTAATATACGCGTTAAATAATACTCGTACTTCTATCAATTTGAAAACTGAACTTTGTAACGACATTCCATTTGTTATACGGTTTGGCTATTAAAGTTTCATTTGTAAACAACTTAAACATTACAAACTCATACATAAAATCTAAAGTATTTTACTTTAGCAAACTAAGTTTACATAATACATTGGATGTATTGAATTCAGCTATAATCCCTATCTAACTTTTGTTATTATAATTACAAAGGTATATGTCTTAGACGGGACAATATTACCACACAATATGGTAAAACTACCCCCAATAGAGTCTAGCGTCTAGACTATACGCGACTAGACGCTACACTATAGGCTTGAGGACTAATAATGATATAACAAATAATTCTATTATATAAAGTTTTGTACCTAAAATTCATTACAAATCTACGTGTATTTCATACATAATTATTTGGGGGATTGTACTCGCTACAATGACAGTAACCAGCGACTGGCGAGGGAGAAACAAGGGTTGCTAGATAATAACGTTATCGACAACTCGTGTATTTTTTATATACGTATAGATTATTAATTACAGAATTTGAATTTCAATTCAATTATATTGGTATGTGTTCGTATTATTTAAGCTTTTGCTTATTCAGCTATCCACCTAATAAAAACATGTATTTACATTGTGTATAAACATTTTACATAATTAATATTAAATTATAATATTAATCTGAAATAATAAATAGCCCTACATATATATGTACGGTTAATATTATAATTTTATCTGTGTGCGAATAATTAATGTTTACACTCATCCCAGAATAATATAAAATGTCGATAACCTTACAGTATTCTCCGTATTTTTTCTTAAAAGCAATTTATGTCAGATAGGGAAGACGAAATATTAAATTATCTATTTCTTAACTCATTTTTACGTTCAGAAGCAGATAGTGAACTATCACCACAAGAAAATGTTTATGCGCAGAATATTAACTGTCTTGTATTGTATATCTGATGTTTTTTCAATTCGAATTAAATATTATTTTTGATAAAACACTTTATAAATTTACGTAAAATAGACATATGTTTTTATTGAAAATAAAAGCAGTAAATTTAATATAATATCATTAAACTACAGTATCACACATACAAACAGCATCTTGATTTCTTATAGAACGTTACTATTTTTGGTTAAAATTTACTACATTATAGCATAATTTCGGCTCGTAGCATAATTGCATGAGCTTGTTGATCAATTCACATAACCTTGGAAGCAACACGATTTCGAAACTAATGCCCAAGGATCATATAATTTAATATATTTAGCTCAATACTACGATTTTATTATCAGTGAAATTTTAAAAATATATTCAAATTTCATTCTTTTTACAATTCTTCGACGTAGTCATTTGTGAAATCTTCTAAAATACTTTTAAAAACCACTACATTTACCATATGCTTAACCATTATGAAGCGCATTAGTATTTCTTTATCTACGAGTATATATATATATATTTTTTTTTTTTGGAAATGTAATTTTTATTTGGAAATTCGTCATATACATATACAATAAACATTATATTTAAAAGCAAATGAAGTTCTATTATTTCTTGAGCCTAACAACAACACTATCTGTGTACCTCAGCTTCGACGACATTGCTCACTTTACTCACGTTCTTCATTTCTGTTACATGCTTGATCCAGCGTGTACTCGGCCTTCGGGTCTTGTACTCGGGACTCGAACGTTGGACATACCGTCAATGGCCTGCACTTGTTTATAACAAATGGGTGCTGTTCCCAGTTTCTCGTTATTTTAAGTGTTCAGCACGAAATCGTTTTAAATTTATTAAATATAATTAAATATATTGTATATGTTAAATATAGAACGTGTACCATTTGCATATAAATTTGGAATTTTTTTTTATTTAAGTTTTGCTTAGTTGATAATGAAAAAGTTCGTATGATAAATTGTATTGTGAATGAAATAAAATTCAATGTTTTTTTCACGTAGATGTATAATTATTTTTATTGCATTTAATTTTAATAATAGTCAAATTGTTATTTTAATTTTAATTATTGTACTAGTAAAAGAGACCTGCTGAGCACAGTTATATCTTTTTTTGTCGTTAACTAATATTTTCGAAAAAAGGATCTGTGAACCTAAAAAATCTATGATCCTATAATATAAATTGTTTAAAATACTCTGGTAATCTTGTTTTCAGTGTTATTCACACCTCTTATGTAGAGATGATATTATTTTTCAATTCAATAACAATGAATGCTTAAATTCAAATACGGTGTTATGAAAAATGGAGTAAACCTATAAAGCCGTTCACACCTTTCACGAATGAAGAAATGTTCACGAAATATTCCTTTATAAGACCGAAAGGTTAACATCATTTTCAAAAATTTGTGGGTTTGCTCCATTTTGCATACCACTGTTCATATATGATTTATCATCTCGTCTTATACCTTACCTACTTGACCCCGCTTTCCTCGCATGGGTTACATTGAATTCATTTATAGGGCCTTTTTGGTCCCTTAAGGGTTAACATAAATAGGACTTTACGTCTGGCAATAAAAGGTTAGGGTTAAAGTTTACAGTAATGTCTTCATGAATATGTTTCACAACAAATCACACAAGCACTATTTAAGGAGCCACTGAATCAGCCTTTTCTACTTTTGTTTTGTATCTTTTGTTTTGTTATAATACCTTAGTAATAATCATGGCCGATTTTCTCTTCTCTGTTTTATGTTATCAGTGATTTGGATAAGTTTTTGATATGTACTTACAGCTTTTTATTAAATTGCAATTCCTTAGATACGAGTAATTTATGTAAGCAAATATAAACTTGATTTAGGAAATTCGACCAGTACAAATACTGTACTGTCAAATAACGATAATGATAATTGTTATCATTATCGTTATTTGACAGTACTAGGTCTATGAACAATTCCTATCACTATTGTAGTGATAGGAATTGTTCATAATTTACATTTTGTAGCTCGAATTTGGTGGAACAATTGAAGTTAAAAATATGTTCATTAACTGAAAAATTCAAAAAGTACAAAATTCTTGAAAATTTACAAGAACAGCGTTGAGTGTTATGGAAAATGAAACATCTACATTTTATTTCGTAATACTATCAGAAATTTTAAATGAAACAGATTTATTGTTATGAAATACTGTCTGATTAATACTATGGATTAAAAAGTGAGTTATGAAATAACCAATTACCATGCAAATTCTTTCCGTACCAATGCTTAGTGAAGTACCGTGTTATTTTTCAAGAGCAAGAGTAAATAATGAGAGGTAAAGGTAAAAGATTATCTTTTAAACCAAATTTTCTATTCTACGTTAACAAAACTAGGATTGATTTCCTGCGATGGTCCCGTGCTGCCTTAAAAGATTCTACAAAGTTGTTTAACAGCGCGAATCAGAATCATTAGTTCTCTGGTCACGTATAAAGGATTGTTGAATTTAGATTTAATAATTGTTTTTGTCTTAATTTATCTCTCTACAGAAAACCAATTTAATCAACAAATATTAACATCAAAAAGATCAAAAATGTTATATTAACATGTATTTATTTCATCTCATATTTTTATTTATTTAATTAAAATTACAGAGATATTTACGTACATTTATATTTTAAAATAATTCGTTTAATTTGCATATAGATTTAATATATTTACATAAATTTATTGAAATATATTTTTATTCATATACTTTTTTTTGTATATAATATATTTCAAATTAATGTATTTTGTTTAAAATATTATATAACATCCAAATAGTTCCTGGCATAATGTGTTTCTGGTTTAATATGGGAATTATTATATAAAAAACCTTTCAACTGTAGATTTACTCGAAATTAAAAAAACAATTGAATTTGTAATGTTTAATTAATGTTTTACGATTCTAATTAATAAATAAATAAAATAATTATTTTTGCTTTTAAGTGCATCACCTTGAGTAGTCATTATCACACTATTAGACAATGCAAGTATTTGTTATTACAATATATATTGAGTAGTATTAGTAGTTTTTGGATTATACCACTACTTATTACTATAATATTTGATTTAATCTCTTCGATTGTAATAGTTCTTTATGAGAAGTACTGATTTCATAGCAGTAGCCTCGAAACTTAATCAAAAATCATGAAAAGTTATTTTAGTTTTGTTCTTTCTATAATTACAATCGTAAATTACTTGACACTTCAATATTAAGAATTCATTTTTTGTTATTATTGCATTTTATATAGATAATAATATATAATATAATAATATATGAATTAGTACTTGTTATTATCAGTGTCAGTGTATACTGTATATAGTCCATAGTTTCGAATCTGTTTCTAAACTATTTTTATTACAAAATTTCACCCGCACGACTTTTTAATATAATATAAGACTTCAGTTGTAGTACAAGTACATAGCTTAATTAACGATATTGGGATAATTATATGTTGTAAACTGACAGTTAACAAATTATTAATATCATTAAAATATATTTAACTTGTACATAAAATAGTTTTTAAAATTGATAATTATATACTTTGTTAATTACTTTGTTTAAAAATATTATAAATTATTTGACAGATTGGCTAATTATAAAGTAGTATACACTATATAGTGCCGTTAATAATTAACGATACTTTGTTTTAGATTTTATAATTTATTATTTTGCCTTATTTATACTTGTATATAGTTTCATTATTTTAATTTTACAGTTGGTATTTATATTTAATTAAATGTGTGTTTCATTATTGTTAGAACAATTGTGACATATTGGTCTTATTATACATGTGTGTGAGCGCCAGATTGCTGTGTTGTTAAATTGGTTGTATTCCTAATTAATAAGCACACATTTATGAGACCACGACACCATAAAATCTAAAGTTTGTCGGTGATGGTTTAGTATTGAAAGTAGATCGACGTTAAATAAATTAACAATTACGGTCTTGTCGATAAGTTGTGGAATGTCCTACTTGTGCTTATGCGAGAATAACAATGAAACTCAAATTATTCCATAAATATATCACATTTTTTAGAATCGTGAAGAATTAAGTATCATACTCAGTTACATAGAGGACTCAACGTTCGTTAATATATTTGTAATACGAGTATGTCAAACAAAACTTGGGGAGGTTTATGAATTTTAATTTCGGTCTTACGCTATTCGTTTGAATGGATATTTTAATTTTTGATTGTTTTTTTTTACCATAATGTTTCATCGTAACTGTGCAGTAAAATCTTTGAGAATTCTTCTGTAGGTTCTATATTAAATAATATTTTTTTCATTTGAAATAATGATCTATATGTACATGTAAATGTTTTAGACTATTTAAAAACTGTACTAAATACATACTTATTTTGTTACTTCAATCGTAAACAGTCGAGTATCATCGGAAAATTATAAAGAACTTGTTACCGAACATATTGATTTTTAGATCAAACTGACTTTTGCTGACACACATGTCAAAATCTCATACATTTATGCATTATGTTAGTTGTGTTAGTGCGTTTTAATGTATATAAATTCAACACATCGCTGAATTACAAATCGATTTGAACAAAAATCACTATTTTCAGTACACTATGAAATATAAAAAGTTGATTTCAGAAAAAAATAAATATGAAATTAAAAATAACGGTTTTATATATTTTTATACTTGCTCATATAACGTAAATCGACGCAGGATTCTTATTACTCTTTAAAACCACTGAAGATGTCCTTTAAATAGTGGTAATATTTTTAGTGACAAAAATGTAGCGTTTGATTAGACGCTATTATATTTATGCATGTTAGATTATATTTCGATTATATTAATATTAAGGAATCGAACCCCAAAACACAACTAACTTTGTTAGTATTCATCTATAAAAGGTTGATATGGATATGCTAGACAACATTCTAATTGTTGTGCGCATATTTAGCACATTACATCTTGCTATTTATTTCAAATCGTTAATCCGGTGTATTAAATCGTTTTCACGGTAAATAGACCGCAGTTCAAATTATTTTCACATTCGATTAGGTGTTAAAGTTAAATATTTTAACATAGTCATTTATTTAGTTGAACAATAGTCCAAACACAAGCTGCAGCTCATTAAGGGGTTATATTTCCTCACGACTAGACGACTAGAAAACCAACTGCACAGAAAATACGATTCCATTCTAATTAATACTTTAAGGTATTTAGAAATTAAAATAAACTTTAAGTAAACAATTGATCTTACTTGTAGTATCGATGTACTTGTATGTAAATACATAATATATTTGGTATAAGGAAGGCTATGTATATATTATAAGAGACTGAAGAATTTAAAAAGTAACCTTTGAACAGTTTAAATTTTTTGTTCTTTATTTTCTTTTTCTTCTTTATGTATGAGAATACAATTGGAAGTATGTAAGCGCCTTTGTTATCGTTGTTACGAAGTTTTCATTGTCTGCACAATTTTTTAAAAAGTAATATTATATAACATAATAAAAACCTATTTGATTTATAAGAACGCAGCTTCACAACTTTGTCTGTATTTATTATTGTTAAAAATAAGATGAATAATGCAAAAAATATATGCTATTGTATTTGAAAAATTCATATACTTTTATATATGTATATATTTTGTATGTATTACATAATCATTGCTGATATTTGTTTAATATGCCCCAGGCTCTCTCTCGGCTGATTGAAGTGATTCATTAATTTTGCATATAAAAGTTTTGAAACGTTGAGTAATTAATTCATGTTTTTTTATACAGTGTCGTAAATGTTATAAGTTCAACAACTAAGCAAAGTCATATTTTCTACCAGATTGTATTCTGCGTATGTTAGATGTTAGATGTTACATTAATCATTGTCACTGATTATTAGAGAATGTGGTAACTTATTTGAACGCTTAACGCTGCTTGTACTTTCTATATGATAGTTGAAAACTTCTGTTCCATGTATCTTGAGGGCGTTTTAGACGGTCCGATGTGCTCATACGATAAACGAACGGTTCGTTAATCTGAATCGTATCTGATCGTGTAAAAGGCACTTTATGTGAGTGTCTCAATATTGAAAAAAATATGCTTAAATTTCCAAGTTTGACAGATCTTCATTGAATATCGTACACATGCTTCTTCAACACATATTATCAAAATTCTGTTCTCAGTCTTAGACGAATTAAGCTTTGCTTTTTTTTATATTTGTTCCCACGACCAACCCATTCAAAAGTGAGAGTTCATATGTCTTTGTGGAATTTATTGTTAGGTAATTATTTGTAGTTTGCAAAAGCAGTATTTAAACACTGATGGTATCGGTGTTTCAGCATTGGTGATAGTAATGATTTATTTTTCGAATGTTTTAAAGCCTGTCACACATGTATCAATGAAGATTTAATCTGTGATGCTCACTCGGTGCTCATGTAACATCAATTCAGATGGTTGACTTCATCAATGTTCACTATAACCTATGATATAACGCTCTTTTGATCTGTTGTGCTAAACCTCAATATTTCAAAACATAATAAATTTGAATTTAAAAGAAAAACGCGTTGCGAAAGAGCATATGATCGTTTACGTGGTTCTGTTTATTTATATTTTACTTAATTTATTTTCATATATTAAAATAAACGTATAAAAAGTGAGCGTAATGTGTGAACGTATTGTGAGCGCTAAAAGTAATAAATGTACTTGTAAAAGGTTGACCTCATGTACAGCAGCACTATTGACATTCTGACACAACTATAAACACGTCTTTTTATATTTTACATAACATTTGCTATAAATTTTCGACTGTTTTGTTGATGAATCTTAATGTTCACTTTGTTGTTTATCGATTTCTTCCAGATGATAAGTTTGTTTCCAAAATGTTTGTTAAGAATGTTGTTTGGTACACCTTTCCTTTTTACACTGTGAAATACGGTGATGTAAAAAATAATAGCAATAGCAATTAGTTAAAATATCGTTCTTTCACGGTAAATATCGGTAATTTCACTTTTAAACTTTTTTCATATTCATGATTGCGCATTTCGTTTTTGTCTTATCTTTTGTTTTCAGACTTGACAGTAAAAAAGTTTTTGATGAATTTCAAAGATGCGTAACTGATTGAGAGATTCAAATCTGCTCCGATCCCATTGAATTAAAAGTATAATCCCCAAAACTTTGTGATTTATTTACCTGATAAGCCACTCTTCAGTTTTATTTTTTATTTTTAAAATATAGTTATATATTTTTTTTTTTAAAACGAATAATCTGATTTTAATTAATCATTTTGTTTTCTTATAATTAATACATTGATTGGAGTCACCCATTCGTGAACATAAACATGTTTTAACATATGTCCTATATACAAAAGCTTGATTAAATTATAATTTATATAGTTTTACATACATTTTATATACCTCGAGAATTTCATCTGTAAATGTTTGTCACATGTTCGTATTGAATTCAAAGACAACCAATTTAAAATCCAGTCATGCTTGATTTGACAATTTAGACAAAAGAACTTGGTAGGAGGCCAACACTATTTCAAGAATATAGCCAATTTCATTAGATTGAAATTAGGGGGCAAGTATTGTATTACAATATTATTTCATTTTTTTACACAACACTCTTTTTATATAGCGTATATATTTGTTAATTTAAAATTCAATAAATGATAGGAAATTGAAATGGATATTTACAAAATTGATTGAAGTCTAAGTAATACCATCAAAGGAATAATTATTTATGATCCTATTGAAATCATTTTGCTTTTATTTAGAAATGCTTATTCTAATATATCTATCATACGTTGTAATGACGAAACAGATCTTTATCTGTTTCGTGTCATTTGTACAAGCAATCAACATTACAAATAAATGCGTGATTGTTGTAATAATGTTTACAATAGCATAATGTATATATGATTACATTTGTTTTTCCTTTGCACTTACGTACGTATAAGAAAGCTATAATTCAGTGTACATATTTTTGATAGGAATTGTACTGCATATATTACATTAATGTAGCCATTATAACTACGAATAGTTCTTTATAAAATAAATTTAATAAAAGGGTTCCTGCAAATGGACAGGCTTTGGCTATTACTTCATTGTTTAAACCAAATCTTGTTTATTAAGCTTAAACTACTTATAATCGATTTAAACAAACTATACAATTATTGTCGTAAAATCGATATTGTAAACTGTTTAAAAGTGCAAAAGTTTTTGATAGCTAATTATGTACTTGTTGTAAGAAACTACATGAACGGACTAGTGTTATGTGCAGTCGAAGTTGAGCCTTCCGAATTGTTTTAACAGAATTTACTAATTGAGTCCGTTTTTATGTATAATCCTTCTCATTCAACAGTTCTTATGAACAATTTTTAAGAAAGCTTTACATTCATATAATTGATTTTTATTTTTTTTCATACCTTATAAATTCATTGCAAATAAAGATTCGATGTCGTAAACAGAGATAATGATCTTAGCTTTTTTTTTAAGTCTAGCCTAATATTTAAAAGTTATATCAAAGTTCGAGATTTATGAAGTCTGAGCCACCACAATCAAATAACTTTTTATCATTAGAATTCGCATTAAAAAAAAGAAAGAAAAGAAATGAAATCATCTTATATTTTTTAAATAAACGCAAAAAGAAATTTAATTTGACACAATTTCAATATTTTTCACGATTTTAAAGAATATTTGTATTTATATGTTTTCTAATTACTTACAATACAATATGGCCGCTATTTATAGGTTTAATTTGCTGACAGTAATACTGATAGATACATGTTGAAATTAATAACGTGTCAGTACTCCAAATTAATGAAGACGGACATGTACAAATAATTGTATTTGCTTATCCATTTATGTCATACATATATAGTTTGGTCCAATTGTTAATAAAAGTGTAATCGGAACTAAAATGAAGATGAATACATATAATTATAATTGTATTAAAGTTATATATGTATAAGTAAAGTTATGAACACGTATGTGTTTGAAACATGTTTATTTTACTTTACTTACCTTAACAATCAATAAGTGACTTTGACATAAAATACCATATTATGTTTATTCTTGCAAAATTGAAAGAAGGCATTTAAGAGCGGAAATACGTGGAAGCAGTTCACCCTGTTCTTAAATGTTTCGTCTTCTACACAATAGGCGAAGGAACTGTGTTTTTGTTTATTAAGTTTTGTGAATTTCATTTGAAACTTTTAACTTTTTAATGGGATAATTGTTTTTTGGTGTAAGGAACACGAAACCCTGATTACAATAATAACTTTAAATTAAAATAAATAATCGTTTAATATTGACAGAGGGTGCTGAAAATATTTAAAAATTCTTTTTGGTATATTCAGTACACAAAGTTGTTAAACTTTTTTTCCCTGTAAGATGTAATTAAAATATTTATTCTTAGAAAATTTTGTTTAACTATTTTAAATTTTGATAAAGTTTTATTCCCCAGACACATTGCTAGCTCACTTCTTGCTTGGAAAGTTGTTTTCAGTATTGATTGGTGAACTTTGTATCTCTTTCTAACGTATTTACTGGTGTATAAATGAATGCATGAATATATTTATACGGGTTGAATATGTGAATAAAATAAGATATAAGTATACCTAGAATTTTCTGTCATGCAACTTGCTAGAAACATCACTAGGTGTGTTATTTTGATATCTTTATGCCTCACTTGGAATAGTTGTTCGTGCTTATTTTGTATTTCTACGTATTCTCATTTATTATTACAACCATGGAGGTTAAGAATACTTACATTACGTTTATACGAGTACTTATAAACTTTAAATTGAAACAGAATCGTATCACAAAGTATATTATATTTTAAAGCGTTTATATCATGTAATAATGTTAGATTTAAAAAATGAAAAATTTCACAATTAGTCAATATTTTTTAAATTAAATTTCTCTAAGCACTTTACTAACAATTTCAATAATATCCCATAGGGAGACTTAGAGATAACAATCTTCTAATTTTATTGTGGGAGGATCCTTGAAGTCAGAAAACCGATCAGTATATTTTTGAATGAAAAAGTCTCAAAAATATGTAATTTTAGATGTTGCATACACATGTGCATTTCAGTCTGTAGATTTCTACTTAATATAGAACACGCTTAATATCGAATTTTAGATTTGTTTTGTGTAATTACGTGTAATGTTCAAAACCGACAGTAATGAGGCAACTAATTTATATTTCTATCATTACTACTATATACCTTAATACAAATGTTAGATTGATTATATATGATTATATACCATTATATGTTTTATTCTTTGTCGTTTTTCTAGTACTAATATTTCATTTATAAATAATAAATAAACCACAAGGAAAAAGTAGCCGTTAAAATCGATATGTAATGTAGTTTAGAATACCGAGGACGGTACAACTATAATAAATAGAAAATAAATTTATCCTTCCCTAGTGCTGCCGTACTGGTCATTATCGGTGCACTTATCAAATACAATTTATAGTTGTTTAGCTGAAGTTTAATGTTTTCCTTTTCCCGTAATTTATTTCAAGCTACTGGCTGCACTGGCGTAATTCACGTTAGGAAACTCTTGAACGAAAATTTTTATAAAGTGGAAATAATGTCTTCATATAATTGTGTATAAAGGAGTGTAATTAACGATTCAGCTCTGTTCTCTGTGTATATTGTGCGAGTGTAGGACTGTTACAGTTTTTACTTGTTGATTGGACATTTAATTTAGAAATTGAACAACTTTCCCTTTTCAATTTATTTTCATATTTTTCTTCACTAATAATCCTTATTTATACATAATGAACGCGTAGATGAAGATATCGACTACTGTGTCGTTCTAATAAATACGTTGATAGATTAACAATGAGCAATGAGCAAAGTAAATTGTTACTATAATCGTCTCTTTAAAAATAAGAGGTACTTTTCGTTTTTGGGTACAGAATCAATTTTTTGACATTTGAAAGGTATTCTTTCAAGTGACGTTCTTTCATGTGAGAATCCATGAACATATAATTTTAATCGAATATCAAATCTAAAACTTTACAATAAAAACTAAAATTGCATGATTTATTATTACTGCAGTAATTCAATTGGAGTTTCTTAAGTACTCCACTCATACAGTAGAACTCTTAAAATTAATAAATAGTAATTAATAAAAATAAAAAATAATGTTTTGATTAATGTTTGTCCATCACGAAAGACGGAGCTAGTGCATGTCTATGACGATTATTTTAATGTTGTTTTTTTAACCTATTTTATTCTATATATATTTATTTTTTGTTGCAGATTTGTTTTCTACGTCTTTACATTTTTAAAGTAAATTTTAACTAAATGATCATCCATAATAACTCAAGAGAAAAATACAAGATCCATGGCACTTCATTTGGCCTCTATAACTGCAGAAGACTAAAGGTAATTTACATTTTTTTAAGTTAATTTTTCAAATAATTCCATATGAAATTGTTTTAATGAATAAAAAGAAAACGCCAGACTAATGGAATTGCCTTTCGCAGTATTTTAATATTTAAATGAAAAGTATAATTAATACATGTCGTCAACAGTGCTTTGTGTTTGTTTATAAATGGACTCGCTGAATCACACGAGGTATGAGCTAATCAATATATCGCGTTTTTTTTAAATATATATTTACAAATCCCTTTTATAAGCTGATCATTTACAAATTAAAATTTTAATTCGAGTTTTCAAAATCATATTCAACAAAATCACGAAATTAAAAATTAAACAATTTAGTCCTTTAGAATTTAATGTTCCTTTCACCAACCCTGTTGATATAAATAATAAAAAATAAATGATAATCATAAAATACTGGTATTGATTGATTCTCTTTTTTTATTTTGTGCATTAAAATGTTCTGGTTTTATTTTTTAATCAGCACATGTTTAATTATTTCATTTCATGAATTTTTGAGTAATTTTGTTTATCGAGCTATGATTAGCTATGATATTCGTATAATTACATATTGCGGGTAATTAGTGAAATCGGATTAAGTTTTGTATGTTTCGCAGAAATAGACCGCCGTGTTTTTAAGTTTATTCAATGTTTTATTTAATTTAATCTTTTTAATCTGATTTCTAAAATGTTAAAGTTTTTAGTAAGTAAACACAATAAACGCAATTATGTTTGTAACATATTATTTTATGACTAGAAAGTGGAGAATATGAATACACAAGTATATAATGTTTAGAGACGTAGGCGTCGGCGCCGTCGTCGACGTCTGTTACTATGTCAGATGCCATCTTCATCGTCTTGTCGGTATCCACGCCGTGCCGAGCCGAGCCGAGCCGAGTCGTAACGGAGGAGGATATTATCGCGTTAAACGATTCTTTTCCATTTTATTCACCAAATATAAGCACGTACTACACAACTATAATATCTTTTCATTATGAATTATTATAATCTGTCTTTCTTTTATATTCATTACATCCTTCAAAATGATTATTGGCGTGCTTTGGCGTAAGTCGTAACCTTCAGCCTCTTTAACATCTAAATATTCTCGAAAATTACTCAAATTGAGTTTAGAAGTTTTAAGTATTTTAATAAAATCCGCTGAACAATTTGAGGCTACAACGTTCTTTTGATCTGCCTGTTTAGTCGGAGTGCTTTACAAATTAAGAATGTACGACCCTAGTATAACGCAGCGTTATATGGTAGACTAATAAAAATATCATTGAAAATATTCAAATTTCAACTTTGTATCTTTAAAATAGATACATGTATGTAATATATATTTTTTTTTTATTAAACATCAGTCTGTTACTGATGTCGAGAGCTTATTAATGTGAATTGTACTGCTGCCAATAATTATGTATTTTATATAATTAACCGAACCAAAAAACTCCCAAATATATTGAAACGATTTACGAGTTTTTTGAAATAATAACAAATAATTCCTTCTCAAATGCGGTCCATATTGGAAGATATATTGATATCTCCTATTGATTGCGTATATTTGGATTCCCTATTCTTAAGAACGTATCATTTGACACCAAACAACGTGCGTATAAGAATAATATAAGAATTTCTAAAATTCTGACGCTATTTTATACGTCATATAAGATATTTTGGAATGCTGAATGAGTATCCAATGTCACCGGGTATTTTCTGTGCGTAAACGTCAATATCTTCCATACTCGTATAACACAAAAACATACCCACTTTTGGCAATATTTTACATTTGAGGATAAAAATGAAGTCGTAGAAATCATTTGGAACGGCGTCCCCATTCTAATATTCTTTATTGAATGTTGTACATATTGAAACAACCTTGTGGCGGGATTCTCTAAATCTATTTATAAAACTTAACAAACCACGATATAGACAGATACAGGTATTGTCAGGAAAAAATTACGTTACACCTCGGTAAGGGAGGGTGGCATGGTAATATGTATGGCTATTGTAGACCATATGGGTGGAGTGGTTCTATAGGTACTAAAATGGACCTACGTAGTTTATGGACAGCCGCTGTGTTTTAGTTACTATAATGTTAATTACTCAATAATTGTTTTTGTTATCAATCCCTGACGGTTTAGTGATAACAAAAATCTTTTGTGTGATGGCAGGCTTTTATATTTGAATTTCGAGTCTGCGCTATAAATTTTGTGTTTCAATGTTTTGTTTAATAAATTAAAATATATATAAAATATAATCACAGTATTATTAGACAACATAAATAATGATATTTGACAACAAAAAAAACCTGTTAATATAATAAGAAGAAATTTAAATGTAATGAAAATAATTAAGTAAGACCAAACGTTCTGTTTACTGTACGGTTTATTTAAAGTGATTTTGTTTAAAGCAAATTTTCATAAATAATTTGTTGATTTAAAACTTTTTCAATATATCTTTTAATCTTTTTAATAACAGATATAATTAAAAATGAGTCCGGATATGTTTATTTAAAATATTTTTTAATTAAAAAAAATTTAGTGTAAAAGGAAATTACGAAAAAAAGAAAGTTAAATTGTAATTAAATACAAAATTGCAATTATCTTTACATTATTTTATGGTATCAAAGGATTTAAGGACAATGAACATTTCATGAAAAGATATATAATCCTTTTGGGTTAATTGGTCTGGACAATCTCATATGAAATAACCCTTTTACTAACTTATCTTCATTACGTTTCTACTTAGAAAATGTAGTTCTGTTAGTCTTGGCTTTATTGTATTATTTTACAGTACTGTTTTTATAAGAAATGTTTAAACGATTTACAAAATCATCGTTAAATTTGTTACGGATATAAATTTAATACCGAGAAAGTTTTATCAATATTTTATAGAACAATAACGTATTCACTTATATTGAATTTTATAGTTTTAGTTATGGGATGTATAGAATATACGGGTGATAATGTCATCGTATTGTAAAGAAGTTTTCTTTTTATTAAGCCCATTATATAGAAACACCGTACATTATTTTCTTAGCTGCTTATCAAACGTATATTGGTATTTACATGGACTTCATTAAATTGTTTGTTGAATTAACACTGATTTAACACTTATCCTTAGGTAGTTTTCTTTCCGACGCTCTGATTTTTATGGATATGATTTAAAGTTTAAAATAAATGTTTTCGGATTTGATTTTTCTTTGTTCGTAATGTTTTTTTAGATAATAATACAAAACTTATTACTTATTACCAGTCCTTTTAAATGTTAAATGTGTCATGTTTAGTTATCTTTGTTTCTACTGCAATACGCTTAGGCTTCTTTACACTGCCACTAACACTTTTCATTTTCTTGAGAGCCATAAAGTGAAGCGAAACGTTTGTGCTTTCGTAACTCGAGTCGATTTAATTTTCTTTCGGAAATTGTGTTCGTAGCCCGAGTTGTTCATAACTAGAGATGTTCGTAACCCGCGGTATCACTGTATGTTCAATTACAATGCAAGTATGTATCTTATAAATTTTAATTCCTGTAACTTAGAAGGTTACTTTTTCTCGTGTTACTGTGTTTATTCATTGTTTTTTAAACAGTTTTAATGCAGTACTTTTAAGGTTTTCTGTAACAGATAAAAAGTGTACCCACTAATACTCGTATTACTTGTAGGTAGGTTGCGTTGACCCAAGCTCGAGATACTTAATTGTGTCGCAGCTGTTTTCACCACTCAATGTGTAATTACCGGAGTTTTAACAGGCATGGAGCATAGGGTCTATGCTCCATACTTCAAGTTTTACATTAGAGGCACGTTACATGGTCCAATGTCACTTTTGTTGTGCAGACTTAAATATATCGGGTCTAGAAACAGACTTTTAAAGTTTGGCCATATGGGATCACTTTCTCTGAAGGTAAAAAACCCTACGAATTTAGCAACTTCAAATTTTAATTCTAAAAAGGTAACCCTGGTTTATCAAACATACTGCATTGACATTAAAAACGTTTTTTAAACACATTTTAAAGTTGTAAACTTTAATTTTTTTAATAAAAGTGAATTTGGCTTGCGTTTGGTACATACTTTCCACCAGTTTTTGAAATGTCCAACGTTTTTATATTTGAAAACATGGAGTGCTAGTACAAATTTGAAAATCGATAGTCAGTTTAGTACACTGTCGCCATCTATATCTAACTATATAACCATGAAGTATTGTTTGACCTTAATCTAAACAATATTTCAGCCCTTTTAATACGTATTTTTGTAATTTTACGGTCTCAGCATTAAGAATTACAAAATCAAAACATCGTTTTGTTCCTGGTTAAAATGGGTCCGCGTCTGTTAGAAGTTTAAGTCCTGATCCAGAGTGTAGACTGACTTCATCTTGGAAAAAATATACGAGAAATATTGTGAATCTACTCCTGACGAAATCAGTTTTTAAACTTAAAATCAATGAAGCTGAAATCTTTAAATTACATCTAAAAATATGCTTCGAACGTGAATTTATATTATATACATAGGATGAAAAATAATGCAAACGATTATATCACTGATGGTCATGGAATTTTGTATTCGAATGAATTTAAAGTGATTAAACTCCATAGTGACTTGAGCAGAGAATTAAGAGACAGGGGAGAAAAGAATAAAAAGTCAATTCTGTATTGGATATAAATGAAGTATGGAAGTTTATGGAATTGTATCAATCAATTCACTCCGCCCTAGAAACAGGTCAGTGTCGATACTGACACTACGATGATTGGGTTTAGGTGTTTGGTCCAATTGATAGACAGTTTTATAGTACACAATTGTTGATAAATATAATTTTACAGAAATATTGAAAGGTTCATGAGAGGACAGAAGCCTACTTCATGAACGGAAATACGAGCATGGAAATGCTTAACTAAAGATGTATATTGAAGTTTGATCAATAAAATAAAGATACATCTAGAAGTACGAGTAGTTACATAGCCAATATGTAACATTTAACACTGTAAACCATAACAAGTCACCAGCAGCGCATTAGTAATTGTTGCTGCATCAATAAGGCGATACGAGTATCTAGCATCGTCGTGACCAGTCTAACACCACGAGCTGCAACTGCAGACCACACCAACTAACCAACTTACCAACCAAGGTGTAAGTCATAAGGTGTAACCAACATTCTCATCTCTTGTGAAACTTTCACCGTCGTGTGAATCATTACATTCTTTTAAATATGACTGCAATTTATTACTCATGGACAAATACGAGTACATTATAATACAAGTGCTATTAATATAACGTTGATACCATAAACATTTCACTTTAGTTAATGTAAAGCTTTTAATTTTAATTAGAAATTAAATTCCTTAATAATAAATTATTTAAGTTGTTACATTTCTTAATAGAAATAACTGTTTCAAATAATTTTTCGTTGATTTTTCTGAATAGTTGTAGTACAATTATTATGAGTGTCACAGGTTTCAAATCTTTCGTATCAAAACAAGTTGTGTCGTATAAACTGCTGATACGACGTTACAACGATATTCGTTTTTATAAAGTATATAGAAACGGATAAGATAAAATTCATTATCGTATCATAGATACACGACTCTTATAACCTCTTTTAAGTATGAGTTGCCACCGAACTCTCGTAATTTGAACTATAGATGTAATTTGTTTGTTGGAAACATTCAGGAAAACGGTTTTGTACAAATAAAACGGTTTACGGTCGGTCATCTTCATTTAGTTTGTAGCATCTTCCTTAACCTAATTCTGTTTAGTATACGAGTATATTCCAGTTTTCAATACCAAAAACGGTCAGTAATTGTAATGCCCACATTCTAATGTTCAGCATGACAAACAGTCAACACATTGCATTAATAAACGAAACGTTGAAGTGAAGCGAATCGGAGGAAAGTAGTATGCAAACGATATAATCTTCAGATTTGTTTTTATTGATTTATTATTGTATTGATAATTTTCAGTGTTTGTATAATCTGACTTGTGCTGACTGGTGCTAATGCAATGTCTTTACAAAAGCAATATAGTGGATTTACGATGTCAACAAAGTCGTTGGATATACCTGTCACAAGGAATATATATCAATATATGTACGAGTATTTCTAGTAATACTTCAGCAGGAAATCGTGTATGACACTTTAATATAAAAATCTTACAATAGCGAATGCAGAATTTATAAAAATCATAAAATAAAATATAGTATGTTATGTTATCAACATTAGTTTATATAAAAATATTTGTATTTCTACAAATTATTTATAAGATAAAAGTGTCAAATACTGTTTTCTTTTATCATGATAAATTGAGTACTGTTTTTCAATATATTCTGAACATAAAAACCCTTGTTATATATTGAGATATATAAATCATATAAATACAAATGTATTGTGGTTATTACAATTTCCAATAAAAATCCAATGAAATTTTTGGATATTATTCGTTTTGTAGTATTGATAGAATTCTGTGACTGCGTAGAAATACAATCATCTCAAGTGCACTAAGTTCCGGAATTTGAAAATCTTTCTAGTTTATTCTTACCGAAACAGTTATCATTTGCAAAAATATTTCTAATAACAATTTTCTATCTGAATTCAATTATTTCCAGTAATGGTTTTGATATCCGTGTAGCACCGGAGTGAGAACATTTCCTTCAGCCTAGAATTTTGACAATCGGGACCTGCAATATTGTCCTCCACTGTTTCTGCGAATTCCCATGTATATGCATATACACCGTACGCCGTATTTTAGAAGAACTTTCTACATGTTGTTATAAGAACTTCAAGTGTTTTCCGGGATAAGAGCACTTCACGAGGCAGGTTTTAACCCACAAGAACGTTGTTGAGATCTTTTGCAACATATTTATTTTTATATATTCTAAGAAATATATTTCTATCTGTCTCTTGTCAACTGTTATCATTTACAATCGATTAATATGCATTATTACAATCTTACATGATGGAAATTATTTTTGTTAGATAGATTTTATATTTCTTGCATTTATAAAAATACGTCTTTCCATTTTAATTTTGTTAATAAAAGCTCGTCTTTAAGACATTTTCCGTAAAAATACTTTTTGGTGAAAATAGTTTGCATTTATTGTTATTATTATTATTAGCTTAACATTTTTAAATAAGCTATCATTATAATATCATATAATAAACTATAATAATATAAAAGAACCTAAAATACTCTTTGTGGAAAACTTGTCTTCTATTTCACTGTGTACTACGCACACAAATATGTATATTTTCTATTCTATTATATTTTTATATTTTATTATATTTTTGGAGGACCAAGAAACCATCTCTGGCAATATGCATCATTACACTAGGGCAGGATATATTTATACGCATATATGTGTGTGTATTTTTACGCATGTTAAGTTTTAATAATCTATGTTTAATAGTACATAGAGATCATAATAATTAGCTGTGGTTGATATCAAACCGAGGGAGAAGGTTTCCTTAATAGTTCACATAAACTCTAGAAATAAAAATATCTATCCCCTTGCGCAATTAACTGCTGGTCCATTTCATATGATGCATTCTTATACAAGCTTAAAATAACTTTATAAATTAATATGTAAAAAGCGAACCAATTATAAATTTTAAAAGTAATTAACCCTACAATATTTATCATCTCGTAAATGTTAAAAGTTTAATTTTCAAATGTAAAGCTAACCAGATGTGATACTTGAAATTTGAATACCTATCAACATGGTCGTCGACACCATCACCGTCACACCGTCAGCGTCACAACACACCCACATCCACACATACTCATATTCAAAACATCTTGTTTTAACCCAGTTCGACATATGGCACAATGAGTCTAGGGGGTCACATTATATACGATATGCTCATACATATAGGCTACGGGGCATAGGCGCATAGGATACCATACCGGCATACATATACTCGTATATTGTGTAGTTATCAAAAGTTTTATGAATAAAGTAACAATATATAAATAAAATGGTTTGATATTTAAATATTTTGAATAATTTACCGTTATAGTTAAACCTACTTTAAGGTCTCGATGATGTTTTTAAATTCCTGTTTACTAGTTCTAGTTTCCATCTATTAACTATTAACACTTCAATTTTAAGGCGTGTGATATTACGGATCTTTAAAACCAGCGAAATATTTTGTGATTTTTAATGATCCTTCGTTTATTTAACGAGCTCAATTACCTGAACCCTTGATGTCGTAAAAAGTGACTACATTTGTATAACGTCATTGTTAAAGTGTTGGCAAGTATCCTAAATAGGCCTCTTGTAATAGAATTAAAGAAAACTAAATTAAATAATAAATTTAGTAAAATAATACTCTATTTGATACATTTGTACTTTATATTGTACTAATAAACCTGAACTTTTACTTCTTTATTTGCATTATTTTTTTTTAGTCTTTGAAAATATTTATGTACATATATTTTAATTCAGGAAGTATATATTTACTAAAATATATATTTTTAGATATCTTTTTATTAAATATAATAACCAAAACGTGATGGTAATAGATTTATCAGTTAAATTGATTCAAAAAGAAATGGAACACCTCTCTAAAAAATGATTTAATAATATCACTTTAATTCTCTCAATTTCACATATTTTTATTTTCTTTTTAAATAAATATTTACTGAAATAATTTTCTCGAATTCTGACTCTTTGATGTTTTCCATTGAAACCATATTCGAGTATTCTGTATTTTAGGGAATTCGTATTTTTTATAATTCTAATAGGATTCCATATAATTGGTTTTTTCTTATAATAAAATCATTTATATATATATTATATACATTTTTTACATTATACATTATATAAACCTAACATCAGACTAGGGTTTTTGAATGTCAGTGTCTCCTGGTGACAGCAGTCTCTTATGTATATTTTCTTTTTTCTTTCTTTTCATTCGAAGAATCTGTCTGTTGTTTGTAATATTTCATTGTTAGCTCTCCTTTGAGAGAAGCCTTATGTATCAGTCATGTTACCTCAAGAAGTATTTTTATATGTATACACATAATATTTCTTCTGTATACACATACTCGTATGTAACATTTTAACAAATATGTACTCAATCATGGATTTTTTAAGACAGTATAAATTTTTCCGTACTAGTACTGTATTTCGTAGAGCATATATTCCTAAATAACATCACGTTTACTTTCTCAAGACCAAGAAAAGAATAGAGACATTTGAGTAAGTAACGGGCATTACTACTGATGTCATGAAATTAATAATTGTAAGGAAAATCCTTTCAAAGATGCACATCATTAGCAGTGTTCTTAACAACAATCTGTTACCTACATCCAAAAACCAATTAAGAATCCAATCTACTGGATTAATACAGAGGATGCAATTCCACTCACTTGACATTTTCTACTTTTTGTTATAAATTTGAATGAAAATATCGTAGCTACTTCGTAGTTTTGACTGGATGGAACTAACAATGTTGAGATGTTATAGTTTCACTGCAGGCATGTTGCTGGACGCGGATTAATGACAAATATTCACAAATGTGTTTGTATTTGCAAAGATCTATTCTAATTACCATACTAACGGTAACTATCGCTTACATTAACTAACGTTTAGTCAATTTAGTTTTAGTTTTTAATTGATAAGGTGAAATTTTTTATATGAATGATAGTGTAAATAAATGCGTCTAGTTATTTTCGAACGAAATACACATTTTGAAATGTTTGAAACCTTTTAAATGCATCATTTCTTTCATATTATATTTTTTATTTTCCGGGCCATGTTTATATCGGCAAACTAAAAGCGAATCGATTTTACAAATATATTCATACATTATATACTCGTATTTGCATGTATTTTATATCAATATATATTTATGAATAATATTTTAAATTTCTAATCCAGTTTTTATAATAAAATACGAGTATGATTAGAATAAAACTTCTACAACCACCCAACCAAACGCCCGAATGCCCGAACGCCTACCCTCCCACAAATTTAATGACTGTTGTTTATGTTGATAAGTTATACTTAAGGCTTCATGATTTTCATTTAAATAAATACCGCTTTATTATAATATTTCCAATGTAACAGAGCCAGAGCACAAAGCATTGTGTACTTAGGACTTAAGTAAAAAAAGAAAATGTACTTTCACTTGGCTTTTGCAGAATACGGAGTACGAGGAACTGAACCGAATCATCTTCTTACTTTTCTCCTTGTTTTCTTACCACCTCCTTGGCTTCCAGCTTCCAGCTTCCAGTCCCATAAATATTAAGGATCCGTATAATATTTCAATTGATACAGAGTACATTAAGAATTTCTATTCATTTTGTATAAGTAAGAATGGAACAGAATGAGTTTTTCATGTAGAATCTGAAACTCAAATGAACACAAAAGTATGTATTTTAGTTACAACTAGAGAAATGATCCTTTCTCGCTTCCTTATTAGTGAACTCGCAGTGAACGCTAAATGGAACCACTAACCTGTAAGTGTATTAATAAGAAAACCAGCTCTGACTATAGAATACTATACACACCTACATTCGTACTCCGAATATTAATGTTGATTTTATATATCTTACAAAGAAAACCTTAAATAATTATAAATTTAAATAGAAAAGAAATTAAATAATAAAATATTTAACTTTACAAAATATTATTTTTATTTATATTATTTTATTAAGGGGATGGGGTTACGAGCGTTAATGGACCCTTCGTTTTCGTTACGTTTACATTGTTATCCACTTATTGCGTTTACATTGAAAAAGGGTTTAAACATAAATCTTCGCGTTTTTTTATAATTCTTTAAAGAATTTGATACATCCGCATCCGCTCTATTCATAATAATTGCAAAATAAATTATTCAAGAAAATCAGTTTGATATAACAATACTTTTTACTTATTAACATTAGTTTTTTAGTTTAAATAATTATTTATATTTTATGTATCAGTACATGAAATCTGTTTATGCTTTCTCCAATAACGACCATCAGTTTTATTTACCTACATATTTTTAATATTTCTAAGCTAATGTAAATAATATTAAAAGTTATTATTTAAATATAAACTCTTCAATTCAAAAATTATTTGACTGTCCATATATAGATCCGATATGTATCCGCTAGGCGGATTTGCTAGTGAGGCGCAATACGCGAACCGTAGTTCTAATAAATATGCTAAGAAAATAAATATGAAAATACAATACTTTTAAAAAATTCGTTCTCTATAACAAAACCCTGACAAAGGACTATAGAAGTCGATCTTTATGACTTTTTTTTTTCAGATAAAGCTAAGTTTATTATTTATTTCTGTTTAAATATACTTTTAGTACATGATTTTGCTTCATAAAAACATAGCTTCTCGTTCATTTTTCTTTCTTTATTCGATTTTAATTATTGTTTTCGAATTTTTAGTAATCCTAGTTAGTGTATTTGACCTTATTTAGCAAAATTAATTTTCTATTTTTTACCCGCATTTGAATAAGCAATGAAAAATATAATGCAGGGGGCGTGTATCTGTAAAGATCTGGGAAACTGTATTACGAACTAAATATTCCGCGGGTATATTCGTTTTTAAAAAGTGTTTTTGGACAGAAATAATAAAGATACAGAAATTAAAAAAGATGTAAAAACCAAGTCTTTTTTTCTCGAGTTTCTGAAGGTAAATACAAAATAAAGTTAATTATATAATGTAAGTAATACCACGAAGAGTGCTAGGACGGGGGCAGGGTAGGTTTGTTTGTATTGTTTAATTCTAATCACTTGATTATGTGTGAAGCATTGGAACTGTGTAGTAGTGTTAATATATGATAATGAGAAGCGTTAGACATACTCCATTAATTGTATTCGATTTAAAGAAAAATATATTGCACAGGTTTAATGTTGGGTATCCCGTATGCTATTAATACTCGTACTACTAATACCTCATACTTTATACGACGACACAAATCTTAACGTTAATAATAAGCAGAGACTGATTACTTTTTTATTGCATTTACAATAAAAAAGCAGTGCTTTGGTGCAGAGGCAGTGGTAGTGGCAGTGGCAGAGTTAAAAGACGAATCATCAATTTAATTCTTGTATGTGTACAGAAGTACGATGGTGAAGTTATGCTGGCTGGTAAGAATAAATTGAAATTGATTAGTTCAATGGCCTCGCATGTATTATTGGATCTGGAAATGTAATAAATATTAACGATTAATTAACACTAGTATAATTACATATATCGAGCTAAAACTAATAAAGTTAAATTATCATGGTATAAAGCGATATGTAGTGAAATGATATAGAATAGTAATGTTACTGTAATAGTAATGTGTAAGATAGAGGACAGTAATACTAAGCAATTATATTAAATAATATTTATTAATCTTTATAAGTACGCGGTATGGGTGTGGGTATGTTAAATTATTAGGAGTATTCTCCTAGAGATACGATTGATTCAGAAGATTCCTTCCTCTCTCTTTGATTAGTTACTGCAGAATTAAATTCTATACATTATAAACTTGACCGATTTCATTCTATTTAGAGTATCCTCGGTGGGGCTATCTTTGTGACTCCAAGTTCCATTTTTATGTGATGTAGAATACATAGAACACCAAAATTAATTCAATTAATTCCAATCATAATTTATCCAAATAAGAACTTCTTCTTTAAGGGTGCTGAAACGTAGTACGCTTGAGGGTTGAGCAGATGAATACATAATTAAAATTATTGAATCAATAGAAATCTAAAAACTGTATATTGCATTTATGTGGCAGTCTATTGTTTTTTATATATTAATCTAAAATATAAATGAAGGTGCGTCTGATTATCATAATTAATTACATTTATTGTGATGAAATTTTTCCGATAATATTCTTATTTTATGATTTTATCTATCTCAACCCTTTCGGTTTTAATGTAAATGTAATAAATAAAAATGGTAATATGAATATAACTACAAAGAAAGAATTTACAATTTATTTCAATTTTACACGATTTTATCGAGTATTGTTTAAAAATAATTAGGCACATACTACAAAGTTAAACCTGAACGTATCTGCTTCATAAGTATTACATACATGTTAAACGAGGCACAGCCTCTGCAATATCGGTCACGATACCGAGACCACAGAAAGGTGTAATCGTATAAAAAGCAATAAGACAGAGACCAAGATATGTAATTTAAATTATTATTAAGAAATTAATCTTTTATTTATCAGCGAGAGTATTCCTAAATAGAACTCGTAAAAACTCTGATATTAGATTACTATAAACTAATTGAACTTACAAATGAACGCAATTTTATTTTAATAAACAGCAAAGTTTTGATATATGACTGCAGTTAATATTAGTGGCATGTTTAATCATTAGCATAGTAATAGTTTAAAGCAAAAGTAAAAAAAGTAAAGTAAAGAAAAGCAAGTCCATATCAAGTTGCATGACAATCAAACAATTCTTAAATACTAAAATATTTAATATGTAATCTTTATTTAAAAGTCATTAAGTATGAATAATTTAGGAGGTGATCTGTCAAATCTTATTTTCTTCTGTATCATTCTTCATGGTGACATTTACCAGTACGAGTAAACGTAACTTGGAACGTAAAACTTGTTACAATATAACATAAAATAATCTGCTTATCATTAAGCACTACCACCAATAAAATAAGTAGCCTATTGTTTCCTAGGGTCGTAAAATACGAACCTGATATAGTGTGTAAATGGATAGAATAATAATAAAACACATAAATAATAAATATATTAATGTATTTTTAAAACACACCATGAGCAATTACCAGTAATGTAGTTGTAAAGTAAATAGTTGCTGGATTAAGGTAGCACGTGTACGCTTTTACTATAATAATCAAAAGTTTTCATAAAACAAATTCAAAAGTTACACTATACGTGTCATTATTTGGTGACAACTTCGAAGTGATACTTTTCGCATAGATTATATGCAAAGTAGATTCATTCAATGATATCATATATATCGGGTTTTCCGCGTTAAACCGAATACTAAATTTTAATTGATGGTTTAGATTTTTTTAATTTTGCAGACGTGAAAATTTTTTTTTGAGAAAATATGCACGGTTGTAAGTTGCAAGAAATTATAAAAACGTCGCTCGTACGAATATTACCGAACCTTTATCGAACCGCACCGTCTTTTGTAACTTATCTTACTATTATCTCTGCTTTCGAGATCAAATATTATGGTATTTTATTAGTGGGGGGATTTATTTACCGTAAAAAGATCTGGAAGTTTCTGCAAACTGACTAGCTCTCATGCTGGTTATATATTTTCAATTGTTATTTCTATATATATGTAGATGTGTACCACACTATATGTGAACATGACAAAGGTGAAGCCTTCCGAGTGGGAACCCGATATTCGTGTCAAAACGCCAGATAGAATCATACCTTTAATCGAATAAAAAAATGCAAATGATTGATTTTGAATGCGTTTTGATGCATTTGATATTAAAAATTATTATTAATTTGATTATAATTTTCATAAGCATTTTTCCTTATTAACTCGCCAATTGAAAAAATGTTATCGTGTCCCCACTTTAAATCTATAGAAACAGTGAAAATTTGAAAATGGAACTCAAATGGACTCAATATTTAAAAAATTCTTTTAAAGAGTGTTACCGTCTTTTACTATGTCTCTCGAAAGTCTCGAAATGACACGCACGGACGAACACCTCGTCAGTGCTGTTTTGACTGTTCTCGAACATTTTCTTAATAATCCGAACAAAAATATACAGTAATATTTATCCACCAATATCTTAATCTAATATGTACCCTCAATTATTAGCACAATTTTTAAAATAATATTATTTAATATAAAAAAGAAAAGGGTCCGTGTTTTTTTAAATTCGTAATCAATTTATAACTCATTGTTTTTATACTGTGTATTGTGACATAATCTGATTGAATTCTGAAATATTATAATGGTTAAAATCACTTGGTGATCGTGAATAAACCGCGACCACCTCGACGGTGTTACTAATGCATTGAGCTAGTTCAAATTTAAATTGCTTTACGTCTGTCTATTCTATACGGTATATACGTACACATATATATGCAATTGAATATACAAATACATTCAAACATACAATATCTTTTAACATATAAAACCAACATACGGTATTACAATAAAAATTGTCCGCGGAGTCAAGTTTATGACTTTATGATTAGTTATGGCAATGCCTGATATATGTACGTTTATATTATTTATCATGCACATTATTACACTTATATTTATATACTGTTTATTAATAGTATAGATGACAAGTCATATTAGTTTATAGACCTAGACATTGATACAATAATATTGATATAAAATTACTAGTGCAGCATGCTAAATTACTTAATGTTAATATACTCGTATATTATAACTATACTTGATAGTTGAACATTGAAAGCGTCGGCTAATACGAGATGTGTAAATGAAGTAATGAATTACAATTTAATATTGTTTCCCTGGAAATATTTTCTTTGATTAGCTACACTCCGCTGGATACACTGCAGCCCCAAATATTTATTGCATGGCGGGCGGTTACCGTTCTTAGAATGCATTCATGAATTCGGTATCATGGCTCGGGAAAGTTAATTAAATGGATAACTAAATGGTTGGTTTCAATATAATAATAATTTAACATATTGAAAACTACACCAGCTTATTTGAAATGCGTGTATTGAGGTGAAATAATGAGTGATAATATTATAGCTAAAGACAGTGTCCTGCAAGCATATTTTGATGAAAAACTCAGACATGAAACTATTATTGTATTATCATGTATCTATTTTTGTAAATTTAATTAATTTATGGGAATACTTCCGATGCTGAGTCCTATCATCGATGCCCCCCCCTGCAATGTTAAGAGTATGATGTCGTGGCATATATATGAGTGCACCAAACCGCTGTCTCATACGCTGTATTATTACATAATACGGTAATTGAACTCGAAAACACAAGAGTCGGGCGTTCAGTATAAATGCTCTTGACCACTGTGTCATCTACCAAATATAATAGGTCATTGCACTCAGTACATCCCGAATTATTGAATTGTCTACCACATTATTTTTGCTTTTGTGTCTGTACTTCTTAATTAAAAGCTATAAATCATTTTCTTTTGTCTTTAACGACTACTAAGTGAATTCCAAATCTTAAATATGAAATATAACATTCATCCGTTTCAATTTTATTCAAAATTGTTTTGTTTTAATTTAAATATATAAACAATGCGTGACTTGAACAATATTCGGGTAATCACCGTCCCATGTCTGCAGAGTATCCTGAGCCTGACCTGTACAGACATGCGTTCTGTGCTCTATGCTCTGTGCTCTGTGCTGTGGCTTACCTGTGTAGTTGCGGTACGTATCGGTATCGATACACTTATTACGGGGATATAAATGCTCCTGTGCCATTGCAAATCAGTTTGCACGGTGGGTTCGTTCTTTATAAACTCAAATCCGATATTATTTCGTGTTGTTTTTGCAAATTATTGGTTGTATGACGGGAGCTTTGTCGAGGCAAAACTTCTCTTGCACACTCAGTCTGTATGCGATTGTTTCCCTGAACTAAATGAAACAATAAGTCATTTTATATAGAAATAAGTCATTTTAAACACTACACTGTAAATTGATAAAATGCTTCACACGAATCTTTCTTAGGCTAGACAAAATTGCGTGGAAATAAATCCGCCCGCAAATTTATATCAAACTGTAGAATTTTCCCCGCGACTTCTAAATCAACAGAGTGTGGTACGTAATATAGAATTACGCGGTTTTCTTTTTCGCAGTACAGCATTAGCCTAAGAAAGAGCCGTATAGTTTAATTATAAAAAATCATTTCCCGCTAGATTAACATCTATAAAAGGTACTTGATTGAAAATATATTATCGGTTCTAGAATTTTGATTTAAAATTATTCCCTGAAAAATATTTTTTTTAAATTTTCTAATTTTTTAGTTATTATTTATAACGGATATATTAAGCTTTTGATTATGTAAAGTTAACATATTGAGTTCTAAATAAGAAATACATAAAACTAAACATGTTTCTATTTTCTTTCCGTAACAGATTGATTAGACTACATTTGTATATCATAGCCTCATATAAAATTAATTAGTATGTATCTCTCACTCAGCACCGATTTTAGCAGATTTGTGGTAAATTGAATAAACTTATGAAGAGTATATAAATTTACACGAGACAGATAAATATAAGTCATCGTTCGCATGTCATAGACTTTGCTCAAGATAATTCTTTCTTTCTTAATCTTATTTAACATCGAAACATTTACTCCGACGACCTTCTACTATTGTGGCAGCGTTGTTTCATATCTGTGAACTTATATCGCTGTCTAATGTACGATTATATTTAGCATAAAAGTTAATGAAACAGAATTTAGTCTATAACTAATCTAGAAAATTGAACTCTAAAACTCATAACCTGCTGCCTGCTTAAATAACAAAATAATTTCAATGAGTCTATGACATTTGTTGTCACATCACTGTAACAGCAATGTCACAGGGGTTAATATTCAAACATGTTTCCCATGAGACAAATGATCATGATCACTAATATACATAAAACAAACACGTACTACATGGTTATTGCAACATTATTAATATTTGACACGTTTATCGCATAGTGTTCTACTGTAGTGTAATGGTTCTTAAGCTGTTAAGCACTCAAACACGTGTTGCCCAAAGAAATATACCGATTTATGTAAAAAAAATATTTTGTAAATGAACTTTGCTTTAACCATTGATACACTTAAATTGAATTGATATTATCATCTATGTTTATGTTTCTGCGATTCATTAAATAGTTGACCACATACTTGAGTTACACCACTGTCAATATAAATATTAAAAATATGTTATAAATATAAATATTATATATATTAATCACTATATACAGTGATACTGCAACCCGAGACATTGTACGCAAATGGAGTCAAATTTGTTCGTAATTAGAGGCATTCGTAACTCGAGGCATCACTTTCGTTAGCTCTACTATCTTTTATCATCTTATTTTCTATTATAAAATCAACAGTTTGTGTAGTTTTAACCTGAATCTGACCTGCGACATATTCTGTTTCCCATAAATTATTACACTTTTTAATCAGCAGGTGCACTGGAGCTTGATAATCGAAAGCCACTTTGTTATGTCTTGCAATATTGCACATATTGTTTAAAATATGTGCATAATTGAACACGTATATTGCAGTAACGACGTGATATTCCTACATAACATACTTGTATCCCTGTACACCCTATACACTTGTACGTAAATATGTTTATGTTTCATTTTTACAATGAGAGAAACTAATTTGCATCTTTTAAAGTATGTTTACGTATTCGTTGTTTGTAATGAGCATGGCCATAGCTAATGTATCGTTTTAAAATGGTCATATGATCCTAACAATATAACTTTGGTATGGTATGTGCTCAGGCCCGGATTTGAGGGAGGGCAGGCGGAACTACAGCCCCGGGGCCTCCACAATAGAGATCAAAGCACTAAATTTTTGAAAGACTTGACGGAAAAAAATTGTTTCTTTTATACGGAAAATAATTAGGGGCCTCCGCTCCTTCGTTGCCCCAGGGTCTCCACACTTCTAAATTCGGCCCTGTGTGTGCTGTGATTCGACCAACCTGTGTACGGTCGAATCTACGTGAGGTTTGCGCTCTTAAATCATTTTTGCCATTTTTTTTTTAATTGTTCGTTATTGAAACTTACGTGAAGTGCATAGAAAAAATGGTTTTTAATATTAATTTATACCATTTTAAATAAAAAAGTGTCCAATTGAATTAAGAAATTAGTATCTTTGCAATAGAAGTAATTATATAGAGATGAACCTAATTTCAAAGTGATTCTGTTTTAAAATATTAATATGATATATTAAATAATAAATTGAATATGAAAAAAAATATGGTTTTATTCATTCTAATAAAAGTATAATAAAGTTATATATAGTTTCTATTGACACATTGCTATAAATTGTATTGCGATGATCCGCCACTGCGATGTACAATATTCTTCTGTTTCTAATCCCGGTTTAATGAATCTCAAGCAACACAATACAGATTATTTTTTTTACTTTCTTACGCATTTGATTTTTCTTAAAACCACGTCATAAATTGTCGTATATTTATATAAAATATAACGCTAAGAAAATACTATTACTATTAATATATGTACTAATATTAATATACTCATATTATTATGACGTTATCATTATATGTATTTATATTAATAGCATCTCTTTTATTTCAGATCCTGTACACCCCTATGAAAGTGCAGCAATTTACATGGTGCAGCAACAAGTGAAAAAAATTTACCAAGGTAAGTCATATATATACCATATACTCGAACACATATCATGCATCATTCTTTTAGGGGTCAATAAAATACAGTATATCTTTTACACAAATTTATTCATAGTCGTAGTCTACCTTCCTCTGTAACATGACATTTCGACTATTTCTCGACTGTTTCGAATAATAATCACTTGGTTGTGAAGGGGCTGGGGGTATTCAAGGGGCTATGCTCACACGTTTTATTTTGCATTCAACAGAGTGAGTAGTCGAGCATAAATGTAAAATACAATACAAGTAGAATACAATTGCAAAGTAAACGGATTTTTATTGTTATTTACACAATAATTGAGTTTAAACAAAATATACTTCTATATACTCGTACTTATTATCAATATGTTATGTTTTAGTAATATGTATGTGTTACCAGTAAAAAGCTTTTAAAACTATGAAAGTAAAGTTTTGTCTGTTCAAAATAGAATATGTTTACAAATATATTGTTTTCTGACTTTATATCACCTCTAAATAACATTTTTTATAGACAAGTGTGCTTTTTAGTAGATTTTTTACACTGTTACTATAATAATGTAAGGAATTTATATATAAAACACAGTATAACGACCCAGATACATGCACAAGTCGAGCTCAACTTCAGAAATAAATATATAAATAAATACCGAATACTGAATACTTAGTTCATAGCTGTCAGTTGTCAAGCATCAGGAATCAGGCATTACGAGTCAGGAGTTTTGCATTCCACTAACTGCCAACTGCTAACCGTACAGTACGAACAACTGGGTCGGCAACGACAACGCCAGTGGCAACCCTACAAACACCATACAAGAGGGAATCGGTACCCACGTGCTGTGTCACATTAGATGGAACTTTTATTAGAATAACAAAGCATTCAATGATTCAATTCTTGAAGCATAAAGGTTTTTGTAGCAAATGTTGGAAAGTTACTTGAAATTTATGAAATAGAAATCATGTTTATGAATTGTATGGTTACAAGTATTGTATGGTATGTAATAATATCACTTTTATGATTTTATTTGTATGAACTTTTATTCCTCAACGACAAATGCCATATCGCTTTTTTTAAATTATAAACTTTTTATACGAACTAAATTTTTATTTAGATCCATTCTGGTTTATAATTTTTGATAAATCGATTTTATTTTCTTTTTTACATTTTTCGAAAGTATATGTATCTAAATTAGCCAAATCTCCAAATCGTCCGCCAAAAATAGTGGAAAGAAACTCTTTTTGTTTTAAATTTCCGCCGGTTTATTATTTATCAATAAATATTAATAAAAGGATGCGCGAGAGCCACATGACTGAATCTAAATATTTTTAATTTCGGTTCAGATTAACCGTTATCGAGAATCAACGCCGCCAGCGCCATATCTATTTTTTCAAAAGTTACGTTTCCCTGTTATTTTTGTGTATAAGGAGAGTTTAAAATAAATTTTAAAAAATTGTTTTATGTATTTCGAGAGAGTATTTATTAAGCTCAACAAATTTTATATTAATATCTATAATAGTGAATTATTAAAAAAAAATTACAAATAATAAAATTAAGAGTTCGTTTCAATTGAGGACTCCTAATTTATAAAGCATTGGATTACATAAAATATTATTTTATCGTTCATTAAAATTTATTCTTTCTTATTCTTTTATTTCTTACAGTTATATTTTTTTTATTACAAACACCTATTCTAATTATTGACAATTTATTTTCACCTATCTATTTTCACCTTCACCTATAAGTCTTTAATTTTGTCCAGGGAGAAATCGGGTCAGTGTTCAATTTTCTGAGTTTAGTTGTTAATATTGCACTTTTCTCTAAACACAGTAACATGTATTTAATATCAAATTTTATCTAAAAGGTAATTATATAAATTACGAGTATATAAAGGTATTATATAAATAAATTGGTAGGAGATTGTCGGTGATATGAATAGTAACAAAGCTAAACCGACATTAAATGAAATATTCGTAAATAAATCACATACCAACTTCGTATCTGGTTTTGTTAATTATGACAGGCGACTGTTTTAACATGACAAAACCAGTGTCAGGTCTGAATCATATGACGGAGTGGTTGTAACATTTTTGAAATAACCAAATTATGAGCTAATTTCTTTTACATGCTACAACATACTTCTAATGAACAAGTTATTTTCACTAATTTGTTTATACAGTATTCAATGCACAATATTTGTACGATAATTTATTCTGACCTACTAATTTAAAACAATAAATTTTTGCTAGCGAGTTGTAGCATATGTTTTATGATAGAATGACAATATCAGAGCATGTCCGTCCCAGCTTTTAACAATGCATTAATTATATTGCTTCTACCATGTTTTCATCTATTAACAAGTTCAATTCAGAATATATTTGTAACGCTAACATTGTAGCTGCATAATATACCATACCATACACAACAACACTATGTATAATGGCTTAGTGCAGTGGGCATACGAGTATGCACTATGCACTGTGCACTTTACCCAGGCTATGAGTACAAGTGCAACTCAGAATTTCAATGATAAGCACTGTTTTACTCGTACTTTTAAAATCGTCCAAACAGTTCAATAATTCGGTCATTCTACTACTGCTCGTATAACAGGGATTTATATTACAAAATTATTTTTGTTAATACGCCATTTTTGTTGTATACAAATCTATCTAACAATCCATATTTGATCCGTAGTGTCAAGAACATAATACGTGCAACCATAGAAGTAGATAATTTCAGAAACGTGCAAGATGGTTATGTGAAATGGATAAAAAGAGTACGCCACTGACTTTCAGTAGTGGATTATTTAAATGAACTGTTGAGAACATAATATGTACGTGAACTGTATAAATATTATATTTATTTTTTCCATAATTCGGCAAACTGTCACAAATCCCAAATGTCATTGAGAAATAAAAATGCCATAGAAACAAATTGATTTAAAAAATGTAATTACTTTTAGCTTTATTTAACGTACATCTATTTTTAAAACTTACTTTTTCATTTTTCTAATTGAAACATTCAAAAATAACGTTCCTAGTTCATTGTTAAGACAGTAATGATTTGAAAATAAATATGTTTATTCAAATTTTATATATGCAAATTTATATTCAGAAGATAAAGTAGAAGACAATGAAGCATCATTTTATTTATAAGTTTAAGCTCCTTCTTCATTTCCTTATAAAAATAAGTTACAATAATTCAATACAACATCTTGGAATAATTTTAATTACCATGACATTACTCTGCTGTTAATTCTTCCTTCTGTTACCGTCTTATCATTCAGTCCTGACATTCTGAATTCTGAATTCTGACATTCTAGAGCTTATAACATCATCTCCACGGCTCAAAGCTCAGGTAACAACAGCAGCGGTCCCGGTCCCAATGGAGTTGTTCCGCGTATATGTGATACGCAACATAAATTGAAAATTATGTACCAATTAACAAAATAAAGACGTCATTCATACATTGCTAATTAACTATTTGAATTATTAATTAGTTCACATAA
Organism: Panorpa germanica; assembly: GCA_963678705.1. Taxonomy (NCBI): domain Eukaryota; kingdom Metazoa; phylum Arthropoda; class Insecta; order Mecoptera; family Panorpidae; genus Panorpa; species Panorpa germanica. The sequence goes on from OY783203.1 coordinate 46,173,176, forward strand.
TACTTAAATTAATTATTTACCTTGTTTCCAACACGTAACAGATGTACGAACTTTATAAACTGAATTATGCCATAAAAATGTACAAAAACCACTAAGTCATTTGGGTATTGTACTCATATACGAATATGTTAATTTCGTTCTTAATTCTATTTCGAATGCTATCGTTAATTTCCTTAAATTATTTGAGTTAGAAATTGTAGCTATTCTGTTTTTATTTGTATATAATCACATTTAAGCGTTTGTTTTAAAAGTTAGGTATTTCCAAAATGAGGTGAATGATAGCAATAGATAGTATCTAATTTGCTCAATAGTCAAGTTGCTAGTGTTTATTACAAGTACAAAGATTTATGCCGCCATTAACATCATAAACATGTTTGACAAAATAGTTTCCGTCGCGGTGAACATGCTTTGCGACCACTAACCCCTGTATGAAATTTGCTTATCGTTTCTTTTTTATATAATCATTGTGAAATGTAAATTCTGTTCATATATTATCTCCAGCAACTTCTTAAATATTACGTAATAATAAAGAATGGACTTGCCCCATTTTCGTCTCATATGTGATTCGTACTATTACGTGAAAATATTTCATTTTTTAATATTCTCCTCCCAAAATTCCTCAAGTAACCTTCAATTGAATGTGTTTTCCATTTTATGGCCATATATGTAAATATCTGTACTATCTACTCTTATATAGTAATATATGTTTATTAATCGAGAGCGCAACCTTCGTTCCTTAGTTTCTAATAATGATAATATTTGCAGAAGGTTTATCGGAGCTTTGTCGCAATTATTATTTAAATGAGCAATAATACTAGTATGGTTTGCCCTACTTTGTTATCGATAGCTTTATACGAGTATTAGCAAAAACTAATGCCTCTGCAAGTGTTATATATACCATTTATTGTTTCATTTTAAAGCGTTTAGTGCATTAATAGCATACAGGGTGTTAGATTCGTCGATGTCAATTTTGGGACAAAAAATGGACAATTGTATGTAGTTTTAAAATACGAAAAATAGGTCGCAAATCGTTGTAAACTACGTAAAATTATTTACGTGATGTCATTAAGAAGTTTTATGAGTATGGTAATGCGCAAAAGGGTAGATTTACTTCTCCAAAAGAATTAAAAATAGAGTCAAAAAACATTGCATATTTGGTAACCGACATAATTTTTTACGTTAGATAAACTTTAAATAACAAGGCTGTGTTTAGTGGGTATATTTTATGGTACCCAAAATGTCTTAGTATTTAATTTGGTCGAAGTTGGATGAATAAGATTATCCGGAGTCAAGTCGGATGTTTTTTACCGACCCCGTAGCACTGGTATTCACTCAGGTTCTTATATCTGACACGATACATTGCAGCATTGTTTACACGTGAAAACCGGCATCAATTTTATTTTTTATAGTAAATATACAAACTCTTGCAAAATAAATATATTTATTTAGTATTTTTTGGTTCGGAAGTTGCTTTGCTGTGGTATAACAGAGTGCTTTTTAACAAAGCTTTTATCATATTATTCGTAATTAATCAGGAAACTATTTATAATGAATATGCATTGGCTAGTATTTAAAATTCATGCAAATATGTCAGCGACACACAACCTCACATGACAAAATGAAAGCAGCCATTTTGATCATCGCCAATCTCCTCCCAACTTCTCCCAATCGGTACTCCTACTATTGTTATTTATATTTTTGGATATTTACGCATTTATATCATGTTTATTTGCTTTTTACAGGTCGTGTGTTATGCGTATCTCTTCTTCATGTGTTTTCATATATTATTTAATGTTTATTTCGTTGTTTGTTATTCGATTTATATTCCACTGTTCACTGTTCACTGTTCAGAAAATGTAGAAGAGAATGATCCAAAATGTATTTTGTTATCACATATATTTACATACATACATATTATATTATGTTGTCATACGATATGCTCCTATGCTCATATCCGTAATATATAATCTACGGGTATGATTGAAATAACGTGGTGCGTTTGCATTCAGGTACTATTTTACAATTATTTTCTTTTTAATATCAAATTCGTTTCTTTAGGCCTAAGTGACAAAAGTTTTCTTGAAATCATAAAAGTAAAACTGTGTCTAACAACGTTTATTTTTTACTTCAACTTTTTTTCAAATGATTTACAGACCCCCGCGCCTCTTTTCTTGAAACATGAAAGTGTACTCATAAAAGTAGCAGACAGACGTACGAGTTCGTACAGTGTACAGTCATTTATGTGTTACGTAACTAATATCAACAGCATCACGTTTGATACGAGTCTAATGGTAATAAGAATGGTAAGCAGTCTAAGAGATGAAAATTAATTATGATACACAGTTCAGGTTTCTCTCCTTTAACTCCTATAACGTTTTAAGGAATGTGATACATTGAGTGTCCTATTGATGTGACTCTGCTTTAGATTTAACGAAATAAGCTATTACGTTACGTATTCATATAGGACTACCTTTTACACATTATTAATTATATATCAAATATTACGTAATTCCCGAGAAAGTACCTCAATTAAACATAATCCCGCTAGTTCTTAATACACTCGGCATTTAGAAACTTAAAAGTTTTAAAGATATATTTGTAATAACTTTTATTTACAAGTAAAATATGTACTCGTACTCGTATTACTTGTGAGGCTGAAGTTTTTTAAAAGTCTGCATCTACTGGCGACGCTGGCGACTATCCAACTGAAAAGTATACCATATAATTTGTTGTTAGAATATTGCCAAAAGAGAACGCAGCAAAGTGTAGTACTATACCAAAGTCGACGAAGAAAAAGTTAAAATAACTTTTTTAAATAAAATTTTAAATGACTTTGTTGTTTATTTTAACTAATCATTTCAAAATAACCAATAAAGTTACTTTGAAGTAAAAATAAAATCAATTGATACGTTTTAAAAGTAAGTTCAAAGGGAACATTTATGTAGCAGATACATTTAGATATAACTTCAAAGATACATATTTCATTTTTTTTTCACAGTAATGGAAGCACATAGCTTTACCGGCAGGTGCATAGAACATTTAACAATGAAGAAGAAATTAAATTTCATAAATTACACCTTAGATAATTTGGCGTTTATAAGTGTAGTACAAAGTACACGCCCAGTTTGTACTTTTTTAAATTTAAAATATTATTTCCTGACTATCCTAATTTAAAGAAATTCTTTTTACCCACATTTTAACACAAAAAATGTATTGTATATTGTAAATGTATATTTTTTTTTTGGAAACTGAAATTAAAATATTAATTTTAAAAGAGCGTCAATAAAAATAACAATTGTTTTTATATAAAATGACATAATACGATCAAAGAAAACTAATTTTCTCGTTAAATTGACCATATACTTCATGGTGCCAATACGTAAACCTGGGGCAATTGTCGCATGTCACAGACACACACACACATACAATATTTTTTGTTTGTTTTTATCCTTTGAAACTCGTGGGAATTTTTTTTCTCTTTTCTCTTTTTAAAACCTTAATTACCACATTTCTTTTATTTAACTCGTAATTACAAACCATCTTTATGTAGTATTGTTTGTTTAGAAATAAAATTCACTCCTTCATTATTCCATTTTACGCCGTGGCTGTTGTCACTGCTGCTGCTTGTTTCATTATTTTATTAATGTAAAAATAAAACAATCGACGTTTAAAATTAAAATCCTCAAGCGCATTGAAAATATTGTCATTGTTATTCGATTGAATCTTTTTTTTACTCGTAGGTGTATATTTTTAAGTACTAGAATCCTTTAATAGAATCCTTTATAAAATGTGCTTCTTGTATGCATAATTGTACACAATATTGATAATTCTTTTATTTCATGTGTAGTCTCGTTTTGTGCAAAAACATTCACCTACATATATATTTCTGTTCTAGGGTCTAGTTATAGTATTTTATAATTAATTAGAAATTAATTGATCAGTATTTTATATTAATTCCATACAGCAGCTCTAATTCAATGTCATTATATGTGGCACGGATAGTAGTGCAATTTCTTTACATGCAGAAACAAACAACTCATTATAAAATAAATTCTAAGTGAAAATGAATGCCATTTATCAAACAAAAATATAACAGCAACTGTAATTTTCCCATCAACAGAGTTGTCAGCGCCACCTACATGAAACTAACGTGTAGACTTAATATAAAGTAAGGATTAATTATTTATGTAATTACACTTGTAATTAATTAATCAATAGAGGAGAAATAGATTAGCAATATTTATAATTCGTAACAAAAGAGACTAGATTACAAAAGGTCATTTTATTATTTGTTATCGAACCCAGGGTTATTACTAACGTTAAAATAAATTGTCGCGCTTATATTTCATAAATTATAAACAACAATCTAATGATTTAAATTGTGTTGGATAGTGGCTTTATGTCCGTATTTAAAATAAAACATAGTGTTAACATAGAATAGGACAAGAACAACGGATAGATACTCGTGTTAAATGATTGTCCTTGTAAAATAGGTTTCATGTCAAATGATATAGATACAGAGATTTTTCGTTCGTAGACAAAAATTACTAGGTTCATAACCATTAAATGTGGAAAACAACGCCTCACGTAAACTACTGTCAATACTGTCAATTTTCTTACTTTATGAATTTTTTATATTTTCTACGTTATTATATATAAAAGCACAGAAATACGTAAAATTAATTTTAGTGTCAGTAAAGACGAACTTTTAATTAGACAGTTGTAAATATATAAGCAGATTATATATTCATATATGATATACTAGTTGATTACACATTCTATATATTATGTATTTATTAATATAGCTCAAGTAACCAAACAAAGCCTCATCACTGAAGATACAAAACCTTCAGCATCCTTCCAAATCCATGTTATAATCTTCTAAATTGTCAAACGAATATTTCATAAAGGGAAATCCGTCATAGCTTTAGTTTATCAAAGGAAAATTCCTCAGTTACACATTTCATTTATAAACCGTAGCTCATCCCATAAACTAGAATTGAATAAACCCATTTTTAAATTCAATTACAGTTTGTTATAATTAAAATTTATCTTTTGAAAATCCTCTTAAAATCTAATAAAAACAATTATAAATTGATATAAATTTAACTATTTAGACAATTCCTACTTTCTTCCCTTTTATGCAACAAAGTATGTTGAATCTGCATATGCAAAGTCTGCTAAAATCATAACGATAACAATTGATAATTAATAACGCACAGAGATTAGTATAGTCATGATTAAGAATTAGTCAGCACTCCATTATCCGTACATCTATTTCGACTGACTGGTCTAGAGATTTACCTTTGTTTTATTATTAAATACTTAATGAAAAAGATGTTTTTACAAAGTTGTTTTCAATGGAATCCTGTACAATACTCTAGTGCAAGTACTATGCTTACGAGTATTATTAAACATAAAATAAAATTCAATGTTTGATCCATTTCGGATTTTCCGTTAAGTTTCATAAGTCACTGGTCTTCGGGCTTTTACAGTAACAATATATACATTTTTATATGTACTTCTAACCAGCTTCTTGAATAGCTAATAACTTTTTTACACTTGATATTTTAAAAACAATAAAATCAAATGACGTGAAGTTTACAAAACAACAAAAATTGATATTGATTGAACTTCATGTGTTTCATCTAAAAACTTGTTATGCACTTAGAGTCACAATAATTAATAAGCTCTCTGTTGATATAAAGTTGTATTGATTGCATTGTTGTTTTTATAAATATGTAATAATTACAATTGTTACTAGATTTTACGAGCAGAACACTCTACGATTCAATTTCATTTTTAATCGACATCTTACACTCTCAGCAATGCCATTTCAATAAGCATAAATACATGGATGGATATATGTCCAGTTTATGTACAATACTGAACACAGCGATATTCGTACTTACACGTCCAAGTTGGCGTCTGTCATGCGCCATGCGGGCAGAATTGCTAGCAGAATGGTCGTGGACTAAGTTATTGAATCACTGAATTATTGCAACAATGTCATATATGAAATCTTTAAGTAATACGTACGCATGCGATAGTTTATTGTAATTTAGTTTCTTTAATTTATAGATATAAAAATAATTGATTAAGATGTCAAATATTATGGTAACTCATTATATTTTATATAGTACAATATATGAATATATCTAACCGTAATCATGTCCTCATGATATTAGTTACCTCTAAAACCTCCTACACACATACTCGCGAGCTTCACACAGACACAGATAGAGATAGAGACACACCCGGGCCGGAAATGATGTCTGTCTACCCAATAATATCAAATTTTGTAATTGCTTAGAAATATAATATGTGCGAGTACGTGTATATATAAATATAAATATGTTATTAGACTTTATATACGAGTATAGAAGACAATAACCATTATCTAAATTACTGGTTTTCAAATTGTTGTTTCACGTAACCGCAGAATTCTCTGAGAGGTCGTAAGGTCGTTAGGGCGTTAGGGTTACCTTTTGTCACACTTGACATAGCAGCTAGATGCTGGTACTGGTAGCAAAAGGAATTAATCCTATGATATTTCCTCGAAAGTATGTTAATTAAAACCACTGTTGTGTCTAATCCAAATAATTACAAAAATAATGTGATTATGTCTTGAATATCAAACTCTAACACACATATACAAATACGCACACAAAAATTAATGTATTCAACCTAAGACTGTATATATACAGTGCACTGATACCTTCGCGTATTCGCGTTTCCGGGTGCGGGTCCGGGTTTTGTTACGAAAGCTGTGTGTTCTCTGTCTGTGTGAGCAACACGTTTAATTAACCCCCTCATTAGCGTGTGATGTAGTGTCGGAGTACCACTTCAAGCAGCTAAGAAGAAGAAGCTCTTCTCCTTGAATTAGTACAGTAATGCTTTGTTTAATAAACTGTTTAAAGCATTTTGCATTTTTAAATGATCTTTGTTTAAAACCCTTTTTGGATATCTTCGGACTTCTTCAGACGCGGGATCAAAGTCTAAATCATAACCCACTTAGCGCCTCTCAAATCTCCCCAGTCCCCCATCCTCACCCAACGTAACCCCAGAGGAGCTCAGACTCATTGTGTATACCAGGTTATTATTTTCTCACAAAAATAGATTATGTGATAAAACACTCTCATCGCCCTCATTGCCCGGGCCCGGGCCCGGGCTGTGCCTCTGCCTCGGTCAATTATATACGAGTACATACGAATATTGTAAACCACGTGGATTTAAAGATTGGAAAGATGAAATAACGTCAACATCAACTTTAATTAATAATCCCAATTAATAATCATACTTTGAACACAACTTAATAATTCAAATAAAATGTTCGTGTACCCTAAACCACCCCACCCATCCCTATGATTTTACTTTCATAGAGTTCAGTTGAAGATTATTATTTTATTACATTTACTCGAAGTAAATCCACAGTTATGAAATGGAGCATAAAAATCCAGACTGAGAAAAAAAATATTTTTTTCTTTCTTTCAAACTTAAATGCTTGTGAGACACTGAGAGCAAGATTGGAGCCGTCGTGCTGAAAATCAATAAAGAGGAACAGCAAAAAGCAGAATCTCAAGCAAAACTTGAATTAAAAGTCAACTTTATACGAGTATTACTCGTACAACGACGTTTAAAAAAGAATTTACGAACTGATCATATTTATTTTTCCAATCTCCTATGTGTTTGTAACACATGATAAAGAACAGAACAGAAAAGAAAAGAAAAAGGAAAAGAAAGAACAAAAAAGAAAATACTTATTTCAATATATAACGTATTTCTCAGAGAGATTGATATTAACTTGAAATAGTTTCTCAACCTATATGTTACACAAGCGTTTTACTTTCTATTGTCTTCCTTTAAAATCAATGTGTATCTTGGTGATGCAATAAACTTGATTATAGTGAAAATAGAAAAGACATTTTGATGTTTGTCGACTTAAATTTCAATAAAATCGGGAGAAAAGGGTGTAACGTTTTAATGCTATGAATGGAATGTAGCATTTTTTTTTCTTGCTCAGAAATGCGGGTGTCCCCGATACTAGAATTTATCAAACGTTTAAAATATTTCAGGCAAATTCTGATAGGGAATACCACACTTCCATTAGAATTCAATAGAATTTGATATAAAAATATACTGAGCACGTTGTTACAAATTGAATGTATGGTTTCGTTTTATACTTATACTATATTTACTCAAACATTCTTTGATACGTACTCTTACTTATTAATAACCAATGCATTCCAATTCGGAGACATTGCTTTCATGAAAATGTGATTTATTGATAAGATAATAACTCAGCAGCTGGTTGATTACGTTTCGTTTTAATTATCATTTAATAAATCAAATTATATTTATTTTGTAAAAATCATATTAAATACTTTGTTATTACCATTATTTGAATAATTGCTATATTTATCAACTTTTTTTTATCTATATCTGCTCTTTTAACCTTGTTGTAATTTGTAAATGGATATGAAATTGTAACTCATTGTTCATTGTCTACAAAATTTTAACTTCAGTATTACAAATATTATTATATTTGTAAATTTATAATATTATATTATAAAGTTAAAATAAAATAAAACTACGTTTGACTACGTAGAATCCTGGAATAAGAAATATTTCTGAATAAAATTTGACTTGCTTTTTCAATAATTTCTTTTCGCTTAAATAAAATATGCTAATTATTAACGTTGCTCATTGGATAAGTTCAATGTAATCAAATTATCACAGTTCAGAACTTTCTAGTCTCTCTTCTTCGTACTTATTAAGCACTTTCAAGGTTTACAAGCATGAAGCAGACATCTCTAAATCAGCATTCTCATCATATTTCCAGCGATATTGTCAACTAAATGTCCCGTAGACTAAAGTCACCTACAGGGCTGTAGCTAGACTTGTCTTTTCTAATACATAAATATTAGATTAATTATTTATCAAAAAATTCGTATTTTCTACCAGTATTTTCAATGTACTACAAAATTGCCAGCCATTTATTGTACATTTGTAACATTACCCTTATCTAATATGTATTAATTGTTTTAGTTTTACACGTAAGAGAAATTTTAAATTATAAATAGTTATATTTCCCGTAGAAGGAATATATTAATTTCGCTACTAGAAATAACTGAATAATAGAATTTATCGATTAAGCAAAACCGAACCCAATCCGAAAAAATATGGCGCCTGTTCTAAACGAAAACTGTGTAGTTGTGTTGTTTATAAATGTTGGCACTTCGCACAATTACTTTCTGTTGTTTTTTTTATTGGTTGTATTAACCCTGGTTGTATTTGGCACTCCTGTCATTGTCCAGAACCTAAGCTTGATTAATTTTATAATAAATTCATATCTACTCAGCGTTGTTTGATATTCAATCTATTTACATTTGCACATCCTTTATGTGTTGTGTTTATAAATATTGTCAATCTGACAATTTTAAGTTGATAAATATTTAAATTTCATTCAAGTGTCATGATATCATATTTATCCTCTCTCTACCTACTTTGGTTGTTATTTCGACCTATGAACTACGAGTTTCCTGTTCTTCTCCATTTAATATTTAAACGCATATATTGACGACGGTTAAACGTTTTCTAAAATAAACGATTTTACCAATCGCTATTTCAAACCCTTTTCTAACCGAAAATTATTATTTATTTAAGGTTGGTTAACAAAAATTGAAGCAGACTGAACCTTATTAATGTAGATGCGTTGAGAGCTCTATGCTGCTCACGAAGGGAGCTTATAAAATATTTTCATGCTTATAATAAATTTACAGTTATGCTTTTACTCTTTTTATTTAACAGGCGACGGCGACGGCGGCGGCGGCCGTGACGATGTGTATTTATTTTATCAATAAGAATCGTGCATGCGATTTTCTCCAAATAGTTGGTTTACGATTTAATACTTTATTTCATTTATTAGCGTATTGTTTAATAATCATTTATAGTTTTTATAATATTGGTGATTTTGAATTAATGTTTATATCAAACTATTATAATTTTCCATAATAATAATGTATATTTAACACATCATGGTTATTACTATTTGCGGTTATAAAAATATTTATATTTTTTATAGTGTTAGCTTTCACACTATTTGTTATTCTTGTTTTTTATTACTAAACAATAAGAAAAACTACTAAATGCTTGTACGGTCGACACAGTCGCCAGCATCCTTAAGATTGGTAGTAAGTGATTTGCTCAAGTCTCGAGGCAAACCTTAATGTGTTAAATGTGTTCGCTAATGAATGATTCATGTATGCTCATTGAATCACTGGAGCCAATATGATTGGTATGAGTAGCAATGAGTACCTTTATCAGTTTAATCAATCTTGAAAAGTTCGTATAATTTATTATTACTGTAACGGAGTATAAACTAAAGGGACTGATGTATCGTCAGCTGCCCACATATGTAATGGAAATAGTACGGACACCTAAGAAGTCATTCAAAATGTTACTATTGTTTCGTAAATACAACAAACATCTTAAGTTCTTTAAGAGTATTTTAAGTTACTACTTCATAAAGCACAAAGCGATTTATAATGTTATTGCCATTTCCTTCTGGGACATTTTGTCTTATCAATAACAACAATGCTAATGATTGTAATAGTATGTAGTTGGATCCTCAGCGTCGCTGTAGACGTCTACAACACTTCGTTCACATTGAGACAGGGTTCGATTCCCGAGTACCTTAGGGTATCACAGTATATATGTATGAATTTTTTTTTTACTATACTCGTATAATGAAAGTTTCATTTATGCATAGGCTTCATAATATTTATATCAGCAGTTTATCTATTTTCTGTTTTTTATATTTACATATACTTACGGGAATATTTTACATAATTTAGACAAAAATTTTACCGTAACATTTGTTTTATATATATAAAAAAAGTGTGGTTAGCGGTTTGCTACTTTTATATTTTTGGGACCTCCCCTGAATCAAAAGTCCGCTATCCAAGGTACCTGTGCACGGTTGGCATTATTCTTACTTTATATCTATTATCCAGTTTCATCTCCTAATTATAGATAATTTGAATAAACCAATACTTATCTTCGGATAAAAAAATTTAATATTTTAATAATTTCTAATAATTATAGTATAATATAAGTTAATAATACTATAATTTAAGCTATATAAACAAACAATAAATAAACATTTATATAATCTAATCGTTTACCTTTTCATTTTTTTAAATCTATTATTTCGATGGAGAAGAATGAAAGACGAGATTTTGTTATAGAATTCGATACTCGTAGCTCTGGTGTTTTGTGCTTGAGTTCAGTAACCCTGTATTTCTAACCTGCTGAGGAATAAATTGAAAACGATACGAAAACATAGAAATACTAGTACTTTCTTTCTCTTACTACTCCCTGTTCCCTGCTACTCCTCTATTCAACGAATTATACACTAATAAAAAAGTTTAAAAAAAATTTTACTTATAAATTTGACCTCGTTATATCCGAATCATTCACAAATTGATTTTACTTTACATTTTGTTTATACTTTTCGAAAATTAATACATTAAATTACTCACCGTCTAATGTAACAATTTAATTACATCAATTGCAATTAACAACTTAAAAACATAAAGATATAATTATCATAATTTTTGTTTTAATACTTCTGCATAGAACTGCATCTTGACCCTTTTGTTACTGAAGTGCAAAGTTCAAGTATTCGAAGCAAATGTTCATATTCAAGATTCATAATTGAATTTTTCAAAGAATTCACATTTTCTTAATTGCATTTCTAATTATTTAAGCAGGGAAATATTTTATTTAGTTTTTTTTTTTTTTTAAAAAAAATGATTATTTAGTTTAAATTATATTAAGCTGGTATCACTATCTGTACTCGAAAGTCACATTAATCGATGTTATAGGTAAAAATTTTGGATCAGTAATGGTCATGTTAGTTGTTGGGGATATTGTAACAATACATTAATAACATTCTAATTATTGCTAATAAATAATATTTATTTCAATACAATTTATTTTCAATGCAACATCAGCACGTTTAATTTAGAACCTAAACAATCTAATTGTCAATGTACAATTCTTAAACTAGAATGAGTACACTAATTTAAGTGAACTAAAGGTTTTGTTTGAGTTGTCGTCCTGGTAATAAGGTTCTTCCAAAAAATATTAGTTGGTACATTGTGTCTTACGAAACAATATACTTATAGATTTAAATATTTTTAAACAATAATAAATAGTCTCTAATCTAAAAATAATTGAATCATTTTCTTTAGAATTAAATAACAATTGATATTGATATTTTTTTTTTTAACTATAACGTAAAAAATTTTAATATTTTTTTTATTATTTTCATTATAAACCTGCTGAATGTATATTTCACTGTAGCATGCTTCTTCCATCTTTATGTTTGTTTGTTTATTATCTTATGTCAGAATATCGAGTTTACTCATTAAACATATCAGATTATGAGACGACCCATGGAGCACTCAGTTTAAGAGAGCACAAAACCCATCATATAATTGACGCAGAGCATATGTTTAGTTTCTCTTAATAATATCAAAAATTAACTTCAAAATTTATGTAACTATTTGAACAATTACATTAAAACAGTCGTAAACCGGTGACTTTTTTGCTTGTTTTTTTGTAATAAAAATTACAAGTATAAAATATTAATAATAATTGAAGATATGCAACGTAATTAAAAATATAAATAGAAGAAACTAATATGTAAATTAGATTGTCTTTATGATTCTAAAGAAACAAAATCGTGAAAAGGATATATTTATGACTATTAACCCTTTAAAGATAATCTAAAAAGGATGTTTTATGATTCTGTCAATTCAAAGAGTAGTAGCAATTAAATAAATCATATTTTGATAACATTTTTACGTAAAAAGTAACTTTTTATGTTAAATAAAACCTGAAATACACGTAACTGTGTTAGGCGATATCTATATATGAATATTTCTGAACAGATATATGAAATTAAACCTAAATATCAAATAATATATAAATCCTAGAATGCTTTCGCATTAATTTTATAATAGCATGTAGCATATTTCCACTGTAATCTGTAATATAGAACAAAATGTTGAAACCCTACGACTGCGACAACGACAACGACTACGGCGGCGACCTCGACCGCGTCGCTTAGAAATACTTCACGCGGATCAAATGCTTTTCTAGTAAATAACTTGACTGCGCTTAATTATATTTCCCATGGATTTACTCGGAAGTATTTTTATTTGACATGCTCAATAAATTATTTTACAAAAAATTTTAATTAGATAATTCCGAATTTAACATTACAGTAAATACTCCATTTAAGTTTTACGTGGTTTTTATTTACGCGAATTCACTTAATTAAACACAATTAAATTGATAATATTGATAAGTAAATTTCAACAACGCAATAATACTATAAAGAAACCATATAGATAACCAGAATAGAAAATATGACAGCAAACATCATAAACTGATTGACATTCTGTTTGAAATCGAGTTTAAATATATTACGCGTAGTTAGCCTCAACATCCGCCTCCTCCTTCCCCTCCTCATTCCACATTAAGTCTTTTGAAATACAAAATCTTCTTTTTTCGTAGAGTTTGTTTTCTATGGTGGTTAACTTTATTTATTTTCTTGTATTTTTTCATTTAACGTTACATTTACGTTACCGTGTCGTCACTTTCATAAGTTTTGTGACATTTCTCGACCACTCAACATATTTAAACCGAAATTACTTTAACCGTCCCGTTTTTGAATGTCAATCGATCGTGTAATAGTAAAACGTGATTTTTCAAGTATCTATTCTTCATAGATACTTCATAAATTATAAAACAACTGAATAATATTGTGTTATAATCAATAATCCTAACTACAATGCAATACGCTACCTTCAAACCGCAAATTCAATTACCCTAGTATCAAAGACTTGACGATATGAACTACGATAGAAACCGATAGGAAACTAAAAGGATTCTTTTGAATTTTAAAATAGATTTTTGTCTTCAACTCTATTTAAATAATTTCCACCGTTACTTTAAAAGTGGTTTTTCCTCTTATTTTCGTTTGTCTGCTATGTCTCTACTGATTAAGTACCAATCTAATCTATTTTACCAACCTGCCTTTCTTCATTGTATTCTTTCTCTAGACCTTAGACTGTAGCCCGGTGCCCTACAGCCTATACGTTCTGAATGATAATTAAAAAGGCTTAATACATATATAGATATTCCAAGCAGAGTTTCAATTCTATATTTTTCATAATTATACACGAAGTATTGCAATAATTAAATTTAATGTGATTTAATTTAATAAGAAATACCAGAATATTATTTTATATTATACGAGACCAAAGAAAAAATCAAAGCTGAACTCTTTAATGAACCATAGTTATGAATATTTGTAATTAAAGGACCAGTAAAATATTATTCTATTATAATTCTATTTTTAATTAAAATCCGGCCTAATTTAACCATTATGTTATAATAATTTATTATTCACTGCAAAAATATCGGGTCTAACTCAGCAGACGTTATTTTTATATATGTGTAGACGCGTCTACCCAGCGGTACCCATTGTACAATACACGGTTTTATTATATTCTATATTTTTATTTAATTAAATTTTGTGGTAAGTACAATTATCAATATCTTTCGTCTAACATGATTCCATATACGAGTACAAACTGAGTCCAACCAGAAAGGGGCACGCGGGGAAACCCGTTTATGGCAGTCATATTATTTATCTAAATGGATCTAATAAATATTCGTATCACATATACCTTAATAGCTGTTTTTATTTTTATTTTATCTAGAAAATTGCAATATATAATAATATAATCATATTTACTAAGTGATTGTGTTAATTTTTATTTATTCTTTTGAAGTTTCGTTTTTATATTTGCAAAACTAAACTAGAATTGCAAAACTCTAATAACCTAATAAAATGAAATGCAGTATATCATATACTTAAGATACGACTATATATATGCGGAGTATTGAACATAATAGGCAGTGCAACAAAATTGCTCTGATACCGTATTTACCAACCGTATGACACAAATAACTGACCGTAGTCTAATCAAGTCATAAAGAAAATTCTAAAAGAGATTTTTTTTTTTAATGTAAACTCAAATTACTATTTCGACAAATTTCATTTCATTGAGTTGAAAACAACTTACTCATAGCGCAAAAATAATGAAGAATATCTGAAATGCTCCAATGATATGAATGCCTAATATTGTAATACAACATTTATATTAGCTGGTGTCATTATATGAGGCATCATCGATGATTAGATAGGAAATGAGCAAATATTTATTTAAGAAACATATTTTGTTTTATACTCAATCATTACAATTTTTAGTGTCACCATTTTTATTTTATTTGTTAAATTTCACTGAAAAACATCATTCCACGAATTAATAAACGCTTTTAATTAACTTCTATAAACTTCCCCGAAAATGTTATTGCACATTTTTAATCATTGATTAAAATATCCGGAAATATATTAACGCATTTTGAATTCACACACGAGCGCATTAAATAATTTCGGATTTTAATTAATGGAATGAATGATGTAGCAATAATTGCAATAATATATACAAACATGTTATATATTTAATATTTTATCCAAATTGTTTTTAATCATTTATGTAAAATTTTATTTTATTTTCTGCGTAATAAATATGCAATTACGAATATATAACATGCGACCTACTTTTTAAAAACGTCCCTTAGAGTCCCGTAAAAACATTATTGTTGATGCTTTTGTTGGTATTCGAAGCCTCATTAAATTTATCAGAAAGTGTAAATAAATAATTCAATAAATTCTACACCTTACTTTTATAATAGAAGTTGAACTTTAACCTTACACTCTCGTATTCCAATGATCAATTATATTTATAAACCCTAACGAAACCTTTGCAAAGCATTATACATTATAGTCGTAGTATGGTATACTATAACACATTTGTGCTTGTATGATACGAACCTTACAATTTGCCATACGTTGAAGCCATATTGTTACCCATATCCGTGAAGGTATTATTGCATATCACGTGTCGGCACTTCGCCTGTTCAGACATCCGATCCGTCGATCCTGCCGATCCAACCGATCCTACCGATCCAGCCGATCACCGTGATGATGACGGGATGTTGTCACCACGCGCCCCTTCTGTATCAGTGTACAAGTGGGGAGTATGATGTACCCAAATCCACTCGCTCTATTGTGAGGCTGTCGCTTACATTATTACGTTATCCTTATGGATATTATAGTCGATCTGACATATCCCTCACTACACAAAATACAAGTCTATTTCTTATAATTACAGTAATATGCAAACAACTTACGTTTTTAAATAATTACATGTAAATTTTTTATGCTATTTGTACAGCTGAGTGAACTCCTAATTTTTGTAAAATATGTCCAGGAAAAATTTCTCTACATAAGGATATCCTTTATCTATAGGATCTTTCAAGAAAATATGTAATTTTAAATCAACAGAAAAACGCAATATTTTCATGAAAAGTGGTGATATTTTTATTTTAATCCAAGCAGAACAAACTCTGAGGTTAGTAATGCAACACAATATCTATCAAATGTCATCACAATGACGGTTGTATGATGACAATGGTGTAACATTTAAAATGACTCTTGTTCAAAAACCCTATATTACCAAACCTGGTTAACTTTTCAAATTAATTTTCAGATGTAGAAAAATTTAATAGAAAGTTATATAATTTTCTTAAACCTTTATTTATCAAGAATAAAATATTCTTTTTAAACTCATTTCGTTAAATACTCACAAGATGAAGTAAAGGATGTACTCCTATATATCATTTTTTACTTTATATTAATTAACATAAAAATCTTTCTAATTTATAAGCCCTTCAGACAATATTATACTTTCAACCGAGTTTGTAATATTTAATAAATGGCAGAATATCATTAATCATTACAAACTTTTAATAAATGCCCTTTTCAACTTTGCCCTTTTGTTTGAAATTGTCTAAATTAAAAAAGAAGCAACATTTGTTTTTTATCGAGCTGAAGGAGAAATTGTCTGTAGAAAAAGTAAAATGCAAAAAATCGTTTAAAAACCGGCTCATACTTGATTGTTTCTTCAAGAAATATTCTATGTCAGTCATATTTCAAAGCTCAAGGAGACATTGAGTAGGAAAGTAGAAGAGGGGGAACAGGTATGAGGTACCACACAGTACAGAGCACTGGGCCTATATAGTTAACTGCGACGAATTGATTCTGCGATGAACTACTATGCGATAAATTAATCGAGTATGAATATTTAATAGTAATATATATTTAGGTGATTACTTTTGTATAACTATATTATATTTTACTTGTTTTTGTCAATTTGTGCTGCGGATCCACTTTGTATTTATCAAAGTACGTTCATGTTTCCATTCAGGTTTTAAGGCAGCGCGTACTTTCATGAACGGAAACATGAATGTGTAAATACACACATTTAATTTACATGACTGATTTTGTGAAGTTCGCTTAATTTAATGCAACTTCTATAAGTATAAATCCTTTGATAAAATAGCAACATTTCAAAATTGAGTAATTAATTAATATATTATCCAATTTCACTAATTGATAAATGCGCATTGAGTTATTATTTCTTCCAACTGTATTTCTCAATACAAAGTACAAACTCGTATTGCTTAGCACACAAATCCATGCCAGTATATTATTAGAACACGTACAGAAATACAATTTAGTTTGCATTCAAATATTTTAATTAATAAAATCGTAAACGCCGTGTAATACTACCGGTATTAAATTATACTTATTTTTAATTGTAACTTCGTTTTATTGCCAATATTGTCAGTAAAATTGCACTAAATTTAAGAAAGTGTCATTACAACCGCCCATAAAGGGAATCGAAGAAAATGAAGGTGAAAGATAATGAGATTTTCTAGGTATTTTTGGATCTCTTGAATATATTTTTATTACTATTTTTGTGGAGTGATTTTTCCTCCGTATATATCAGACGGTAAATGTTACGGTTGTTACAAAAAGAAATCTTAAAAATAGATATATTTGTCTTAAATAAAAATGAATTAAATAATTTGATTTATTATATTTATTAGTTGTTAGATAATTATATTTATTAGTTGGCTTATACTCGTATGTTTTATTAAAGAAGTATGTTTTGTACTTTTCATGTATAAAAACTATCTTTACCATAATATAGAATATATTCATTTACCACTGCTTAATAAATATAATGAAAATAATTATATAAAGTACTAATTATAACAGATACAGTTTGAACTGGAAGGTGTGTTGTATTATTTTATTGCAGCAATTACCAAAATCTGTATTTGTAAACAGATGTGTATTTTGCATTATAAATCTGTATTTATCGCAACTGTCTTATTGAGAAATATGTATTAATCGACTTATGGTTACCGTCAACTTTTATGAAGAATACACGAATTTTATTATCTGTGGGGCTGTTTGACCTGCGTTGACCGAGATACTACTATATACGTTTTGTACGGTCTGCAGGATATATCCCCGTGCACATATTGCCCTTTTATTTATCGTACGTACTGTTACAAGTAAAGTTCCAACTCCGAAAGGTAAAGTACTACTCCGTTTTTTAACTTTCTTTTATCTCATTTTTTAAATTTTCCAAGTACCATTATGTTTCCAAAAATTTATACATTAATACTTGTAATATCGCATTTAATATTTCTATATATTATAATGTCTACAATTGATATGTAATGTATGTATTATATAATATTTTAACATCATATAGAAACCCGAAAGTGAACATGACTTTTCTATTGTAACCACCTACTATATCAGATCCCAATGACAAATTTATTTTATATAAGTGGATAAATACCAATCTGGAGTAGCATAGATGTACAGTTCTTATAAATAAATTTATCGTTTAATAATCTTTTTCTTTTCTTTTATAATTTTCTTCTTTTTGTATAAATATTGTATATGTACTCTACTTCTATTACACACCCGTTGAGATGTTATTTATGTTGAGAGTGCAGTACAGTGCAGTACCGTGCAGTGCAAGTACAATGCAGTATCGCGAACAGTGTCATTCAAGATTCAAATATCCAATATGCAATAAATTTCATTCTGTGGACTTGTGATAATATTTTTGATGTTAGCCATCGTTCTATCAAAATAACAATGGAACTACATACAACTAACCTAGTTCTGGGATGCAGAAACGAAAGAATGTTACTAGCAATAGATGGTCAGTTTATTTGTAATAACATGTAGGATTAGCTACACTTTAACTACATTCTAAATGAGACCGTAGTACATAAAGTATTTGAAATGACATATTTCTTATTCAGGTTATTACCAATATATCCTACTATCTTCACCTTTTAGTTTTTGAGGTGTTAAGACGTCATATACTGATTTTATTGCATTTTGCATTAACCAATGAAACTAAAAACAACCTTAACTTCAACACCATAAGCTTGCAATATATAAATAACGATAAAATATTTCTAACCTACAAACTGATTAAAGAAATCTTTCAAAAAAAATGTCTTCGCTTTGATCTAAAGAAGTTACAAGGTTATGATAAGGTACGATTACTATGTTGCATTACACTACATACAATAGTACCAGGATGTTATGTATTACATTATAGCATGTTCATTATGTATGATTGATTTGATTTGTTAACTAGTTTCGTACTTATACAATATGTAGTTGTTTGTAATTAATTTGGCCAATTCAACATTTCTATTTAGAAGTCGTGTGTAATGCATATTTTACATTTGTTTAATTGTTGACTTAATTACATTTTCTAATGGTTTGTAAATATCCATTAATTACCCGTCAAATGTCGGACACACTGT
Source organism: Panorpa germanica (assembly GCA_963678705.1). Classification (NCBI taxonomy): domain Eukaryota; kingdom Metazoa; phylum Arthropoda; class Insecta; order Mecoptera; family Panorpidae; genus Panorpa; species Panorpa germanica. Next base: position 46,193,030 of record OY783203.1, read on the forward strand.
TGTGTGACAAATTTATTTAGTTGATATATACTCGTACATAGTTAATTAATATTTTTTATTGAAACACTTAATTATATTACCATATATAAGGTACAAGACGAGAGTTGACAACTTATTTTGCGTGGTTGTATACTTTTACATCATGTATCAAGTTTGAACACATGCTTTTTATATAATACACCTCCTTATTTACATTTTGTAATTAATATGTTATATTGTTTTAAGAAAGAACTAGCTATACTTCGTACTTTATTGCATAAATTAAGGAAGTTGTAATAAAGTAAACATAATGATAAATTATTATTTACATATTTAAAAGAAAAATACGAAATGTACCAGGTGTTGTTCGGTTCGGTTTTGAAATAAAAGTAAAATAATATTTTAAAGAAAATTAAAAAATTGTGTATTTACCTTTTATATTTAAAACAAAAAGTGTTTTCATTGATTTATTACTCATCTATTTAATAATTTATGTCCTAATTCTATTCTACTTATTCTATTCTAATCTATTACATAGTATATCTATTCTAATTAAAAAAAGACAAGACTAGGCATTTACGAAATGTACGAGTATTATATAGAAAAATAAGATCCATTTTACTTACTCCAAAATATATTTTTTATATTATGTCCTACGACGTTTTAAAGTAAAGTAAAGTAAAAGTAAAAATGAGTAGAAGTCTTCTGTATAAAATACATGAGACTAATATTTTTTCTAAATACTACAAAGAGCTTTCTCCACACGAACTTCAACCATTTGAAAGTTTTATATATTTATTATTATACAGAACTCCTACTAATTTATAAGTGCTATGTTTAATATTATAAATGAATTACATATTTTAATTAAAAGTATACTCAAAAGTATTAAACCAAGTGGTGCACTGTGCACTGTTTCACTGTTTCACTGTTTGCTACGTTTTCGTTTTCGTTTTTAATAAATATTTACATAACACACTGTTTTACTTATTATTCCGAACATTTTTAAACGAATTTGATTAAGTTGTGCTTTAGATGTGGATCGGGCGTTCAAGCGTTCAGGCATGGGGTTATTTATGAAGGGGGTCGCGGGAGGATAAATGTGTTTATAGCTGTTTGATATATGTAATTCTGAGATATCATGGCGTGAATAAATTAAGGATAATCATTTCAGTAAATAAAATTTAAAAAAAAACATTGATTTTGTTTCGTATATACTCGTACATGCATATATATTTTTATAAAATTCAGTTTTCAAGGTTTTTGTTCAATTAATATTCTGGCATTACAAATAATTATGGTAAACTCCCTTCAAATTTATCTTGTCTTGCAGCGCAGAAGAATAAGCTGTTTTCGTAATAATTCCACACCACTTTGATAAGCGGTCTGTAGTGTAAATTTGTAATATCACTGACTCATTGTCAGTACTGCTTCGTTTTGTTTTGTTTTGTTTTAACGCATATATAATTTTATACCTTATATATCCTGTTGACTTAAGTGAAAATAGTCTTTATTTTAAATTATTAAAATAACTAAATATTTTGTTGACTTTAACGAAAATAGAGGGTGATAAGTTTTATAATAAACAAGAGTTAACATTTTCAAGAATATAATTCAAATTTTGTTTATTTTTAATATAATATAAGAACGCTTGTTTTTAATGTTTCCTGTTAATAAAATGTCAATGTTTATCTTTTTTATACTTTCGCAAATTAAACTTTTTTTTTAAATGTTAAATGAATATCGCAACGGTATTCATTGGTGCCAAACAGGCATTTCTCTAACTTCCATGAAAATAGCCCGCAAGAAAAACGTGAAAATTTCAAATTTCATGTTTTATAATACCACATAGATTTCAATCAATAATACCAGGGTATGCCTAGACCAGTATGACACCCGTTTTAATAGCTGCTGTTATTTGTTAAAATCAACCAACTTGTACATTATTTTCTGTCTTTAATACACTTGATAACTGAATAAGTTGCTAATTGTTCAGTATCCTTAACTCAAGATAAAGAAAAATACATTGACCGCGCGTAACACAAAAAATAAATTTCGTATAATAAATTGTTCAGAGAGACGACTGACGACAAATGACGACTGGTCAACCTAAATGTTGATTTATTTAATATTTATTTCTTTTTAAATCTCCATGCATTTGTCTTTATAAAGCCACTAAGGTCCGAACTCCTAATTCCATTTGGGTTTTAGGAGTTACAAAAACCATCCTAAAACTACGAGTATCCAATGTTTATATGTGTCTCTTTATATGAGATGTACTTATAAGAAATGGTAGAGCAGCTAGTTTTTATGTAAGCTATATATAATACAGTTTGTACAATCCACATAAGTACGTCATATGTGTTTTTGCAAAAGCCTTATACTACTTGACCCTTTTGTTTTAATTGAGGAGTAACAAAACACCCACCAGACTGTACCGCTCAGTCGACTCAGCTCTTGGCTCCTGCTCCTATTCCTGCTTGATCACAGTCCTTGAAAGACACAGGAATATAGGAGTACAGGAGTAGAGAACGAGAGGAGGAGCTAAGAGTAAAACTTTGGGTTGAGGTTGTGCATACATTAAATCTCCTCGATTTTTTTTCTTTTCCACAGAAGACCTATAACAGAGGTACGCCAAACACCGAACACCGTACACACGTATACATAATTGAGTGAGAAAGAAGAGACGGAGACCGAGACTGAGACCGTGTAGAAGTGTGAAACTGTGGAAGTGTTGACTTATGGATCTGTATTTTATATACTATAAAAGTCTGTACCATAAAACAGCTTGAATTATAGATAAATGTCCACTCGCATTTATTTTGTTAATGAAAATGTATATGATCACATAGAAGGCACGGCACGGCAAAGATGTTAGAAGATCAAAATAAAGCATTATGAGAAAAACCACATTACGATGGTCGTGTAAAAGGGACATTGGTCAGCCTCGGTAGTTGTACGCAGTGAAGGCAGTGTAGGCAATGTAGGCATCTTGGTATCACACTATTCGTCTAAATAAACATTTAAAACATAAGTTTCGCACATCAAACAAAAACAAATGTATGGACATTAAATGTTAAAGACTTACTTGTTTAATCAATTAAACAAGTGTATCAACATTGTAAAGGAAAACATTAATAAAGAAACTCTGCTCTCTCAATTACAGTTTACATCAATTTGTAAGTGTAATGCTGAAATTGTACTTACAAAGAGAGAAAAAATTAAGAAGGCTATTATTTTATTATTATAGTATCTTTTCTTTGTGTTATTTAAATTTTTAATGAATGAAAAATCTCTAACAATAAAATTATAACCTTTGATCTTGTGAAACACTGTTAAAATTCATTTTCGAGCCTTATAGAGGTAGAAAAATGGTCGCTACTTTGTGTTAGAAAATTATACTTAATTGTCTTGATTATATTGTTTCCATGGTTTTTTAAGATAATGTAATTAGTACGAATAACTTTTGACAGTGGTGGATTAATCATAAGCCTTAAATTTGTTTAGAAAATTAAAATGTGTTTTAGAGTTTTTCAATCTGTTGTCTTCAAAGTATTGAAAATTTGAAACACTTAAAATCAATTTGTTAAAATCAAAACATTAGTCGACTCGGTGTTCTTAGGACATTACCAATTTATTGAAATATAGAATTTTTTACTAATTGGAAACTGACCTAATTGAATTATTGTTCTTGTACAATAGAATACAATATAGAATTATACAATAGAATACAATACAAATAATTCTATTAAGATTTTGTGATATTTTTTTGACCGTAGATTCCAAATAGACTTTAATATATTTTGTTAATTGTTACTTAGCATAAATCTTGGAAAATATGAATGAATTCATAATACAGTTACATAAATATTCCCTCTTAGCAAAATAATTTATCTCTTACCACTTTTTCCCGTATTTGTTGCAATGAGTGTTGTTTACAAATACATTCAATAAGTACAACTGAAGATTGTACATATGAAAGTTACTTAGATGAATCATCTTTCAACATAATAGTTACATTGTACCATATTATGTTTAGATATTCCACGTATGTCACACTAGTACATATGATTTTGTAATTTATAATGTAAAATATATTTATTATATGCTCGTATATTGATAAGGATTAAATTTTGTAATAAATTACATATTGTGGTTCTAATATTAAACAAATAAATTAGATACAGTCAATCAAAATTCAAGAATTATTTTAAATAGAGCATAATAAATTCTAAAATAAGTCTAAGTGATCTTGCTCATGTTTATTGAGATGAATTACAACGTGGAATGAGAGAAAGGCGATAATGAGATAAAAATATCAGGAAAATAGCATTTACTCGACATCATTACTGTTACGGTTGTCTAACTCACTGTAGCTACTGTTCACTGTTCACTGTTCACGTCTCCCTTCTCACTTCTCCCTTCTCCTTCTGTATTTCAAATATTTTTAAATCTGCGTGTTTTACACAAAATCTTCTTATATTATAAATAACGTAAGAAAAACTGCTGTCAAGATAGAATTACATTGCTTTGTCTTTTATCTGTTTTTCCTTACACCTTCAGCTTCAGCTCTCCACGCTACGTTTTCTAATGATGCTTCTGTAAATACCACCGCCTATTCACAGTCTATTTTATTAATTCGGCTCTTTTGTCAAAGGGTATATTTCTTTATTTATTTATTTGATTCATTTTATTATGTGCTCAGCTTTTCATGCGTCACATTTTTATCCTCTTGAGCCTGACAATATTTAAGTAATAATCTCTTTCTTTATTGTTGTAGTTTAATATTACACCGATATTTAGACGTATATATATAATGTTCAAAAATACGCAAAATAATGTCTCTTTTTTTTGTTGTTAGTTCTACATAATTCATTGAAACACTAGCCTAACTTATACTACATATAGCTAAAGAGCTACAAGCCATAAATTTACACTAGATAATATACGTATAATCCGAGATTTTCAAAAAGATTTGCTTGAAGACTATTTTAATATATTTGAGTTTTTACAGGTAGTTGGAGCACCCAAAGATTTAATTATATTTTTCGTACAAGGTAAAATTAATTTTCTTTCAATCAAATTTTCATTTACAAAAAAATTTAATTTAACCGTTTAACTTCAGGATTGACTCAGTAAATTTAAAAATGTCTAAGTACTCTAAAGAGAATTACCCACAAACGGCGAAATGTGAGCATATGATTTATGAGCATACTTAAATAGCTCCGACAGTAATGAAATAAATATTTAATTACTTTTCTATTATTTATCCTTACAGTGAACAGTAAATTATTAGAATCTTTAAAACTGAAGTATTTATATTAGATATTATTACAAACGGGTAAACAGGTTCACGGGAGAGTTTTTCAGATCTATGGTGTTCGCCCATGTTCAATTTATAGACTAACGCTATAGTTTCCGTGTGTGGTTGTTTGGTTTATCTGATGCTGTGTAATACATAATCATAAACTAATTAGACAGCGGTGGACTCACCCATACAAGATCTGTCCCCATAATAGCTCCCAGCATAGCAGAAAGTCGCCGGCGATAGTGTTAACAACTAATACATGGAACATTTAGCAAACATTTTTTCTATTACTGATTTGTTATCCCGTTAAACAAAAAACATAAAATATTTTATGTAAAAAACAAAACCAATAATTTACATACTGCATAACGGTAATCTTATATAAAAAATTTATAATACGAACATTTTTACAGTAAAATATACATAAAATTCACGTAACTCTGTAACTTTTTTAATGTAATATAGTAAACATTAGTATGATTTAGTTAACGGAACGATCAACATATGCATGAGTAACAACAAAGTAATGTACTTTGACATTTCTGAATCTCATAGTCAATGTACCGTACCAGCTACCAACTACCAAGTACCAAGTACACACAATTCCACCAGTTCCAAATAGCTTGAATAGTTACTACAACAATGTATGGTACAAGCTGCACGCGTTCACTCTGATATTCGTACTCGTATAGTCGTCGTATGTTGAGCTTAGTGCCAAATAATGTGTTTTTACACGTCCGTATATTTCCTAAAATGTCAGTGCAACACTGAATCATGTGCACAGTTTCGTTTTGACAGCAGTTTCAAAATATAAAGTATACTCAAAGCAAAATACAGGACTCGGAATATGTATTACAAATTGAACAATTTAAACTACACACTTTGTTAGAATGGATAATGTTATAGGGACGGAACAAAGATTACTATCCTTTGTGTTGTATATCAGAGAAAGTAAATTTCCCTTAAAGAACATTAGTACAAGAAAATATTTAAAGAAATATTCTTATCTTCTTTCAAAACGTTAATATTTACCTGAATATTTAAACTTATGACTTTGAAATTATATGCAAATGAAGAAATACAATTTATGTGGCTGCGAGCGCCTGTATTTATTTACCCTCTTTATCATGTATAGATAGTACGGGGTATAGTATATAGTATAAAATATACTTGCTTGAACTAGCTGCTTTTATTACAAGTATTACAGTATCCATAGTTAAAGAGTGTCGGTTCATGGTTGCGCTGGAACGACAACGAATGTTTAAAGTTAAGCCCTATTGCTTTGCGCATGTCCTGAATGGTACTCCCCTTCGTTCCCAATCCCTGCGTTGTTCCCTATGCCTGTGCAAAAAGGACGTATATCCCATATTCCATATCCCAAGAGCGAACTCGCATAGTCCTATTTCCATTTTCCATATATCACTTACAGAGTGTTTGCCGAGGAGGACGGCCGTTTTAACGTTCCGCGCCAGAGTGCTCGGTGCTCCGTACTCAGTTCTAGTTGATATTTCAGAGTCTCGTTCGAAGTTCTCGTTCTTGTGTGTTGTAATATTTTACAAGTTATTTTAAATGTTTGTTAATGTTAATGTGATTTTGATTTGTGTTAGTTTATGTTTAGTGTTGTTTTTATTTTTGTGATCATTTATTTTATTTGGATTTTCACAATTTTTGGTAAAATATACATAATTTTAATTTAATATATTTATTTAATTATAAACATTAATTTATTTATTTTAATTATTTATCTTTAATTAAAAGTAATGAAAATCATTTTATATTAGTTTATTTATATGAAATACTTGTTTGATTTGACATTAATTTTTCATGTTTGATGTTACCCAACAGTATTTTAATTTTATTTTCATAAATATTAATTTATCATTTAATAAGTTTTCTGCGAAGTTCAAATATTTCACTATATCGTTAAATCTCACTCTAATTTATTATTTAAAATATAATAACTAAAATATTATGATTTATAGATAAATATAAATGTATAAATATTTATGACATAGAATACGTTTATATTTGTTTTAGATGAAGTTATTTTAAATGTTAGCATGCCATAATTGAATAAAAAGATGTTCCCGGAAGGCATTCTTATAGACGTACCGGTATACGTACAACTGAGCCAAACCGAACCGAACCACATATTACGTATAAATCGAGATGAATATTAAATATTCCAGTAGCTGTATCCTATCTGCTATCTGCTATCTGCTATCTGCTCGTCTTAAATTTGCTATCTCCCTCTAACTAAGACTAACATAAATGAATTTATTACGGAGATGTTTTATTAATGAAACATTTATTTGACATAATAATAAGTAAATTAAAAAGTTTTTATTTAATTTATAGTTAATTTATAATTTATAATAAATAAAAGCGCTTAAGTAATTGTTTAAGTTAGTAATTTAAGTTAAACTTCTAACTTTATTAACTTAAGAAAGTAATTCAATTATAATAACAAAAAATCTAACTGAAAATTTTGTTTGTATACAGTGAATTTTGTATAGTACTCAACTTGCTTATTGGCTTACTTGCTCGTACGTAAAACGAAGTATAATTCTTTCTAAATCAGTGTTCTTGCACAACACAAAGAATATACTCATACATGCAGCTACTCATATAATATAGCATTAGATAAAACAAAATAGTGTTATCTTCTTGGTTGGAAAGTCTTAAGAACAGTATAACTATATAGTATGTAACTAATTCTATTAGTCTTTCTAAAAACTATTATCTTCTATCTGAAGACTTATTTGTACACTAGTTAAGGAAAACTATCCATAAAATGTTATCTGACATTGTTTTCTTACTTGTTTTCAAGCAATTCTCTCTTTTTTCCGTTATAGAAAATCTTACTCGTGTTCCATATTGTTGTTGTTGCACGTACATTAAAACATTTTTGTTCTTTGTATGTTTAAATCCAAATCTTACTTTATTCAAATTTGTTGTAAATTATTTGGATTAACATTCCTTCAATATCTGATTTAAATTAAGTACAGCTGATCAAAAATCAGTGTGTGTGATTCTAATCAAACCGAATCTGTCTAAGTGTTGTACACTTAGATTAAGTCATGATTCAATCAATAAATTAATAAACTCGGGTTAATTTGAATCAAACATTGAGTTTAATCAAGCATACTCTGTGTGTGTATCTTTATACCATAATTTAAATTTTCAATGTTCGTTACGTAGTTCTAACATTCTACTGTACCTCAATTTTAGAAATCTACATATTCAACGTTGTCACAAATCTCAGCTGCTGCGATAATTAGTGTTTTCCTATATATTATCCTGGGTGAGTTATCAATCTATGGTATTGCATGCAACTTAGAAATAAAACGTCCTATTTTGCTTAAATGTCATCCTTCTTTAGAAATTATTCCAGAAAACGTCCACTATTTTGTATTCGTATTTAAACGTCTTCTCTGAACAAATTTACTTGTAGCTGTTTCATTTTTAATTTAAATTATCTATACCTTTTAACCTTTTTATTTTTAAATCCAGTTTTCGTCATATTAAAATATAATATCGGTGCACATATATGACGAAATATATTACAATTTTAAAATAATACATAAATAAATAATAACACAGGTTTGTTACATAGCCAGGCATATAATGAACTGTCCAGAAAACGACCCCCCATTACGTACAAATAATTTGGCATATAAAATGCATTATGGTTTTGACGTACTATTTCTAAATGAAAATATGAAACATACAGTCTGGCCGTCAATCTCTGTCTGTCAATCATTTCAATTTCAACAAATAAAATTAAAATCATCAGCGAATTCCTGGGCCGTGGAAATTCGTTTGGCTCGTAAATATACCTGCAAGTATAATAAACAATTAAACGTAGCTGTGTTGATTTTAACTCAAATTGATGAATTTTTAACATAGCAAATATTTATTAACATAATTATCAGTTTTTTCGTTTTTTGTGTTACAAAGGCATGCAGTAGCTATAAAAGAGTTTGTCTTTAATTATATTTTCTTACAATTTTGCAATTTTTAATATTCAATTTTTAATTAAAAACCGTTTCTGGGTTATCAGTATATTTGAGAAGATTATATTGATTTTCCTGGAAAATTCAACATTGACTTACCTATACAAGTCTATAATACTAATATTAATTTCATTATCATTATACAGAGTTGAAAATAACCTGTTTTTAATAACGCTCAGTCGGCCCGACTGTTTATCTAATCAGCATTGATTACACTGCATTATATTTTTAGGTTGTAGTCTAGTAGAAGTAGACCTGGCGTTTCACAGTCACAGTATCAGAAAGGCTATCGCCAGCACTGCTAATCCGATTCACAGGAAATTACAACATTACATATTTGTGTAGATTTTTGAAACTTTTATTATCGCCATGTTGACTCTCACTCCGTATATCTTTTAACACTGAATATTTTGAAAAAGGCAAGGCGCGGCGCGAAAATAATCAAAAGTGAATAGGAGCAAAATTGACGTACTTGAGAACAAAATAATAAAAATAGATCGAAACTCTCGCGTGAAAAAGTAAAGCAGACACTTTGACGATATACTCGTATTTCGGGAAGCGATAGAAAGAAAAATAACAAGAACATCTTCTAACCTTTGTAAATACAAGAAAGCGAGTAGTGAGTGAGTGAGTGGGTGTACGACAATCATTTTACAATTTACAAACTTAAAATGAAATAAGCACGGTCGGAAATTGGAGAACGCTTAGTTTTTACTTTTGACAAGTCGTTAAAATTGTTTTGCTAATGGTTTTAAACTATTTAGCTATTAAAATATTTTGATTGTAATCAAAATGAACTTGTTAGTCGTTATACTCTCTTATCTGTATAAAAGCATTCTTATAATTATTGTTAAGATTGAAACAAGAAGAGTTAGATTAGCATAATATCCTAATGTATAACCTTAAAAATGCAATAAATTTAGTTACTGTTGTAAATTCTAATAATAGGCTAGTAAAATTTACATTTTAATATTTTTACTTATTTTTTCTGTTTGGAAGAAATAAATATTGCTTTTGCAGAATAGTTGTATTATTATTATTAACATGAAATTCATTTAACACAGTATTAATAATTTTATTACCATTTTTTGTATAATTTACGTAACATCGTGTTTATGTAACACGTTTATAATAGATACATAAAGACGTAATAGTGTTTAATGGACAGAAATGATGGACTAAAAGATTGAATTAAGATTGAAGTAACTACGAAGGCACAGTGGCCGAGAATGTTTAATTGATGATGTAGGAGCTCATAAATATCATAAACTTATTAGGCAGTGGTGTAGTTCACATATATGAGATTACATTTCCATTAAATCTACCACCAATAGTTGTCGGTGATAGAACTCGGCATCGGAAATAAGACGAATATATTTTTAAAAAAACTCCGAGTACATTATATTAGCTTAACAAATGAACACATTTTAATAACTAAATTAAATGCTATTTTAGTTTTGAATAAAATGCTGTTGTAAATATACATTGAATTAGTTTGTTAATTAAAATAAAATTGTATACGAAAGCCTCTGTAAATTTATGTTTTTGTACAAAACGTATAAATCCTTTTTATGATCTGCCATATGTAGCCTAATGGTTTAAAATGTCAAAACTTATGAACGTTTACTACTAACAAAAAAACAAATTTCAATTTAAAACATTTTTTGTAAAACAAATGTTTCGTTTTCTTCTTGTTTCCAAGTTTATTGATACAAATAAAGACGAGGAAACATCTATAAGTTAACTTTTAAAGACAACAAATAATGATTTAGAATCAGCCCAACATCAGCACACTAACACATGAAGGCAGTAGGACAGCAGGCAGCACCCTTCGACATACGCACACACACACATTCACACACGTATTTATAAGCTTTTGAACGGGTACACTTGTATTGCTTCCACATAGGAGTAGATGTTATTTTGTAGTGTGAGGAATTTAGGGGCTAAGATGTCAATTTTTGGAAACTAATATCAGAAGATCGATTTCAGAATGAAAGTCCTGTCGTATAACTGCTTCGACTAGTTACATGAGACTTCAGAGTGTTCTGTTCAGCTTTTTGTTGAAGAACAATTCGCTCTAAAACATCAATAACAAACACTCCATGTTTTAACTTTTAGTATTTTTTATTTTAGTTTTGCAATAACAAGGGAGAATAAATATATTGTTTTTCTGTCAATTTTGTTTCGGAAAAACTATGTTTTATAGTTTGTTATGTTGTTGTTGTTTTTTTAAATATTTTATAACTTATTTAAAGATCAAAAACTGTATTCGATTAAAGTGTGAAAGTGTGAACATTTTTATAGTGTTACAGGACTTTATTTTTATTACAAAATAGTAATAAAAAAGCAAATAGTTAAACAATTTATTTTATATACAAGTAGATGCAAGGAGTTTATGCGCTTAGGTTTTTTTTTTATATACGAACTTAGTTTAAAAGGTTTCTCTCACTTTTTTTTATAACGTATTATAATTGACTTTATTTGAAATGATTATAAGCACTAACTGAACAGTTGTTATACCAGAGTACAGCATATCGTTTATTTGTATTTGAATTATTAAGAAGTTGTTTTAACAATGTCCTTTAATGGAACTAGATACATAAATTAAAATGTATCTCTATTTACGGTCATTTCTTTTTGTCAAATATAACTTAACTATGTTAACAAATGAAGGAAGGAAAAGAAGAATTTAAAAATGACACAAATAATTAACATCTGTTTTTAAATTATACTTTTTGAAGCGGAGCAAATTTTTACTGAATATATAAGATAATATTGAGAAATGCATATGTCTTGCTAATGTGAACCAATTTGTATCTTATTTCATTATTTTTATTATTCCTCTACGACCAATTTATATCTTATTTCATCGTACAAAAGCTTTTTATCGACGAAACGAGCCTATTAAAAATATGCGATCTCGTGGAAAATTCTCACTAATAAAACTTGAAGGAAGTCTGGTTTATATTTTCCTATTCGATAACGAAATAGGGAATCATTTTTTCCACTATTTCCATTGAATTTTGAATGTAGATATATTTTTTTATATTCTAAAGCAAAGTAAACAAATTTTCACAATAAATTAATTGACTGCTTTCTAGAGATATCTGGTTAAAGAAATATGTGATTATCAAGTGTTTCATATTGTAATTTTATGGAAATAAATGTAAAACCTGTTTCAAATATACTGAGAACAAAACACTACATCTATCTTTTTCTTCCAGGTATAAGAACATAAATATTTTTTTACCTTCCGTTTTCCCCCAGTTTTCCATTTTCATTCGTTTTTTATTGGCTGTAACCTAACCTCTAATGTCCGTTTTCTATATTTTTGTATACGTTTATTTTTACTTTTACATTTATCTCTTTTTTTATTTAGGTTGTTCCTTTTTAGAACATGTTTTACATATAAAATACATATTTAATATTTTCTACTGCATTTCATATTTATATTATTAAATTCTTTATTTTATTATGAGAATTGTTTAATTTGTCCTTGTCATCGCAAGTATTGTATGATTGCAACACCCAACAGCCGCACGTATCAAGCGCGGCTACAGCAAACACGCACTACAGCGATGTAGTTGTTTAGTTGTAGCTTTACCATATAGTGTAGCTACATAGCTGTAGATATACCACCAAGGTCTTTTAATTTGGTACGTCTGCAAGAATCCGGTTATTTTCTTGTTGCTTTTACAGACGTTGAGCGTTTGAAGGTGGCAGATTAATTTATGTTCGATTCAACTTGTAACACTCAATATCAAATGTTTATTTTATTATGTTGCTTTTAATAAATCGTAACAAATGTTCATACTTTTGAACAGTATTAGATTACTAGTCCATAATCTTTGACAGTGCTACACTGTAATTGCAATTCATAAGTACACACCTGCAGATACTTTTATTATTTTTTGTAGACTTTTCATGAGTCACTTGAACTTTGCAATAGCAGTTTTACGTTATGTTGATATTTTATGTTACAATTAAATTCTAACGTTACACTGCTTCTATTATTAGGAAAGTTTCCTTGTTTGAAATGCTTGTAAACAATTCCACTTACTTAGTGCCTAGAGCCATCAAACATAGGCTCCCAGTTACTTACAGTAAATGTAAGGTAATAATTTTGATTTATATGAAGCCTTAAATCTGCTAAATCTAATTGAAGTAGAGTGTTTCGAAAGGAGTTGTTAGAGTACATGGTATTTGTCTAATAAACATATACAGTATTCAAAATATATTAAATTTTGAAACGGTTCTTTATCCTATAATAGATTTATTTAGAAACATCAGTGATTTGATGGTTTCATTATTTTACAAAGCAATTTAATTAAGGCCTTTAAGTGTACGAGAGTAGTTCGAGCACGAGATTTATTGAACTATTCTTAGTTCATTTCAAGTAAAACTAACACAAATTTAAAGTAAATTTGTTATACTTTCTTCATTAAGTTTTGATCGAAATTTTGCTAGCGAGGCGTGCCATTTATGATAAAACGCCTCGATGTTATACACGTATATAAAGTCGGACATGTAATTTAAAACAACATTACTTTACCATTACTTCACTTAAAGGAGCTTGAAATAGAATTCCCGAAATCATTAAAGTGATAGACAGCCGAGCAGAAAAGTAGCTTAGTTAAAATATGTTTAAATAAAACAAATTTCTCTCAAGTCCTGTGATGTGATTCTTTTGATTTGAGTTGAATATTAATAAAATTTCATTTATTTCATTCATATTATTTTTTAAACACTAATAATTACTCATATTATTCAAATAAAAATAGAAGAATCAGTCTAAGTCTAATTGATTAACTCAGATGATTTATCGTTCGAATATACTCATATTTTTTATTCATGGGTTATTATATACTCGTAATGTGAGTTGAATATCCATTTAAGTTATTTTGACCCGAATTATGTTTTATTAATAGCCCTTATTATTATACACGACTGATTCACTCACACATTAATCTGTCTGATAGGATACGTACGAGTATTTAATAGAAAACCTAAATCACGCAATTACTTACGGGTGTTATAACAAAATACCACGAATGAGAGTAGAGTGTGTGTGTGTGTGTGTGTATGTATGTATGTGTGTATAGATTATGAAACATCAAACACAGGGCACGGACACTCACAATAACTCTGAATAACGCTCACACCGTGTAGAACAGGGGTGGATAAATCAATTGCCGCGGGCTATTCTTCACCGTAAGATATTTCACAAATTCCAATAAATTGCTGCTGTGTATTCATATGAAAGTACATTTAACGTTTGCGGTGTATAACTTGGTTGCTTATACCGAGCTCAAAGTATACTATATGATGATACAGCAGCTACAGTATTTAAATTTATTATTTTATATTTGTAATACCATATATTCGTAGAAGTGCTATGAATCGAATAATTGAACAAATGAAATGAAACCTTAAATATTCGCTTGCAATATCCTGCGGGCCCTTTCAGGGCAAATGTGCGATTACACTTTACACATTAAATAAGTTGAATACGATGTCTTATAGCTATTGTTATTTAACATAGTATCTACATTATTCTCTCATCTTCCTTTGTACGCCGTTATCTATCCATTTAGCAGCTTCACATAGGATTGGAATCGGATTTTCCAATTTTTATTAATAAATATTTATAGTAAGTAATATATACTCGAATAAGTATTTCTTATCAAATATTATTATGGTGTACATACCTACAATGGGAAGAAGCATACTTGTGCAGCCCTGACATATAAAATATTTATAGGATATGAGGGGAGCATTAGCGTAGATCACGTGTTATTTGGGAATATAATTAACAGATACTCGTATTATTTATTAATATTAAATACTTATGCCATAGGGGAAAATGATTATAATTTTGTAAAAAATACCATTGTGTTAAACCGGTAGTAAGAAGTAAACGATTTATTTCAGAAAATGTTGCGTGACTTGAAATTTTGATATTGAAGTGTTCATGTGAAATTAAGATCGGTACCAGTATCAGTATCAGCCCCGGCCCGGCCTGGCCTGGCCTTCGAATGGCAATGCTTGCAATTCTCATTTATCTGTATCTGTCCGATGAATAAGACAAAGAGTGATAGATTACTATTCAATACTTATTTGTACTCGTATTATTGATTGATAATGTCCGTGAAATTTATGACAATTTCAAATTGTTTTGTTCGTTAACACCAGCCTACAGTGACCACCGTTTAGTTTTTTTAAATTTATATAATGTCGGCAATTACATATATAGATATTTCAATACCTAGTGTTGGATCTATTTTACTCAAGTTTTACAAACCCTTAACCAATAAAGTCACTAGTCGTAAGTGCGTCACTGTCGTTTTTTTTTTTTTTTTTGCAAAACTTAAAGTTGCAAGGTTTAAACAGATGTTATTAGTTTTGGGATTGCAGTACATTCTTTATTTAGTCTCTCTTATTTATTTACCTGTTTGTATACCTGTATACACAATTTTTATGGTTTATGGCTAGTCGTAAAATATACCCATTTTTCCTAAGCTACGTTCATGTGTAACTGGAATTCACATAAAACAGTTCGTTCAAAAATTAAATATTAAAAATTATAGAGATTGTCAAGAAAAAATGAAATTAGAAACACTCAATTAACTCTGAAAAAACGAGAAATCTGATAATTTGAACACTGAAAATAGTCGTGGCCTCATATACGTGCACAACTCATGATTACATACATGATTAACTTAATTTGATAACAACCAAACCCAGAAAATATAACTCTAGTCCGGGGATCAAAACTGAAGACTGTCATCAAGTTAGTAACTGATATGCTACTCGTATTTATCTTAAAAATTATACCGTGTTCAGCTAAATGTAAACTTAGGAACCTAAACCACTTCCGTAATTTATAACCTCAGTTCATTTGTTACAAATATAATAATGTTTTTGCGTAAAAGTCTTATTCTACGGAGTCTCTGCCTCAATACATATTTTTCTGCATGAGACGAATCCATTTATTGTTTATTACCACACTATACGAGTATAATCACAGTGAACGCAGATTTCTTGATTCTCATGCAACTGTTAATGAAATAGCATTAATTCAACAGCACAACAACGGGGCCGACTCAGTGTCGGTCCACTTTCACTTCACGTACATCATGTTATTTGTAATATTTAATGTTTTACATGTTGTGACTTATGTATTTTGTTATGCATGTTTCTACAATCTTTTTTTTCTTTTGTCAAAAATATTATCTCATATTTTTAGTTTGCTTGGTGCATATCGTAACTTTACGGGAAAAACACTAATATAAATCTTATTAAAAAAACAATAAATCATTTTTTATCCTTTAGAAAGAATATGTTTTGATGTATTTTTTAATGTTCCACTTTTTAAGATCTTTAAAAAAATATATTTCACCAAGTTCAAATAAAAATTTATTATCAAATAAATTGACAATAATAAAACGTGATATTAAAATGTAATAGTTTTAAGTTAAACTTTAAATTATAAACTGTTGAATGACTTTAAGTCAAGTACTTTATACAAAAATATAAGAGGAAACAACGCCGTCGTCTTAACGGTCACTAAAATAAATTTAAAATAAAAAAAAACTAGTTGAAACAGGTGAGGTCTCTGAAGTCTAAACCTCAAACTGTGTCAACAAGTCTTTACAAAGGCTGAAGCATCCTTATCCATAGTATCATTTGCCTCAAGCCCAATCTACACTAGGTAAATAAAACAAAGTTATATGTTCACCGTCATCGGCCTTACAATTTACAAACTAAAAGACTTTGTTGTTTATTTTAAAGTAAAAAAGACACCTAATGTTTTGTAAATACCTTATTTATTTTAGTAGTCATATGTTTTTTAGTCGTATTATACATACATATTTTAGTAGCGTTATTATCATAGTCTTATACTTTTTAAATTTAATTTATTTAACGGTGGCCTGTTTCCGATGATAAGTCATATCACTGATGACCTACTATGTTGGCAGTATTTATGGTGTCGTAACCCTATATCTGTGAACAACACCGCTGCCTCATAAGTTTACGATTATATTATTATTATTGCTTTTTATAGTGTGTTTATAGTTATTGTTTTTTCTTACCTCTCAATTCTACCTCTATCTTACCTGTTTATAATTTGTCGCATCCTAAATCAATTATTCTGTAATTGTTTAAAATATTAAAATGCATCAATCAATCTAGTTATTTGCACTATAACCTTGGTACTCGTTTAGTGTATTATATTTCCTATAATCAATAATCGTGTTGGCATATCAACTCAGTATTTTTCCCCATATTAATTCTTCCAAATCACAATTAGTCTCATCTCAAATTTATGTTAACTTGTAGCTACAGAGGTATTGATGTTCAGGCTATAAGAAGAAATAAGTTATGAAAAAAGAAAAACAAATTTGCAAGGATGATGTAACCCATTATAGAATTAGATATGATGGATATATGTATGTTAATATTTGTAAAAAGGCTATCCGATAGTCAAATTAAAAAAAGGGCAGGAATTTCGCTATTTCACCCAAATTTATCATAGCATAGTCGTATTTTTGCTTGAATACGAGTTGGTTCGCGAATGTTCATGTTTTGATGAATTTATTAGGACACGTACAAGGTTTACAAGCAGCGAGCCCCAGTTTTTAATTAAAAAAGGAGTCTGAAATAGAAGTGTGTCATACAACTATACTCGTAGTTAGGTATATTTAAACAAGGACACGACTATGAATATTTCGTTTGCAATTCGTTCTTACGCAATGAATAGTACTAGTATTGCTTAACTGTTCAAATGTTTTAACCTTTGACCTGTCCATGCCCATATAAAGCAAGAGCAAGCTACGATCATTGAAACATTAAGTACAAAATATTTAACATAGCATCGATTCAGAGAATTTGCATGATGGAGCAAGAATGTCGAAAGTTATTTTTAATGTGGACCTGTGTTATAACAGAATTTCTAAAATACTTTTCTTTGTCATTATAAAATAAAACGGTTAAGACAATCGAAATATTGGGATATAATAGGCTTTTAGATATGCAAACGATTTCAATACGAGGACACGACCACTGAAATTATTATTACGTATACTTTTTAAAGATGCCACATCAAAAATGAAACATAAATTTAAAACTGATATAAAAAAAACATTACATTTTTTATTCTACTTAATTTCGTGTAGATATATCTAAAGTATAAACGGCTTTATCAAGTATGTTCAACTTTAGTCCCTATATACTCGTACATGCCAATATGTTCCTCATTACTTCTTATTAATTAATAAATAATTATAAAATCGTACTCAGAAACATATGTTCTTATCTGAAGTGAAAATTGTCAGTGATCTCTTATGTAAGAACGTGTTGTACCTCTCTGCTTGGCATACATAACTTTCATATTCCATCGAAAGATTAGACGGACGATCTTTAAGTATTTCAGACCAGCCCCCAAGTCCCTGAATTGAACTTAGTCTCATTTGAAGCATTGCACGTAAACAGATGTTTCACAGATTCTCGTAAATTGAATCATCGAGTCTTATACTGTGAACTATGAAACTACCGTTATAAATCATTATCCACTTTTTTTGTCATTAATAAATATTACAAGAAAATTTATAGTTTTTATGAGGAAATTAAATTATAAATGCAAAAATAAATCATTGGAACTATTAAATTTATACGACATTTACATTAAAAAGAACTAGTCCGAATACTTTTCCTCAACTTTGTGTTTCATTAAATATCTATCAATTAATTACCAATTATTAACAGTGAATAACTTTAGGTCATTAAATGTGTATCTGTCATCCGTAAAAGTTAATGATGTTAGATCATCATTACGAGAAAATGTAAATCATCGGCAAGCATCGTTTGATTTGCTCTGAATCATTAAATCCGTGCTAAATAAATCAATGAAACATCTGTATTATATCAAAATGTAAAATATTTTAATAATCGTATTTCAAAAACGGTCAGTCGGATCAGGACGGTTTTCGTGAAAACCATTGCTTGAATGAAATTTGTTATTATATATAAAATAATGGTGGGATAAAGAATGTAAAGAATGGAAAAAAGAGGTAAAAAGGGAACTAAAGAGATGGAAGAAAGGAGAATCAAGTAAAGAAGACTTCAAGAGGAAGCAAAGGGAGTATAACGAAAGGATAAAAGATAAAAAGAATGAGTTCAAAATAGGAATAGAAAAAGAAATTAGAGATATAACAACGGAGAGGCAGGCATGGGATTACATAAATAGGGAGAAAAAGCGAAGGAAAGAGCCAAGCAAGGAAATAAAAATGGAAGAGTGGACGAAACACTTTATGGGAGTACTAGGAGGAAAGAAAAGAAACGAGAAAACAAAGAAGGGGATAAAAGAGAAGGAGAAAGTAAACGATATAAAAGTAGGTGAAATAAAAACACAGATTCAAAAACTCAAGGAAAAGAAAGCACCAGGTAGAGATGGACTAAAGAACGAGGCGTGGAAAGCTGGGCAAGAAAGGATAGAGAAAGGATTACTGACAGCGATGAACAAGATATGGAAAGGAGGAAACCTGCCGGACAGCTGGAGAGAAGGGGTAATAACGCCAATATATAAAAAGGGAAATAGACATGAAGCCAAAAATTACAGGGGTATCACACTACTGAACACAGGGTACAGGATTTATGCAGGGATTGTTAGAGAAAGACTGGAAGAAGAGGTAAAAGTAAAAGAGATACTTCCCGAGACACAAGCAGGCTTTAGAAAGGGACGAGGGACTTTAGACAATATATACGCACTGAACCATGTAGTTGAAAAAGAGCTAAGTGAAAAAGGAGGACAGATATATGCAATGTTCATCGACCTTAAAGCGGCGTTTGACATGGTCGACAGACAGAAATTGTGGAAGTACATGAGAAAGAAAAAAATAGATGAGGACATAATGAAATGTATTGAAGAAATTTACGAAGAAACAAGAATGAGAATAAGAGTTGGGGGTGAAGAATCAGAAGAATTCTGGACAGACAAGGGGTTGAGGCAAGGTTGTCCTCTGAGCCCCATTTTATTTGCGATATATACAGCAGACTTGGAGGGGGTAATGGAAAGAGGACAAGACGGGGGGGTGCTAATAGGAAGGCACTACAAGATATGGACTTTAGCATACGCTGACGATATAGTCCTGTTGGCAAAAAGGGAAGGAGAGCTGCAGGAGATGGCACACCGGCTAGGGAGGTATATAGACAGGAAAGGACTAGAGTTAAACGTGGAAAAGACAAAAATTATGGTATTTAAAAAAGGGGGTGGAAAAAGGAGACTTAAAAGGTGGAAATACAAGACAGAGGACATTGAGGAAGTTGAAGAATTTAAATATCTGGGCTACACTTTTAAAAAGAATAATGGAGAAGAGGCGCATATAAGGGAGGTGGCAAAGAAGGCAGAGCAAGCAATGCGACGGGTATGGGGACTAGGGGAAAAGGTATTTGGGGGGGACATACAAAAGAGAATATGGATATACGAGAGACTGATAGCCAGTATGATGTCGTATGGAGCAGAGGTTTGGGGGTGGAAGGAACAAGAAAAGTTGGAAAGAATACAGGTAAGATATATGAAATGGGTTCTAGGGCTGGACAGGTGCACGCCAGGATACATGGTGATGGAGGAGCTAAAGAGGGACAAGATACGAATTAAAACAGGGGAAAGAGCGGTAAAATACGAGGAGAAATTGAACAGAGCGGAAAGCAAAATCTTAAAGAAAATAAGAGAGGATTACATAAAGAATGGGGGGAAAGGAGGTCCAAAAAAGAGAAAAGAATACTTTGAAAGGAATGGAATGGCGATCGAGGAGGCAGAGAGGAGAAGAGAAGGTGGCGCAAGTGTGGCAGAGGAGCTAAGGAGAAGGGATAAGGAGACACAACAGCAGGAGAGAATGGGAAAAATAGAAAAAAGTAACTACAATAAAAGATATAAGAGGTTATGGGAAAATAATGTGCCTCAGTACCTTATAGAAAAGGACATAAAACACATAAGAAGAACAGCAAGGTTTAGATTGGGAAATGAGGAAAAAGGAAACAGATACTGGGAAAAGAGTGAGGAAAGAAAGTGTAGAATGTGTGGAGCGGAGGACGAAACACTGGAGCACATTAAGTTTGAGTGTAAGGAAAAAGTAGCAAGCGAAAGGAATATTGGACAGCTATTAAAGGGAGGCAGTGAAGGAAAGAGGTGGATGGCGGAAATAGTAAGAAGAAAAGGAAAAACAGGAGAATAAATAATCTGGTGGAGGATAATAGAGAGGGTCAAAAGAAGAAGAAGCAGAAAGCACTTTTGGAAGTAGTAAAAGTCGAGAAGATTTTAAGTTTATTTTAAGTTTAGTTTTTAAGTTTGGAATGTATATAGGAATGAAATGTATTAGAAATATAATACTGTAGATTGTAAAGCCGAAAGGCATACACAATTAATATATAAATAATATAAAATAATATATTATATAACTATTACATAAATGTATACGCTGTGAGTTCATGATTAAAATTCTACACTTATAAAAAATGTAATCTTTATTTTTCTATTAAAAGTGTAGAAAATGTAATTGTTAAACCTGTCGGCCCTGTATCCCCTTAACACGACCAGCAACGAAACTCAACTCAACTCTTCGGCTGCGTTCCCTGGATGTGCACTCCTCGGTTCTTCGATTCAACGATTCCACGGCTCTTTGTCTCTCTTGTCAGTATTAAGAATTTCTGTTGTGGTTTGGTGTTTGGTGTTTAGTCGCTATCCGGAATATTTCAAATGTTTACATTATTAGAGTTTTAAACAATCTCTTACTGAGATGAACCGGTTTATATCGACGACTAGGTACATTTATCGATATGTTTATCAATGCTTCTCAATCTTTTTTAATTTTTATTAATTGTTGCAATATTTTAAAATTTATATTTAATTTAAAAACATATATAATACAATTCATATACATTAGATAAGAGAATGGTAGTTACATTTCTATTTGTTCTAATAGTTCTATTTGTACTTAATAATATAAATTTAATTATTTAAAAAAGTGGAAAGAGGAAACATCACCTAACACTTAAAAAAAAAATAACGAAAATTTTATTTAATAAATTTATATTATAAGTAAATTATTTCCAAAGGTAATATTTACTGTCAAGCTAAACTGGAACAGTTCAATCAATTCCACCTATTCACATTTAATCGTTTTAGTTGGTGAAAATTTATCCATTTCTTATTTTTTATTCATGTATTTAAATGTAACTGTAGCAGGTCTCGTGTATATAATTATATTTAATATACAACTATATAATAAAATGAAATCTAGGCTGTTCTGATTGTATGATAGGACAATACAGCACCTTTGTAAATATTAATTAATTTACTTATTTTAATAGTTTATACTCGTTGTTCTGAATGCTGATACGTATTTTAATAATGCTTCCATCCTAAACATCGTGCAGCAAACAAAAATGCGTGTGCAGTTCTGATTAATAGAATTATTCCGCACGCAACGCTGTACATTACGGCCACCATACACATTAAGGGATGCCATAAATAGGCCGGCTACCTATCACCCATTACCTGCTTTGTATTCTACTGCGTTCCTTCGTTTTCCCATTAAAAACAGACAAAAATGTTATTTTAATAGAATTTCTTCTAAATATTGCATGGGAGATATTTTCTATTTTAATATTGTACGAGTATAATACTAGGCGTACAATATTTTGATTAAGAAAACGTAATTAATTTCTGAAAAACTTTTATTTTATTTAATTTACATATACTTATACTTTTTTTTTGTTACAGGTAAACAACTTCTACATTCTTTACTCGTAATTGGGAACGTCAGTTGAATTAAATAGTAAGTTGAATTTGTAGCTGTTGCTCCCTTATTTTTCTTAAATACATTTTAAAGCACATTCTATTTCTTTTTGGACCTAATTCTTTGATAGAGATTAAAGAGCATCGTTCTTTTTAAAAAAAATTATTTAAGGACCTATAGAACAACTTATCTACTAGTTATTATTGTTATTATATATATTCTGTTACAATCTCAAACCCGGCTAATATATTATTTTGAATTTCATCGCGGAACCAACTCGCCGCAATTATACAATCCCCTCAGGCCGTTCTTCCCTTCCATCGTAATGTGTACTTCGCAATTTTTTCCTTCTCAAATTTTAAATTAATTAAGAAATCAAGAAACTTTTATCGTCATTTGGAATTTACACAATGCAATTGATTGCGTTTTCCACAAGATCAATTTTTATAAACTTTCAATCCTTAATAATCTGAGAAATTCTAGTATAAAAATGATATTGATTTCCCATTGATCGATTTGTTTACTGTTTAATATATAAATAGAAATATGTATATTCAACACACAGATCTCAATCATGTCTTGTTATAATATTTAATCCATATTTATATTTGAACACAATCCGTGAAGTAAACTTTACGACTGTACGGATACAGTAAACACGCAACATAAACGCAAGCATACAGCACTACAACGTATACGTATATATTTTTTTAAATTAAAGTCAAATAAGTACTTAGACTTTAACAATAGCACCGCCAACTTATTGTGAACAAACCGTAAAATTGCAGTAATGCTTCAAAACTTAACGGATTACCATTAACCATGATTACTAAGCCTAACATTGCAGTCTCAAAGCAGTAAATCACGAAACTGTTACAATACAGAACGGATACAAAGTACTGCGTAGACATTTATGTTTCATATTTATACTTTGTATGTAAACATATATATGTAAACGCATAAGAAGACATGCTCTTAATTTGACATGGCGTTGTTATTCTATTTGTTATTTATATGCATTTTAATTTATATTCGTACTGAATTTTAATGATAATGACTCATCTAGCAAATAAATGTTTAACTTACCATTTAATAGTAGGAATATATTTTATTATTTACACATTTACAATAAACTTAGTCTTCAGTAACTCGATTTTCTTACTTTATTAACAACTTACTTGCATATTAAGCTACTTCTTTGTTGCCATTGTTCTGTACTGTAATACGAATAGTATTCCGTAACTTATTGAAACCCATGATTTTAGTAATAATCTTAGCATTTTTGAATAAATGTAGCAAAAGTATCTAAATATTGAACATATCTAGATCACATTTAAATTATCAAAAATGTTTTTTTAATTTGGATATTATACGAGTATTTTTCAGTAGGTTTGGTCTCAAACACACTTGTAATACGCCATTTGTAATCTACTGACTGATACACCGCACTATTTACAATATTGACTTCAATGAAATGTAGTTCATATATTAGATTTTATGCAGTACAACATGCATATTTAGGATAACTAAATTTATATGAAAAAGAGATCAATGGACGCACATTTATGAATCAAAGGGATTGCAGTATATTTGACTTTTGTTGAATGCAGTCCACATAGCGTCAATAGCAAATAACAAAATTTA
Source organism: Panorpa germanica (assembly GCA_963678705.1). Classification (NCBI taxonomy): domain Eukaryota; kingdom Metazoa; phylum Arthropoda; class Insecta; order Mecoptera; family Panorpidae; genus Panorpa; species Panorpa germanica. The sequence goes on from OY783203.1 coordinate 46,217,776, forward strand.
CAGTGTATTGATCGGAAAACGTTTTACACAAAATCTGTTTATTTTAAATTGATAAGACAATGTCGTTAATCTAGCAGACAAATTCGGGAAAACGTTGCTACAAATGGGTACGAAACATTTCTTATTGCTTTACATACGAAAGCATTCTTGTAATATAGAGTGCACATTTCAAAACTTTTAGATAACAAAAGAAATGTTACTTATCACCTTACTGAAATGATTTACTGGATAATAATCCGTAAACACGCGCATGAAACAAGGTTAGCCTGATGTGATGTGTCGTCTTGCATATGAACAGCATAATCTTTGTTTTTAATTTAATTTTTATTGTAGTTCATTAATGCTTGTTTGAGAACCATTGAGATGTAGTAACTGCATTCAGGTTCTTGTAATGGTTTTTAAAGTGTAAAATATATACGTATCATATAAATACCCGTAGTTACTTTCCGTCAACTTTATTTAAAATGCAATATTTTTTGTGTTTCTCAACAACCAACACTAGTCACGTTTTTCTCAAAATATTTTTCTTAAGATTAGAAAAAGTATTAAATCAGACAATGTTGTAAAATCTTAAAGATGCTATTAAAAGATTTTATGAACGTCTAACACACAAATACATCAAAACACATGATATACGAGTATAGTTTAAATATACAAATTCTTAGAACTTCTGATGTTTATACTCGTATTTCCTTAAGATGATAGATCAATTCTTAAACAAAACATCATTAATAATATAAAGAAATTTGATGATTTCACTCGGAGGATCGTAAAACTAAAAATGCGAAGTACGAAATTCTGCTTTAGCATTCTAGCTCTAAAGCTAGGACTGACAAGGACCGATTGTTTCCTAACTTATTTTTAACATCTTTTATTTTTACCACCGTAAATTAAATTAGCATTGGTTTTTGTTTTGTTGTTATTTTTAAATGACATTTTTATGCCTTAAACAGTGTGTAACTATTCACATTCTTTATTTTATTGACTTTGACGCCCTTGAAATGTTCGGTTTTATTTAATTGCTTAATCTTTATTTGATGCTAAAAATGTCATTTCAAACATTTTTTCTACAATACCCATCAGGTAGTAGGAGCTTCGAATACAGTTAGCTAGTACAGTTAGTTATTATTAATGGTTTTTTTGAAATATTTTTTTTTTGTTAACACCCAAATTTCCTATTTGTAATTTAAGTAATTTGTATTTCAATTGTATTCGACTTAAAACCCTAATTCAGTTTATTGCCTTCCATCTGTTTTTCTTATTATAAAAGATTAACACATTTTTCTTTTGCATTTCTAAATTTTTTTAAACCATGACTAAATCAATGTTTTTTCTGAATATTTATTGGAAAAGCACATGAATTGAACACTAATTTTGCATTGCCCTGCCCCAATGTTTAAGCTAACATTCTCTTTTGTTTTCCAAAGTTTTCTTATATTTTCAAATTGATGTTTATACCTCCTACCATTAAATATAACTTTATTTCTGTTTTGTGCATCTCATAGAACACATATCAAAACACTTTGCAATGGAAACCATAATAATTAACATTGCATAATAACTTTAGGAAAACTTTCATACTGGAAAATACAGAACTCTTTTGCTGCGGTTTACCCGTGCCTTATAGTAGATATTATTGGTCGGTGTATTAAAACCAATAAACTAAACGAACAGTCGATCGTGAGACATCCTGGATCCGCCATTGGTGTTCGCATTAAGCCACAATAACCTTTCTTTAAATTCAAAATAAATAAACTATAAATTGAAAAATGAAAATGTACGTAATTTGTTTGCAAAGTAGATAATTCGCCCATTACAATGTGAACGTATTTGAAGCAATTCTGAAATAGATTTCTAAAAACATTGCTCATTAACTTAGTGTATTCATAAGAAGTGCTTTGTCTAGAAGATCATAAATTTAGCATACAATATAACTTTCCTTTTCCAGCTCATAACCTTTTATTAAAGAAGCAGCTTCTATTGTTAGTTTGTTCCATATATTATATTATTTATATATTGTCGCACCGGTGCTATTCGCACATTGCACCCCTTCTATCTCCTTCATCGCACCCCTCATCAGTCATCACATAATGTCTTAAATCAACAGTGATAACGATGTTCTTTCCTCGTGTTAAATGTATTAGATAGAATGATCGATGGCATGACACCTTCTCTCGTGTTGTTTCATTATAATTTACGAGTTTATACTAGTATCTTACCTCATCCACCTTACATTATGTACATAATAAGCATCCTGTTACATCTTTCATACGTGTAAACTGTAAATGGATAGATCTAGTAGGAGTCGGCATACTTTTAAATGGACTATTAAAGTAATTGTTTTAACTTGATTCTGGTTGTGATGTTTTTGAACAATTGGTAGGCTTGTATAAAATTTGTTAGGATTAAATGTAGTTCACAGGCAAATTATTCCATTGATTTACCGTAATTTAATGTGCAACAGAAACAGAAAGAAAATAAATATTTTTACTATTATATGACGCTGTAGAATAAAAAAATTACATCAAATATACTCGTAACGTTTGAATGATGTTATAAATAATTACAAAAACAAATTATTCATCTAAATATTTATTTTATAATTATAAATAAACTCCAGCTTAGTTTCAACACTATTTATTAAAAGCTACATGTCGTAGTCCCATACGATTAAATGTATAATAAATAAATAGAAGTGTTCGTTAATCCCAAACGGGATTAGCGTCATTAATTTTACTTAAAGTACAAGTACTTCAGAATCTCGTATAAAAAAGATTCTCTGTCTTTTTTAAATAAAATTAATTACTTGCTTATAAAAAGCTTGTTAAGAATATTAATCTACATGTAAAATGTTAACTCGTTCTTGCTTACTAACTAGCTTACTTGCTTAGTGAAATATTTTAGTTTTATTATGATTTTATATTTATGTTGTATATTCTTACCAATTGTATTTTGCATAAAACTGAAAAGTAGTACCACATGCGCTGGTACCATAGCCAAAATCTTAGTATAATGCCTGGCACAAATGGATGCGTCCAACATTTATATATTTTCATTCATAAGTTGATGAGTGTTGTAATTTAAACGCACCGACTAGTGCGACTTCAACATGCGACACTACTAAAACCACTACTTATGCTTTAAAACTCAACACAGTATTTTTATTATACAGAAATGTTTCAAATCGTCGGCGGTAAATCACAAAGAATTGCGATTTTGAGTGTAATCTCGAACAAATGCGTCGAGTGGGTTCTCAGTCCCTAGTATTGTGTTTAGTAAATAAATAAAAATAATTGAAAATGGTTTTTAAATAGGCAATATGCATGTCTTTGGAATTTCAAGGACGTGAAGTAGTCAGCATACCCGAGATCTTTAGTAGTTTTTGATAAGAAATAACATATATTTGATTTGGATGTTCATACAAAATATTGCAAGTTTGACTACAATACTACAAGGATTATATATTATTAAAATTGGAATATAAAACCAATTTTGCCTGGACCAATTTAAAGTAGAAAGTATAAAATTATTGTTATTTTCCGGCTGTTATTTTTATGTTAGATTTAGATAGATTTATAGATTTTTTCAGCTACTTCAATAATTTTTTTATTTTAACCAGAGATCTTTTACTAATACTAAAGATTGGGTTTTTGACACAATACAATACGAGTATGTTACATTTTATTTACATAAACACACTTTTTCGATACACAAGTTGTACATAGTTGTCATACATAAGACTGTGAAGGTTTTCATGTGTATGTATAGTGTTTTTGATGTTTAACTAAATCGTTGATGTATCACATTTTGTTGACTAACGTAAAATCTCTTAGTAAACTTTTAATTGAAGTATTCTGAGTGAAAAGGGTAAGTTATCAATAGACAATATTAATTACAACAAAATACAAACCGTTGACCGTATTGGATTCTACTAATCTCAGATCAGATCAGTTTGACTTCGTGATTAATGGTCTCTATCGCATCACACGTTTGGTCTTTAGGAATTTTTAGCGAGAATTATATTGAGATTCATAAATTTCACGGACAAACCACATAAATTCTGCGTGTACACTCACAGCGCATATTGATCCCATTTTCTAATTCATCGCAGGTTTGATGACGCAGGCTGTAAAAGTATTTCATATAGTTTACATATTGAAAAACCACCATGCAGATTTCATATTTGTGGTTTAATTTTGTTAACAGATTTATTAACAGACGTGGCACATTTCTCACGATTTACTAATTTAATGTGGTCAATAGCAAAACAGCACTTACCAGCATGTGCCTTTACACATACGAGTATAATATATCGATGTGACGTTTAGTTATCAAGCTTAACATCTAATATAGCTCTATAAGTATAATAATTTTAATATATATGTAAACGCCCAAACAAAATATTCCATCATGAGTCATATGGGGTAAGCATGATTTATGATTATATATGGATGGATATAAAATAGCCTTTGTTTACTCCAGTGCATTAGAACCCAAAGTTCCAGTGAAATGAAAGAATAGGGCAGGAACCGTTGAATATATTATAATACTAAATCTACCATTTACAAAGGCCAGCAATTCCATTTGAATTGGAATCGAATGATGAACATTATTTACGCACTGGAGCAATAGAATTATTTATAAAATTTGTTTAAATTTAGATACAATTTACGTTTAAATAACTTGAATTCGAACAGGTGTTGTAGTAAATATTTCTAATCTTGAATATAAATTAGGCTAGGGTTTGAATCTAAATATTAGCAGTACTAGAATAATTCATCATAATGCAATTAGTTACATTCCTCTCACTCTTCCTTATCCGTTCTGTTCTCCTCCACGCGTTGACCTGATTTGCGATAAAATATCCGCGAAACATATGCGCAGCTTAATGTATCGTAGCTTCAAACAATAACGTCCTATTTTTATATAAATAAATTAATCCCAGCTACAACATGCCCGATCGGAGACTTGAAATCAAGTAAATCTTCAAGTTACCATTACCATCGTGTCAAGATCGTTAAATTACTCACAGTTAATTGTATATAGTCATAAATAATATTTTTAAGCATTGGTGTAGGACACATAATATTTTACTTTTATTTTATATTTATTATATTTACTATTATAAATAAATTTTAATGGATAACCAGTTAAAAATATTGAAATCCTTACCAAGGACTACTAAATATGAGTGCATAAAATGGTGACTGTTTTATTACATCTGTGTTTAAGTGTATTTAATTTATATTAGTTGTTATCACTATAACATATGTAAACTACATTATTTTTTTAATACTATATAATTATTTTTCGTATAATCAATGTTACAACTCTCCTGTTCTACCTACAACATGTCTGATCTGCTATTTATATCTAAAAAAAACTACTTATACCTATAGAAATCAAAGACGAGCATTGAGACATTGTTCTTTCTACGCGATCTCAACTGCGATATCAACTAATTAATGGTCACTTTATAGATACGTGCTATTTATTTTTTGTCTTGCTTTTTCTTTGGACTTAGCAACTTTCCTATATGTAGCAAACTACTAGATCAAGAGCTGCAATATATAAATGTTAAACTCTCTTTAAACATATCCGTAAGTAATACATTAGAAGTTTTAGTAGTAACAAATGTATATCAAGATATAAGTCAGAATTTGAACTAATGTCCATCCGAGAACAGGAATTAATAATGGTTGAAATGATGGCATGGGTTCATTAATTTTGTGTTTCTGGTTGAATGTTTGCCTCCTAGTTTATATTTGATTGTTGGACGGGCGGATCAACACGCGGTCGGTCGGTCGGTCAGTTTGACCGGGCAAGCCTCGAGCTTCGAATCTTCGAGCATTACAGCCTTCGAGCTCAACCATCAGCTATGCCACAATGCACAAAAGGAAAAGAAAGTCATTATTTCTAACTTAGATTAAGCACCAAAGCAAGAGGCAACTTAAAGAACTAAAACAAGGTACAACGGAGAACATAGCACGGAGCACATATTACACATAATACTAGTGGTGTGAACACAGAACATATTTCAAGTTTCAAGAGGTATTTTAAAAATTTCTTTAGAATACTTATAATGTATCCTTCCTAGCCCATGTTGGTTAACTCAACTTCAGTTGATTTTAGAGACAATTTCTTATTGTCACATCTCAATTTCATTTAGTTACCGTTTTGCTATATATAAGAGATATATATTTATGATATAAAATAAATATAGTTGTTGAAATTGACGTAATAATATTTTCTAATTGTTAAGTGTGGACCATATTGATTGTCTTACTTAGTTAACCAAACTTGTTTTAGTATATGTACGAATAGGTCACATTCCTTAATATTGTGTAGTGTGTAACTCCAATAATATATTGTCTCTATTATTTTCTTATTTTATGCATATTTTTATATAAAATACTATGTTATCGAAATTATTTACATGTAATTATTGCATTTATTTATTTTTTCACTTCAGAGCAAATAAATGCAATAATAAATTAAATTCTCTGTAGAAACGTGTACTTTCTTCTGAATCAAGTTGGTGCATAAGCTGTTTTGAAATTTATTAAATCTATTTTTCTACTTTAAATGCAAAATATAAACCTTTTCCTACAATTGCAGAATTATTTCCATAAACGATGCATCTCTTTCGACTTCTTTGTAATCATATATTTTGTTTTTATATTTTTTGTAAATATACAAAATAAAATATTTGTAAAAAACCGAAAACAATAATATGTACACCACTACACTCTGCTAACTAATGAATTAACTTTTAAGACCTAAATGTATATCCGCCGATAATCGATGCTCGAATCGATATTTTTGTGTTGATGTTTTCGATCATTACACTGATCGCTGATGAGTACGCACAGCACAGCCCTTTTACTGCTATCATTAATGGTAATGTATATGTATATACGCCTTAACTATAACGGTATTCAAGAAACATATGAAATAAAAGAAGATTCTTAGTTATTTAAATTCCCAGAATTTAAATTTAAGTGATTTTAAATATATTTAATGTATTTTTATATTATTTAATTTTTATAATGTTTAACTTTGAATGTTTTCTTTTATTGTTTTGATTACATAATATTAATTAGTGGTGACTGTTATGAGTATTGATTGCGCCTTTAAATACTGAGTACTTAATATTATCTAAATGTTTTTTCATTAATAATTATTACGTATAGTTTTTGATTACTCATTCTTTTGGTGACTAAGAATAAACGATGTGTAAAAGTTTTTTTATGTTTAACATGTTGCTTTTTTATTTGTGCGTTAAAAAGTAATATTATAGGATGCCTATTTTGTTCATGTCGATATCTGAATAATGAATTAGCAATTTGGTTTGAATTAGTTCAACAATTACGTTTGTTTCTTTGGGCTACAACATAATTAAAATCGCCTTAAATAATAAGTACAATATGACAAACCAAAGAAAGATATAGTTATTTGTGGATTTTCGTATATACTGCTAAACCGGAAATGCCAATAGGTAACTGATTTAAAGTAATTTTGAAATATATTCAATAATGAGGAGTATTATAGATACGATCTAATTGTTTTCTTTTTGTGACTTTTGTCTGCAGCACATTAGTAATTTTAGTAATTAAAAACATATATTGTTCCCGCATGTAGTAAACAATTTTATATTTCACGCACTAAATTATTACGGTAACTACGGTTTTTCTAGTAGTATCCTTTTCAGAGACACGAATCCCGTAATTTCATTACTCTTTATTTAACATGATTTTACTAAGCATGGTCCAGCCGTCCAGCAAAACGCAATAGTCCGCTTACCGTGTAGCAGGGTGCACGTTCTGCTGTGTGGTATGTTTTGTTTAGGAACACATTCATACTCATATACAGTTGACCGTGTCACTGTAGAACAAGGAATTACTATTATTTTCATTTCGTATATTATATTATATTCACAAAAATTAGTGCTTGTTGTAATGCAGACCACTTAAATCATTGCATTAGGCTAAAAATGCTTCATCTGTGCGCCTAAAATATATGCATCCTAATTATAAAATACTTTCGTTAGCTCCGTCAGTTCTATCTTTGATTTGCCTCACGTGTATAATATTATGAGGTTTGTCATTTAGCCATATTACTACAATAAACAATGCAATATCTTATTAAACAGATGAAGAAGAGTAATTAAAGAGCTATTTAAGTCGTTTTAGCATCAAGCGCCTATTTCCAAGGATAAGAAATAAAAGTACATTCCAGTATAAAAAACCATATGCTTGTACTTATTATATGTAGTTATTACATTTTTGTTATGCCAACTACAAGTATTATATATAAAATGTAATTTTCTTAGCTGAAAAGCTTTCGGTTTGAAAATAGTTTACTACCCTAATATGAATGAAATATATATAATGTCAACAATAGCATAGCGCATAGCTGTCCTAGATTCACTGTTAATTCCCGGGCACAAGAAGAAAAAGCATAAAATACTCGCAGTGTAGAATAAAATATGTTTCAGTTTTATATTTACCATTTACGGATACTGGTATGAGTGTGTACTAGTATTTTTCTGAAAGTAAAACAATAAATTTAAAATATGATTAATTTCATGCTTTTATAAAAATAGCACACGACAGAAGTGTTGTATATTTTTAAAATAAAAATGATACCAGTCTTTTATTCGATCTATTATCCTACTCGTAGACTTATTCATATCTTCGTTTCAATTCGAATTACATTTGTCTTCAAATATCGATAGAAATAATACACAATCAAATAAGCTTTAGTTTCGGATTATAAATACAATATATTTCTTTTATATACTCGTATATATATCTTAAAGAAATTCAATATATTATTAATTTAATTTCATGCTTGTATAGGAAAATATTGTTTTTTAGTATTTGCTTCAATTTTTTATCAATGGGTAATTTTCAATGTTACACACAATGTGCAAAAAAATAATAAAAGCACAATATATATTTAAAATTAATTTTATTCCGTGCACTTGAATGCTTATGAGTCATACTTGTCTTAACGTGTAAAATACAGATTAGTACTCATCTATGAGAACAAAATCGAAAATTTCAAAAAAAAAAAAATCGAATCCGCGTCTATACACTAGAATGTTCACATTTCTTGTTAGATTTATGGCAATTTATTATTAGAATTAAGTAAGCATAACAGGAAATTGATAAAATAATAAAACAATATAATATATTTCCAACTCGGATTGTGAATTACTCGTATCACAGCATATATTTTATTGAAAGTAAAACAATTTAAATTGTGAATAATTTTATGTCGTGTCTAGATTCTCATACATGGAAATAGACGAGAAGGTTTTGTAGTTTATTGTAGAATATACTTATACTGACCAGTGTGTTTCCCGACTCGTAATCAGCTCTTTCTGTGACGTCCTATCCATTGAGTAGTTTTGTTTTCTTAAAAATAGCGTGTGAGAAACTAATGCAGATAATTTCTACATTTTAATTATTCTACTAGCTTATCAAATATTATTTTAATTATAATCTTTTTTAATTAAATTATCTACAAAAACTAGGATGGTTATTACCGCTATGTTATGTATGCAGTTGAGGCTCTGTATGGAATATTGTATAATATGAACTACACCACTGCCCCTTATTATTATGTGATTATATTTTACAATCAGTGATTGGTAATTATATAAATAAATATTTGAAAATACTTTTGGTTATATTTAAGTTTTTTTAAAAGAATGTTGTACAAGACGTTATAGAGGTCGAAAGCGTTGATGCTTGATGCCAGGACTGTGTCTTCGGGTTCGATCCCCGGATCAGAGCTATATTTTCTGTAAACAATGAATTTGTAAATATTTTTTTTTTTTTATTTTTTATTTTGAACATTTGTGTACTTGCTAAATATAAATGTATTAAATGTACATATTTCATATACACACGAGTACATACAGTTTACCATAGTTACAATAACCATAAATATTTGTATAAAGCAGGAACTGAATATGAAAAGTAAAACAAGAAACATAGATCCCACTGAAAAGATGTCTCACAGGTGTAAAGACAGGTGTAAAAAGGGTATCAGATGTCATTGTCACAACCATTCAACTTTTAGGTGTAAATATTTATTACTCGCATTTTTACTTGATTTTTGCATTGGCATATTTTCACATTCCAAATAGTAAAATATATATTTTTTATTTTCTGATAAAAGTTTGTAAAAATATTTCCTGCCTTAACCCCAAATATGTATGGTTGTCAGTGTGGTTATGGATTAACCATCTCTTTTTGTTTTATTCAGTTATATGATGATGAGAGAGATAGAGTTTCTTTTACAGAGACTCAGCAAAACATTTCACATTAGTGTCCAGGGGTTGTTTACATAAAAACATGAAACTTTAAATATTATCACTTAGAGAAATATGTATATTTATTTTATATGTATATATATATCCCAACTTCTTAAGCTTCCTGTTGCAACTATATTCAGGGCCGGATTTAGAGGTGTGGAGGCCCCTACTTATTTTCCGAATAAATGGAATAATTTCTTTACGTCAAGTCTTTCAAAAATGTTTTGCTTTTCTCTCTATTGTGGAGGCCCCGGGGCAGTAGCCCCACCTGCCCACCTTCAAATCGGGGCCTTTACCTTTGTAATATTATTTACATTTTGGATTTATAGTAGTTTTTTTAATTTTCAAATAAAAATTGAACTTTATTACATAATAATATAAAATGAATGTAAAACTGGAAACATTTTTATTTCCTAGAGTAACAATATTGATAACAGAAAATGAAAAGTTTATTAATTCAAATATCCGCTCAGAGAAATTGTTGACAAAATTATTGAGTTGGAAAAATTGATTGTTGTCATTGGGAGTTCAATTATTATTTCTGCATTAATATAAAAAATCGTATGTGAAAAACTGTTATTATCTATGATTTTGAATAATTTTTGTCAATGCAATAATTTATATATCATACGATTTTTATTGAATTATTTGAATAGCTGCCTAGGTGCACAGGTACACAATCTGTTTTCTTTGTACATACTATCTTGTCAGTATTCGATATCTAATTGTTGTATATGTAAATTACGATGCTTTCGATGCTTCGCATGTAAGCAGTTATTTGAAATACAGAGCAAAGTGACTATTAACACATAAGTTACGTACGTTAAAATACATACAGAGTGTTTACTTGAGGATTTATCAATAAATACATGGCCAATCAAAAAAAACCGACCAAGTTCGATAGGCACCCACCGCCACTTTAAATCGTCATACCAAAATTATTTAAATATTTTCTCTGTAACTTCTGACACATTTTAAGTTGATATTTAAACTAATTTGAAATGGCACGATGAGATATGATCTTTTCAGAGTCTATTTTGGTAACAAAAAGTTACGGTTATACATTTTATTTAAATTGGAATTGCATACTTTTGTTTATTTGTTTGAAAGTTGGCTGAGTTTGCTTCGATCTGGAATCCCGATTCAAAATTAAATTAACCGGACGCATAGAATAATGCCAAGGTACGAGACGAGCATGTGTGTACTCTGAGTATGCCAGTAATTTAAAAGCTATTTTTGTACGACTCTTACTTTTGAATGAACTGTAGAACATACGAGTATAACTATTTATATAACTTTATTAGTAAAATAGTTATAAAAAAACATTAAGTTCGAGAGTTAGTGAACTAGCGGTTACTAGAAACTTCGCTACATTTAATTAATAATACTCATTCACTCATGTGAGAACTTGTATGGATAAGGTGGGGTACGAGGAAGAGAAGGAAGAGGGGATATTCTGATGTTCTAATGTTCTCATGTTCACATTATGTAGTATTTTAAATGCTAAAAGACTATTTTTGAATGCCATTAAATAAATATACTGAGGCCCATTATTCTGTCTACAGTTGTTATACAGAATACATAATGTTTCATTGTACGAGGATAATTCAGATATTGCCAACCTTTTTGTCACTTGTTTCTTTTTGAAAATTGCAAATATTTCTACTGGCATAGATGCACTTTTATTTTAATAAACGAACGATTCAATATTTGCTTTAGACCATCTGTTTTTTTATAGTATTGTTAATAGTAGGCATTCAAATACTATCAGATAAACCATTAAACTGTAAAAACAATGTATTAACAATATTCTCAGTTATCATATCACCTAGAAACTTTTGCTTGCATGTACTTGTTTAATAGAATCACATTTCTGCTCTTGTTTTCATATAGAAGAAAGCATTAAAACATTCAAATGTTTGAAAAAAATTATCTGTTTAAGAAAATACTTGCAAACTTTTCATATTTTATATAATTAATAAAAAATTACGTAAAATAAAATATTTTTCTATGAACTATTACCTGTGTTAGCTTCAATTAACTTAAAACTGTTGTATTTTTGTTTTTTTTTTATATATAGCGGTTTTAATTTAGTTCAATACGTCTTATCGAACTAAAGAATCTCATTTGAATTACCAAACACTGATATCTCAAGAACCGTGATACTTTGCCTTCATCATCTTTTTAAACATTTAACACCGTCTAGAGTGATAATTCACACACATATCTTATGCTTTCTTCTTTTTTCAATTCTGCCTTTCGTTGTACATACAGACTTCAGAGATAAATGCAACAAATTCGCAGTTTCCATGTTCAGTTATTGTTGCCACTGGAAACCCAACCCGGTAGTATTCTTGTGCTTCCATGCCGATAACCAGAATGTAATCAAGCGTCCTCGAGTAATGCGAGTATTTCTGTGTTATGTTGTAATAAAAGATGTGAATTAGAAGGAAGTTCGATTGACAGAAACTGGAGCCGGAGTTGTGTACACTTTATTGAATAGAGCACATAAAAAGCATTCTAACCGCAAGAATGCATACGGGCATCAGGGCGTGCTCTGATTCGTTGTCTACCGAGACATACTTACGAGTATACCCAGTGCATACCACACAGGAGACAACAAGACGCGTGTCATCTGATCTCTTATCAAAACGACTATATACTGAATTATATAACAATTATATTTTCATAACGTTGTTATTTACAGTTTTAAGTTTCTTCTTAAACAATTTCCTTTCTTTATTTGTGTTATGTAATATTCCTTGCAATAATTGCTGCCAGTACAATTGGGTATATATTGAAGTAACATTAAAAATATTAATGAAAAAATAGATACGTTGTTTTTTGAATTTTTATAAACTAATATAACTGAAACAGTCTGCTCATGCGCACTAACAATTTTTTTTTAATAATATTTTGATTTTATGACCGTGCGCATGCGGAATGTGCATGGCTATTGGCAGAAGCTTGCTTTCAGAACAGAAACATAAACGTATAAATGCGCATTTAGATAATGTAATTGTGGCAATAATTAGTTAATTTAAAATCTTGTCATTAATAATAAGATTTGAATAAATTGAGAAATTAACTGAACTGCTTTAAGATTAATTCTTGTAAACGTGTGTTTTCCGGATTTCACTACCTTAGCTTCCAAAGTAAAATATAAGAATAAGTTTTAATATCAAAGAAAAGTACAATGATACAAAAAGATAAGTGAAAAGTCTTTTGATAATTTAAAAGTATAATGTATTACTATAATTACATTAGGTACATATTCAGACTCATACAAACTACTTGTAATAATGCTTTCTTGTAATGTTCGCTATTTATTTTTGCGTGCTTTTAGTAGCTTGTGATAAAACGTATACAATACATTTTGTTGCGTGTTTCTTTGTTACTAACAACCTGTAATGAATCTAATTCTCAAACCTCCTTCTTTTGTTATTAAAATCGATTTTACTTCACACATGTGCTACAGTTTGACTATCACTGTGATACGAGTATAAAGGTATTAATATATCTCCAGCTTATTTCAAATCTTTATGTTGGGCCTCTGCCTCGGCGTGATCATAAATGGCCACTTTGTACACTAATCTACATTTACGTTATCATCCAAGTGGTAAGTTGTGGTAAATGCTTAGTGCCATGCTCGATGAGTTCATAGCGAGTGCACCAAGTGAAGTCAGGAGGTCGTCGCGAGGGGCGGAGCTGGGGATCAACCGCTCAATGCGTATTAGAAATAGCTCTTGATCTGTAATTGTGATTAACGAAACCCTGTTCATTTTGTTATTTCATTTAAAGCGTTTCGAAAAAAAAAGCGAATACTATTCAAAAGTATTTAAATACATACATACAAACAAATACGACACAATATATTATGATGTTGTTAAAAATTCTATAGTCACGGAACACGGCTCGACTACCAGTTTAGTTTCATTTGTGCTTTGTGTTTTCTCTCACTCGTATACACGTTTGTTCTCTCACTAACAACGCAGTTCCATTCTCGTTCAGTTCGGTCAGATTCGGGGCTAAGGTTTGCGACCAGTCGCCTCGTATGCTGAGGGCCTAAATCACTAATAAATCTGTATTAAAATATTCCGGATTATATTTGAATGACTAAATACGAATGCATATTACAACTCCTCTGGTCAGTGTCTTCACTATTCATCATCTCGCGTCTTAGGCATTCAAAATGAATTGATACGTAACGCTTCTTATTACGATGTTTGTTTGCATGCCTGTACGCGCTTAGAAAATTATTATGCCAAGTTTTACATATATGTAGATATATATATATATTATTATAGTTCTTATTATTTAACGTTTTATATTAAATAATTAGCAATATACAAGTTATTTCAAAATCTATTTTTTGAAAATACCAATAGTATATCATACTCGTACATGACATTAATCTAAATATTTCATGTTTATAGAAGAAAAGAATAATTTCTTTTGTACGTTAAAAATATGACATTTGGACATTTGAATTATTTTTATCTTTGAATTGTAATTAATTAATATCATAATTACTTTTGACTTGAAACATATTTTACATATTATTTGCATAAAATAATAAATTATATTATAATATTTAGAGTAGAAATTAATTAGCAAAAATATAAAATGCTAATTTGTTTTACAGTCAACATATTTTTTTGACTTAGTGTTCCTTAAATGCAATTCTGATTTTAACTCTTGTTTTTGTTGTTTTATCGCTGAAACGTTTAAATTTACTTGTAATACTTGTTCTTCAATTACTTTGCGTGTTTGTTATATATGCAGGGTTCTGTAGGTTTAGAAAAACATACAAAAGATAAAATACTAATAAACTTCTAATTTATTTCATGATTTTCTATATTTTAACAGTTTTTTCCAACATTATTGATTTCATATTACATAAATCGTACTGAATAGATTTATTTGTTGTGATATTATAATTTTAATTAAACCTATAAGAACAAATGTGTTTTATCAAGTCTAAGACATTCGTAAAACAAAAGGAAGTTTAGTATATAGGGGTCATTTATAAATTACAAATACACACTACGTCAGTAATTTACAAATACATATATAGCAAGTGAAATTATATACAAATACATGAATAGCGAGAAATTTGTTATGACGTAATTTATGGATGCCAACAGAGGTCGTTAGCTATTATTATTCATCATTAATTTTTGAAGTCATTATTAGAATTATTTTATTTATACGATTCTATATGAAAGTTTTTGCAGTAAAATATGATAAACAATATTTTTTCGCTATTTATTGGATTTATTATACCAAGTACAACACAGCCAATGAAGAATGTTGAATTTTACAATACCTACGTAACTTTTTAGTATGCGGAGTATGTTAAACTATCTTAGTAAACCTTATTATTTTTTAATACCTGTGGTCCAACTTTTTCAATTAAACAACTTTACGGAAGTTAAATAGACAAATCGAACATAATATTATCAATGTATGTAATAAGTGTATATAGCTGCTATATACCTAACTGAATATCTTTTTCATATCTTCTACTTCTAAACTGATAATGATGTATACTCGTATTTTCTAAGTAACTTTAATATAGCTGGTTCATTAAACAGTAAGACTGTAAGTTTTATTAATCGTTAAGTAAATGTCTTAATAATAGGTAACAAGAGCCAAAGTAGCCAAAATTCAAGTGTATTATTTTTTTCAATATTTCTAAATGTTTTTATATATTTTTTGTTAGTTCATGCAAAGGTAGGTGTACGCAAATCCTACATTTACATAGTGGTAACAATTCTTACCCGTAAATGTACAAAGAACAGATAGTGTAATCCTAAATGGTAGCTATAACATCTAAAATATGAATATACTTGTATATTCATGACCAATATTCTCGTGCATATACTAGACTACACCGCAGCCTTGATGGTTCTCTTTCTCCTCTTTGTTGACTTAAGATATTATGTACATATAACATACATCCAATATTTTCTCTATATTTTTCTTATGAATAATATTAAGTATTTGTTTACGCTGGACATATTCAAAGGCAAAGTATTTCTCTTGTATTTACTTTATTCTTTGTTTTATATTTACTTACTTTGTTTGTGTTTTATAATAACTGGAAATTAAATGAGGATTCGCATGTTTATACAACACAAAAGACACTCAAATGAATTCAAGACTGTCGGTATTGTAGTTATCTGTCGGCTGCTGAGTACGGAACTCCGATAAAAAGACAAACGAATAAATTTATTAAAAGATATAACTTTTTAAGACGATTGTATTAATATTACTTTAAGTTATTTAAAGGAGCAGACTTCAAAAATTGTCTTATTTAAATCTGTCAGAATCAGAGGTAAAAACTTATTACAAGATTTTATATAATGTAAAAAAGAAAATATTTATAATATGAAATATATATTTTTTTAATTTAAATAAGAAACAAACACAAGAAGTTCGATGCTTTTCACTTAGAGAGAGAAAATATTAACAATGAAATTATTATTGCATTGTGAAATTCACTGCGATATTCGTAAGCTCGAATAGTTCTCCACCGAACCGTTTCAGAATGATCACTCATTTGTCATCGTTATTATAATTGGCTGTAAGTTTGATGCTTGTGTTTGACAAATGAAATAGATTGTGCTGTCCTATTAACTACAATATTCCCGTAGTTACAATCAATACGGCAGTAATGTAGCCAATCACTGCTAACTATACTAAGTGCATGACGTCCAGTACTGCACTTAGTCTTGTGGGTGCCCTGTGCTGAAAAGTTGTCACAATTTACTGAGATGAGAATTTAAACCGGTGTCCAAGACTTAAGTCTTGTCAATATAATGGTTAATTCTCATTATTCATAACATAATTAAGTCATTATTCATATGAAGTAAGAATCAAATATTATTATAAAATTAAAAACGCGTGAAACTCAAGTTCAACATATATCTACAGTAGAGAAATCAGAAAAGTAATTGATGAATTAAGAATGTTTAAATTAATACTTCGCACTGCCGTGTTTTTAATATTTCTGTTTGACTTGGAGAATTTTGTTTTTATTATATTGTTTCGAATTCTTTTCGAGTTATTGACAGATTTGAATATCTGTTTCCAAACACATTTATGTCTGACGTTACATCAGGTACGTTTTACAACTTCTTAACTTGTTTATTATGATACGTCTTACCCGTCCGTCCGTGATAGACGTTGAATAAGAAATAGAAATACTCTTATCTAAATATTAAAACAAAGGACTAAATTAATAATGTTTTAACTTGACTGGCAGGGGCAGCATCTAATGCTAATGATCATTCTACCAGTAAAAGAACAGCTTCAACAAACTGGAACTTTTGTCTGCTTATCTTTTCGTTTTATAATCTCGAATCTTCATGTTTTTGTGCAATTTAATTAACCTAAAACGAAATGTTGTTTGCGAAATTATTGGAAAAATAAAAATGTACGATTGTATTTTCAGTATTTACGATTATTTAATAACTTATTTAAATATTTTTAAAATAGAATCACTTACTTGTAATTAAGTTTATTTTTATTATTATTGTAAAATAATAACTTGCCGGAAATAAGTTTTGTATTTAAATTCAAATTATTTGGTATTTTATAATTATGATTTCATTTTTTTTCATTGAAAAATAGGGAAAACTTTTATTAAAATAATATTTTTAATGAGAATGTTGTACGTGCAAACAAATGAAACAAGTAACTATTGCGGATTGCAATAAAAACTAAAAAAAGAACTGAAAAACTGAAAAACTGAAAAACTGCAATAGTACAGTGATATGAACAAACAAGATATCTAATATATGGGTAGCTATAAAACAGGGTGTTTCGGCATGCATAACCTATTATTTCTTTGAAACATTTTACATTAGAAATACATCACTACAAATTATACTGCCGCAAAATAGGTTCCAGATTATATCTGCCACAGGAGCGAGAACCGAACTACGCACCCGGGGAATTGTACCACCATAATAATTATTTATTAACAAATTATCAGATTAGCGATATTTTTTTTATTTTTATATGATGACAGTTTATATGGTGTCAAGGTCTCATATATGTAAACTAATGGAGCTTTACATTATCGCGCACTGCTGATTTACCATCTATTCGTTTAATTACCTAAAGTGGCTAATTGGATCTAATTATTTTATTAGATTGATTGACACTAACTAATTCAAACACAAGTAAAACAAATATTTGCAAAATTATCGTTTTTATCTAATTTTGTAATTGCAGTTGAGTTACGCAATGCGTAGTTGATTCTTTGTTTTTGAATGTACAGTAAATCTATCCGATTTCCGAACTTTTCTATCTCTAGCATCGGATCGGTGACAACTTAGTCCTTAGAATCTAGTCTGGAATTTAGGTCAACTTTATTTTAATAGATATTTATAGAAAGAAATTCACTAAGGCTTAAATATAACTAATCTTTATAAATTACCAATTATATTATAAGTGTTTTCTTCTTTTTTTTTTCTCTCTTTTCAAAGTAAAATGATGCTTATGCAATAAGTTTTTATTTAAGAAAAAACAGTTTCATTGATGAAACTCTGTACTTTTTCGCTCTATAAGTTTGATAGAGAGAGGATGTCTTGCGTTAAATTGTTTTTACTGGTGATAAATTGTCTTTGCTCAATCTTCGATAAAGTTTTCTTCTTTACAACAATTTTTTTTCTTCTTAATACTACGATATAAGAGAAGTTAAGTCATACATTCACGAATAAGATTTCTTTCAGAACTTTAATTCTTTTATACTCAGTAATTCATCTATACTGCCTAATTCTTATTTTTTTTATTATTTGTATGAATGTATGTATGTGTATGTACTTCACAAAACTTGTAAGCTATCAATTAATGGTTTTAGCTTTCATAACTTTTCGAATTTAATTTAAACATTGACTTGTGTGCAGTCGGCATGTAATGTCGTAATGTCTCTTGATATTAATCATTTTGAAATACGAACAGTAAAATTACAATTAAATGTGTTATTTATGATTGCACAAATCAACCACGAGGGTGTAAATATAATCAGTTCATAAATAGATAACATTGATTTTGTACTCAGTCAGAGTGAAATTATCACTGGAAAGAATTGAACTTGAATTAAATTTAACTTATGAACGTGTCGGGGCGTTTACGCAAGTAAACTTCTCCAAGTAAATTATGATACATCACCTATATTATTAAAGAACCTTATTGCTTGTACAGACCTGGACCTTGATGAGTGTTACATACGCCGCCGTTCTATAAACATAAAAAGTGAACATTTTCCTTCCACGTGTTCTATACTGGCGCCATGTGTTGTACATATGCGTTCTGTTCTTTGCACAAAAACTGATCAGTTTGGTTTACACTTATAAACTGATCAATTCTAAACATACATACTCATTGAAAGTCAGTGTGGTATATCATGGCTAAAGACAATCATGACTAGATACATTTCATTTTGCCAAAAACAATTCATTTCGATATAATGCAATTGTGACTAGATACTATTTATTTTGACGAAAGGCAATCAATTTCATCAAAAAAGGCAAAGGAGTTGCAATTGATTTAAAAAAGCTCACCTCACATGTGGTCTGTAATTTTCTACTAATTATTTTTGGTGGTCATAAACATTTCTCAGCGATTTACTATATTAATGATTTTTTGAAAGATGATACAGACTAAAATGAATTATTATTATTTTGTTATGCAGAAATAAATCGAGCATCTTTTTAGATGACTGGAACTCAAAGTGAGAATTATTAATAAAAGCGTCTAAATGTGAAAATAAGAAAACCTTATTTCTGTATTGGCCAGGTTATTTCTGTATGTTATGCATATTAAATTATTAAATACCATAGTACATTCTATTAAATATCTTACGCTATTCACTATAAAATGAAAACAAAATGTTTTATAAACTAATTAAAAAAAATTTAATTATATAAAATCAATTTCATTTTTGATTGAAATATAATATGATTTAACTTACCTTTTATGCACTATGGAAAACGTATATTTATTTATATCTTTATTATTGGAGACTATATAACCGGAAGCAAATGCAAATATTTATGAAAATAAAAATTTTCCTTTTAAATATTTTTTTCTTTTCTACCCTGTGCTTATAAGAAAGAAAGAGAAGGATATATTCAAAAATAGTTTGTCTGAAAGAGAAAGAGCTATGACAGTCTTCCACAATTCTGTATGCAAAACTTTGATCAGTTAAGGTTGCTTGGTTTTCTTGAATTGTGTCTGTCTACTTATGCCAGCAGTTCTGAAGAGTCTGCTAGTGTTCGTAAGTATGTGTTCAAGTACAATGTACATATGTGTTTCCTCATTCTTTGTGTGAAATTAGTACAATTCGTGGTAAATGTAGTTAAAACAGACCACAACATAATATATCTGTATACTGTACTCGTATACTCTACCAGTATACCACTATAAGGAACTCAACTCCATCTCAATGTACTCGTAAGACTAAAATAGTTGTTTAATTATGCAAAAGATAATTATAATTGTGCAATAATAATTATTTGCTTTTACGGAAATGTTTAATGCACAATTTTATTATTGTTATAAGTTTATTTTCTGGGTTTTGTTTAATATTCTGAAATGAATCTCTTAAGAAGACGCAAAGAGGTCAAAAATAATAAATATTACTACTTGAAGCAGTAGCGCTCTTTTTATACTAGAATTTAAAAGGTAATTGTGTCCCCACAGCTATTTTGTATATTGCTGGTTTGGGTTTTATACACACATCTGTATCTGTTCTCGTATAAATTTATCATGTATTGATGTAGCCCACATATATGAGACCACGACACATAATAACTGACGTTGTAGAAAATCGGCGGTGATAGGACTCAACATCGGAAATAGGCCAACAGTAAATAAATTAAATAAAGAAACAAATAATTAGGTGTATTTTTCATAGGATTTATTTCAAATCTAGATTAGGCTACGAATATACTAGTCACAAACATTTTTGAAAGCTATGAAACATACGCTAACTAAAATTTCACAGTTAGTGATCACAAGTTCTTGAAAAATTCGAGAATGGGATGAAATACAGTCTTATTGAAAGAAATTGAGATAAGGTTCTCTACCAATAAAGAACCTTAAAAATGCAATCCACTTTTAACCGGGGTATATTATACTTCTAAAATACTAGAAGTTTTCAAAGCTACCAACCGGCGTGTATTTTACGAATACAGGGCAAGAAGGGTAAGAAAATCATTAAAATGTCAGGAAACATAAAATAATTGTTTCCCCGTTTAAGTGATTGAATTGTCATCATTTTTTTGTATTTTCTCTTGGTTTTTTTTATAACCACAGTTTACTTCACTTTGCTAAGCTTGCTGAGTTTTCTTAATGTCCAAACTGAGTTTTGTTTTAGTGTGTGTGTGTGTGTGTGTGTGTGAGAGAGAGAGAGAGAGAGAGAGACTAAGTGGACATTCACTGCACTACTAAAACAAAATAAGTACAACAAGCATTCGGAAAACTACTCACAATTTTTTATCATTCAAAAAGTTCAACTTCTGTACTGATTAAATCATATTTTATAGATATTGTTAACATCATAGTAAATATACTAGTAATATACATAGAAAAAACATTGAAAATTGTTTTTATTCACTGCCCTCCATATTCTAGTATATGTTCCAGAATAATTGTAAGTTTTTTAGTTTCAAGAAATCAACAATTCTTTTTACTAGTTTTCATGATCGGCTCGAAGCAACGGTATATGTATATATGTTGCTGGTATATTAGGCTGGGGATGATCATTCTTGTTTACAGTATGTTAATGAATAGTTTGTTATGTATCCTAAAAAAATCACATAATCAGTGGCGTTACTAGACCAAGAATTGAGGGTTACCTTCGATATATTGTAAAATATATTGCAGTAGTAGGAGGCAGGCAAACCGTTAATCCAACATTGTGTTATTGTTTCCTATAAATAAAAAAGCGATAAAATATCTACGGCCCACTATTTTAGTTACAGACATATCCATCATTTATTATCACAAATGTTAAGCTCAAATAATGTTCCTCTCTTTTTTGTAATAAGTTGTAAATTAGGTCTAATGTATTTTTAATTTAAGACACCGCATCCCATCATAGCGACCCACTCTGTGCAATGTTTATGAGCTAGTATAAAACATTGATTACTTTTTTATAAAATTGTAAATGTGCTGCTGGTTTTTTAATTTTTTATAAAATTGTAAATGTGGTTTTTTTAATTTTTCTGCTTATGAATACAATTGTCTGTAAATACAAGCATCGAAAAGTTTTATTTTCATCATTCTATTTGCTTCATTGTTTTACTCAGTAACAGTGAGAACATCTGAAATTATAGATAACTTTATCTAGAATTAATATACAGATGTTCTATCCTTGATGATGTTGAATTAACAACTTGATTTTTAAAGTTTTCTTCTATATATTTTTTTTTTTCGGATAATTTTTATGTAAATGTAAATTTATGTTTCAAGTTCTACTTATTGTTTTTAAATCACTGTTATCACTGAGGTACAACGTCAATACGGTGACAGGAGCAGGAGCAGGATATGCTTTATCAGTTCAAAAATAGCTATTGCTGGCATTCAAATTGTTTCATTCATATTATTTGAAGCATGGCTAATAACTTGAATAGCATGTCTGGTTTTAGATGCTCAAAATACCGAAATTTTTAACTATTATGCGGATTATTATGTATTTTACACTGAATTTGAACAATAACATACATACAATTTATTTTTATAATAAAAAGAAGCCTACAGTTATTGAATCATGGATTTAAAAGCTTTGTCTTAAAATTGTCTGGTCTCTTGGTTTCCTACCAAATAAATATTAAACTTAAAGTAAACTAATAAAACATAGTAGATATTTTAAATCTACGAATCACCGTCACCTTAACAAAATCCTTATAAAGCCTTTTCAAATTAGAGTTGTTAAAATTCTGATAGTCCAGAGTCGAGGACAAATAATCTATAAAGTCTTATAGGCTGTAAACGTAAACGTACAAAACCTTCGATAATAATACACCTTAGCTAATGTACCTTAGCTGACCTTCTAATGTAAAACTGTATAAACTCATAACCTCATAGATGCATATGCATATATATAACATCTATGTAGTACGTATGTACGTATAAACTATGGTTTATGATATTTATTATTTTATTAAAGTTGGCTAAGCTGTTAGGGTGGGATCCATCCATTATTATGTTTTATTAAATTTAACGCCTAAATAAACCAAAACAATTAAAATAATCCTCCTACATTCTAATTTGTTTACACAAAATCAATAGGACCCAAAATGGAGTATATATATGTAGTGTGTGTGTGTGTGTAGGTATGTTATGTATGCATTAATAAAGAGCAATAAAATAGCGTAGTTAGAAGCGTAGACATTAGAAACTGTCAGTAAAATGTGAATAAAAGGTATTTGCAGAAACCAGAATACCATGTTACTTAATTAAAAATGCACTTTGACAGTTTTGGTTCCTCATTATTATTGTTCTGAGTTTAAGTATAGTAACAACCTGAAAGAGTTAGAAATTTGACAGTTTTTGTTGCGTTCTATGTATTATTCTATATATTGTAGCGCGGATCCGAGAATCGAACCATAAGACACAGTTGTCTGGTGTCACGCCAGCTATATTATTTACATTTTTATAAATGTATAAAAAGTTTTAGGAAACAAGTATTTATATAGTTTTAGGTATTACAAATATTTTCAACAGGTAAATAGTTGAATATATAAAACTACTCATAAAGAATGAACATATTTACTATAATGGCTATCTCTCAAGTAACCGAGCTGGTACCAATGAAGCAGTAGGTAACACTACGTTTATACATAAAACATTTACTATAAACTATTAGTTACGTTCAAAGCTACATACAGAATTCAACAGATCGCTACACTGTTAAACCTTTAATTTAAGGTAAATATCTATATTACCGACATGTGCTTTGCCGGTAACACTGAGATTTTTAGTATATTCTAGTGTAGTATACACTTAGAATATTCATTTGTAAATAATTATTTTAAAGCCTTTAAAAGAAATACGTATAAAGTCAAAGATATAGTTTAAGAGAGTTTGTTACAGACAAGTCTATTAATTAATTTGCCATATAAGAATTAGAAAATAATGACATGGATGTATAGTTTAACAGTTGAAAAAGAGTGTGAAGCTTGAGCCAACGACCGGCTTAAGCAAGGTTGTAACAGTAATGTTTGTGATGTTGGTATTTCTTTGACATATATCATTAGTGTTTAACTCAGTTTAACTATAATTGTAAAAAATGTAAATAGAATGGCAATGTTCCATTTTAATTTAAATTGTTATATTTAGATAATAGTAATAATTTTAGGTGAAGTGTCAAATAATAACAAATATTCGATATTAGATTCGCTTTATATTTTCAAACCTACTTTAACATGGTTGTAATTATTTATGTAATTGTAAGTTCCCATAAGTGCCTATGATGTTAATTATGATTTAGTGCAGAAAATCATTCATTTTGTTTATACTTAATTCAATTAACACTCAGTCTTTTTATTAAATAATATATTATCATAGTTTCGGTAAAGTAAATTGCTTTGCTGCACTTTTTATAATTTATAACCTCAAATTTATAAAAAGTTTGTTATGAATATTTATTATTACAGTATTATTTATTCTATATAATTATGTTATGTACTTTGTGTTTTGTGGGTAACATACAGTTTATTAGATTTAACGTTAATTTTTTTCATTTTATCTTCTACCTTAATTAAAAATTTGGATTTTTGCTGGTCAAACCCGCTTTGATTATTATTTTTAGGTTATATTTAGTCAGTTAATACATTATTTCATATAATAAATTATTGTACTTGTACTAAGTAACATAAATTTTAATAAGCTATTTATTTTTGTCAATATTTACGTAGTGGAATATATAATACTTTACGGATTCTCGTATATGGGTTCGTGCTTTTGTGAAATTCTTCGTTCTTAGCATAGCGCTTCAGATAAGGCTTACAGTTGCGAACTTCTTGTCGTACCTTAGTATCACCTTATGCTAATATTTTATGTGTAAATAGATAAATCTAGCAGTATGTGATTTTGTTTATTTCTCCATTTAAGGAATTATTGTATTACAAATACATTTTGAAATATAATAATACCCGTGAATTAAAATATTCAAAATTTGCAATATGTTTGTACTTACATATACATATTGGTACATAATTAAATACTTTAGTATCACATTAAGTATTAAAAATAAATAAATACAAACCTTAATTTTTTTAATTCTAACCTTTTATTTAATGTAATGACAATAGTATGAAATAAAATATAATCTCTAAAATGTAAATGTAAATACAAAGTGAACGTAATTTTCTGGTTTAGATAATTAATAAAACGCAAAAGGTAATAAAAAATAACAAACGTTTTGTAATTTTAAAAGGTTTCTTCTTTTGAGAGGTGTCGATTCATAACATCAAAAACTTTTTTTTAACTTTTAATTAATGATTCATAAAATACTTACTAAATTATAAATACTTTTAAATTGTTAAAATACTTTTTTCAGACGTCTTTCTTTTTCTGTTTTCTTATTCTTTGCTTTTGTTCTATTTATAATAAGCTGCCAGAATCTGCCTCGCGGTATTAAGTCCTATCCATTATTTGAATGATATTTTGTTTAAAAAATATATTAAAAATTCATTCATTTAATTTTAATTGTTTTATTAATTCCTTTTCATGTTGCTTTTTTTTTAATGATTTTTGATTGTTTTTTAATTTTTTTAGGTACAAAGTATCTGTACCACTCAAAATCTTTACAAAGAACAGTCTTCTTAATTAAAAATACGTAAAATTGTTTTTTAAAATTAATAACTAAATATAATAGTACACTAATTTAATATTACGTTAAGTATAATTTAATTTTATACATAAATATAAAATTCTACGAGTGATTGATGATGTTAGAAATAAACGAACGAACGCGAATTTAAAAGTATAAAATCTCTTATCAATTGATATGGTTAATGTGACGCATTCAACAAAAACCCTCTAGAAGTAAATTTAACTTTTTATAGTCACGTATATAAAATGAATCTAATTCATCGTTTTCTTCTGTTTCAGATTTTCTGATATACTGGTGGGCCCTTTACAATGCGCGCTCGGAATTCTTCATGACATGGACCCGTACTAACAGCAGACCCCCTACTACACACCGATCCCACAGCAAAGAATATAGTGTTTAGTGAAGTGATTTTAAATTTAAGATTACACTGGTTGTAGATTTATAAATGCAACTACTACAGCTCTGTGATTGTGACTGACAATGAACTTAATGTGGAACGCAATTGTGTTTTATAATATTTTAATTGCATAAACAACTGTTAATTATTAGCTGGTTATAAAATAAATCAAGAAATTGAATGTAATACCCGGAAATCGTAGTGCTCTCAGAGCACCATCCCCGTAGCCCATAGCCCATAGCATGGCCTCGTATTGCAGTTCCTGGGGCATGCTGCTCACTATTCTACTAGCAGTGCAAGCTTTAAGGACTACAGCTTTCGAGACTAGTTCGGGTGCTGGATCAGTTCCAGGCACGTATATGGACAAGATCGGTCTTGAGCAAAGTATAGCAGCAGTATTTAATAAAGTAGCCTATGGATCCACAACAACAAAAAGGAGTATTCCAGATGGAGTGTCCCTTCCAAGCATAACAACAGCTGCAACACCACTGTTGACTACATTTCGATATAGAGAGCGAGAGCCTCCGGAACACACAGATTCAGAGCCTTCTGGTCATGGATATGAGTTGGATCTCGAGCGTGATCACGCTCTTCCGACGTCTGCTCCGAATGCAGACATACTTAAGAGCAATAGTAATTCAATGTACCCAAATCCAAATAGACATCATAATATTGATCGAACAGGACATCGACAACATGGGGTGCCTTCCACGACTGTTGGGCAGCAGATACGGAAAGGTCCTCCGACCCCATCAATGTTTTCTCGAGACATGCCTTCTTATGCTCCTCCAGCGAGATCGTTTTTCACACCTCCATTACCTCCGGAATACTTGAATCCATTTGCGGATAAACCAACACTACGAGGAACAAATTCTGAAGGTGGCGCCGTTGGCAGCGGTTATGCGAACAGGAGACCCCTACCACCACCAAGCCTTATGCCAAATCACGAGCGAATACCTTTTAGACCACCAGAGCTAACTGGTCAAAGACTACCCGAAGTTCCTGCTCTAGAATCACCGACTTTAAACTCCCCAGATGGACAACGTAAAAAAGCTTTAAATACGCCGTCACACAAAATACAAGTAGAATTACCTGGACAAATGCATGGATCATTTGATGCAGGACGTGTGGACCCCAATGGCAACTTGACGGATTTTATGCCAAATGGAAGTAATTTACACTATCCTAGCATATCCAGAATTCTGTCAGGATCAAATGGGCGTAAAGAAGAAATTCCTGAAGTTCTACTACGAACGGTAACTGCAAGACCAAGTTTCTTACCACCTCCGCCTCCTGCATTATCGACTGTTGCTCCTCCAAAACAAGGTAGCCCAATACCAAAAGAAGATTCTTCATTACATGATTCATCAGAAAAAGTTCAAAACAGCTGGCACCAAACAAAAGGATCTGATGATAAAAAGTTGTTTGAATTAGAAATATTACCATCTGAAAATGATCAAGATTTATCCAGACAGGATGAACCTAAAACACAACCTAAAGTTCAGCCTAAACCGGCTTCAAAACCTCAAATTCCAACTGATCAGCCAACACCTGTAGAGTATTCTACTCAAATGATACAAAATTTAGCTAATGTAAATAATGATAGAGGCATGTATTCGTCAACCCCAAGACCGTCAGATCGTTCACCTCAAGGACCCCCATATGCTACGTGGGCCGTGGCATGGAATCTTCATATTTATTTAGCAGCTATTCTTTTCACCATTTTGGCTGTTTATTCAATATTCAAAATAATATGCTATGATAAACTGACTCATTTATTCAGTCAATCATATTTCATATGTCTTCATCTGACTCTAATATCGATTTGCTTAGCACGTATTTTCTATCTGTGCTACGATCCATACAATATACACAAAAGTTTTCATGTTTTTCTGGCAGAAGTTCTTTTAAATTTACCAGCCACCTTTCTGACTGTGTCGTTCGCCACTCTCATTTTGTTCCTTCTTCGGCGCAGCTTGAATTTAAAGAATAATCGCTATTCTGCGCTTGTACGTCCATTGACTGTGATAGTTGGCAGCTGTGTCCATGTTGGACTTTGTGTGACTTTGCACTACGTAGAAAGCTACGGAAAAACTCAACATCAACACCAACACCAGGCTGAACCTCGAGTGCTTGGACTAATTTGTCAGATCATATATATATTTGTTTGCCTTAGTCTTGGCCTTTTATATTTGTATGTTTACAGAATATTGAAAAGAATTTTAAGAAATAAATCACAAAATTATATTCATGGCTATCAAAATTTGTCTTATGCCATTCATATAACAATAGCAACAGCATTATTGTTCGTACTATTGGCTGCTTTACAAGTATACGGTGTGGTTGCTATGTCTTCGACACCCCATTTAGCACTGACGGAATTTAATTGGTTAGAATGGGGATACCAATTCTCTCTTCGATTAATTGAAGTTGGAGTGATAACTTTAATATCATGGGTAGCAGGACTTAGAACAGGCACTTCAAAAGCGCTGCAACGCGAAAAAGGGATGGAGCCACACAATGTATCAGGGTTCGCTCTCTTTCCCTGTACATCAAGTTCAAGTCAGGAGCACTTTGAGACAGATTATCCGGCAATATGCAATGCTAATACCAATCTTCACACGTACACATTGCGAACTGGAAAGCCAATATATGATGATAGTTTTGCTTTAAACTCCTTGGGAGGCGCTGAAGGAGCCCCAGTACCTCCAATGAGAGCAATGGATTTCCAGTTGAACACGCCAGGACCGGAAATAGGACGAAGCTATGAATCAGGTAGTGCTAGATCATCCACTCATAACGGTTTTCCTGAAAGAAATACTAATTTCCTAATGCAAAGTGAATTAGGACCGACAGCAAATGAATTTCTCAACACAAGTGGAACTGTTCCAGATCACTATGAAAACCCCGATTTTGAATTACGGGGAACTCCCAGAGAACATACGCCAGCTTCTGACAACTGTTATTCAGAGCCCGTGGATGTTGAGAGTTTAGAGCAACGTCCTGCTCACTATCAAGGGCAGTCCACACAAAATCTTGATTTCAAAAATTTTGAAAGGCCAAATTTTGACAGGCCTAGTTCTAAAAATGAATTCAGAGCATCAAAGAATCTGAAAAGTATTAAAAACGGTGGACATCATCTTGATAGAAGCTACGAGAATCCCGAACGTAGGAGTCAAGGTGCCGGGTCAACACATTCGTATGGATCGGTTCGCAACGGTGGGTCTTTCGAAAGACGCGGCGTTCGGAAAAGCGGAACTATGAGTAATATTGGTGCGGTTCACGGACGGGCAGGTGTTGTATTGAATGGTCCAGGAGCCCGTAGTTCTGGAGTGCAAACCCTTAGTTCATCGAGAACAGATCGTGACCGCACATCTGGACGTAACAAAAAGCAACCACAACCAATGGACCGTAGTCAAATTCCTGCTGGATATATGATGAAAGATTCTCCGTACGACGAAGAATATGCTTGTAATTACGAGCCTCCTTTT
The DNA here is from genome assembly GCA_963678705.1 of Panorpa germanica. NCBI lineage: Eukaryota > Metazoa > Arthropoda > Insecta > Mecoptera > Panorpidae > Panorpa > Panorpa germanica. The sequence goes on from OY783203.1 coordinate 46,247,847, forward strand.
CCTGAGAGACCACAGTTTGATAGGAAGCGATCCAATTTAGAAAATGATAGAAAGGAAAATTCTGGAGAGACAGATAATAATGGTAGTATGCTGGTGGCGGAACATGGTTTTGTTCGATTTAGAGCTCTCGATGAGATGGGTGGTTTGCGGGGCAGCCGAGGCAAAGAAAAACGATATAATACATAGTAGCAACTCACTCTGGCAGCTAACTGAAATTACCGACCTGTTGTCTGTAAGGGACCCATCACATTCCACGATCCTCGTGACTTTCTGCCAGCAGTGCTACCTGACTTGTAAATATCTGAACATTATTAAGGTACTTGCACATAGCAGGTCTAACCCTAGCGCGTCCGTTATTGCGCAATATCTAACTTTACTTGATTAGAGGACTATAGGACTGAATGCCTGTTGATTAAATATATTGTTAAAAAAACGTCCCTTATTATTACTAATCTAATGTATATCTAAGTATCTAGCATAATAATTTAATTAATATGTATTTAATTGTTTCCTTCCATTTAAATATATTTAATATATTGATGGAATTTAGCTGGAAACCAACACAAAACGGATATCGAATATTTTATTGGATATATATATATAGATATATAGGTATATATAGGTATATATATATATATATATATATATATATATATATATATATATATATATATATATATATATATATAATGCTATATTATATTATGTATATCATTAAATTATGTATATAATTTAATGACAATGATAAATTTACCTTAAATTAATTTTGAAAATAATATATTTTAGAAACGAATCGCCTCTAACCTTTTATAATAAAAATAACACGTTCAGTATGCTTACCCATTACCCATCAACACGATATTACACCTGATGGAATAAAATTTATACGGCAAGTGGTTAGTGTTGCTGTTAAAAAAGTAAATAACTTGCATATTATTTATATAGCAGAAAATGAAATTTAAATTTTATTGTGATTACATATGAGAAGGCATTTCATGGCAATTATATTTAACTATGTACTTTTAATCAAATTTTAAGGACAATACGAATTAGTAAGCAATAATGTAGTGCATTTATTTACGGGTTCAATTTAGTAAACACTACTTAAACAATGTTATGCCTAAAACATTATTATAAATAATTTTTTTTATTTTCGGTGTGGGTCCGAAGTTATTATGAGGCGTTACATATTTTTGAAACCCTATAAACTTTGAAATACTGCAACTCTATAGATTTATCGACTTAAATATAATATTAATATATTTTCAAAAATATCAGGATGTGTTCACAGCATGAAAATACGAATACTGCCTAAATGATCAATGTATAGTTTGTAAATTGTGATTTAGTTTATCTTAATTTTATCTTTTTCTATAGCTCTCTTAAAAAGTAATGACATTGTACTTAGTTTACATTACTACGTGTGTGCTCGTTTGAATCACTCTAATTTTTTTTACTAAAACAATTAAACACAATGCCCTAGCCCTACATGCAGCTACCACACGGTTTTTGTTGGGATGTTTAATTCCTTGTTAACGTGGATTGTGATTATTTATACTAAGATTCCATGCGAACTTAAAAGCCGATATTTGATTTTTTCTATTAAAATTAAAAAAAGATTACTATTTGTATATTAAATTTAGTATTCTTTGAATCTACTTTTTAACAAAATATGGTTATTTTTGATCTCTTGGAATCTCGGCAATAATAAAATATTTAATAAAATTTATAATTAATTTAGTAAATATATATTTTTCTTATAAAAATTGTAATATAGTAGCACATAGAAATGAATAGGATAGATTAACAAAACGTAACGTAATACGTGTACGTAATAATTTATAAAACTTAAAACCAGATGTCACATTATTTGCACAACAAAAATCCACAAGCGCTGGTGCTGATTAAAGAACTACAAGTTCAAATCGAGAACGTTTTGTGTTTTTTTTTGTGTCGGTTTCCACAAGTTCGAAAGCGAAGTCAATACACTTTGGACTAGCCATTGAATATGCTCACTAAAATATCCATTTACGCTGTCTATTATAATTGATAGATTGGCGTTCAGTTCTCATGATTAAAATATTTGTGCACGTACATGTTAATCAGACCACTTATTTATTTAAAATATCAAAAAAAAAATAACATAGTCGGCATTTAAAAATAGTAATTTTTCATTTTTGTGGGATTTGTTGTAAAGTATCGTTTTCAATGGAACAATAGAATCACAATACATATATTATGTGCATATTAGTACGTATGTTAAATTAATAAAAAATAATTCAAATTTGTAATCATAAACGGCAGCTTAAGAAGTATCCATTGCAAACGATGACTAGACTGAAAATAAATATGTAAAAATCTGTTATAATCATTATGATAAGTTGTGAAGCGGGGCCCACAATCCGCGTCTTACAGTATTACAACGTAACCAGTATTTATAAACATTATTATTTTAGAATTAATTTTTATATACGTTTAATTTTAAAACTATATATTTTTGTTAAATCAGTGAAGTTTATAATTTATATCTTGTGACGCATTCCCATTTTTATAAGACTGTCAGCCTCTTCGTGTGGTTCATGCCTACATGCCTACCACCCCTAGTACGAGTACAACATCACGTTGTTGACTACTGACTACATAGATTCATATAGTAACTCTTACAGATGCCCGCCCAGGGATTTGAGATTATAATACTCTGTTTTAGCCGCTCTCCGAACCCCTTCTGACTTGTTCTTATTTGTCGCCAGTGGCACTAGAAATGTAAAGCTGCTGGGGAGGGCTTGCACAAAGTGGAAGGAGTTCTGAGGGTGGCTCATAGTAATGGTTGTGTAAAAGATATCCTAGGACAGTGTTCACTCGATGTTATCAGAACAGATTGAATTTTAAAGTATATTTTTATTTTTATATTTGTTTTTACTGTACTGATATTATCGATCATTGCACTTTATCTAAACCGTTATCAATGTTCCTTTTTTCCGTTTAACGGCGTTGTACTTATATTGCTGCGAAAACTGCCCATGACAAAATTATCCGCTTTTACTTTTACAGTAGTCTAAGCACCTCAGTGTATATATTTCTCATAATTTTAAGCAAGTAGAATAATTTCGAATATTTTAAGAAAAAAGATAACTTAATCAATGATATTATATATATATATATAAAAAAATGTTTGGCGAATGTGCGGCGACATGTGTGTGTGCCTCGAACAGCTGTACATGTTTCAAAACATTTTGGGTTCTGATTATTTTATTGTAATCAACGACGAAGTTAATTTAAGTATAATTATTTTTTGTAAATGTACAAACACAATGTGTATATTAAATAATTATAAAAACCATATAAAATAAAATGTTTTATTTGTGTAACGGTGTAATTTGTGTAAAATTTCTTTTTAGGTTCAAATGGTCCAAAACGCCTTTTTTATATTAGCAGTAATTTGTTTGAGACCAGTAGGTATGATAAAAATAAATTCACATATGTAAAACGCAGTACTCAAAGTTGGTTTTCTTCAAAGCTTCAAGGGTTCGGCACATGATATCTTTTAATTTAAAAAATGTAGAAAATAACTAAACATAAGGGTGTAGAATATTGAAAAATTACTGTGAAAAAAGTATATATTTGTTATAAATTAAAATAGATACTAGTCCTTGGAAATTAATAAACATTACAATTAGAGTATTTTATAATTTAAAAGAAAGAAATTAACTCATTCTATCTTATAATATTTTAATGGTTTATAAAGAAAGTTACATTCGTACAAAAATGTAATATGTTCTTGCTAAAGCATATGGCAAATGAGCACCATCTATTGCAGAGTAGGGAAACATTCTATCTAAAATATTTATAAATCCCATTATTTGTATTAATGAATGATGGTTTAAAGAGTGTGATGCCTAATTTCTATAAGGAATGATTTGATATGTGTCTATATGAGGGTTTAAATTGAAAAAATCTAGTTGTTACATCTTTCTGCCAAAACACATTGTTTGAGTACTGCTTTGAAGATGCATATTTAAAAATATTCATTTTTTTAATTAAATTTCTATATATCTATATCATAGGCTCGATTATCAATTAACAGCAAACTGATTCATTCACGACTCACATATATATAAAAATTATATTAATACAGACAATCAAATCTGCGTGAAGAAATTAAGAAACATATCCCTCTATAAACTCATGAATTATTTAACATAATCTTTAACGTTACGTTTTATTATTTACCGAAATTAAACATAATTCTGTTACATAGTCATTACTAATACATTAATTTAATATGTAACATTATTTAATCTTGCTTAAAAAGTTTTATTAACGACAGAAAATATAAGTTTACTTTTTAACCTTATATTTTTTAACCAAAAATTTGTTATGTAACACGTAAACTTTTTTATGTTTATTAAACTTTAAATATATGTAACTGTGTTTAACGGGTAATACTCATACATTTTTTTATATATGCATATAGTTATATCTGTACATTTTCCAAAGTATTTAAATAAAATTAGTTTATGTTTTATTGGAAATATTTATTGAACTTATAAAAATAATTCTTATTTTTATTAGAATGGAATATACTAATAACCTTTGACCTTATATAAAAAATGTATTTAAGTGAAACTCTTGTCATACACCTAAAATTCCCTCACAACTTTACCAAAATTCCCGTTTCTTAAGTGATAATCTTTATTATATTAGGTAGACCACATATAAAAATAAGTTTCTTGCCAATGAGGTAAGTACATGAGCAAAGGACCTACTAAATTGTTCGCTAGAGGAATGTTTCTACCTAGAGCACTTAGGAATGCTTGCAAGCGCTTCTTAGTATATCTATCAAAGAACGGTGATCGCAACAAATACAAAAGTAAAGAAACACATCTTCGTGACAATTCCAGACGATATCTTCTAGATAAGCATCCTGGATTATTCTTTTGAGCTGTGTAGAACATGTGTAAACTAAAATTATAAATATAAAAATTAAATATAAATATTTCATAAAGATAGGTTCTTTTTATAAACAATTCAAAATATTTTCCAAAGTACCTAGTTATGTCTATTCCAAGCGTTAACAGCCATGATTTCCACGCTCTACTTCCAAAGCAAGCCATTGCGCCCAAATGAATGATTGGTTTCAAAACATACAGTGTTTCAGCAACAGCTAAAGATGGATTACCCGTATCTAGTTTTACTGTATTAGATATTATTGGTGGTTTCCAGTTTCTTAAAAATAAATTATAGATAATTATGTAATTAGTTGGAAGATTTTTTTAACCCTTATCTGAACTACCTTAAACATTTTGGAGGAGCGGCCTCTATTTTTCTTAAAACTCTGTTTGATCTTTTTAAAGTTATAGATAAAGATGCCTGTGAATTCTGATTTCCTTCTTCTAGTACAGGAATTTTACTATTTTCGACAGCTTTCTTTCTTTGAAGAAATGGAATTGGTGGAGATTGTACCACCTCTACTTTATAATGATACAATAAAATGAGGCGACCAATACATCTAAATACATACAAAATAAATAGATAGTTTTAAATACCATAATAAAAATATAAAGTATTATAACATTTTTTTTTCAATTTACTTAAATAATTGTAATATGACAACAAAACTCCATTTTCCGACATGTCCCCAAAGCTGTTTTGCTGATAACTCAATAAACACTTCGCAGTACTCTAATGTAGTCAACCATAGTTTTAGAGTATTTGCTGTTTCGTCCGGGATGTCCACTTGCAATGATTTTCTGATAATTGTATCATTGAACAATACAAGCAGATTTGATAAGGAATAAACTAATTCAGTAACTACATTTGAAGTATAAATTCTACCTGAAAGAGTTAATAAGTATTTTATGTATAATTTAAGAAATATGTAAGCTTCAAAAAATTCTCATGGTAACAAATATTCGTAGAAAGAATTATCATATACAATAAGACAAACAGAAAATATTGATTCACATTCTTCGCTGATAATTTAATAGACAACACAATAGACCTATGTTCAACCTACCTGTTATAAAATAAGATACCCATTTCACTGTTGATTCTACATCTCCAACAAATTGGGGATTAGAGCTAACCCATTTTTTATAACTTATATATAATTCTGGCAGTGTAAATAGAAGTGACATTTTTTATTATGGTAATTATTGGAAATAGCAACGAATGGCTAAAAAGTTCATATTTAACATAAACTTAATGTTATTTTATTGCTTATGCTCTAGTAAATAATATTATTAGCTATATATATTCGTCTATTCACAATTAGTCTGTATTTACAAAAATTATTTTGACGTTTGAATAATCATCTGCACTTATTATTTGCCATATTGAATTAACTAGACCAGTGATAATATATCGACATATTACGCAGTAGTATATTTCATTCTAAATTTCAAGAGATGGCACTGTACAGGAATAGAATTTGAAAAAAAATCTTATATTATAATGTCCGAGGTGTATGTTAATTTTCTTATATGTTTATATTCTTATTCTTATAAAAGCTAGTAATTGATATAAAAATAGAACTGATTGAAATGCTGGTATGGAAATATGTAATTTGATTTTTTAAATCAATTATTGTGAAAGTAATTTGTTTTTCTTTTAGTTTCCATTATAAAAGTGTGTTCAGCTAACATATATGATTCATTCATTATCTGTAATCGAAAATAATAAAGTAAAATAGTGTTAACGTCCAATGAAACAGATCTCAGCCGAATCGTTTCTTGACAACAGATTGTATTACACGTTGCCAAATTCGTTCACTTCCATAAATCATAATTAAAATGCATATACATAATAATATTAACACTGTATGTTGTCTACGTCCAAAATATTCTTAATAAATGAACAATAAAGATTATACAGTTTGATTTCCTTTTGTAATCCTTTAATATTATAACTTTAAGTAGAAAACATATTGTGAAATAATTAACTAACATTTTCTTTTAATTTGCAAATAAATTAAATAGTAGAGATAGTGTAATTTAAAAATTAATTGATATACATTCATTGTATGTTGAAAGAACTGTGTAATCTTCTTCAGTTTTAATGTAAATGTACAACCTAATACAATAGAGTTACATTTCATAATTTTATATGTTTTTAACGCAATATTTTTACTAAGGAAGAGTAATATAAAAGTTTTATGAAATTTGTCTCATACCCCACCTCTGGTTTATAATGTAAAATCGAATTATTACAATTCGCATATCATACATTTATTTTAATTTTAAATGATTATTGTAATAATAATTATGATTCTAGTTTATTATGTAAGCATTTATTATTTATATTATGACATTGAATAAAATAGTTTATTTGTACATATGTGTTTTAAATTTAAATGTAATTCAGGAAACATTGAAACTATATTTAATTATTATTATTTAAAATTAATAATTAACCATATTTAATAATTAGTTAGCTTAAATCTAAACTAAGACGCCATCTGCTAAGCAATAGCTACACCAGGATAGTTCTGAATTTCTTTAAAAGAATGCGCTGCATCAGTCGTGTAATAAACCGCCTGATCGTTATACTACTATAAATACACAAAGGTAGTTGCATTCTAAAATTAATTCTTTGCTAGAATTTAAAAGACATAGGTTTTATCAATTTCAACAAGAGTTTAATCTTCTTTAATTCAGAAAACGTTGATTCATAAAACTATATTTAATTATTACTATTATTTTTTAAAATTATTAATTAACACTATTTAATAATTACTTAACTCAAATTCAAACCAAGCTGCCATCTACTAAGCAATAGCTATAACAAGGACAGTTATGGATTTCTTTAAAAGAATGTGCTGCAGCAGTCGTTGTATAAACCGCCTGATCGTTACACTACTATAAATACACAAATAGAATTGCATTCTAAAATTAATACCTTGGTAGAATTAAAAATACAAAGGTTTTATCAATTTCAGCAAGAGTATAAACCATCTTTCATTTCAAGGAAAGCAGAAAATATCATGGACACTTTTTATAAAAACAAAAAAAATTACATTTCTTTAAAATTCTTGATGCAGTTATGTTCGCTATGAGTTAAAAGAAAGAACTGCTTCATTACTTTTTAAATAACTTCGCGTGTCTGGCTTTTACGCGACTTTTTTAAAATTCATGGACTTTTTTTCTAATTTTTTTTAAAGATACCTTGAAATATTTTGATGCGGTTATGTTCGTTAGGCTTTAAAATTAAGAACTGCTTCATTACTTTTTAAATACCTACGCGTGTCTGGCTTTTATGCAATTTTTTTTAAACTCATGAACTTTTTGTTTTTAATTTTTTTTTTTCAATTTCTTGAAATATTTTGATGCAGTTATGTTCATTAGGCTTTACAATAAATAACTGCTTCATTACTTTTTAAATAACTAAGCGTGTCTGACTTTTACGCGACTTTTTTAAAATTCATGGACTTCTTTTTCTAAATTTTTTTTCTTGATTCCTTGAAATATTTTGATGCAGTTACGTTCGTTAGGCTTTAAAATAAAGAACTGCTTCATTACTTTTTAAATATCTACGCGTGTCTGGCATTTATGCAATTTTTTTAAAACTCATGGACTTTTTGATTTTAATTTTTTTTTTTCGATTTCTTGAAATATTTTGATGCAGTTATGTTCGTTAGGCTTTAAAATAAAGAACTGCTTCATTACTTTTTAAATAACTAAGCGTGTCTGACTTTTACGCGACTTTTTTAAAATTCATGGACTTCTTTTTCTAAATTTTTTTTCTTGATTTCTTGAAATATTTTGATGCAGTTACGTTCGTTAGGCTTTAAAATAAAGAACTGCTTCATTACTTTTTAAATAACTAAGCGTGTCTGGCTTTTATGCAACTTTTTTAAAACTCATGGACATTTTGTTTTTAATTTTTTTTCTTGATTTCTTGAAATATTTTGATGCAGTTACGTTCGTTAGGCTTTAAAATAAAGAACTGCTTCATTACTTTTTAAATATCTACGCGTGTCTGGCATTTATGCAATTTTTTTAAAACTCATGGACTTTTTGATTTTAATTTTTTTTTTTCGATTTCTTGAAATATTTTGATGCAGTTATGTTCGTTAGGCTTTACAATAAATAACTGCTTCATTACTTTTTAAATAACTAAGCGTCTCTGACTTTTACGCGACTTTTTTAAAATTCATGGACTTCTTTTTCTAAATTTTTTTTCTTGATTTCTTGAAATATTTTGATGCAGTTACGTTCGTTAGGCTTTAAAATAAAGAACTGCTTCATTACTTTTTAAATAACTAAGCGTGTCTGGCTTTTATGCAACTTTTTTAAAATTCATGGACTTTTTTTTCTAAATTTTTTTTTCTTGATTCTTTAAAATATTTTGATGCAGTTATGTTCCTTAGGCTTTAAGATAAAGGACTGCTGCATTACTTTTTAAATATCGACGCGTATCTGGCTTTTAAGCGACCTTTTTTTAATTCATGGACCTTTTTTCCTAAAACTAAAATATTTATATTTTTGAAAAATGATTTGTGTTTTCTGACGTAGTTTTTTATGCTGATTCCAAAATTGAAGTCCATTTTTAATTATCTGTTATAGTTTTCGAATAATCTGTGTGTAAAGTTTTTGACTATTTTTTAATTTAAAATGCTTATATCTCGCAAACCAAAAGACTTACATAAAAATGAATTCCAGATTTGAAATCAGCATTCAAAACTACATTAAAAACCATTAAAAAATCAACAAATTTTTTTCATCAATTTTTAAGAAAAGTAAGAAGACTATACTCTTCTTACTTTTCACAAAGAACACTTTTTCTATTTTGGCACATGATACATCTTTTCTAACGTAGTTTTTTACGCTGATTCCAAAATTGAAGTCCATTTTTAATTATCTGTTATAGTTTTCGAATAATCTGTGTGTAAAGTTTTTGACTATTTTTTAATTTAAAATGCTTATATCTCGCAAACCAAAAGACTTACATAAAAATGAATTCCAGATTTTAAATCAGCATTCAAAACTACATTAAAAACCATTAAAAAATCAACAAATTTTTTTCATCAATTTTTAAGAAAAGTAAGAAGACTATACTCTTCTTACTTTTCACAAAAAACACTTTTTCTATTTTGGCACATGATACATCTTTTCTAACGTAGTTTTTTACGCTGATTCCAAAATTGAAAACCATTTTTAATTATCTCTTACCGTTTTCGAATAAACAGCGTTTTAAAATATTTATTTTTACTTTTTTATTGTTTACTCTAAAGCCAGTAAAGGACAAATATTTCAATTAAAATTGAACAGTTCTTTATTTTAAAGCCTAAGGAACGTAACTACATCAAAATATTTCAAGAAATAAAAAAAAAATTTAGAAGAAAAAGTCCATGAATTTTAAAAAAGTCGCATAAAAGCCAAACACACTTAGTTATTTAAAAAGTAATGAAGCAGTTCTTTATTTTAAAGCCTAAGGAACATAACTGCATCAAAATATTTCAAGAAATCAAAAAAAAATTTTAGAGAAAAAATGTCCATGAATTTTGAAAAAGTTGTATAAAAGCCAGACACGCGTAGATATTTAAAAAGTAATGAAACAGTTCTTTATTTTAAAGCCTAACGAACATAACTGCATCAAAATATTTCAAGGAATCAAGAAAAAAAAATTAGAAAAAAAAGTCCATGAATTTCAAAAAAGTGGCATAAAACTCAGACACGCTTAGTTATTTAAAAAGTAATGAAGCAGTTCTTTATTTTAAAGCCTAAGGAACATAACTGCATCAAAATATTTCAAGAAATCAAAAAAAATTTTAGAAAAAAAATGTCCATGAATTTTGAAAAAGTTGTATAAAAGCCAGACACGCGTAGATATTTAAAAAGTAATGAAGCAGTTCTTTATTTTAAAGCCTAACGAACATAACTGCATTAAAATATTTCAAGGAATCAAAAAAAAAAAATTAGAAAAAAAGTCCATGAATTTCAAAAAAGTTGCATAAAACTCAGACACGCTTAGTTATTTAAAAAGTAATGAAGCAGTTCTTTATTTTAAAGCCTAACGAACGTAACTGCATCAAAATATTTCAAGAAATCAAGATAAAAAATTTAGAAAAAGAAGTCCATGAATTTTAAAAAAGTCGCGTAAAAGTCAGACACGCTTAGTTATTTAAAAAGTAATGAAGCAGTTATTTATTGTAAAGCCTAACGAACATAACTGCATCAAAATGTTTCAAGAAATCGAAAAAAAAAAATTAAAAACAAAAAGTCCATGAGTTTTAAAAAAATTGCATAAAAGGCAGACACGCGTAGGTATTTAAAAAGTAATGAAGCAGTTCTTTATTTTAAAGCCTAACGAACGTAACTGCATCAAAATATTTCAAGAAATCGAAAAAAAAAAATTAAAAACAAAAAGTCCATGAGTTTTAAAAAAGTTGCATAAAAGCCAGACACGCGTAGATATTTAAAAAGTAATGAAGCAGTTCTTTATTTTAAAGCCTAACGAACGTAACTGCATCAAAATATTTCAAGAAATCAAGAAAAAAAATTTAGAAAAAGAAGTCCATGAATTTTAAAAAAGTCGCGTAAAAGTCAGACACGCTTAGTTATTTAAAAAGTAATGAAGCAGTTCTTTATTTTAAAGCCTAACGAACATAACTGCATCAAAATATTTCATGGAATCAAAAAAAAAATTAAAAACAAAAAGTCCATGAGTTTTAAAAAAATTGCATAAAAGTCAGACACGCTTAGTTATTTAAAAAGTAATGAAGCAGTTCTTTATTTTAAAGCCTAACGAACGTAACTGCATCAAAATATTTCAAGAAATCAAGAAAAAAAATTTAGAAAAAGAAGTCCATGAATTTTAAAAAAGTCGCGTAAAAGTCAGACACGCTTAGTTATTTAAAAAGTAATGAAGCAGTTCTTTATTTTAAAGCCTAACGAACATAACTGCATCAAAATATTTCATGGAATCAAAAAAAAATTTTAGAAAAAAAGTCCATAAACTTTAAAAAAGTTGCATAAAAGCCAGATGCGCGTAGATATTTTAAATTTAATGAAACAGTTTATCAATTTAACCTGCAGCGTATATATCTCAATTAAAAAATTACCCCATTTAAATTAAATATATATTATTAGAAAAAATCAAGCACATAACTCACACTCGTTGTGTTGCAACGGGTCGAACAGCTAGTATTTGATATAAAAAATAATTGTCATTTCTCAGTGCTATATTAACAATTTTGTTTGGGTTTTGTCCTTTTCTCGGCTATGAATAGAACACATAAATAAAATTCACTCTCTATATAATAAATAAATCTGCAAAAATGCACACTTATTATATAACTTATATAATCTTATATATATATATTTATAATATCTAATAACTTATATCTGTCATCGCTCTGATGCAATAAGTTTAAAAACAAACAACGTGATTAATGTTGGTAATTAAAAGTAACACGAATTATAAATAAAAAGGCAAAGAAATACTCTGTGATTAATATACATGGCGAAAAAATTGTTCTGTCTACCAAAACATAAAAAAAAATACAAGAAAATTTAAATAAATAAAACTGTTTTAAAATTGCTTAAGATAATGCGGTTGCAAATAAATTAAACTAATTGATTTAGAGTTTTGATGCAATACTATTGTCAATATATCTGTTACATTAATTTGTTAAACAGATAGCGCTTAAGCGAATAAGGCATATCGTCTACTATTATTCTATTCATATTTAATTTGCTATGCATGAATCCGTTGATAGGAATTATAAAGAGTTCTTATAAAATGAAATAAAAGTATTTCAAGATCTGAACTTCTTAGCGACGACATCTATTGAACAGCAGCCTAAAATATTTATTTTTCGTTATACAGATGGCATATTAATTTATTGCTCCAAGACTATATGCAATACAATTTACACTGTTTGTTGCAAATACAAATGCACAAAGTGTTTAAAAAAGGTCCTTAAACTTGAACTGATCGTTAAATAAAATCCAATAAATTATCTAATTAAACAGTTCTATCATCTTAAAATAAACGGTCCATATAAATATGATTTTAATTTTAAAAAAGTACTGTGAAATAGATATTTTTACTGGATTAATTCTATAATAAAAATGAAATAAATAAAATGAAATAAAAATGAACGTGGCTGTTGGTTGTGATTACGTAATTTTAATATGAGTCAACATTTAATCATTAAATAAATGCATCAAATGTGTACTACAAACATTATACATAATTATTTATACATTTTTAATATATTAAATAACAATATTTATAAATTTAAAATTTTATACTAATAAAACAATAAATATTACAATATATATACACAAATAAAGCATTGATAACAATATATACTATTATATATAGATGTAGTAAATACAAACCACTTAAGCAAAATTGGGTTAAATATAATAACATGAGTTTCATTGAAAGAATATACGTGCGCTATTAAAATTGTAATAGAGTAGTTCAAATTCCTGCAAAAGAAAGGATGTTTTTATCAAATTTACTGAATACTTGTAGCATTATAAATAATGTTATATACCTGCTGAAACATTACAAGTCTTTTTTCAGTTAAAGCAAGTGTTTGTTGAAGCTTGTCATCATCTTTATTAGCCAGTTGTCTTTGTTGATATAAGGACTGCTTCTGCTGATTATATTTTAAACGAACGGATTGAAACCAATGTAATGAATCAAGCTCAGCATTTTGATTTAGTAGCTTTAATATATACGCAAGTCCTAAAATATATATACAAAAAAATGAAACTGTGATAGTGTTTAAAAATTATAATTAATTTATATTAAAATGTATACCCATTGCAAAACCATCGTCAGTGAATGCAGCCCCAGATTTATCTTTCTTAGTCATTTTATCTTTGGACGTTATTAGATATTCAATAAAATTAATGGTTAATGGCGGTACAATAATATAAAAATTCTTCAAATGCATATTTTTGGGATTTCGAAATACAGGAGCAAATACATCTACCAATAACTGAAAAAAGAAAACATTAAATTGTATAACATAAATTAATGCCACTTAGAAATTGAAAAGTTATTTACTTTAAAATATTCAGTTCCTTCAGCAAAATTAACCGCTAGATTCTTTACATCATGCTCCAAATTTCGAGCCGCTTCACTTGTAGGTGCGGATAATTCATCGCTAGCACATAACTCTTCGAATGTCAAATTTTCGTTCAGCGAAGGTAAAAATACACTTGCATTTGAACAGCAATGCAACCCTCCTGAACGAATCATCCTAACATAGCCCATAGCATTTCCTAATGGAAAAAATTATAGTTTTATTTTCCAAAAAAAAAACATTGAATTGAATGAAAAAAATTAAGATGCATATAGCGAATAAGTATTTATTAAAATAGTAAAATTTATATAAAATTACCTATATGACTAATTTGAAGTCTGAACAGGTCTAAGTAACTCTGATTTGATTTAGATAATCCTAGTTTCCGAATAGCTTTATTAAATGCATCTGCTCGATCATAGCTATAACAAGGATCAGTTTCTGTTTTATGTTCTCGAAAATATCTCATATCCTTTAACAACCGTGACTTTATTTGTTCGTCGTACATAAATTGCGAAAATATGTAAAATTTGTTACGAAGAAATTGGTAAGTAAAATTGACCTAAAACATACATTTTTATAATAAAATCTTGCTTTCAATTGAAAATCATATATGTTAGACTCACTGTAGTATTCATTATTCCTGTTCCATGTGTTCTAATCGAATTTGCTACGTGCCGAATGTTGATTGTGTTCAAATGTTTATTATTACTCCACTGTTCAACAAATATTTGATTGTTTAAGTTATACAAATATTTTGACACAAATACATGAATATTTCTCATAATCTCCAAAATATCTAGACCCTATGGAAAAACAAAAAGTATTAAAAGTAATTCCTGTGTTCATTTAAATTAGGGTTTATATGAATGAACCTGCTCAAGAGTTTGCGTTGGAAGGTGATCTTCAACAGTTTTAAGGGCATACTTCTCTAAGGCTAATCTACGCATTTCTCCATAAGTCTTCCAGTCATGTAGAACAACTGTTGTCAAGTTATAAAACATATTGTTTAAATAATGTTCTATATAACCTAGAAGAATAAATGTGGAAGAATTAAAAAAGTTCTCTTTTAACATGGAAAATGGTCATAACAACTATATAGTAGGAGTAAATTAATTCACCTTTGATGTCAATATATTTGTCTCCTAATCTAAGAGGTTTTGAATGTATTAATGTTCTACAATCGTCTAAGGGAACAACAAATGGATTTGTCGAATCAAGTTGCAAATGGGAATGTATGTGCAGTCTCAAATTGGTCTCAATATGATGGCATAAGGGTTCCAAAACCTTTTCCTTTAATGATTCTTCAGTTGCAGAAGTAAAATTCATAATGCAGTTTGTTGCTGGCATAGAAAAATCATTTAATGCATGAAGCATATACTGAAATAATTCAACGAAAAGTAAACTATTAATACTTTTATATGATATTAATAGAAATAAACTCCATAAACTTATATACTGAATAATATACTTACAGAAATTCTCAACGTATCAGTTTTATAATCAAATAAATTCGAGAAATATATTGGGATAATAACTTGGTGCCAGTAAAGGAATGAGCAATCACATATATTAGTCAAATTTTCCTGTAGTTTACAAATTAGATTTAAATGATCTAAGTGTTTCAGAAGTTTTGTCTGATGATCATCATGAAATGTTTGGGACATATCACAAGATGATAATGCCAACCTAGCTAAAAGCAATCGCTCTGGTGTTCCGGGCCCAAATAACGCATTTTCTGCTATATTTAATGAGAGCAATGCAGCTGTGTTTTTCTTTAGAAAGGATTTGTCTTTCGCTAAAGATTTCTGTAATTAATTCAGAACGTTTTTTATTAAAACAACATAACTATATTTAAACTAGATAAAAATGAAATATATATAATTAAAATCAATCTTACTTTTGTAATAGAAATAATGTTGAGGGCTTGATATGATAAGTGTTGAATAATACAATGAATAGAATCTGTTATTTTGTTAAAATGGCTGAAGAATGTATCTTGTACTGCTTTTAAGAGTTCTATAATTTTACAAACTGCTAATAGGCAAGATTTAGTCATAGGCCTTCCTTGTGACAGGTGTAAGTTTGTCATAGACTTAACAATGTGACTCATTCGACAAGCAAATTTGACACCCTAGAATTTTAATAAAATCTTATTTTTAGAAAATATTCGTAATAAAGACTTATTTTCAAAAATAAAAAATACCTTCAACAATAAACTGCACCTCATTTTTAAGTGTTCAAGATTTATACGAGAAACTCCTTCTTTAAAAACTGCATTCATTTGAATTATCCATAAGCTAATCTGGAATTTAAAAAAATATTGATAATTCTATCAATTAAGAACCTAAATATCAACAAAATTAAATTTACCTGTAATGTATAGGTATGTGTGTCTTTTAATAAATTTTGAGCTTTACTAGCTAAATAGGCCTGTCGGACTTTAGATGAAGCTTGCACCAATTTCATATCAAATCCTTTAACTGATGAACAATGTCTTAACAAGAACTGTTCTGGATACCAAAGAACATTGCCAATTAGTGTTACACCAGAAACTTTTTTATTAACTTCCCATAGTTGTTTAAACAATCGTTTTTCAACATTTTCGAATAGATATTGATATAATACAAATAAAGCGTTCAGTTTAACCCATTCTGGTGCTTGTAAACAGTCAACTGTATCAACTTCTAATTTTTCTAACTCAACAATGGAATTTTTTAAATAAAACAAAAATTTAGCACTCAATGTTTTTTGTTGTTTTCCTGTTTTACTAATATTAAGTTTGCAGCATTGTTCTAAGGTATGCTGTAAGAAATATTTTAAAAATATTTTTGAGATAATATTACATTTATTTATATTTAAAAAATCTTACCTGAAATATTTTATCTGATAATAGTTGGCTTTCTATAATATTTAGGACATTATCAAGTGCATTCAATTTTTCGAGATCCATTTGAAAAGTCGTATAGTTATGATGAACAGATTTTACTGTTTTTCTATACATTCCCCATTGCTCTAACAAAGCACTATTCGACATAATTTCATCAAAAGTAACTAGTATAACTAGAATATCGGCCAGATGAGAAAATACATCCTACATATTAAAAGTACATTAAACATTTTAGGAACCTTATTTAAATACTTCATGATGCAAATGTATAACTATATACTAACTTGAAAGTGAGCTCCAGTAACTGTAATAAACTGCAATTGTTCAGTTTTATATAAACAATCCAGTTGGTTAACGAATTCAACTGCTACAACTTGACATCGTTTAACAAAACAATTGAGGTCCTGAAGAACTTTTAGCATTTTACCAACCCTTAAAGAATCACTGTTTGACGCTTCCAATTCGTCACTGATGCCTGCAACAAATCGGCTCAAAAATAAATTGTTATAAATTATAAACTTTAATGAACTATGGTAAGGTGATCAGATATATTGACTTAGTTGAGAACTAAGATATAAAATACACTGTTAGAAGTGAATTGTAGACAGTGCCGAAGTTCAGTAGATTCAGATATTTGAGTCCCATGGTCAACGAGTGTACTGTAAAGTCACGTCTTCATTTTACTCGCACGCTAATCAATTAGAGATTTATGGTTCGCAGGTCATGTAGACTGTAGCGTTAATTCGATGTAAAAGAAAGACATCTCGAGAACGCAAGAAATACTGTATCATATACAATTAAAGATTCTACAAATTTACACTGAATAGAAAAGAACTTAGGTGGAGAAAAAAGGTAACTCTGAAGTCTGTGTTTCACATATCCATATAAAAGTATTTGCACACATAAGTATGTATTATTATTACATACCTTCACCGTATATCATGAGTTCTAAATAGTATTTTGTTCTTGCTTCATTTTCCAAATCAGTAGCTTCCTTGCATAGAGAGGTAAAAGTTTCAAGTAGCTACAATAAAACATATATATATATATATATATAGAACCATTTAAGTTAAAAGTACTTAATTATACCTTAAGTTAAGGAAATACTTTACCTTATTTAATAGGTTATTTTCTGAATTAATCAATTGTTGTACAGTAACATCATCCTGCGGTTCAAATCCCAGTAACAAGGGACTATTAAAGATATCATATTTTACAGATGAAACGTCATCGAGAGAGTTCTCAATAGTAAGCAACATAGCATCATGCTTCTCCAAGAAGTTTCCATATCGTTTGAGTTGATTTTCCTCAGATATCCCTATAAATTTTATTATTTAAAATATTAATACTACAAATAAACTATTTTACACAATACAAATTATTAAACTTTATAATTACTCTCAATTTCCTTTTCTAGTGACGGTCTACCAACACCCTTTTCATTCATGATGCTATTCAAATATATGCTGTTTTATTAAATATTATTAATCATTATTAATTAAAAGCAAACGAACGCAGATTATTATAAATGACATTTGGCTTTAATGGGTGACATTTAACGTAAAGATAACAACAAAGAAATATATGAATACTGGTGACATCTAGTAACAATATTTACAACCAGTTTGTTCTCTAACGCTATTTCCACTATAGATTACTTTCCAGTCTATTGCAATAAAAGCTGATCACTTTTAGCGGGTAACTTAAAATAAAAAATATGTAGGTAAATGTTTTACAATTGGGTTGTGATTTGTGGACTATGTCTACATTTTTATAAAACTGTATTTTATATTGATAAAGTTGGTAAATAGAAGCTCAAATGCCCAAATATTTTTCGAAATACGATAGGAGATAATTTGCATAATTTCCAAGTGCATGGTTTTCTCTCTTTTCCTCTTTCTATCTTCTTCTTCTCTGCACCCCTGCCATCCATCTCCTTCCCACCTTGTCTCTTTTCAGCCGATCCTTTCACTGACAACCTTAATTTTTTTATTCCTATATTATTTCTTTATTCACTGTTCATTTTACATTCGCATGTCTCTTTCAGATGCTCCAACGACTCTGTTTCTTTCTTGTACATTCTGCATAACCTATCTATTTCTTCCCCTATATCTACTGCTTTTCTCTTCATTCCCATTGTGAATCTTCTCCTTGTCAGAATCTAGGATCTATTGAAATTGAGGGATGAGTCGTTAGTTGGTAGTCGTTTTACATACCTATCACTGAATGTCCTCTGAACAGGACAGATTGTAATAATCTATAGAAATCAAATAAAAAAAAAACATGTTGTTCTCTTGCTTCTTTTCCCTCTCGTTTTTCAAGGACGATTATTTTCGTTTTTTCTATATTCATCTCTAACCTTTTCTTGTCCAAGTTTATCTCAAGCCGTTTTATCATCTCTTTCAATTCACCTTTCCATTTCGCCAAAAGTACAATATCGTCCGCGTAGACTAGAGTTCAAATTTTCTTTGTCTTCCGAATGATTACTCCTCCGTCCTGACCTTTTCCGTCACTTCTTCCATGTCAAGTAAATTGAGAACGGCATGGAGCTTGAAGGGCATCCTTGCCTCACCCACTGGTCCGTCCTCCTCACCGTTTCCCTCGTATCCTTATAAATTTATTTTATTGTTTCTATTAGTTCTCTTCTATTCTTTTCAACTCCATTACTTCCTACAATTTTTTCCTAATCACCAAGTGTAACGCTGCTTTTAAATCGATAAACATCGCATAAATCTTGCTTCCTTTACCCTTAGTTGCTATTCTATTATATAAATTTTGTTTTCCTTTAAAGAAACATAATTGTTGATTAGAAATATTTAGAGTATTATTACAAAATACTCGTATTATAAATCATTTTTGTTATTAATTATAAGCACTCAAAGTATATTTATTAAGTGAAATGCATGAAATATGCATTTAGTTAAAATTTCCATACAAATTCTATCGTATTCATATGACGTCATCGTTTGACAATATTGGCAGGTGTTTAGCTATGTGGAAGTAATCAAATTCTTGTCAGAATGTTCAATTATTCGGTTCAACACTTCTTGTCAATTAAAATTACTCCCATGGGGTTTCAGACGATCTGCTGTGCGACTGGTTTAGTGCGATAACAGATTCTAAGGGGTGTATGCTGAGGGTTGAGTTTTGCAAATAAAGTAAATTGAATATTCAATATCACTAATTCCTCATTTTTGTTTTATTATGAAAAAACTATAACATACTACAAAAATAGAGAGTAACAAAATTATTGAAACCGCCAAATACATGCATAACAGAATTTATGCAAAATATGTGAAAAAATGTTAATGTAAAATTTACATACTGTTCACGTAAAATATTTTGCATAATAATTTTTATGCAAAGTTGTGTTAAAAATATTTCATTATCACTTAAAATATTGGCAAGATTTTGATGAATTTAATATTGAACTTTTTATGCTTAGTTAATGGTGTATCTGGAGAATTATAAATATAGACAGTATTATGTACTATATACTACTTTATTAATTGTTTATACAACTAGCTAATCTTAAAAGATTAGGCATCAATGTAGCATTTACATAATATTAAACGTTTTCCTGTCAATGATACTGTCGTATTTCTGTTTTTAATAAAAATGGGGCTGTGCTCTTAGTTTTTCATTCTATAAAATTGTAATACATGTTTATCAAGGTAAAAACAAGAAAGATAAAACAAACACATTACATTCTGTTCAGTCTAAATTGGTCTTAGATTCTATTGTCTATTCTAGTATAAATTTTGAAATCGAGTGAGGAACAAATGATTTGCTGTTATGCTCAGGCACCTTACTACACTATATGTAGAGAGTTGAATATTTCAAAATAGCTGCAAAAAGGAAATAACTCCATTCGTACAAAGTTAAATAAACACAAACTTTGTATGAAATATTTGAATATGAATAATGAAATAAAATATGAATAAACCTAATTTTTAATAAAATTGAAGTCTTTATTAATAGGTAATTATGTATTTATGTAAGCACTTTGCAGTATGTTCATCATTAGCTTCTGATATCACAAATCAATCTGTACATATTTTTTAAAATATGTGTTAAATGAGTAGAATAAACATCAGGGGCAATTGATTTGTCTGACTTACGACTACTTTACGAATTGTTTCTTTGCTCCAGAAATAACAGTTGTAGTATTTTCTAGGGCAAAAATATATGTCACTGAATGTAAAAAATGATGCGTCATTAGCTCCTACCCTGATGTTATCCCCTTCCTCAACTTTTCCGCTGTAACGTGTTGCGCTTGCATAGAATTCTTGGTTTCAGTTGAATTTTAAAATACTTGAAGCATGGAGGAAGCTCATACAAAGCTCGATAAAATAATAAAGCGCGCTAACAAATTCGGGCTTAGTACTTACGATGTAGCAGGTCTAGCCACTAATAAAGTTATTTGTAAACAATATGGTGCGAAACATATTAAAAAAATGTGTGCAGGTGTTGTATTGTTTGCTGGACTAGTATTGGGGTACTTGTTCGATTTAAAGTATGATGATCAGGTAAGAAATAATTGTGTAATTGGATTAATTTCGTAACGTAGGGCGGTACCCTATGCCCTACGTTATGGAAGCTAAGGTAATAGTACAAAATTGCGCACTACCCTATAATATACTGTGTATGCAAAAGGAACATTTTTCTAAGGAACAAATTGTAAATAAAACATTTTTAAATTATTTTTTTTTTACTTATTATTTATTTAAATACTGTAGTTCTTCATAGAATTACCGTATCTATGCGCGCTGATATATTATTATTTAAGCGCTTTATTTAATCAATTTGTTACATTTCGTACAAAGATTTTGTTATAGCCAGTTGTCTCTAGTCATAAAGAACACAAATTGTTATATAAGTTCAAACTATAAGGCGGATGAGGATTATATTTTTATCATGAAGGGTTACTTCAGGACTTCCTGTACATATCTCTTGATTTTGATATATATATATTAGACTTGTCATGGATGCGATTTATACAACTCCTTTTGTCTCGTTCTTGTTCGACTCACAGTATTTTTTTCTTCTGCTTTTCTTTTACTTAAGTAATTCCCTTTTTTCTTTCTTTTCCTCTAATTTCCTAATCTTTTCTTAAATTCGTTCTATTTCTCGTTTCATATGAATTTCTTTCCTCCCACATTATTCAATAGGTAACTCTCCTCTCTTCCTTCATTCATTCCTAGTAGATTGTAGATACATAAATAATAATGACGAAACTGTATTACATATGCTATATAGCTTATAATAACTTAGTTTAGTATGATAGATTCTCATCTCATTCGGTAAATATTAGTTAAGTGATACTTTTTTCGTTTGTCCTAGTGTTGGATAACGATGCCTCGGGAGTTAGCGAAAGCATTTAGACCACCAGAAGATTGCTCAATATGTCGAGGTCTAACATCTGTAGAACGTGTCTCCGAGATTTCCCCAGCGGAATTTGAAGAGAAATATGCCTATACCGGCATCCCAGTAGTTGTGTCTGATGGAACTACAAATTGGAGTGCAATGGAAATTTTTAACTTTTGGTTCTTCAAGGATTTATATGAAGATGCTGAATATTGGAGTACATCTAGGGATTGCCAGTTCTTTCCATACCGAACTGAATTTAAAAGTCTTTTAGAGGCGTTGAATATGAGTAAGGAACGAGCAGAATTACAGGAAAGTATGTTTTATGTTTCCTTATGTTGTTAAACTAATCTGAGTCAATTAAGTTAATTCAGTCAGCTGTGCCTGTTGAGGTTGAGCACTGTTGGGGTTAGTGTGAGGTACGTTCCCTTTTCAGATTGTCTTTATATTTTACAAACATTCCTAACATGTTTTCAACCTTTTATATTTTTTCCAAACTCAGCTTGAATTTCCCCATCTTTGTCAAGTCAACATCGATTTACTTATACCTGCTACTCAATCTTCATGTATCTTTCATATTCTTCATGTAACTTCCTCTTTTCTCGAATGGGCTTGTGAACTAATTATTAAGGGGTCGTTTTTTAAATTTTTGATTGAAATAAATTTCAATATATGTACGAGTATATTGGCGTTTTTATTTTTACAAATATCCAAAATATTAATGGACTTATAGCTATATCAAATTTGAATTTCGGTTCATCTTTTCCTCAATTCTTATTATTCATCTTTTAACCCTGACTCACATTGACAATAATATACTGCACATATAATAATAATATACGTAAACAATTGTACAATAATAAATAAATAATAATAAAATATAACAAACCCCAACTAGAGTATATACTTTACAGATTCAGCTCCTTGGTACATTGGATGGAGTAATTGTCAAGATGGCGTCGCCAAAATTTTACGTCAACATTACGGAAGGCCTTATTTCCTTCCGGAAACTTCTGAGAATAATCCTGTAGATTGGATCTTCATGGGAGGACCAGGACATGGTGCCCAGATGCATGTTAGTCCTTTGTTTCAGTTATATTTTCTATACGTTTTAAATAAAAAATACGTTTCATGTTATAATAAAAATCATACCTGAAAAAAAGTTGTACTTTTAAACAGTTACAGTAGCTTGTCGGCTTACGGTGTAATTGTCATTAAATAAAGACATTAGGGATTATTTAAAAGTAGTGTGTAAGTGTAATGTACACATTAAAATAATCTAATTTGGGTGCAAGAAAGAAAAAAGGAAAAAGCCCACTTTTCTGATAGAAATTCAGTGGTACATAGCGGAAAAAGCAGTGTATGCTTAACCAGTAAATTTTTTCGTGATGGCATTGCATATCGGTAACGGGAGAACGTTGTTGGTGATAAAAGTGACACTCATAAAGATGTTAACTGCTACGAAGCGCTCTAATCAATGCCCCCTAACTATCTGCTCAAATGACAAAAACACAGAAATTATGCACATTGCATTTTACACAATGAAAAATTTGCATACGAAACAAAAAGTGCAGAGGAAAAAACATACAACCTAACATGATGTATGCTTGTTGTTATCATATCATAAATCATTATTAAATTAACATATATTTTATTATATTTATAATATGTACTTATATCTTAGGGTTTCAGCAATGAGGTCGGTATTGCTGGTTTTCTTAACGAATTCTGATATTGGACCTCACTATGATCCGTAAATAAAACGTTAAAAAATTTAGTTTTTGTCATTTCAGAGTTGATATATTTTTAGGTAGATAATGTAATTTACCCTTCCTGGCAAGCTCAGATAAAAGGAAGCAAGCGCTGGATTTTGGCACCGCCTCCAGAGTGCTTCTACAGTTGCCAGTGGTTTGCAGTTGATGTGCTTCCTGGCGATATAAGTAAGAATCTTTAACTATTTCCTCCATTAAACACCTGTATACATGGCCTGTAATTAGGACCTTAACATAACCTGAGCATTTATCTAATATTTATGTAGAAGGATTATTTAACGATTTTTTAACTGACAAAAGCTAACCTAGAAAATAAAGTACTCATTGATTTCAACTTGGGGATACAGCAGCATATTTTGTGTGTTGTTCTTTATTATAAAATAAAATGATGCATTCACTTTTGGGGTCTATCTAGCTAAGAGTCAGTAAATCCATATTTGACATCTGTATTTATATAAATATGAAATGTTACCCGAGACAGTTGAGGACCCGATCAGGCCCTGACAGGACTTGCCTTATTAGTGCCTTATCACGACTAAAAGTGGCCCTGACAGTAGCCGATATTCTGTTTAATATAACTAATAATTCTTTAGTACAAAATACATTTAAATACTGAATATAAAGAGAATTGCATAATATTTAATTTGATAATCATTTAATTACTATATTCTATTAAAATTATACATTTTTTATGCATATCTCTTATCTTTACTATTATTTTCTATTTAAAAAAAAACATCTCACATAAATCTGTATAATAAAGTAATTAAAGTGTATATCAGATTGTTTTTATAAAAAGTTCAATTGATATGCGTAGATCGCTAATTATATCGTGTCCTTAGCTTTAATTCCACGCGTTGTACCTTGTTCTGATTAAATTGACTATCTAAGTATTTTTTAAGGGTTCATTCTGGTTTATAATTTTCACAAAATCGATTTTTATTTTACATTTTTAAGTGAAAGTATATGTATTTAAAAGCACGGTGATAAAACATTAGAATGGTGACTTTTAACGGTCGGCGGCGGTGATTTCTTCGGAACCACTGAACCGATCCTGGAATCGATGAAATTTTAACCACATGCTCTAACACATGAATAGCTTTAGCGCATTTTATAACCGTATTAAAATTTTCATTTTTTCGATTTTTTTTTTCCAGAGACAGTAAAAAGAACTTCTACTTTTCGAGGAGTTACATTTCTTGTTATTTATGCGTATAAAATAAATTTAAAAAAATTGTTTTAAAACATAAAGAAATTTTTTTGCCATATACAAGACTATGTAAAAATTTGAATTTCTTTTTTTATTTTAAGTAGTAATATTACTTTGGAATTCGTGTTAAATCAAATAAATCGTGCAAAAGAAACTATATGTTTTTTTTTGTGAATCGTCTTATTTCGAAACGGTCTACAAAAGGTCCATATAAAACGAGGTTCAGGTGCATAATCGTTACATAATACTTTGCAATTTAAGAAAAGCGCCTTACTGGAATGGGCCGTGTCAGATGGATAAACAATGCAGGTTATATACAATTATAATTTGCGTCGTACACGATACGTCATTAATCCTAATGAATAATATAGTTGAATAATTTGAAAACAGCAAAGTGAACAGACTCACAGAGTTAATCAATATTCAACATAAGTTATAAATTTGTGCAATATTTGTTCAAATAACAGTGCAAATGATAATTGCAAATATTGAACATATCATTACGCAACAAAAATATCGTTTAGTGCAAATTCCAAGCAATTCACGCCATCCATGTTGTTCATTGTTGATTCATAAAATATTATTTGTTCACGTTGTTTTTTTAAACAAATAAAATTATTATTGTTAATGTTGCGTCTTAAGACTTTGTGCATTAAAGCAGTTTGAAGTGGTTTCACATCTTAAAGTTATCTACTCATTACACTCTTTCACTGCACTAAATTTCACATTTTTTTCATTAGATTAGAATGCCCAGTAAACATTTTGGAGTAAATTCTACTTAATTTTTATTACGTATCATGAATTTTTTGTCTGGAACGTGTTCGTTTTCTATTCAGTCGTTCAAAGGAAAGGTCCTTTTTATGAGCTACAGACATTGCAACGACGGTTCACTGCTGAATTAAAAGCGGAGTAGGTTTATGATTTATGACCGGATAATAAAAATATACCCATGTGGGAAAGAAACAGAAATACTTAATGAATGATGTTGGAAAAAGAAAGAATATTATTATGAAAAACTAACACAAAATCTGTGACAGGTAGAGAACTTGTAAAGCGTTAGAATAGAATTGTACGAGTGACTCGAACTTCACCAAATAGGACACTTCACCAAATTGTTTACTGGGTGGTTGATCACGCGTTAAATCAAATTTGTAGAGAATTTTGTAATAACTTTACTAATAACTGAAAAAACGATTTTTGTGACCTTTGACCTTTAAGAAACACGACCTGCGTACAATGAGATATTTTAGAGAACTTAAAAAATATGAAAACAATTTTTTTCCAAGTTTATAGCTCATTACCTCTCATTCCGAGGTAAAATCGTTATTTTACTGGTCCATTTGCAATTCGTATCAAAATAAAGTTAGCAAATTTCATATTAGAGCTTTCATAGTTATAGTTATAAACTAACACTATGTACAAATGAACTACATATTTTGTGTTTCAGTTGTTTTGGATACAAACAGATGGTACCACCAGACAAACATCATTCCAGGAGAAATAAGTATTACCATTGGTGCAGAATTTGATTGAAGGTTTAAGAAATATTATGCCGTATACATATATTGTTCGAGTATATTAAAATGTTTATCCAGATAATAAAGTAATTAATTGTTATAAAATAAAATGTACAATGATATAAAAATAAATACAATACATGATTAAAATACAATGGCTTCATTTTATAAATGTTTTCTATTTAATTAAACATAATAATAAATAAAACATACATTATTTATGTGATCTTACATTATATTAAGTTAAAAAGTTTTACGTAAAAGGTAAACTTTTTAATGTTGAATAAACGCTACAAATCCGTGTGAGCATAACGGGGTTGTGTTAAAGTTTCAAATAATCACTTAAAAGAAGCATGAAGGCTTTGTTCCTTCTAAATTATATTCAATATTCTACTGTTTCGAAGATTTTATCATTGACCTTACGGTACGTAGAAGTGCCATTGTATTCAAATTGTTGGAATTGGACCTGGACATTGATAAGCAAAAGCAGTGTTGCCAACAACTACTAATGACCATGTGCCAAATCAAGCTGGCAAATTATTTCACATTGTACACAGTGCAAAAATTAAAAATTGGAATGGTATACTTTTATTGGCGAAGGAAAAACAAATATACTGGGTATATTAGGTGCGAGTATATTTCCAATATGTAGATACCTGAATTTAGTACACTTGCAGCAAACATACTCGTATTAATTTGACTGGAGTTTGACGTTTGTTTTTTCTTCATTTCTCCATTAGTGTTTCGAACAAGGATGAAGCAAGTATTCACACTAGAAGAAATGATACATTTTCTGCTACCTCGAGGTATGAACGCCTATAGTTACAAACAAATCGGGTTACGAACACAATTTCCCAAATATAAAATACCTTTTATATATACATTACTATTTTTTGCTGCCAAGAAACTGAAAAGTGTTAGTGACCAAGTCATGCGTCACTAATATTTTATAATAATTACTATCTTTATTTTATATAAATTATTGTATTTAACATAATTAATTTTATTTCTTTATATTTCACAAGCTGAACTTACTTTTAGGTTAAAATCTTAAATTAACAGTAAAACTCAGTGAGTGGGAATGGGCTTTACTCGAAAACTCGAATTTAAATCCAGGTTTGTCTCTTCTACATAAGGAAATATAAAATTGCTGCCTACTTAAAATATATTTTTGCATCCAAAGGCCATTATTAACTAATATCGAGCTTAGCAATTGCTTGTATCTTGTTTAACATTGTAAGTATATAAAATTTCCACTGGTTAACTAATTCGCAATTTAGCAAACATAAAAATAATTATAACTTAAGTTCGATAAATATCGATAATAATATCCCTTTATTTTTACTTATTAAACAACGGTTCAAGCATCACAGGTCTGCAGCTGGTACCGTGAAGGTCAGCACCAGTATGCCAGCCAATGAACTCATTTCTTAGGGGTCGATTAAAAGCAGTTTTAAGAAAAACGCATTTAAAGTTTCAAAAGCACTATACATAGAATAAAAAAAAAAAAATTCAACTTACATAATTTTGAAAATAATCGCCGGTTTTCTGTGTGTATTTAAATATATGTACATTACGAAAATGAAATTTTTTTTTTTTTTTGAAAATTCTAACTGTATATAACCCCTTAAAATATATGTCTCTAAACATGTCTTTGCCAGACAAAGTTACCTAATTTTAAATGAAAAAATACCTAATATTAAATGGATTCATTTTGTATTGTGAACCTGACATTGGTACTCGTACTTTTTAGAGGTTAACATATTTATTCTGTTATGTAAATAAATACAAAAAAGAAATTTGTCCGTGTTTTCAGTGTCAAGGAATCAATTAGCAAGTGCAGTCCGCAGTCGCAGTCGCAGTCCGCACTGGTAGTTGTGGTTGGTCGTTGCTCATGCCATCTGACGTAGCATGTACCTTGCAGTAAAAGTTTGCTTTTACTTACCGGTCATAAACACACATAAGGAATAATAACATAGCATTTGTTTGTTTTTTACAGAGAAAATTAAAAATATTATTTAGTTATTATAAGTTAAATTTATTTATTGACCTGTGTTACATAAAACAAAACATCTTAGCGAGAAAATATTAAATCTACCTTGCAAGAGTTGTGGTAAATGAAATATATTAAAGGACTGAATATTTTTGACTTATGACCACATTAATTTCATAATTTTCTTATAAATGTATCAATTTTTAAAGCTTTCTCAACTAACCAACGATGGATTTAGGTCCGCGAGTCCCGAGACTAGGGGTGCCAAAATTTTAAAGGTGACTGTAATTTAAAATCGAGTGGGTTGTATCCTTGTCAGTCCTTGTTCTAACGCTAAAATTCAAAGATAATAATATTTTAAGAGTAGACTCTAGATATATATTTTAGTATTTAATTTTTTTTATTATTATGATATATAAGTAAACCAGAGTTATTCATTTAAATAGATTGATGCAAAAAGTATCTAAATTATTTTCGACGCGATTTATTTATTAACATTTTGACGTTTTAATTGCCGGTATCATCATAGAAATGAAATATATAATAAATAAATTGTGTCAAATATAATTTGGATTAATAGTTGGTTCAATTATCTACTTCTATATATATATATATTTTTAAATTTTATTTTTATAATTTTATGTAAATGCTTTTCGCATAACTTGAATATAAGCATTTCATACTTCAGATGCATACATCTGAATGAGAGTTGACATTGTACATGGTAAACAAAAATTGTAATTTCTATATTAAAGAAGTATTTGTTATGGCTACAATTTTGTTATTGTTTAGAAAACATATTAGTTAATCTATTTGTTGAAATAAACTTTCAATAAATGTTTTCGAACAATGTTGCGTTTGCGTTTTATTTTCCACGCGTTTTTATTTTGCGTCGCTAATTGATACATTAGTATATTCTATAATAATATTTAAATTACTAGATACTCTTTTATCTAATGTCATTTGAATACTAGTTCCAATGTGCTGATAAGTCATGTAATTTACAGTTCGATTTAATACCGAATTCATTTTGATTGACCCCACTACTCTGGATCGACTGCGTACTTCATCGACATATTTTGAACAAACAAAAGAATTGAAGAAATCTGACCGGAAAGACTAATATTTTTCATAATATTGATAATGAAATATTGTAAACTGGGACATATTCAAAGCTAAATTCAGTACTGTTACAATCTACGTATAAACCTACTAAATAATACAAATAAAATAAATCTCGTAAACTAATTGAAAAGTTACAATTAAAAATAAGTAATTAAAAAATACTTAATCTAAAACGTATATAAGAGTAATTCAAAACATGCACCCAACAATTCCACCTTCTTTATATATGTATATACATTTATAAACGGTTTGTTATACTATATATATAACAAAGAAAGAAATTGTTGAAGAAATTTTAATACAATTTCTTCGATGAGAAACAGGGTCAATGTGAAAGTTCGTAAACTGTCTGAGCGAGTAAGTTGAACGTGGTGGGAACATGTTCAGTAAAGCAGTAATACACATACGTCCTTATAGCTCGTCGCTTATACGTTATGGAATACACATGCAATCTGAATACACATACTGCGATTCATTCGTTATATTCTATGTGTTTGGGAATCAATACCCTTGCGCATGTTCCGCTTTGTTTCCTGCCAGAACCGTCACGCAAATGGGATTTCTATTTATATCATAAAAAAATTGTTTAATATAATGTTTGCAATACTGTTATTAATTTAATATTCTTACATTCAAATAATGTCAGATTATTTCCGAAATAATATAAGCAGTTTTTTTATGATTTCAAGCCTTGGCATATGTGGACAACATCACTTCCTAAATATTATATAAATGTATGTAATATCCAGGTAGAAAATGTAACGCTTTAATTAGCTAGTGTGAAACTTGCACTACAAGACAATTTTCTATATAAGAAATAGAAAATGAAACTTGGAGTTAGCTTGCCAGTAAGTGTGAAAGATTAATTGGTTGGGACAGATAAACTAATTGCTCTTCAGAGCAATGTAAATAGTTAAATCTTTTTTAAATTATAACATATTATATGCACTGCGTACAGCTCTGTATAAATAAAACTATATTCCTTGAAGTATTAAGGCGAGGGGAACAAACGGTAGATGGAAACGTTTTTAGGCCACAGAAGCCCCGCGTTGATGCGTCTTCACAACCGGCACAACAGCAAAAACGGCGTAAACAGCTGAAACAGGCCACTAGACTTCGCCACAATTCAACTCGATACACTGTTTATCAGTTCCAAGTGTGTTATCTGTTAGCAGTTAGTCAGCTTACAGAACGCTCACGCGTAACATATAAAATTTTAAATATTAATTTATTAAAGTGACTTAACCTACAAATTAAAAATGTTTACAACTTTAGAAAAAGTTGGTATTGTTTGCATGTCGGTGGTTGGATTCAAAATTGTTCGGTCTTTGTTTCCATGGATTTACAACACATTTTTAGGACCACACATTGGCCCGAAAATTAAACTGAAAGATATGGGAAATTGGGCATGTAAGTATTTAATAATAGTTTTAAATATTAATTATGTATTGAAAACTTTAATAATGGAATGACTTGGAAAAGTTTTAAAAATAAGATAGGTCGCAATCCAGTTTCAATACTATGTTGCATCGTGAGTTCCTGGTTTAAAACATTGTATAAAACAATAATTATTATTCTTCTAATTTACAAGAACAATACTTATTTAATTCAAATTTACTATTAAAATTATAAAATTTACTTTTTGGTTCTGATAGTAGCTGAAATAATGTGAATGAGTTTCAATTAATTTCGTTCGATTTCCAAGTATGGAATATATTTTGAAGCAGTTAATACTGAAAAGTTGGAGCAAGATAACTCGGTAATGTGTTAATAACATGGCCCCCTAGTAAATTAGTAAGATAAATAATAAAAAAGTTCATTTTTAGATATCCTTAAATAATATTTATGCTAATAATATAAGAATCTTTCAAATATATTTATTTTTAAGACTTTAAGATTTTTAAGAATTAGGTAGTGTCCTGCGATAGTGCTCTCTCGACTCCCGGTTTATTAACGTGTTGAATAAATTACAAGTCAATTTAAAATAAGTGAGACAGGACTAGTATTTTTTTAATTATCTTCGTACTATTTACCTATAACACTATTACCGAGAATGGCCTGATTTTATGGCTAGTAAATGTATTCAATTTCAATATATGTAAATTACTGCAATGGGTTGGGAATCAAATCCGAAAGTATAGCAGTCTAGTATCAACGCCTTAATTCTCTAACTCAATGTCAATTTTTTCTTTACGTTGATATATCAATCACAACCACTTTTTTGAATTACAAATGTATCGTTTACATTTTTCAAGTATAGATGCTAGCAATTCTTTTTATAGTGAATATTTTTGCCATTAATGATTTTATCATTGTATTTTTACATTATATATTCTGTAGTTGAGACTGCTTTGTACATTTTTTCAATTCTTTTCTTGGGAATCGAATCAAACAAATTGCTAGTGACACACACCGCTTTGCCCAATTGCTATTTTTATTTAAAATACCTCTTTAAACTTCTAATTATGTTTACTTTAATCAAATATTTACATATATTGACACCATTGCAATTACCGTTATCCATAATGATTGAAAATACTATACACGTTGTTGGCGCTATACGAATAATAATTATATGTATTTCAAGAATGCCACTGGACACTGACTGCTTGTTAGCATTATGTACTCGATGTACTCCATGACCATGCACTTACGAGTATGTAGTCAAATATTTCGAGTAAGTGGCTCTAAACCAGTATAGGTAGTAGGTGCTGTTAGATAATATGTTACAATAAATTAATATTAAATATTGTACTAGTACTTGAAACAATTTAAAATAATTATAGCTTCCGGTCATTTATGCTGAGTAACGCGTTAATAAAATTAATATATTAAAAAAATTGTATTAAATAACAAAATATTTGAGATCAAAATGTGCAAACGTATGCTAGTACTTATATAGGGCTGTATTAACAGTGGCGGTTTGGCTCTGAATAAATAATTTTTCAGTACCTTTTGCTTTGGTATAGTTGCAAATGTTGGTGTCTGCAAAATAATGAAATTAATTTATAAATAAAATTAATATTTACAGTAGATTTTGATGAATTTGAACTATGAATAAACAAACAGATATTCATTTATCAGTTTCATTTAAGTAGTTTTATCTTATATATTTCTTCATTTATGGTAATAATTATTTTTTAAGTCGTTTTAATTTACATTGAGTTTACTGTCAAATCGCAAGTTATTGTTTATAAGAATAAAAAGTTGATAACAGTGGTGCCCCTTTGTTGATTATTTAAACAAAAACTAATTATTTATAATAATAAGATGGTTGAATTATTTCATTAAAAATATTATAGGCAAATAATGTCCAAACAATTATTGCATCAAGTCCGTTTCGTTCCGCTGCAAAATAACTGATGTGTTGTACTTTTGACCCGCCGTTACAGCCGTTCCAGCCGTTATCGTAAATGTAGCAGATATTCGTAGTTCCGATATACTCCAAAGGATTAGATAAAAAATTGATAAAATGTATAAAAAATTTGATCTTTAACCTTTCGCAAATTATTGTACAGGAGAGATTGGTACAAGCAAGCCTAGATTGACCGATAGACAAGTAAGACAAATCTTTCGAGTCCGGATTTTAGGATAGACCCGGATTCAATGTTGGTAATAGTGACTGGATACAATTGATTCCGACAGATCAATTGTGACTAGATACAATTTCTTTTTTGCCATTTGCTGCCTACAAAAAGGTTAATACGACACCAGAATACCATTAATTTTGCGCGGTACCTAAATATTTTTTTTAAATTAATATTTAATTATTATTCGCATTCGCATTCACAATAGATTATGCGAATTTTTTTGCGACTGTATTTGGCAACGAAAACTAAAAATAATTTATAAAATAACAATGCAACTGATTCGGTTTACGATATTTTTATTTTGGTCACTTTCAACTTTTTAAACACACGCTAAGTAAATTATCAAATTTTTAATTACACTAAACTTCTTTAAATGGTATCTTTACTGGGAACACAAATGATAGAATTTATATTACTAAGTAAAACATTTAGTAATTAAATTGGAGTAAAGGAATATTAAACTACAGGAATAAAAGTTTTGATGCCATATGCCAAGATTTGGCGCCATATTTAAAAAGCGAATTTTGGAGTTGAAATGTAACTTTTATAAAGAACTTACATTAAATAAAAATAATAATAGTGAAATAACATTAAATGTACAATAAGGTTATCAATTTCTATAAAATGGATCACATTGTCTTGACTGTACCTGTTATCAAATATTTACCTATGGTCTATAGGATTATTACAAAGTTGTCATCGGTCGTCTACTACATTGGTTTATTATCAAGCCTGAATATTATTCTGTACTTCTATTACTTTTTATGAGAAATAATTTTTTTGGTAAAAATGGGTCTCTAATTTATTCATAAAACCAAGAGCATTAAAACTGTTACAAAAAGCGAACGAAATAAGCGATTGAACACGGACAAATTTACCTTGATCCCAAATAGAATTCTGGTTGGCATCGAACGCCAAGATCAAATACGACATTAATGAATTTCCGTAATTGGGAAAGTTAGTATCTGTAAGCAACAATAAAGTGACTGAAGTTGAATAGAAAAAAGGACAAGTAGTAGAAATAATGGAAAAATATTAGCACACTTTGGAGACAAAACTGTCTTTCCAATGACAAGACTTTACACTATCAGTCATAGCCTAAATAAAACTAAGTCAACTATTACTAATTTACAACAGCATTTACCAAGGGTTTATAAAAATGTTATTAACAAATAAAAAATCGTTTTAAGATTCATTTTTGTATATTAATTAAATTAAAATTATTTATATGTATAATTGTTCTATTGTTTGATATAAAAACAATGCAATAGTTCAATAAAAGTTTGATTAAAAAAGTTGATTAATTTTGTATATGCGGCGTGTTCTTTTACCTCCTCCTCACCGGTTATTTGCCAAGGTAGTTATAAGGCAATTAAAATATTTTGTATAAATAAACATGTAATAGTGCGTTAATAATTATATGTAAATTAAAACCTAAATAAATTTATAGCTGAAATATCCTTATTGAATAAAACATTTTTGTCATTTTTTCTAGCGAAATATAGATGGCGATACTATACAGCAGGTTAAATATTATCAAAAAAAAACATGTTTTTTTATGTTTAAGTCGTTTTATGTAAGTAACTATAAACGCGAATCAAAACCTAAAGCTGCAATTAGTTAGATGAATAACGTATCTACATTTTAATTAAATTCGTTATTCATGTTATATATGTTAAATATACTTTAATAATAACATATTTGTAAAATAGTTACATAAATATTTCGTTAAATATATAATTTTTATAATAAATTTTACAATTACTATACATAATACTTATTATGTTGTGTAGCAGAATATATAACATAATTAAAAGTACATTTCTCTTCCTCGCAAATTAAATAAACAACTTATTATTTTGGAATAGTCAGCACAAGACAAATCAGCGGAAATATTACATTTCGCTCAACTAAGATTTTATTCAGCTATACATATCTTCTATGAATATTATTTTTACAGATTGATGACAAAAGATGTCTAGTATTGTTTTTTCTAAAGTCTAATATTGGGTTCTCATTATATCTATTTTTAAAATAAACAACAATTATAGAATATTACGTATCATTTAACGCAAAAAAATTTAAAATATAAATATATAATATTATAGTGCGATAAAATGAATAAGATAATTTTTTTCAGTTTTTAATGATTACAATATTTAAGAGGATTGTGCGTCCTCAAATTTGATATAACATTTATCAGTTGCAGACTATATCAGTTTGTTGTTTTTTTTATTTACCTTTACGTCGGCCTATCTTCGATGCTTATACTTTATTGGTATTATATGGTTACGGACCAGCGCTATATTTTCTGGGCTTAATTGTTTTTAAAATTAATCTGATTATGTGCGCAAAAGTTCCGTCCGGTGGTATTTCTCGCTTGTCGTAAAAAATACGTTGTAATAATTTAATTCTATGAAGTGAAAATTTCTTTATTCTCCAACAAACCTTTAATTCTATCCAGCATAAATTTGTATTCCTGGGATAACCAAGTTGTTACTTCTGAGGTTGTTCAAGACGGATTTGCAAATTCCAGTAAATGACAAAAGTTCAGTGCCTTAAGAATTCCTACAAGATGTTAAAAAAAAAATTAAAAAGTTGGTGATTTATTAAGATATTTTTTTCAAAACATGTTATTTGTTTCTCATAACAACAAGAATGTGAGTAAACAAAAAATAATATTTTCATCTTTTAAAACAAATTAAGAGGCCAACAGGCAAATAAAAGCAAGGCAAAGCAACCGAGTTACGTGACTTAAATTCTGTATTTAAAATGTAAATTGATTCTATAAAACTAAGCATGAGAAGTTTTGAACCCAACCTGATATTACAGATTGTTTGGAAGGATCCGCACTGCCAATCGACACTAATGTGTTAGATATTAATATAACCTCAAAAAAATTTTTTTAGTGAAATATGTTAAATTTACATATATTATTTAATCTTACAACATTTTATACATAACTTGTTTAATTTCGCGCCCAATAAATTTTATAGCCTGGTTCGAATTATGTCTTATTCCTGTTTGCGGTATGTGTGACACTGCGAATCCAAATTCAATCTAACATGACTACAAGGTCAGCATCGTACAGACCTTGACTTTCTGAATCTACAAAAAGTTAATCTGTTATGTCGCATATGCGAATCAATCAATATTATGTTAAGTAAATTGTATTTTTTATTTATTTATTTATTTTTTTATTTAACGTCGGCCTATTTCCGATGCTGAGTCCTATCACCGACGACCTCCTTCAATGTTGGCAGTATTTATGATGTCGTGGCCTCATATATGTGGACTACACCACTGCCTAATAACTGTACGATTATGTATGACCATAATCAATATAAGTTCATAATAACCAAACCCAGAAAATATATATCTGGTCCGGGGATCGAACCCGAAGACACAGCAGTCGGCGTCAAGCATCAATGCTCTCGCCCACTGTGTCGTCTGTATTTTTTATTAAATATATTTATATTGCGATCTGTCACATAAACATTTAATATTAGGTGTACAAATAAAATTCAACATGCACGGTATGTGTCCACTGTCCACTGTCCAGTAGGACATAAGTAAATTGTTTTAAGTAACATTTTATTCACTTTCAGAATGTTTCTTTTATAATTGTAGACTATCGTGGCTCATTAATGAATGTTTTATTATGTTTATAAATAATTATTAGTTAAATAGTTTTCATTGTGGTAATAGGTGACGAAAGTGAAATCGTCAAATCATTATTTACTGATGTACACAATTGCTTGTAATTTTAAATTTTAATTAACGTCGGTTAGTTTCTACTACTGGTCATTGTGTGGCGTTATGTATGGACACCACTGCTTAATTGGTGAAGCAACAACCCCAAAACCCCAATAACATTATTAACCGAAAACTAACAAAATAAATTCTGATGTTACAAGATTGATAACGAAATAAGGTATATTTTTTTAATTTTTTAAGTTTTTACTAATTATCTGATTAGGTTAATTTTAGGCTTGTGAGGGTTTTAATATTTTAAATCATTGAAATCGAAAATTGATCGGTTCTTAAATAACTGTCTCCTTTTACATTACTAATTGTGGTTTTTGCATAAACGCATGAAATCTTTGTGTGCTGATAAGTAGGGTTGACACTTGCGTGTTTGGGTGCGAATATTTAGCACAAAGTTCGTGCAAACATTTAGAATTCGTACACGGAGACGGACATTTTCGGTGTACTGTCGGTAAATACAATAAATTAAAGTGTCTGAATATATGTTTCGACCACATTAGAGGTACCGTTCACACATGCGTTGACAGCAGCGACATGCGGAAAACAGCATGGTAATCATGGTTGCCATTCAGTTGGCACTGTTTCATTACACATACAACTCTATTGGACTATGAATTAACAACGAGTTGACCAGCCGAAACGAAACGTCACCGTTATAAAATTTGAATAAACCATGTAAATTATAATTCCTTCCTTAATGGCCAGTCGCTGGCGATATCAGTCGTTTCCTTATTACATTGTTTATTATTATATGTTTACGTTACCGAAATGGTTAAACTCATATGATATAAGCGTTATTTTTGAAAGTAGTATAACATTGTTACTTGATTTTATTAGAGATCTAATACTTGAAATTCTTGGAATGAAACTATTAATGTGGAATGACCTTCTCTGTTCTTAATTAGTTATCATATTTTAGAGACAGAAAAATGGAACTTTGAACAGGATCTCAAAACATTTTCCAAATAACGAAATTTATCGAAATTTTAACATTGGCGTAACTGCATATGGAAACAAAATTTTTATTTGTATAATTTAGTAAACGGAAAAATATAATTGTAAAATATAATATAAAAATATAATATCTGTTTTTTTTGAAACGTTTTAGAAAAACGTTCAAAAGTATTAATTCAAAAGTATTAACGTTGAAAGTATTAATTTAATTAGTTTTCTATTAAGCTTATCTTTCAAATCAGTCGAAAACTATTATTACTGGATAAAATTAATAAAGGTTATTTTTGTTTCAGTAATCACAGGATCTACAGATGGTGTCGGAAAAGCATATGCGCAAGCTGTAAGTAACCATAATATCCAACTTTAACGGAAAATTCATAATTAAATATGAATAAAAATATAATTCAAATAATTTGATTAATTTCCAGCTCGCTAAGGAAGGTTTAGATATTGTTTTAGTCAGTCGGACGTTATCGAAATTGGAAACTGTTGCAGCGGAAATAGGTAAATAAACTGTACTAACTATATTCCTAATTTGTCCGTTAAACTATTTTAAATATACGTACTAAGCTGTTTAATTATTAGCAGTAATATATTTATACTTGTAGCTAAATAAATAAACGAGCTAAAAACTAGGTAAAACGAAAATAACAAGTCTATTCTATAGTGTAGAGTATAGAGGTGACTTTTCTCAGCATTTTAAAAGAAAATTCGTGAGCACATCAACTTTCTATTAACAGTGGTTTCGAAAAAAGTGGAACCACTGCTCGAGGCGGTGTAGTATTGTCAATTTTACGAGCTTGAAATTAAACCACATGAACTGTAAAAATTACATTTATGTTTTAGTCTCAATAAAGTAAAAAACATTCTTAACATCGAAAGTGGGGTGAGTCGAGTCGGACCACTCCCACTGGACTTATTTTGCAGTCGACGTTTTGCACGGTTAATTACTCGACTGCGATGCAAGCACTATTGTAATGAGAATGAGGCTTTACTTTGATAAAACGTATACGTTGCATGAAATTCAATAAATTGCTGTGTTGTTACATATTGGTAACCATATATGGAAATAGTAAACATTTATTCCATTCAATTGTCAGTTTCTATGACGTAGGACAGATTTAGTTTTAATAAATTACTCTTATTAACTTAAATTTTATTGAGAGACGAACAGAGGGAACTGAAATTTGTGGCAGAAAGTGTAAATATGTCTTGCCCGTTCTTCAATTATTTTGCTTCTCATTCCTTTACCTAAACCTTCTTGCATTTATACAAAAAAATATGAAAAAAATTGATTAAGATGAGATTGACACTTTTACGGAGTGTTGACAACAGAGGATGGGAGTATCTAACTTTAGACAGCACAAAAAAATGACCAGTGAGTCTGCTCGTACATTAATTAACAGAAAAATCTTCCATATTTCAGAGGCTGAATACAAAGTTCAAACAAAAGTAATTGAAGCGGACTTTACGGAAGGACCAGATGTTTACCCTAGCATTGAGAAACATTTGTATGGTCTTGAGATCGGAGTCCTCGTTAACAATGTTGGTATCAGCTATCCCCATCCGGAATATTTCCTGGATTTACCAAACAAGTAAGATTCCTTGAATATTATTTTCTTTTCTTTTGTGTTATTTTTATTATTTATAAATATTATATTGTATGCGTAAACAATTACATATACGACTAAGAGTTGTTCGTTGGAGTCAAAGTTGCACTGACAGTAAAAAAATAATATTATATCTGTGAGAATACATTTGCTCCACCTGATATCATATGTTTACGAAAATGTATACAATGCGATTTCCAGTTATTTACTATTGCGTCATAGGATTTATTAGTTTAATGTCTAACCTTTATGACTTTAAGAATTCATTTTATTTTACGTATTTGTATATGTCGGTTTGTCTTTTCATATTTCACCAACTCATTAAAAAGCATCACGTAAGCAGACTGGTTATACCTTCTCACTTCTGTCTGAAAGCCTATTTATTACATATTAGATTTTAAATACAATAAGTAAATATAATTTAAATATAATAAGTTTTAACATTTTTTTTTAAAATAATTCTGACAGTTAAAATAAGACCTTTAAAATGAAAATCTAAACTATCAACTTAATCAGGACATATTTAAAATATATATATATATAATATTTGTTACATACGAACTAAGTATTAAATATATCAACACAAGAAATTCTTATTTTTTTAAATATCCAAAAGATATAGCTATTTAAAATATGCATCTTTTTGCTCCGTAAAATTTTTATCCATATTTTAACGTCACTAACCTAATGTTATAATATCAATTTTATACTTTATTGTATAAAGGAGATGTAATTCATAAAAGAAATAAGGATTGGAATCAGAAGTGATATCAATTCGAGGTAGTTAATTTATTTTTCTATAACTATTAATCTCCTATAATATTTCGACTTATTAAAAAATAATTCAACATTTGACTTCAACTTTATCAATAAATAGTATATACAAATTAGGACATGGTTTACAACCTCATTCACTTGTATGTTCATTTCTTGTTTATATAATATGTATGAGTTTCCATTCATATACGGATATGATTTTTTAGCTCTGCAAAATAAATAACTGGAGCGCTTTATTAAAATATTACAGTGAATATCGATAATTATGTAGTTGCGATAGTTTACCTCTTAGCCACAGATATGCTAGCAGCTTATACGACATTGTTAATGGTCTGATTGACTTCTTAGTTCCACATACTGACGACAGACAGTGTTAGTGTATACGGTTACCCAAACTACGCCAAATTTCATTTAACTTTACTAACCGAATAAAAAGTGATGTTCTTATCATGGTACGGCATGAATCATGAATGCTATCACTGAGAATCAAATCTAATATATAAAATATAATTAATAAATGTGGTCCAATTAATATATTTTCCTATTATTAATAAGCATAAACATCTGACTCAGCTACAGCACTACTATTGTATTTAATCTTTCTACGGCTATGTTGCCGATTAATTATGATTTGTTTGTTAATATTTATTTATTTGCCTTGACTTTTATTCATCATAGCCACCATCAAACAATTTTTTTTACATATTTCACATTTTATAATTCTGTTTTACAAGTTTCTAAATATTTAAATAATTCACTAATTAATTTTGAATCACTTAAAAAAAATTTAGTATTAACAGGAAAAGTTTTAACCACATCAAATATTTCACTATTGAATTTTGATCTTTCTAAACTATAATTTATACATTCAAATATAATATGATCCAAAGTTCCTTCTTCACCACAATTACATTGTTTGTTAATACTCTGTTCTGTTTCTTCTTTAGGGATAAAATCTACAGTGATATTATAAAATGTAATATAATGTCTGTGACCAACATGTGCAAGATGGTGATGCCCGGAATGGTGGAACGAGGCAGGGGCGTCGTCATCAACGTGTCTTCAACTGGTGCCTTAATTCCGAGCCCGCTATTGACCGTGTATGGAGCTTCCAAGGTACATAGTTTTGCTGTATTGTATTACAAACTACATTTCATTAAAATAAAGAGAAGCTGCGTTCTTTCCGCTTCCGTAATACATTTTTCTAGGTTCCCTTTTATTTTTTTCATAAATTTTCCGCTCTTCTGTGTTTTCTTTTTTATTAACGCCATTTTCTGTCTTGTTTCTATCGTTTTGTTTCTCTTATTTACTTTTCTCTGTTCTGTTATTCTTGTGTGCTCTCAATATTCTATTCTCCCATCCCTCTATCACCCCTAATTTCTTTTTACGTTCCGACTTTCTCTTTCAACTTTAGTTTTTATTTCCATTCTCTTCATTCTATCTTAATTTTCATTACAAGAAATTTGTCATTATAAATATCATTTCTTAAGCAGAAAAGTTACATTTGCTGGTCTGTATAAACAAATATTGCATACGTGTAGACGTAAATAGTTTTTAACAGATTTGATTTGAATACAACAAAAATGATTTTTCTAGAACTAAAAGAAACTGAACTAGAAATGTTTGTTGCAACTAAAATATATATTATTTTTCAGGCGTATATCGAGAAATTTTCAAGTGACTTGCTGTCTGAATATCG
This sequence comes from Panorpa germanica, assembly GCA_963678705.1. Lineage (NCBI taxonomy): Eukaryota > Metazoa > Arthropoda > Insecta > Mecoptera > Panorpidae > Panorpa > Panorpa germanica. Next base: position 46,290,163 of record OY783203.1, read on the forward strand.
CAAACGAGGAGTTATAGTTCAATGCATCTCTCCTGGATATGTAGCTACAAAAATGAGCAAAATTAAATCATCTACGTGGATGGCTCCAACACCACAAAAGTTTGTAGCACATGCTATGAGAACAATTGGTGTGCAATCACAAACTACAGGATACTACCCACACGCCATTCTCGTTGGTATTGTCAGACTCCTAGAATCCATTTGTCCAGCTCTTGCTGTCTATATCGTATTAAGTACTATGAAGAACATTCGGGCTAGAGCTCTACGGAAATATCTGTCAAAATAAACCGACGAATTTATTTATTTTTATTTTGTTATATATTTGTATTATAACATATTAAGATATATTTATTGCACACGATACAAGGGGCAAATATAAAACATTCGATCGTAATTGTTTCATACAAAATGATTCATAGGTTTATAATTTTTAAATAGGGTTTATAGAAGCACTAGTTAAGACACTTTATTTGTCTAATTTATAAATATTGTTCAATAAAGGGATTACAAACATACCCTGTGCAGGTCATGCTACTAATTTAAAAATGCACATACTTACATTTTGATGATCTGTCTTCTCAAGTTATGTCTATGATAGATGTATAAACCAAAATTATAATATTTAATTTTGAAAGTTACGTTATCATTACCATAGACATTGACATTGATGTTATCACAAATGTGACTTCATAAAGTATGCATTTAAATTTGTACGACATGATTCAAACAAGACGATCCAATGTAAAACTTGTACATTTGTAGTTTACTCGTATTTTTATAATGGGTTTGTGAACTCATTTCTTAGGTGTCTTTTTTCTTATTTTCGATTGAAATAAATTTTGTTTATTGTATATTGATGTTTTTATTTTTTTTTAATATGTAAAAGTTGACAGAGTTGATCACATTTAAATTTCAGTTATGCCGTTGTGCATAAGACGACACATAAAAAATAACTAATCGAGAATATTTTTCCTTTTTCACATCCATCGTAATATAATATTTGATGGGACACACAACCAGCTGTTAGTAGTAAATGACATATCACACACATATTCGTAAGCGTCTCGTTAAAAGAGATGGCAAATCTGTGCACGTGACGTAGTATGCATTGAAATTTTCTATGCCGAAGAAACCCTTTAATAATTATTGAGAAATAATGCCTTTTTATTGGTTAATATTCCCAAAAGTATAAGGAGTTATTAAAAAATAATTGGACATTTGAGGTTGAGGTAGTCAACTTTATCAATATTACAGTGTTATCGAAATTAATGGGCTTATGGTTCACAAGTCCATTGTACAATTGACCCTTTGAACTGTATATACATATTACACCTTTGTGTTAAAATACTTTAGTGAAATGGTGGCATAATTTTAATTTAATTAATTTTTTTTATATACACAACGCATGTAAAAAGCAAATTACATTTTTATGAAACTGCAATGATATTGTTTTAGCTGAATTTAATAAAAAAGTACAACAAAGAACAAATGGTTTAATTTCGGTAAAATTCATGAACAAACATATAAGTATCAATTCCGCTCACTATTTTTAGTTTTAACTTTAAAAGTAAATTTCAACTTGTGAAATCATGCGTCGTTCGCAGTGATATACTATGTTCAGTAATAATATCTACATTTAACATAATTTTATTTCGTTTTATTTCACAAACTTAAATTAACACTAAAACTAAGTGCGTGGGAATGGAGATTTACATTACTAGAAATGTGTAAAAAAATGTTAAAAGGTTGAAGATATGTTATAAATAATTTATGATATTACAGAAATACTGAAAAAATAATGTCACATACAAATACCACGGGGTTAATTCCTGACTTTTGCTTACTAGTAATGTAACTCAACTCTACTTCTTTTTAAAAAAATATGGAATTTGTTGAAAAGAAGTGAAAAGAAGGAGAAGACCCTATCCTGTCAATTTACAATGTTTAAAATTTTGTCGCTTGAACACTTAGCGTAACGAAAAACAAAATTACACTATTGTACAACATCGCATTAATTTTTAATAAATTTATTACATCATTTTAAGAATTATGTATGATAAATGAGTCATGTCGATTTATGTCCATAACTTTTAAACGGAACTGAACCCTTGTTCAATTTTTCAATATAAGCCGCATGCGTTCCCATTTCTATCAAGTGTTCCACGGTAGACAGTGGCTGCTAGTTGCAGTTGTAATTTATCAGTAGTTGACTCGTAATTATAGAGAATAAATATTATATTGCATATAGTCGCTACTAACAATTTAATCTAACTAGCTGTTCGGCCCGTCGCAAGACAACGAGTGTGAGTTATGTATTTTTCTTTTAGATATTTCAAATTTGTTTAACTTTTTAATTGATCTATATCCACTACACTTTAAATTGATAAACAGTTTCATTAAATTTCCAATATATACTATAATTTTGCTCGTAAGTAATGTTGCCTCTCTATCAGGCGGAATGATATCTAAGTTTTATTAAATTCATGGACATTTTTATCTAATTTTTTTTTAATTCTTTGAAATATTTTGATACAGTTATGATCCTTATGCTCTAAAATAAAAAAACTGCATTTTTTTCTAATTTTTTTTTAAGGATTTCTTGAAATTTTTTGATGCAGTTATGTTCGCTAGGCTTTAAAGTAAATAACTGCATCATTACATTTTAAATATCTACGCGATTTTGGCTTCATGTGTCAAGAATAGATTCAAACAGTTGGAACATTATAATATAGGACTAGCTGTTCGACCCGTTGCAACACAACGAGTGTGAGTTATGTGCTTGATTTTTTCTAATAATATATATTTAATTTAAATGGGGTAATTTTTTAATTGAGATATATACGCTGCAGGTTAAATTGATAAACTGTTTCATTAAATTTAAAATATCTACGCGCATCTGGCTTTTATGCAACTTTTTTAAAGTTTATACACTTTTTTTCTAAAAATTTTTTTTTGATTCCATGAAATATTTTGATGCAGTTATGTTCGTTAGGCTTTACAATAAATAACTGCTTCATTACTTTTTAAATAACTAAGCGTGTCTGACTTTTACGCGACTTTTTTAAAATTCATGGACTTCTTTTTCTAAATGTTTTTTCTTGATTTCTTGAAATATTTTAATGCAGTTACGTTCGTTAGGCTTTAAAATAAAGAACTGCTTCATTACTTTTTAAATAACTAAGCGTGTCTGACTTTTACGCGACTTTTTTAAAATTCATGGACTTCTTTTTCTAAATTTTTTTTCTTGATTTCTTGAAATATTTTAATGCAGTTACGTTCGTTAGGCTTTAAAATAAAGAACTGCTTCATTACATTTTAAATAACTAAGCGTGTCTGGCTTTTATGCAACTTTTTTAAAACTCATGGACTTTTTGTTTTTAATTTTTTTTCTTGATTTCTTGAAATATTTTGATGCAGTTACGTTCGTTAGGCTTTAAAATAAAGAACTGCTTCATTACTTTTTAAATATCTACGCGTGTCTGGCTTTTATGCAATTTTTTTAAAACTCATGGACTTTTTGTTTTTAATTTTTTTTTTTCGATTTCTTGAAATATTTTGATGCAGTTATGTTCGTTAGGCTTTAAAATAAATAACTGCTTCATTACTTTTTAAATAACTAAGCGTGTCTGACTTTTACGCGACTTTTTTAAAATTCATGGACTTCCATTTCTAAATTTTTTTTCTTGATTTCTTGAAATATTTTGATGCAGTTACGTTCGTTAGGCTTTAAAATAAAGAACTGCTTCATTACTTTTTAAATATCTACGCGTGTCTGGCTTTTATGCAATTTTTTTAAAACTCATGGACTTTTTGTTTTTAATTTTTTTTTTTCGATTTCTTGAAATATTTTGATGCAGTTATGTTCGTTAGGCTTTAAAATAAATAACTGCTTCATTACTTTTTAAATAACTAAGCGTGTCTGACTTTTACGCGACTTTTTTAAAATTCATGGACTTCCTTTTCTAAATTTTTTTTCTTGATTTCTTGAAATATTTTGATGCAGTTACGTTCGTTAGGCTTTAAAATAAAGAACTGCTTCATTACTTTTTAAATAACTAAGCGTGTCTGGCTTTTATGCAACTTTTTTAAAACTCATGGACGTTTTGTTTTTAATTTTCTTTTTTCGATTTCTTGAAATATTTTGATGCAGTTATGTTCGTTAGGCGTTAAAATAAATAACTGTTTCATTACTTTTTAAATAACTAAGCGTGTCTGACTTTTACGCGACTTTTTTAAAATTCATGGACTTCTTTTTCTAAATGTTTTTTCTTGATTTCTTGAAATATTTTGATGCAGTTACGTTCGTTAGGCTTTAAAATAAAGAACTGCTTCATTACTTTTTAAATAACTAAGCGTGTCTGGCTTTTATGCAACTTTTTTAAAATTCATGGACTTTTTTTTCTAAATTTTTTTTTCTTGATTCTTTAAAATATTTTGATGCAGTTATGTTCCTTAGGCTTTAAGATAAAGGACTGCTGCATTACTTTTTAAATATCTACGCGTATCTGGCTTTTAAGCGACCTTTTTTAAATTCATGGACCTTTTTTCCTAAAACTAAAATATTTATATTTTTGAAAAATGATTTGTGTTTTCTGACGTAGTTTTTTATGCTGATTCCAAAATTGAAGTCCATTTTTAATTATCTGTTATAGTTTTCGAATAATCTGTGTGTAAAGTTTTTGACTATTTTTTAATTTAAAATGCTTATATGTCGCAAACCAAAAGACTTACATAAAAATGAATTCCAGATTTGAAATCAGCATTCAAAACTACATTAAAAACCATTAAAAAATCAACACATTTTTTTCATCAATTTTTAAGAAAAGTAAGAAGACTATACTCTTCTTACTTTTCACAAAAAACACTTTTTCTATTTTGGCACATGATACATCTTTTCTAACGTAGTTTTTTACGCTGATTCCAAAATTGAAAACCATTTTTAATTATCTCTTACCGTTTTCGAATAAACAGCGCTTTAAAATATTTATTTTTACTTTTTTATTGTTTATTCTAAAGCCAGTAAAGGACAAATATTTCAATTTAAATTGAACAGTTCTTTATTTTAAAGCCTAAGGAACGTAACTACATCAAAATATTTCAAGAAATAAAAAAAAAATTTAGAAGAAAAAGTCCATGAATTTTAAAAAAGTCGCATAAAAGCCAAACACACTTAGTTATTTAAAAAGTAATGAAGCAGTTCTTTATTTTAAAGCCTAAGGAACATAACTGCATCAAAATATTTCAAGAAATCAAAAAAAAATTTTAGAAAAAAAATGTCCATGAATTTTGAAAAAGTTGTATAAAAGCCAGACACGCGTAGATATTTAAAAAGTAATGAAGCAGTTATTTATTTTAAAGCCTAACGAACATAACTGCATCAAAATATTTCAAGAAATCAAGAAAAAAAAATTAGAAAAAAAAGTCCATGAATTTCAAAAAAGTTGCATAAAACTCAGACACGCTTAGTTATTTAAAAAGTAATGAAGCAGTTCTTTATTTTAAAGCCTAACGAACGTAACTGCATCAAAATATTTCAAGAAATCAAGAAAAAAAATTTAGAAAAAGAAGTCCATGAATTTTAAAAAAGTCGCGTAAAAGTCAGACACGCTTACTTATTTAAAAAGTAATGAAGCAGTTATTTATTGTAAAGACTAACGAATATAACTGCATCAAAATATTTCAAGAAATCGAAAAAAAAAAATTAAAAACAAAAAGTCCATGAGTTTTAAAAAAATTGCATAAAAGCCAGACACGCGTAGATATTTAAAAAGTAATGAAGCAGTTCTTTATTTTAAAGCCTAACGAACGTAACTGCATCAAAATATTTCAAGAAATCAAGAAAAAAAATTAAAAACAAAAAGTCCATGAGTTTTAAAAAAGTCGCGTAAAAGTCAGACACGCTTAGTTATTTAAAAAGTAATGAAGCAGTTCTTTATTTTAAAGCCTAACGAACGTAACTGCATCAAAATATTTCAAGAAATCAAGAAAAAAAATTTAGAAAAAGAAGTCCATGAATTTTAAAAAAGTCGCGTAAAAGTCAGACACGCTTAGTTATTTAAAAAGTAATGAAGCAGTTATTTATTGTAAAGCCTAACGAACGTAACTGCATCAAAATATTTCATGGAATCAAAAAAAAATTAGAAAAAAAGTCCATGAATTTTAAAAAAGTCGCGTAAAAGCCAGACACGCGAAGTTATTTAAAAAGTAATGAAGCAGTTCTTTCTTTTAACTCATAGCGAACATAACTGCATCAAGAATTTTAAAGAAATGTAATTTTTTTTGTTTTTATAAAAAGTGTCCATGATATTTTCTGCTTTCCTTGAAATGAAAGAAGGTTTATACTCTTGCTGAAATTGATAAAACCTTTGTATTTTTAATTCTACCAAGGTATTAATTTTAGAATGCAATTCTATTTGTGTATTTATAGTAGTGTAACGATCAGGCGGTTTATACAACGACTGCTGCAGCGCATTCTTTTAAAGAAATCCATAACTGTCCGTGTTAAAGCTATTGCTTAGTAGATGGCAGCTTGGTTTGAATTTGAGGTAAATAATTATTAAATAGTGTTAATTAATAATTTTAAAAAATAATAGTAATAATTAAATATAGTTTTATGAATCAACGTTTTCTGAATTAAAGAAGATTAAACTCTTGTTGAAATTGATTTATTGAAATTTATTTTCTGTTACAGCGTTCATGTGCTTTCGATACGTATAATAGTGCTACCCATGTGGCCTTTGTAAATAATAGGAAAAAGGACTATAATTAAATAATTATGTAAAACATTTGATCAAAGTGGGCCATCTACATAAGAGGTTCACTGCGAATAACTTTTCGTTTTTCATTTGGCATAATATATATTTAACGAAAACCATACAACTCATACAAATAAATATTGTTATTTAAAATTTAAAAAATAAGTTTTTTGCACGAATGAATTCTACAAAATTTCATTTATGTATATGACTCGGATCTATTAATAAAATATATATTAACTACTTAATAATTGAAATAATATAAATAGAAAGATTTTAAGGAATATTTTGTTACTGTATTTACAATCAAAGAAAATAAATATACAATATGTGTTATAAAATAATTGTTTTAATAATTTAATCAATTTTGAACATAGGTTTAACAAACGTTCACATTATTATTAAAGTAATAATTTTAATTTTTATAAACAATTGGGAGAGTAATATTCAAAAAAAAAACTATATATACATTTTTTTATAATTATTTTGGTCTACTGACTTAAAAAATTTGAAATAAAACATAATATTATTTAAAAAGAATTACAAAATGGGAATTATATAAATTATTAAACTTATACAAAAATACATACAGTTCAAACGAAATTTATAAAATCGTTTTATATTATTTGTTATTTTTTATTCTAGTTTTTAAACTGGGCCATTAAAATGATATATTTTTTTAAAATTAAATTAATCAAGATTGCTAGAAACTGGTCTACCATAGATGACTTAGACCAAAAAAAATATGTTCCATTCGATCCTTTATTCTATGTTTCTGAAACATAGCCCAGTTATTCTTTTTAATCCTTAACTTTTTAATCATTATATACACAGGTTAGTGTATATGATTTTTTTAATATATTACTCATTTACATAGGAACATTCGTTAGTATTAAATTTTATTTTTAAAATTAAAAGGATATGTATAATATATAATATATGTATACATATTAATAAGAAGTTTGCTGACATTTTAACTAAATTTGGCTTACTTTTTCTTAAATTACAGAAACAGAGATTTTTATTGAAATTATTCCTCCCAGTATAAAATAAATATTTCAGTTTAGAAACATATAAAAACTCGTTTTTAAATGTGCAGAAAAGAAAAATTAGATTGTAAGCTTTATTTTCAAGCCAAAGTTTTTATGAAAATAATAACTAAATATGTTTGACAGATAGAACACAGGACGCACAATCAACGAACTTTAATATATTCTTAAATTGAAACATTTTAAACTTAAGATGGCATTTAACATTGTATAAAATAATATTAAAATAACGTTAATATAATTTTGAATTGGAAATAAATAAGCGGTTCTTTCATTGATCTCTTTTACAGGTCCATAATTTATTGTCCAAAAAGGACTCTAATTATTGTCCACGTGGACAAGTGCTACCAGGAATCCGTATTGCGTTTCTATTGCTGTTGATGTTTTGAAATATTCTTCACTTATATACAAAATACATAAATATTATTTAATCATACACGTATTTTGTGTAATTTATGTTTTCTTATTGCAAGCTATATTTGACCGGTATAGTGAATCAACTATTATTTGATAGAAATAATATAACCAGCAGAAAGAAGCTTTATGAAGCCTCTGATGAAGTTATTTTTCATTTTAGAATTAATTAAAATATTTGTTTTCAAAACATATTTGCTTGATACGGACTGATTTCTGTATTCAGAAATGTAACAATTAAATTCGACAGTTTGAATAAATTTTTAGCTTTGGTTTTTAAAAATTAAGAAATTGTACATTTATATATTTGCATCTTTGGTATAATAAAAATAAATTATTTGAAAAGATGTCACCACAACATGATTAAAATAATAATAATAAAAAATGATAAATATTTTTCCTTGGTGAATATAAATAATAATTTCATAGCAGTGTAATTATTATTAATAAATATAATTAGGAACCAAGTAAAAGAAATAGCAAAAAGATAATATTATATAAATAAATAATGGCGAATTTATTATAAACAGGGGTATAAAAAAGATAAAGCTAAAAACAATCGAAAAATTAAATATGTTAGCAACAGTAAACATCTTTACATACTAAATTTAAAATCCAAGCTAAAATATTACAGACGATCTAATTAGTGATTAATTTATCATTGTCCTGAGTAGAGCGATTTGGTTTTATGCTGTCGGCTGAATTATTATTTATTAATATTTATTTGGTATATTTTAATTATTTTTTAATTACTTTGACTGGAATGTGTACCACGTCTCGTGTTTTTTCTGATTTTTTTTTTCTTATAAAAAAAAAACATAAAAATATGAGAGTATAAATTTATTTTTATAGTCACCCCGAAAAAAATGATTTTATTTTTATATATATGACTGATCCTCGAGACGAACATTAAGTCCTCCCAAACTTAAAAATCCATTGTACATTGTAAACAACTAATTAACATGGTAATAAAAATCGACCACTTTCAATTAAAAATACTAACTAATAGTATTCTTCCTATATACATTAATGTCTTTTAAATCTTTTAATTGTCCACTTTTAATAAGAAAAAATATATATTCAGACTATAAACGTGTCCTAATAAAGCACTTTCACAACCCGGTTCACTTATTTTAAAACTTGTATTAGTTTGATGTTTTATGTTCACCACTGGGTTGATTTTTTAAATAAATCGGGGAATCACAATTTAGTGTCCTTAGATTGATTTATTTCTGGCCGGGTTCATGATGGTAGCGTTAATCTGCCGGTGTAGAGAGAGGTGATCTCTGACTGAGGCTGCAGCACGACGGGACTTATCGGCGGATTCTGAAAAAAAATCAAGAATACTTTTGTCAATATAATTATATATGTATATATATATATAATTTATCAATTACATCGAACTAATCAACCGAAATAGTTTAGGCTCTGTTTTATAATGGTTTGTTTCACTACTATACATAATTTGTAAATACGGTTTTAAGCTTTGATATCAAAAAAGTTGAATCTTGAATTTTATCTTACTTGAGTACGATGAAGCGGAGGCGTAACTCGAACCATTGGTATCGTATGATAGTGATGAGCCCCAAAAGGTCTTCGTTCCAAATCACGAATTTGCGCGTCAACAGTATCCTGATTGGCTCTCAAAGCCTTCTGACGTCTTTGGAAGTGGATATAAGCAGCTAAACATATTATAAATACCATCAATACAGCGATGGTTGCACCACCGGCTATACTGGCCGTTTCTAACATAACGCGCTGTCTGGATGCTGCAAACAGATAAACAAAATAATTACAACCTGGTATTTAATTAAAAATAATAAAATAGATTAATTTCATGAGAGTAAATGACTTACGTAAGTAGGATCCATCTAGGTCCTTGTACTCACAGCGAGGCCCCATGTAACCATCGGCACATCTGTAAGATAAAGGAAACCATAATTAATTTCAGATCGTTAATATACTTGTGTTGATCTTTGATTGTAAAATTTAGTTGCAAGTAAAAGCACTTATGTCAAAAAGCAGAATGTTTGTATAACTAAATTTTTGAAATTTCTGATTAAACGAAAATGGTTTCCTAAATAAAATTCCTTGATGGGAATAGAGACGCAAATTTTCTACTTTTTAATGCAATCTTTTTTAGGTCTATACACTTTTCCCAACGTTTCTGACATTTCATTAATCCCTCCAAAAATACAATGTATCAAAGTATTCAAAATACGGCATTTATCTCGACGATAACTTCCTCGGTTGTTGGCGAAATCAGGCGAGTACGGTAGATAAATGCGGTACGAATTCGTAGCGTAGTTCATACAATTTAGCCGCGACATGTAATGGTGAAACAACACTCCACATTCACCCGTCAATGTATTCAGGTTGCCAAATTAAGCTAACTTATTAATCAGTCTTATTAAACAGTATGGTGTCGTTTGACAGATGCACTTCGGTAATGACATCTTCACTCAGCAATGTTACCTGTCTTAAAAAACGGGTACTTATTGATTCACCCTCCTATGCGAAAACATTTACTAAGCATGAAAAGTGTTACAGAAATTTTATATTATTTTATATATTTTATATTACATATTTAAAAACCGGTTTTAATAATAATATTATAAGCGAAATTGATGCAAGTATATTTATAACTTGAATGAAAAACAGAGTCGTTACGCAGAAATGGTTGGTATTGGTGTTTCAAAGAGGTTTGAAATTTGAAATATCTTTTTATTGTAAAGAGGATCCTAAACTTATTTTAAGGGTCCCAAAGTTATTTTTGCAATTAGGACATCAGTTAATCAATTTCCGGCACTGATAAAAAGTCAAAGTCGGTATTTTCACAGGTTATTGTGAGAATCTACCTTAGAAGGTGGTTAATCCTAAAAATAAACCAGGTGTCACGTTTTAACCGGAACCACAATGTGGGGGATCTTATTGTCCGTGTTGAAATAATAACACTAAATATACTGCTACGACTGAACTAAGACTAATTGTTACTGAACTAATACCAACGCAAAAAACACAAAGGTGGTGAACGTGAACGAATACATATTTGAATTGACATAAGAATGAAAAGCATCTATGTTTTTGTATTCGTAAATACTTGTGCACTTTTAAATTTATTATATTTCATTAAAAGTACAACTCGATATTACTCGTAGTCTGTGAAACTGGTCTATAACATATTTCAATTTTTTATTATTTTCTTTAAGTTTAATGTCAGATATTTTCTCTTGTTCTGTTGGCAGGTTTTGTGATAATAAGGTTTCATATATGTGACCTCACTGCTGCTTAATAATTTTATATTTGTATTTTACATTACAAAATCAAAATTTGTTTCATAATTATTTTCAACCATGTAGAAAATATGTATTTTATTTGCATTTACTTAAAACTTGAGATGAGAAGTAAAACTACTTGTTATTTTGATACACCTTAACAAATTTTATGCAAATGAAATTTGAATGTAAATTTTTCCAAATATTTTGTGAGAATATAAAAAAATAAGTTAAAGGTTTAAATACAGTGACGACTTTATTATTTGTACGTGGGAAAATGTAAAAATACAATACACAATATAATATTTAAAAGTGTTTAAATAATAATAGAATTTAAAAAAATTGTATACTTTAAAGTACAATGTTTTTTTCTAGTATAATACTACTAATACTCTTAACATGTCTCTAATCCCTTAATTTTGGGACCGCTCAGGTTTTATTTTCATTATAGTTCAAATTGACAGATACACTTATTTCAAAACTTAGAATAATTTCTATAAACAAACTGAACAGAGTTATACTAACCTTTAAATGTAAGCCATAGTAAAAAATGAACATGAACCTAATTCTATTTCCGTATCAAATACTAGTTCTATTACCGACGACATCTTACTGATGTTGGTTTTACAGATACCCGTACTCAAACTCAGATTTTTTTGAGATGAATATTTGAATTTGAAAAAGAGATAAAAATTTTAGTAGCTTTAGTAAAAGACTAACCTCAAATAATAAGATCTCATTAAGTAATTTTCGCTTTACATGTAATATTAAAAATCTAATTAACTATCTATAAAGAACTGAGTTTCTTACATAATAAATACAAGTGTTGACGTCCAGATCGTTATACTTCTGGATTCGATTTACAGACCAGCGTTTTCTACTGTAGTTGATTATATATAGAGATAAAGTCTAGTGCATTGCATTGATTATCTATAGAAAATGCAATTAGGGGTCTTATTAGATGTTTAACCCACATCTAGTCACAATTTACTTTAGTTCAGTTGGCCGAGGGCCTACACGTCGACGATTAAGACTATGTCCTAGCTTAATCCGACGCTAAACATTCGGTCACTTACTATATCACACTGTTGATATGTTACCATTTGTATGGCATCGCGTTATAGCAAATCGTTTGCAATAATTGTTTCCATTAAAAGGATTTTCGAGAATCGCGTTATATAGAAAATACTCTCAATACAAAAAGCATGGAAATCTAAAAATATTTGAACAATACATGAAATAAACCATAAGCAATAAATAATATTTATTGATAATACTTACTCGCAATTATAAAGTAATGATTCCCCAATCTTGACTGTAAAGCACGTGGCTCCGTTTAAACAATACCACGTGGCGTATGCAGGTGGGCAAGTGTATGTATGGAATGTTATATTCGGTCTGGGAGTTGGTGTAGGAGGTCGTGGCTTCGGCGTCGAGCGACTCGAACAAGCGTCTGAAACAAAAATATGCAAATAAATAAATGTTCATAATTCTTATGCGAGACTAAACGACATAATAAAATTTTAGTTGTATCCAATGTAATCTTCAAATGTATCTGCTATGTATATGTTACATTAAATCTATTAATAATATTCTCAAATCCAAGAGGTTCCTATCCACATAATAAAAATTTAAGAAAATTCTATAAGCGTTTGTTTAGTTTTACAAAACCGCAATTTTCAAAAGCAGAATAGAACGTAAAATATTTCTAATACATATATTTGCGTTACCATATGGACATTGTGGTTTCGAATTGGTCACGAGTATCTAAATAGTTAAGCAAACAGACTCACTTCACTTATTCTTAGCTTAATATAACCCCTGACCCCTGAATTGCGGTACTAAAAAAACATTTATAATACTACGAGTATATTTATGGTTTTAACTATTAAATACATTATAAAAAATAACACGTTTCGCATCAATGTTTATTTTTTTGATGGTTCGTCTATAATCTATATTATTAAAAAAAATACAATTATATTTATAGAAATGTGTTTTCTTTTCCAATTAAAATATAATAGAGTGATAAAATATCCTTTTTTCACATGTGGTAAAAAAAACACATGCCAACATTTTTTTTTATATAATCGACATCGTGTGCGGTAAAAAAGAACGTGGAGAACAAAGCCCATAGCAAGTGAAGTGTAAAATGTATCTGCGGATCTTGAAAAACAATGATATTTAGTTCCGTAATAACTTTGTATAGTATAAAAACGAATAACATATTGTCGTCGGGCTAAATCTAATGCAGAGAGATATATAAGACATTAGGGTTGCATGCACTTCAGGCGGAAAACAATTAAGAACTGTCATTCGTATGCATGCGTACTGCGTTGATTTTGCAATAATTTGAAAGACGTCAAATTGTCATAAATTTAATGAACGATCCATACATGTTTTATAGAGATTTAAAAAAAACTAGTTAAAAACACAGTTGAGGCAGTAATGTTCCGGTTTCTTTGATTTTAAATTTTGTAGTACCCATGTTACTCGTATATAAATATCATCGAGAATTTATTATCAATAATTTTAAGTATATTGTAGTACATATTAACAAATGTTCATAGTTTGTTTAGGTAGATAGTTCAAAATAAACCTTACAAACAATATTGTTGATTTAATCATTGTATTTGCCATTTATTTAAACACTCCTTTTAACTTTTTATATTCGTACACCATTGAAAATTTTAATATCAGGTTTACAACATCTGCGAAAAAGCATAAATCGTCTAATGTTACACCTCTCTAAGTGGCCCGTCTCATGTTGGCGAACGGCGAACGCACAGCGCAGAGTATAGCACTGTGTTAAACCCCGGTCTACTGCCTGGTATACAGTCTACAAACACTACATCGTCTACAGATGGCGATGGCGATGGCATCGTTGGTATGCAATGCCGTGTCAAGCACGCGTCACGCCGAATAAAACATATTTTCTATGATCATAATTACAAAAAGGACGATCCGATTCACAAACACGGTCTATCTGAAAAATTAATATACGATCTGGTAACTTGATGTGCCTCTGCCGTTGGGCACTAACTTAAAACACGTGTCCTACTCATATAAAAGAGATATGCAACAAAGAGATTGTTATCGGATGATATTGATAAAGCGATTATGTAATTTCTAAATGCAAAAATTAGCTGATAGGCAATTTTGTATAAACATTTCTGAAATACTTGAATCAGTGTTTAAATGGATGTATTTGCATGACAGAAGAAAGAATATTAGGTCAAGTAATACCGCTCTCGTTTATTAATTTTTTAAAAAAATAATTCAAAACGTAATATATCAATTTTGCCCTATATTTTTGCTGTACGTTGTGCGTCGTCTTGATTATGCAAAGTCGTTATTTGTAAAAATAATCGCATGTGATAACAGCGTTGTAAGGCATTTATTATAAAATGTTAACGCAACACAGCGCTCTTTCACAATCTACAGTTAGCGTTTTTTTGTTCGTAATACATCTGAATGTTTTAAGACAGAGAAAGGAGAATTTAAGAGAAATTCAATTTTTTTGATTCCTAAAATCGATAAAGACAGTTTTGGAGAGAGACTTCCACCTTAATCTTTCATGCCCTTAAATGAAATTCCTAACCCCAACTGTTGACACAGACACGGTTGCGCAGTGAATGTTAAAATTACATTAACATCGTTTATCTACAATTTGTCATCAAAATACAAATGTTTTATTAACAAGGTGAAAAAAATATTCAGGTAAAAGCAATAAATTTTTTTTGCATTTTTATCATATAATATATTTCCTTTATTATTACAGAAATATGGTTTTTAATAGTTTGACCATGTGTTTTTACCTGATATTTTCTTTATGGACATACAGTTTTATACCCTAGTTATTAGAACTATAAAAGGCAGCTGTATTTGACCAAAAAAAAGACATTTGGCCACTGTTGAAATTTTTGTTTGTTATAAATTTGTAAAAATGTTTATATTATTCACAATAATTGAAAATAGGCCCCTTCTTATTTTATTTCAAATATTTTTGACCCATTCTTTTTGGTATTAAATTTCATACAAATATAATTCCTTTTTAGAGTTTATTTATAAATACTATCTTTAATACAACATCAATACATTCTCGTATGTGTGTGAACCATAAAAAAACACGTGCAATTACACAACATTGCAGTATTGTAACACTACCTTAATTGGCCTACCTATAAGAGCCCCTTAATTTCAATATAATGTTTATTATTAGTATTAGTTTTAGCCATTATTAAACTGAATGCACAAGCCGCAAACCATTTAATGTAATAGAAACAAACTTATGTAAGTACACGGTGTTAGAAAGAGAAAGCTGATTGTTAGATAATTTGATTATATCGTTACACTTGGCACCGCTGGATGATGACTTGACTATGATTCATTTCCAGCTAATTCAAAGTAAAAATCAAAAGTAATATTTCAATAATATAGTAGTATACAAATTCTGCACAAACGTAGTATTTACGTCAAGTTTATGTGACATACGTTTCGACATAATTTATACGTAAATAATACATAACTCTCTTTAGTGTATTTACTAGTAATTAAAAGTGGAATAAACGTTTAACTTCATTCATAGAAGTAATCATATTTAAAATTAGAGAGTTATGTACACCGAGCTTTATACTGTACTACAACATAACCTACCAGTATAACAGCAGAAAACATAATATGTTACTGGCTACATGCTAAAATCCAGCGACTTTTTATAATATTTGAATAATTTGTTCCGCAAGCGTGTTTGCAAACAATGTACTTGCAAAGGACTTGATCAGGCCATCAAATTATTAAACACATTAATGTTAGGGATGACTGACAAGTGCGCCCTCTTGTGAAAAATGAACGTGTTAAGGGTTGCAGTTCGTGATTTATTTGCAAAGATTACAAGCCCCTACGTTATTTAATTAAATGATACACGTGCCACAGTTTTTGGAGAATAGTATACTGTAGTATGTCATGTCGATTATGCGGTTAAAAAAGAGATTGAACTTAAATTACCAACAATAAATAACAGTTTTTGCAAAAATTAAAGCAGTGAAATTAAATTTTATCAAATTTACACATTATAATAAATGAGTTTTACATACAGAATTTCTTTACAAGAAAACATACACTAAGTAAACGTACCAATGTACGCAATTTTTTTAGTTCTTAAAATATAAAAGTGTGTCTCACAAAAATACAATCAAAATGATGTTTTTCCCAGAGTGTTTCTAAACTTTTGATGTGTTACAAAGAATTATAGCGTTGTATGTGAACTTTTAAAGAAAACACGACCACTGAACTCGTAAGTTTTCATTTGATGGAATAAATAAATGATATTAGTATACATATTCAATGAAATTTGTTCTTCGGTTTTCAGCTTATATTCGAATCATATACTTCTAAAATTCAATTCGAAAAAAGTGTAAAAATTCGTTATCTAAAAGTATTTTTAATTTTTATATTTTTTATCGGATATTTAATTTTATTTTTTTACTATAACAATTCATCAATTCAATATGTATAAATAAAAATTTCATACGTTAAACGTAATTC
Source organism: Panorpa germanica (assembly GCA_963678705.1). NCBI lineage: Eukaryota > Metazoa > Arthropoda > Insecta > Mecoptera > Panorpidae > Panorpa > Panorpa germanica. The sequence continues at coordinate 46,307,203 of OY783203.1, forward strand.
TAAATTTAATTGCGCTATGTTAAATCCATTAAAATTATTCAGAAAAATGATTGAACACTTGAAGGTTAAAGATTTAAAAATGTCTTATTGTTTTCATAAAATATCATAAGTGACAGGTTGTGAACTCCGCTATTATATACAGTCCTTTAATATAGATGGCAGTGTAGTGTACTTATGAATTCTGATAAACTTATTGATATGTTACATTTATCGTTGTTACATTAGTAACAAGTTTTAGTTTTGACCTTACAACTTTAAACCTAACGTCAAAGTTATTGTCCAGCAAGTGAGTAAGTCTCTTTTCTTCAAGTGTTCTTTTTCTTTAAGATCTCGAGGAGTCGAGGATTCCGATTCAGCTAATGTTTGCTTTACTATCAGTTACAATCTTGATGTGGTGTTTTGGATTCCAGTGTGGGATTTATATTGTATTGTTCTGCCCACGATTCAACATTCTATTGTAAAATAAAAATTTAAAAAAAAAATTTAAAAAAAGTTTAATGTAGTAAGAAAAAGAAGATTTATTCAATTAGGAATACAAATCAGTTTAAACTTAATTACTAAATAGGAGGTTTATAGTCTGCAATTTAATTTAAAAAAATTGATTAAAGGTAATTAAGCATTTAATGTGTATAAGATAATTCAATTTGTCATTAAATCTAGCTTTATAATTGGTAACGTCAGAAAATGAGATGAGTCATAGCCTGGAACATCTATTTGAAAATGCTGGACCGGATCGGATTGTGGAAGTTTCGCTTTTATTGAAAATGAAAGTGCAGCTTTAATATTATATATACGCTATATTAAATAGTACACTTGAAATAATTTAATAAATTGTAATAATATTAATTACTTCTAAATATACCTAAAACATACATGTTATTGCAAATGCTTTGAACACTGTATAATTATGTGTTTCACTGTTAGATGATTATTACGTGAGTCAGAAATTGGTTCAGGGATTATGTAAAATGCTACTATTAATTGAATATGCATAGCGAAATATGTCTTTGCGAATTTAGTTGTTAAAAGACGTTTGCCAACATCGAATCTAATGTACAGATCTAATTTATACGTTAAATGGTCCGTTGAGATTTAATTAAAAAAGGATTTAAAGATTTTTTAGAAAAAAATTTACTGAAATATAAACATCTAAAAAACCATAAAGAATTGCTTTTAACGCACGAATCGTGTGAACGATATTGAATACACGGCGCTGTAGTGTTGTCAATGGGTCGATATTGCAGATAGATCGACAATGATCGAATCGGTATTGATATTGCATCCTTAATGTAATTATTTCTTTATTATCTTCATGTGGGAGAGTTTGGAGTTCAGTTTGACATCAGAGGACTGAAATCTGTTGCGATATTAAACATTGATTCGAACCTCTTCTAACGTAATTACAATGGACGTAAATGTGTTTCACGATTATTAGCTATATACACCTATAGGAGATTATCTTTAAAATATATAGTTTATCATTTAGTTTGTTAGCAGAAGAGTACATAAAAAAGCGATTAAAATGTATCATTTACGTAAGTGTTGCGGTAATTCCATAAAAATTGCTAAAATAATAGACTAAACAGTGGTTATGAATTTCATAATGAGGTAATTATACAAAAAAAAAATGTAAATGTTGAATTTATTAACTGTAAAAGTTTGTATACGGCATGATGGCGTTGATGCATCAGTATTCTTTCGATCTTCCAAGATATGAAATGAAAATTAATGAATACCAATACATGCTTTGCGAACAAAGTTTCACGAATATTAAAGTTTATATAATTATTAATCATAAAATTATTGACAACGCTTTCATTTGTAGCGTTCATAAGAAAAAATTTTTAGACTATGTTAGTAAAATTTTAACACATATTTTACATATTACATTCATAACATTAGTATATAATAGTGACGTTACTAATATGTAACATAAATATAGATTATAAGATGTAACGTGTGCGTAAAAATGCATGTATATTTAATTGTATCTTCTTGGTACATTTAATAAAATCGAATAGAATAAATCGATAATAACACAATAATAGATTGAATATTTATAAATTCTGCCAGCTCTAAAGACTGGTATGTGGTCGACCGTCGGACGGGCATCTCGGGCATCCCGGGCCCCCGGGGACTCCAATAGATTGCAGAGGGATTCGTGGGGAATACAGGGGATGTAAAAAGACAGTACAAGGGGTCGGAGTCGGAGATGCTAAACAACAAGGAATCTAAGGACTGGGGGAATGCTGAACAGAGGATTGGCCACCCAAAAGGCGCCACAGCACGGCAGTTAATGCAGTGGTCGAGTCTCTATCGTGGACCATGGATCCGTGGATCCGTGGATGAGCTGGATCTTCTGCATTGTACTGCAACAGTTGAATAGGCAGCATACTCATCGGGGATCTCGTTAATAAAAACGCAAACTCTGAGAAATATAACACTTTGAAAAATGTGTTAACAATCATTTATTAATGTTTTATATACTGCATATTTGTTTACTTATTTTTTGATTCTTTTTAGAATTACTTTCATCATTAATAGATCGTATCGTTCAGAAAGCACATCATGTATACATTTGTATATACTACGTTATGCATATCTAGATGCTATCGTGCAATTAAATTAGTGTTACAATTGTCTTATGAAAATTAATCTTTAATTACTGAAACCAAAATTTATTTATTCATAAAAGGGTTTGCCATCTCTATGTTAGATGCTGTGGTATTCTTCGTCTAGTCTTGCAGACATTTCAGAATTTCTAGATTGGAGTATATTCCACTTATTGATTGTTTGCTAATTGAAACTTTAAAATCTTGATGAAATAGCCTAACCAGATGAATAGCCAGTATGATAAAAACTGTTAATTGGAAAAATATTAGCATCTTGAGGTTCATAATGCAATGGGTTTTAACTGGCCGTATGTGTCGATTGGCTTTGGAATTGAATTATTTAAAAATAATTTGTTTCCTTATTCTCTTCACTTGTTCCCCATGACCACACATATTTCAACATATTTAGCATTATCAGATAGACGAATTGATATCAAATATAGATTACGAATTTTTTCCTTAAAAATTTCATTAAATTTTTTTGTAGCATGTGAATATTTTTGAGTAATATTTTTTCATTTTTAGTATTACTAGTCGAAGTTTGCGATTACAAAGAAAATAAAAGATAAAAATTAACCTAATTATAATATTTTTGAATTTATCCCTGAATTACAATTACAATATTATCTACATGTACTTAGTGCTAATATTCCTTAAATGATGATTTTACCTAAATTCTTGCAATTGTTTTAAAAATATAAAAAAAAAGAAAGTGATAAAAGAATTGATTGAATGAGTTAAATATATTCTCTGTCAAAAATAATCTTGCAGTCTTCCTTTTTTTAAAACACCAACGTATAACACCTGTTTAACAACAATCGGGATGTCAACAAAGTCATAAATGATAAATTGTTTGTTACCGGTTGAGACATGGGACCATGAGACTTGAGACATATCTGCATGTCACTTTCTAACAATTATGTAAATATTTACATATAACACAACAACCAACGACAGGGACGTCACATTTGATAGGATGGATAATCATCTGTACGGCTGAAGTTTCAAGATGAACTTTAGGGTCCGATCGGGCAAGAAAAAAATTAAATTAGTATAATTTCAATGACTAATAAAGAAAGATATTATTCTTCATAGCGCTAAACATGGTGTAGGAAATATTTATTGGTGGAAAATAACGTAGTGTAAATATTTACTTTCCACTTTGATAACATCTGTAAAGCTAATGGTAATGTAATTTATTAAAAAATAATTATTAGCTCACAGAAAACGAAGAAGATCTGCTTAAATCGTTTCATAGTATTATAGCTAATAGGTAATTTTACATAAATTAATATTAATGCAAGTAAAATAGTTTTTCAGAAAATTTCCACTATGTTTCTTTTTTGAAAATGCGAGAAATAATAAAATGATATTATTTTATGAATTGCGAATAAAAACCGCATAAAAATATATTCGCACCGTAATAAAATTTCTATCAAACTGTATATGTTTATTCGCGCGAATTAAAAATAGACAGTGCGTGTACGTTCCTATTTTTCAATGTACTACAAAATTGCGGATTTATTTCAGCGTTTTTTTTTTTTCGCAGTGCGCTGTAGCATTAAGTAAAAGAAATATTTTCCGGATATAACTTCCTAAGGTTAATTCCGACGCCAAGATCAGAGTTTAAATCTCTGCTAATTCGTGTTGTAGCTGGGACGACGTGTTGATGTAAAATCATTAGCAAAATGCAAATATTATAACAGGTATATAACTCTTAGTAAACAGTGCTTTTATATTATAAGAAGGTTCTACACCATAAAGTACAAAAACAAAATTGATGGTGACGACACAAAGTGCTTATATTTAGTTTTTAAATATTTTCAATTGACTGATTCAAATGTTGAAAAACCTAACAAACAAGTTAAAATCCATGCAATTTTATAACCGATAATTTGTGCATGTTAGTTTTTCAATAAACTTTTTCACTTACGATTTAATTCAAAAAAATAAACCTAGAAGTAGAGCAAATCTTTCCGAAGACCAACCACAACGTTCCAGTAAAAAAAACATGTGAACGCGCTACAATTCTTGACGAGTCATAGCTCTTTCATTTCCAAGCATTTACTTTTTACTTTTACACAAACGTCAATAAAAAAAGGTATATAAAACGCTACTCCATTTAATTTGTGAGATTTTATACGACTCAATCTTCTTAAAACATCTTTGGCTTTCTGGTTTCATTTTCGGTTTCGGTTTCGGTATCAGGTTTGTCTACACTCTACAGTTTAAGTGAGACTGTTTGACTTATCAGATATCACAAATTAAACCATCTGTCAGAATTAAATTTAATGTAACTTGAATGCGGTGCTACGAGTATAACTTAGACTGCAGCAATAGACACAAAGCTTTAGAACTTCTTTTGAAATGTGATTTATGTTTAATTAAGATGGAGACCAATTCTGTCGAAAGGATTTTAAAATAAACAAGTATATTTTTTTAAAATCAAAATACTTCTGTTACGTATTTGATTTAAAGACAATAATATTAAATGCTTAAAAGTTAGAAGAAAAAAAATTAATACAAAAACTATTTTAATTTGATCGTTCGTCTAAGATCATAGTTCGAGTTGAATTTACATTAATTATATTTAATCATTGTCCTTATTTTAATATTATATTTGTTTTCAAAAATAAAAATTAAATATTCAGTAAGATGCAAGTGCTTTAGTCTCTACCTTATATCGAATAATAAAACAATCAAATTTTCTTTTTTTTTCAAATTAACTTTTATTCTGTTTTTCGCTTCACTCGAAATTTAGCATTCCTTTCGGAGAAGCTTGTTTTATAATTTTGACATTTGCAAACTTATTACTATCCTTTTCTACATACAGTATTTTCTGAGCTAAGTTTTAACAGGTTTTTGTCACACTCACACCTATTTATTACAGTGAGTGTGAACGAAACATAAAACATGTCGCATGCTGGTGTTGCACTGGTCTGGACGGACTCAGCATTTGATACCAATTATAAATCCTTTTAGTGGGCGCTATGCTGCAGTGGTAACACCTGGTACGACCTAATATTCAGGGCAGCATTCAATATTCTTTGCTGTAGTGACTCCGAACTTCAGTTTCTGTTAGTAAAGGTATTTAAATCTGGAGAATTATTTCACGACATCAGTTGTAAACTAAAACAGCGGGAAAATCTCTCTACATTTGCTATTAATAAAAAACTAATGAGGTCATAAAAAAACGGAAGATTTTAAAAATATAAGGTTATTTTAAAATCATTCATAAATCTGTCTATGCATTTGTTACATGCGCATACGGTTCGGTGAATTTGAACTATTTTGATGCGGGCGACTACACATCCCCCTTTCCCTCCCCACGTGTGCAGTGGATATGTGCTACGTGGATAGTTTTCGATCTGTAGATCCGGCTGCAAGGTCTACGATTGTATTCTCCTATGAAGTCGAGTAATTTGTGTATAGTTTTTAGGATTGATCATCTTATTGCTTACTTAACAACTATATTTTAATATACTAGTGCATACAAACACCACCAGGCTGTGCTTTAACGTTGAAAATCAAAATAAAGGTCTAAATTCAATATCTTCTACATTATTTTACGCGTGTAGAGTAAAGCCCCCACAATTCACAAAATAGTCAAGTTAAAGTTGTGAATTAGCTTCAATTACACACTTTTAGTTATAATGCTTTGTTATTATGTATACAATATTAGCATACAATATTTTATTATAGTAACTGCGAAGATATTTTTACTTTTACCTTGTAGATCAATATTGGACCAATACTTACACAAAAATAATAGTAAAATAATAAAAAAAATGGATTGCTACTCCATTTTCGTATTTCTATGTACCCTGCACTATAATTATTTTATAACCTGTAATAAATTGAGGTAATCTCTGTGACCATATGGTTTCCAAAATGGTTAACAAAATACTGGTAACTATTTTCCAGATCTTTTCCCACGTTAATAAGAAATGTGACGTCACGGAGCCTAAAATAATAATGTGGTTTTAGTGACCACCTAATATCTTATTATAAATGATATTTTTTTGATGGTGTATGTTAACGGTTAACCACTTCAGCCAAATCATTTGTTTGTGTAAACCAATGCCGCCCGGTAAAAAAACTGTAAGAATTATTGAATGAGTCTTACAACAAAAAAAGGTTTTACTGATTTGCCGTGCAAATCAGTTGTTTGTCAACATGTGTTATTATTATTATATTTATTCTCAAATGGTATACCGTCGCGGTAGGTCAACGTAACAAAAATAAAGAAAACATAACCTATAAAAAAAAGTTGACTTTTGCTAAAAATATTATCTTTTATTTTTAACTTCTAAACCAACAAAACCGCCTTTTCGGTTTGCTACTCAATAATTTATAAAATGATTACCTGAAGAAGAAAAAAAATACTCCTACACCTTTTTTTAAATATATTTTCTAATAAAGTTACTAACGATTTTAAATCGCCCCAGGTTCCAGCGCCCAGGTAAAACCACTGCTGATTTATTTATTCTCTTTAGTGTTGGCCGCCCGCGTTTCGTTGGGTTTCGGCGTGGTGTTAGCCCGATAGGGAGTGGTGTCATATTACATTATAATAAAGCACTTTTATTAAACCAAAGAGAAGGATGGATCTACATCTAATACAAATTGTCCTACTAGCCTGAAACAAGAAATCAAAATTCATAGGGAGAGTTTCTGGAAACGATAATTACTATTCTCTGAAATACCTTAGTCGGAGGTCTCTTGGTTTCTTGTTCTTGGATTACCTAATAATTAACAAGGTAGAACGTCTTGATCACTCAATCAATGCAGACGGCACCGCCACATCGTATTCGTGATCACTTACAAGTTACAATCAAGCCGTAATTGAAGAGTTTAAAAAACAAAGCATTCATAGTACGGGTGAATGGTAAATGTATAATGACAGTATTATATGGTAGGATAAATAATGACAGTAAAAAAACCTCGTTGTCTATTATGTCATTTTAATATGGTAGAAATATTCCAAAGAATAAATTGTACAATGGCTTTGAAAATTGTTGCTCATTGTCATCGTCAGTTCAGGAATTCATCCCTACAAACGCTGCCCTGTTCAAGATACAAACATGGTTGGCCTGGGATTTGAACTCAGAAACACTGCAGCCAAGTTTTAGACCATCACAGTCTCAATGATCTTGTCTACCAAGCATGGGTGCTAACGACATTGATTTATTTCGGTATGTTTTTCTCAGAGTTTTTGTTTTTGTTTCTGTCTTTTATCTTCGATATTTATTTATTATTTGTTAGTCTTTTACCGCATTAGCCGGTCTATAATTAACAGGTTGCGATTCGGCATTCGGCATGGAGACAGAAAGTGGTGTAGACTTAATGTGTGGCAGTCTCTAAACTCTAAGATAATAAGGGTACCCATTTTAAACCAATCTGACACATAATTGTTTTATATATATGTGTGTGCGTATTGTATATACAAGGACATATCCTTGTGTTTGTGTGTAGTGTATAAAAATATAAGTAAAAACATTTTATATACAAAAAATTTCACGTAGATATTTTGTGGATAGGTTAACGCTAGGCTAATTATTGTGTCAACGGTTGGGTATTGGGTCCCACCTAGGGTAAGCCGTGGGGTATTTGTTTTTGTGTTGTCATAAATAATAGAGCAGATAAATTAGAAAAAGCCCTGTACAAATATAGTTAGAAATATTCGTACACCTACTGAAATTATTTTGAACAATTTATTATTTAACTAGAAATAATTCATTTTTAACATATCACTAAAATTGACTAAATCATTATAATTGTTAATATTTTTAACAACTAAATAATTTTCTAATAAATGTAATCTGTATAAAAACGTATAGGATATGTAAATGTTACGTTCAAAATTACTAAGTTACACATAAAAATTGTAATAATGTATGAAAAAATTGTATGTATGAAAATGTTACATAATATTCATATACACTTTTTGTTGACTTTTTACAGTATGATTAGATTTTCTTAATAGTACATAATAATTACATATAAACATGTAAATAAATGGAAATCTTACATACATTTCATAGGTTAATTTTCATATATAATTATGCTTAAAGAATTATTGCATTGATTGTATAATTTATATAAATTTTATATGTAATGTATATGTAACATTAATAGGGACAATAGCTCATAAGTGCTCTCAAATTAGGTCGCGAAATAAGTTTCATAATCACTTACACTTGATCACTTTATCATTTGTTATCTGAACTACTTGAATACTTCCTGTTTATCAAATTTCTTAGTTTCTATTTCAGACACATTATCTTTGTACATCTAATAGAATTACGTAAATAAATTTTCGATAAGTATTAGTTATTTTGCAATCAGTATTATTAGCCAAATAACATCATAGTCTCACCAAGGCTTGTGGAGACATTTTACTATATTTATAAACTATGAAATTAAAATTAAACATAGATGATACAGAGTACATTAATGATAAAATAAAATTGCATAGGAAAATAAAATTGAACCATAAACCGAGAAATGAGAACAACCCATATTCGGAACATTTGTGTACGAATACATCAAAATATACACGTATCCTTTTCACCCTATTATAAACATTATAAAACAATAAAATAAAAAATATATAGCCTCAATATCTAAGTGTTAAAAACATACTTCTAATAGTTTAATCTAAAAATATTTTATTTAAGTGATAAAAGTTTAACGAGGCTATCGTTATCTCGAAACTAGACCACCGGTTTAGAATATTTGAGTCTCATGAAACATTCTCATCTATTTTCAAATAACTTTAAAATATTTTTTTTTGTTATTTTCTGGATCTTGAAATATTTAGTTCGTTAACACCTTACCTTCATTTCAAGCCTTGTTTTACCCTGAATTAACTTCATTAAGAGGCGGCCCTGGCGTCTAACAAGACTGAAGACCCAAACTACATTCTTTCTGCTTCTGATCGGAGTTAGGTTATAGCGTACTGTAAAACCCAGATTGTTGGTGGTACAAACCATTAAAACAGGATTGGTAAAATTATAACATTGCATTCTCGGGTTGTTATTGATTGGTAAATTTCTGACATCCGATATAATTATATAGATTGATTTATTAAAAAAATATATGATTAAATTATTCATGTTCAAACCTAAAACAACAATGTCATCGATTCAAATAAGGCTGGTTCTTTACCTTGCAATACTTTTACGATGCTAATGAATATCTTTTATTTTACCTTTCTTTATCGTTTAATAACTGAAAAGATCTGCATAGTCAAAGCAGTGTTTCCGAAATATGTATCCCAATAAATAAAGTAAATATTTTCATGGTAAATGAATTATTTGCAAAAAAATGTATGTGTTTCTATCTCCGTTTTAATTTTTATTTTATTTTAATGGTCTACAAGAATGAGATATATGTTTTACAGTAACATTAATATTTCATAACAATTAAAAAAAAAACTTAGCCTTTATTAGCTATGGGGATAATTAGAACTGTATGTAATGTCTGTTATTAGAAAAATGCAATTTAAAACATTTTTCTTACATTAAAATATTAGTAAAATATTCAACTACAGTTTTTAAATGTCATATAGAATAAGTTTCAACGTTATATGATTTAAAAAAATAACAGTTTAGTGGTAGTTGATTCCGTAACATAGATCTTTCTTATAAACTCAGCAGTCACGTCTCAAATATTTATATTTAGAAGTTGGTCCAACTGCAGCAATAAATAATTTTGGCAATATACTATATTAATATAGCTATTGTATTCCATTTAAAATAAATAAAAATATTTTAAAATATTTATCCATTAGTAAACTCAAAGATATAATATAAACGTATATTTCACCGATCTTTTAGCAGCAATTTAACATCTACAATATGCTGCAAATATGTAAATTCAAATATATACAACTAGGATAAATGATTAATATAATTATAATAACCTTCATAAATAAAATAAAATATATATTTCTGTATATATAATACCCTACTAAAGCATCTGTAATATTTACTAGATCTCCTGATTTTACAGTAACATTTATTATGTTGCATCGGCACCTTATGTGGCTGGTTATCGTATTTAACACAATAGAGTATTTCTTCACAAATACTCTTATATATGTTTTTTTATTAAGTGGAATTTCCGACAAATCATTTTCCAATCGTTATCTAATACTGTTGAAGAATTCTGAAAAGGTCTTAGTCTAATCATTTAAAATAAAGATTTATTTATCTAGTCTGTCTACAATTAGTAATAGTATTAATAAATTAATATCGATATTTAATTTGGATAATAATATTATTTTAAGAAATGTATGTCCTTTTAAAGTTGTAATCGAGTTTGTATTGTTCTTTCTGTTGCTTAAAAAGTACCATAAAAAATAACTTATTTTATTGTAGTATTATGAACAATTAAGTATGACTATTTGAGTGCATTTGATGATTAGGATTAGGCACAAAAAGTAGTAGTTGCTTACTAAGTAAAATCTTGCGATATTTTCAGCCTACTGAAGGAAAAAAAAATTGAGTTTGAATTTCGTTGTTCACTCTCTGTTATATCTTACATTAATATAAGAAATGTTATGTTACAAGTCTTATAGTATTGTTTTCTTGATGTATGAAATGTACTTAAGCTACTAAATGTTTCGCTAATATTACCAAACAGTAAGTTTGTTAAGGTCTACCATGAATCTTTGTTGACGTTAACGTTATCTATACTGTGAAGTTATTAGAATACTGAAATGAAGCTGTAAGCTTTAGAAGACGAACGTTTTCGTGCAACTACTGGACCAGATACGGATACAATTATTGATAAACAATAGAAATTGTAATCTACTTAATTGAACAATTAAGTAAATTGTAAGAGTAAAATTATATTTAATTAAACCGAGTCCTTGTCACAAAATATGTTAGTATATAGATATATTTAATTAGTGTAATGTAATTGCATGTGTGTTGGTTTCAGTATAACATAAATGGTTTTGTGGTAGAGTAAATAAATAATGTTATGCCACTTCTAAATCGGATTTAATGGTGAAAGACCATTCTCGTTACAGCTCCATGAGCATCATCATGGACATCACATTTCCCATATAACTATTATGTACTACATATATTTATTATATAAATATATATATATATTTATTTATATATAAATATATATATATACATAATATTTTTTTCCATTTATTTAGTTTTGTTGGTGTTTGTCCCGGGAACACGGTGATCCGCGGACAGTCGACAATATACGTCATTTCCCTTTCCGGCCCCCAAAGCCATTGCGCTGCTGATGCAGCCGTTATTCAGATGGCCGTGTGCGGCATCGGTATGCCCCGCGCACCTCATGTATCTGTGCACCAAGTCCTAGAGGCTTAGAACTCAATGTATTTACTGCCATTCATAATATCAGAATCAATTTTGTACCATATTATAGGAGTATACTATTTGTGTACCTTTGAAAAGTTGACAATTAAGGTCACAAGGGATCATTTTAGATTATCAAAATATTGCTGAAGTAAATTATTGAATAAAAGAAAAAGTTAAGACAGGCAAAGAAAAACAACAGCAGTTAATTTTTATACCAAAAATAACACAATCCGTTGAGTTTAATAAATTTAGTAAAGGAAATGATTTCATATTTAGAAATTTCTGTTAAATTGCATGAAAAATGACTGGTTACTCGTATATTCTACTTATTACAGTGATCGATCAAGTATAAAAATAATGAATCTAGAAAACTGATTGATAAAAAGTTAAGTTTATAAATCAGACCTCATCTAATACTACTGCTCTCTTGTTTACAAATTCCTCAAATAACAATTAATTATTATGTATTATGTAAAATTGTAACGAAAACATCAATCATATATGTATATATAAAATTTGTTACTAAAGTAAGTATTTTAGAGCTCCACTAGCATTTTTGAAGCCTATGTATATTATTCAATACATGGGGCATTTTTATAAATGCATTTTTAATAAAAACAAAAACGATTGCGAGGAAGAAAGAAAAAAAAATTAAAATAAAACAAATGTTGATCCGTGGCCGCTTAAAGCCCTGGACACTTAATCTGAATAAAACAAGAATGGACTTGTTGATAACGACCTAACAGCGAGTTAGGGACGACCTTAGATCTAGTAAATTGTTTCTTTATTCAAGAAATCAAGTATGCAAATTGATGATATAATATCTTAACCTAATGTTATGAAAGTATTGTTGAATTAATTTTGAACGTGTTATAAGTAGGTAATATTGTAATTCATAGAAAACATCTTTATTAATTACATTATTTAAAAGGACTAATAATATTAGTAAGTTAACATTTTGTGATTGTATTACAGTCAATTTTTATAAACAATTTGTTATGTATATGTATATATACATATATTGTAAACGTATAAACAATATAATTAATGTGTCAGTACCGTAACCACAAAGTATATCGTTGACGCTAAAAAAATATTATATAAACCGGAAATTGTAAAGTAAACTTTTTGTTTATTTATTTTTACCCCATTCATATAAAATGTGATGAAGGTCATGACCATTATTGTCCAATTTCAGTAAAAGTAACGTAATGTTCGACGTTCTCGTTGAAGTTTCATTCTATAACCTTTACAAAGTAAATTGTTTCTTATGCTAGTTGTACGACTGTACTCTCTAAGTTTATCTTATCAATAAGACTTACATCTGATTCATACGTAATTATTACTGGTGATATGAATACCAAATTAATAATTTCCTTGATGTAGGGAACACATTATTGCATTTTAAAAAGGTGTTGGGTTAAATAAATTGACATTTAGATAATGAAAAATATATGATATAATCTAGAGATTTCTGAGCTTGATAATATTACAAAACAAGTGCCTTGAATTATCAATCAATGATACAAAATATGCACCAGTCTGAAAAACCTTATTGACTCTTGTACATTACAAACCTAGCGTCATAGAATAAGAATCATAACAAATATGAAGTAATATGAATATTTAGTGATTACTATAGTCATTAAGTACAGCTGTACTAAAGAACAAAGTATGTTCATATAAATTGTAGAATAGCTGGTAGATGTAACAGTGACAGTGATGTTATATAATATACGAGTACCATATATACAACACACGGATGACATCACGGAAATGTCTGTGTCCTATGCCATAATGATCTCATAATTTAAGAATAACTTAAGTAATTAAAAATGAAATATAAAGAATTTCACGTTTAGAATGTAAAATGATGTTACAACACGACAAATGACTATTTATTTATTTAAATATTAAAAATTACAAATGCGTGTGCTTAACTTTAAAATATCTAAATAGAACAGATAGAAAATTGTTTATAAAATGTTGTATATATTTATAGATTTTCAAAACAGTAAATAATTTTTGTAATTATTTGTATATATGTAGTCATACTGTTTAAGAATTCCTTGTATACCATTAGTAGACATAGTCGTGCGTTGTTCCGAATCGACCCCTATTGGAAAAGTCAGGCTCTAGGGTATTTATAATGTATTTATATTTCTATTTAACATTTTAAATATTATTTAAAAGTAACCGATTTTTTACATTAAGTATCTCACAACAAAGTAACACTCGCGTCCCATAAACTATAACTCCTTTTAAAATAGTTTTAAAAGTGTACACCAGGCGGCACTCTGATCCCTATTGACATGTGCATAGCTAGTTGCATAACTCATAGGAAAAGGAAAGTGAAAATAACTCGGCATCTAAAAAAAAATTAGTCTACCCAATATTATGTTTATCACTGTTATAGTCGTATATACTTGTAAATACATATTTAATATACTCGTATATGCCAACTTTGAATCGGAATGCACCTTGAGTCACATGTTCAAATGATTCTACATTTAAGTAAAGTAATAAGTAATATATTGCCGAACTTTGCAGGATAGTTTTTCCGGGATTGTAATTCAGATTTTAAGAATTATGCTTAGCCAACGATTTGTATGAGATCGATGCAATAATAAAAATATAACCCGTATGTTGATTTAAGAAATCAGTAAAGTGATAAATAACATGCCGCCGCAACTGTACATTATAGTCTTGCGGATCTGTAGTTAGATTGCGTAGTGCAAAGAAAAAATAGAGTTATTTTTATTAAAAAATTAAAACTATACTCTGTGTAGGGTATACTCGTATTATAAGCCTGCACTAGTACAGTTAATAATTGATATAAGACAAGGTAATTTTATTGTTGTAAAGTGAATGCGATAAATAAATAAATAATGTATGCGGGGTAACTAATAACCTGGAAACATGTACTTAGTTAAAAAGTTATAAAATATATTGCATAACAAATAACATTAAATCTATTTATTCTATTCTAGTAAACGTGTTAGTGTTCTATATATGTATACGAATATATGTTAGAATGTACCTCATAGTATTACACTAACATAATAGTAAGGTTTATCGTTTTTAGACAATTAGTATTTTAAAATGCAGTAAAAATCAGTAGCATTTTAAGAATATAATAAGCAATAATTTTCTACTGCATCATTTTTTATTCATGAATCTTTAATAACTTTTGATTTCGTTTATCGAGGCTGGTTACTGTGGAGCTACAAGGCCGTTGATTAATTGGAAATTCTTTTTAAACGTAGAACATATAATTTTCTATTTTCTTTATAGATAATCTTTTCTTTTATAAAATGTAGATCGATATTCCGGTAATGACTTTATAATTAAATGATTAATTCTTTTATAAACCAAAGAAAAGTAATTGAATAGATTTATAAATATAGTATCATTATTTGATTTTAAGCAGTAAAGTTGCATAAAAATTGTCATATATAAACTGGAAAATGGTCCGATTCATGTTAAAAGCACCAGTACGTATTCACTCAAAATAGTATAGCGGAGGACGCAGTTTATTATTATGTACTGGCGGACTTTATTGAAAACAAAAATTCACAAGTTATCTAAAATTATTAAAAAGAAATAAACAAAGAACAAGAAACTGAAAACTTTGTCACTGTCTTACCATTCTATTTTTTGGGTGAATGCAAGGTTTAAATGTTTTAATTAAAGCTTAATCTAAAACAGAATCTATAAAAATACCGTAAAGGAATAGAGTTAGTAAAAAAAAAAAATAACAAGCTAGTTAAACAGGACACGGCAAATAACAACGAGATTAAGGTGGTGAATAAGCAAGAGAACGGAGAGCACGAATTAAAACAAAAAAAAAGAAGAACAGAAGGGTAGTGCAAGGACAAGTAAAGAAAGAAAGAACAAATGGACTTAGAGGACTAAATTACAAAAGAAAAACGTATAAGCAATGAATGTATTATGTTAAAAATTGCGCCATACGTAAAACAAGCCAAATATTTTATTATCTGCAAACAATTACGAGTAATATCATTACAGGTACGATTGCGTTATCACAATGAATCAGCTGATAAGCGTTGAATTTTAATTTTAATTCATTTAGTGCCGCTGATTAACATTCGCGATAATTATATAGAATTACATAACACACATTCCTATGTGGCGTCTGTGGTATTTCATTATAAGATAAGCGGCTTATTCGTAACTTTTATAATATTCCTAATTTATATACAAATTTTATTATTACAGATAACCTTTTTTTAATATTTCATGTAAAACTCATTGTGGAAATCATTTATTTTATACAAAAGCAACAATTACTGCGTTTATGTATGGCAATATTTTAACAATAATGCCGATTCATTTAGAATTGATATTAATTTAAATTTATTAGGTTATTTAACCTGAAATTCGTAGACTGTTTCTATTTAATTATAGACAACGTTGAAATACAAGCTTAAAAATATAAAAAATAATGTAAAAATAAGTAGAACAATTATTTTTTTTAAATGTTGTTTTTTTGTATATAATAATAATTTCGTCTGAGCTATTTATAGCATTACAAACGTTTGCAAGTGTCGTCATAGTTCTGAATGAACATAGCTATCTCTGTCTAACTTTAAATTCCCAATTCATCCGGCACAAAAAACAAAAATACGAAAGCTTGCACCGACATGTCTATGGTTCATATATAAGTATGATACAAGTATACTATACACACATGGATGCAATAAATATGCATATGACACTATTCATATACATTTAAGAAGAACACATATAGAGAAATAATATTCTCATTCAAGTTATGAATATGTTTGTGTATGAGTACTACAGAAGAGGTAAACTTGATTGGCCACGGACAAGGCACCTTTCAGGATGACCTCGAATGGTAATTGTGCTGTGCTGTGTTCTGTTGTCTGCAATATTGTAATGTTTACAACGTTTTCAATAATGATAGGTACGCTGGACTGCGGACTGCGCTGCGCCGCCCGTTCGAGTAATGTAAATTGGTAATAGTAATAACAATTCGCATCACCTGTATTAACTTAATACTCGTAGTGAAAGGTTTAAACAGGAAAGAACATAATGTTTTGATACTAATACAATTTGCGTCATCAGTGTTTAATACGTATTAACTATGACTTATATTGGTATATAATTATTCAGAAGTTATCTTTGAAAAATGTTTTGGGGATTTATTTCGCGACGGGAATTGTAAATGGAAAAGAATCTTAATGCAAAGCAGTGATTCACGATGTGATTCTGGAGAAAAAAATTCATCACCCAAAGAAAAAGTCGAACTATGACGGACGAAAATTAAAACTATATTTAAATTGGGAAAAGGACTTAATTGATTATATGTTGAATATAAGTCAATTGTATCGTTCAATAGTAAGACATCTCCGTATATCAAGCTTTAACATAACGACAAAGATACAAGCAATATTCGAGTTGTATGCAAACCAGCGATATTCGACAAGTTACTAAGTTCACTAATGAACTGAACAGACTATCAATATCTCGTATCGCTTGGACATTAGAACTGCCAAAAGTAGTATTATAAAGTCGTCTTAAAAGATTCGTGAAAGTTTTTATAAAGGGAACTTAATGATACACAACCAACATTTTCAAGTTTTCAATATTTACGTTTTCCTACAATTTTGCATGTACATTTTTAATTATGAAATTGTGGAATGAAGTATGGATTCTAACTTGAAAACATTAAAAAGTATAAAATCAATTGTAGTAAATATAAGTATTTACGAAAGAAACAAACAAATTCCCAATATAATTTTCTTTATACATAGTTTAGGATGTTTCAATAACTGATTTGGAACGACGAACAGAAAATTAAAGAAAACAGCATTCAGAGTCACACTTCGATTTTGGCTAAAAACACTTGACTACTTACTATTTCATTTATACAATACGATTCAAAGAGGTGCAAATTTGATCAAACAAAATTATCACTTATTTTGTTTACTATTTGCAATAAAAATAAATATAAAATTTAAATGTTATATGCACCCGAATATATAGAAAATAACACATATGCAGAACATATATAAATTTACAGTAAAATAATTTCAGTAATAAAAGTCCATTATGTCTTTACAAATAATTTAGAAGAATTTACTTCAGAGAGAGAGTAGACGTGTTCTTGTTTGAAGATGCAAGTTCCCAAGTTCCCAGACGACCTTGCCCATTGATTTTTAGGACCGAAATAGAACAGAAGACGAGACTGGATGCAGGAAGAACATTTACAGAGAGATTTTCAACCCGTTTGTCTATGTATTGGTGCGTACATGCACAAGGCATGCAAGAGATGCAGTCTGCATACATGTGCATGTAATATTTCTATAGAAACATGAAACACGTTCCAACTTTACGTACAAGTACAATTATATACCCGCCTATTTTTGATGAACTAGACGATGAAAATATACAAACGTGCATATTTTGATTGCCATAACCATTTATAATTATATTAACCTATTAAAGTTTTAAGTTTTACTGATATTTTTAAATTTTCGGTAACTTTTAGAACACATAAATATACATGTATATGATCATTACATAATATTTATTATATAAAAGTAAAACAAAGTAAAATATTATATTTCTCTAAAGATATCGCTGAAAGCAAATGTTTTCTAGTCACAACTTTTCCTAAAGATTTCTATAAAAAAAAGAATTACTAGAGATTTGAAGACATTCTGCTGGATACTTGATTTTAATATGGTTTAATTATTTCGAATATTTATTATAGGTAGTAGTATAGGTATTTAAATAATGCTCATAGAATCCATAGGATTTGAAACATTCCACTTAATTCTAACACAATATTAGTATAGGCATTTAGCCAATATTCTAATGCTTTGGTATCAATTCTTCAGAATATTGTAATTTATATTTTATTTTTTAGTGTTTTCATATAACACAATAAGGGGGGCCCGGGGACCCCGAGACCGAGCACACACGCGTTACGCATGTCATGAAACTTGACCTCTAGGGTTCTCTGCATGTAGGGACTACTATATTTTTCTTTTCTATCGGAGAAGCCTTTGAATCGCCAGGGCTACCCTTCTGTTACTTTTCATTTGTTGTTTTTTTTTAATTTTATTATTTTTTTACAAGTATCATTATACAAAAAATAAGTTCTAGCGAGAAGTGATATCATTGAACAGAATAGAAATTGGGTATCACTTACCATTGGAGGATCAAATTAATTTTATTTGTTTCATGTGATTACGTGTACTACTAATTAATTTAGTGTAGTCCTTTACTGGTATTTCAAACAAGTATGTTACTCATTATATAGACAATATTTTTTAACGGTTTAAATAATTCTAAATGCATTTTCTTTGGTGCTAATGCCTAATATATACTGGTATGTGCTACCTGAACCTGAAGACACAGTAGCCTGTTATCAACGCTCTCAATTACTGTTAATCTATTACTTAGTATTAGTGATTTACAACAAAACAATTTAGAAGAAGTTTTCAAACACGAAACGTATGTGTAGGTGTAGGTGTCTACACATAGACAGTTTATTTTCTCATTCAAATTAACGAAAATAACTAAAGCACTGCTGGTTATGTAACTGCGCACTCTAATTGTTCTCAGTGTTCGTAATAGTTTCAGGTACACATTAAAATATAAACCAGTGCTTTAGAGTAGAAAATACGAGCATGTATGAACAATACATATGATACCAATGGAACATTAAATTAGCAAACAATTCTGTATTATTTAAAATAACTTAAGTATAATTTGACAGTTCATTTTATATCTTAATTCTTAAAAATAATTATACAATTAAACCGTAAACCCACAATTAAAGCATAAGGTTAATTAATATAATTAATTATGATAAAATTTATATTTAAAATTTGAAATTAAAATTAAAAACAAATAAATTATGTTTAAAATGACTTTAATTTAAATATATTTTGAAAAATACATATAAAGACGCATGCATGTATGTACATCGGTATATATATATATATATATATATATATATATATATATAGATGCGTATGTACGAGTATACAATAATGCTTAAAAGCAATCAACTAATTGTTCATTGTTTTTAATATTTATATACATATAAGGATCGTTAAGAATTTCTGGAAAGTCTCACACTTTGAGAACAATTAATACTACTACTATGTAATTCCTAGAAATATATTATTCTAATAAATAAAATTAAAAAAATGTTACATATCTATTATATGATATAATTAGAAGTCTATTTAAGGTACAGTCACTGTCATATTTATAAATAAAAAAGACAGCAACATTCGGTGTCAGGTTCTGACAGAATAAAAAAAAAACAATGTTATTTGTCGCCTACAGGACCTGGGATGCAGATTCCGGGACACTGTGAAACATTGGTACAGGGATTGGGATAGACAGAGACAGAGATGGGGTACTGTTGGTTTTCTGTGTGTTTATAAAACAGAAAACTAGATAGATCTTTATTTTCAATTTTCTATTAGGTTTAAATTTAGCGCAAGAAAGATTTAATATTATGTTTAAATAAACGACAAGGAAATGTTTCGAACACTTTTTATTTACCAACCGAAATGAAAATAATGAACCTAATGATTTACACATGATGATTACATAAGTACAGTAACTTTTTGAAATTGAACATTAACATTGCGTTTCCACCAAATCTCTGTCTGACAATTCCATGATTATAAATTACCCAGATCTTCGCAAAACATTGTCAATACGTTACGAGTTGTATAAAATCACGTTATAAAAAATCGTGTGGAAAAATATTACACGAATAATGTTGATGTATTATAGTTAATACTTAGGTAGTATTCCATTTTTAGAAACAACAAGAAAAGTAAATAAAGTGCCGCACGTTGGACATCGCTGTAACAAATATAGTCAAAGACGCTAGGAGACAAATTATAAAACAGAAAATAGGTATCGGAAGTGACCGAAATAACGCCTAGTGGAGAGAGTTAAAAGTTAAAATGCAAGAATGTGTTCTAGACATTTCTGAATCTCTTAAAAAAAAAAAATGATGCATTAAATCGCGTCTAATGTCTGCTGGAAAAAAGCAAAAAGAATAATTAAATAAGAAATAGAAAAAAATGTAAAGTAGATTCCAATCTTAACGTATCATGTTAAAGCAACTTTAAATTCTGCAATAAACTGATGTCGTAAAATTCAATTTTGAAAGAAAATAAAAACTATTAAATGCATTCTAATAAATTAGCTGTAAAGTGAATTTTTATTTGTACAAAATTCAAATGCTATATTATTCCAAAATGTTTTTTTTAACTTTGAACTTAGAATAATTTTGGTGTTCTAATAGCTTGTATTATATTCTACTTATTTAGCATTTTGCAAATTTAGCCAATCGTATTTGTTTTCCTGTATTGTAATTAAATACCGGGTTAAAACGTTTTTCATTAGGGGCTATCTATAAATTACGTCACACAAATTTCACTGTGGAAGCGGAATTTTCATTAATAACTTTTTTTATTTTTATTGTTTTTAGAATAAATGACCTTTTCTTTTTTTCTGATCTCATGAAAATTTATATGACGTCAACGCTTCAGAAACCACCCCGTCCCCCTGGCTTCATTTCTTGACCCCTTATTATGTATAATATTACGAAATAATATTATAGAAAGATAAAATTAATAAAAACTTCAAAACCATTTTATTTTAAATGCTTTAACCAAAAACATTATTTTATCGAATCGTAATTATAGATTTTGAATAAATTAAATAATAGGAAAATGTTAAATATCCATTCGTTTTTAATGTAATTTAACTTTAATAATGCACTCGTTAATGAACTCGTTATTCTGCGTGAATGAGTTAATGAAAAATATTAAGTTTTAAATATGTAACCACAGTAATTGTATGATTCTAATCAGTAACTATGTAAAATTAGTTGTAACGGGATAATAGGCAACGTTAAATGTTATTTGCTATATAACATCTTAAACATATAATTAGCTAATGTTTAAATTACTTAATTCAATAATATAACGTAATACATCTCAACCAGCCAACAAGTTAAATAATCTGACAATAGATGTCATAATAATCAGAAAGGTTAATTGATCCGCTTGTTAGTTATAAATCACTCGCATTATTCAACAGAGTTCTGAGTTCCAGGAAATATGGAGGAAGGATATGATACACATCCAGAGCAAGGATGCTGGGGAGGGATTTTGTTGGTCAATTGAGCAGATAATTAACGACGTGTGTCGTGTGTTTGTAATAAATCAGTGGTTGCTGAATAGATGTTGCTGACGAGATGTGCTTTAAAACTTGTCATACTTTCATATGATATTATTTGGTCAATTTGAAACAAAAATTCATCATATCTTTCGATTACAAAAAATACTGTATAATATTTTAAATTATTTATATAATTTTGAGCTTAAAATAAAAGAACCCGATACACACGATATTTGTAGACTACCTTAAATACATGTAACTTAACTATATAAACGAAACAGAGTAATATTTTAATTAAATATATGCTATTATATTTAAATGTTAAATGCAAGAAGATTGAAAAAAAGGTATTTAATGGCTGATGAATCTAAGAAGTGGTCATTTTATGATTCTAATAGCAATAAAATAAATCACTGAAAGTAAAAAGTACTTTATTTACTGCTTTCTAACAAATATCTAACTTCTATAATGCCCGTGATCTGCATCTCTATGTGAAAAAGCAAAAGAACACTCCTAATGTATAGACTGTGATAATTTTGATTTCTGCAATGTTTGTACATCACTAAGGCAAAAAATTAGAATACAATATTATCAAACAAAAAACAAATATTATTATTAGAATACATTTTTGTTACGAATGATTACAGGTTATATTTAAATATCTATTATATCCGAGTATAACAAGATTCTATATTTTCTTGCTCGGCGTAAGTATTTGTACAAAGGAAATGCTGTCAACAGTATCAATGTTTCTAGAAGAAAAAAATCAAAGCCGTTTCTCTTATTGATGTTTGATTATATAGTTCAAATTACGAGAGTTCGGCGTGACTTATGCTTAAAAAAGGTTAAACATTATAAACAAATAAATGAGACACCGCTATATTATCGCACTTTTAACTATACATATTTTAATATCGATCAAAATTTGCTTCATAAATTGATTGTTGTAAACGCAGAAGTTTAGCAAACACTGTACTAGCAGTAAATGAATTAAGTATGCAACAAATTGGCCCGGGCCGTTGCTATTGCCGTATCCGTGTCATTAGATTTGCTTAGTGCCATTCAGCCTTCCTGGACTTACACGTAGCATTGATTAAGAGTTGTTAACTTAACTAATCTGAATGAGTGACTCACGCGTCATGAAGCGTAAACCGCAATTTGTTTATTAAATAATTGTACTTCACTGATAACATAATAACAGGGATGTCATTTATACACTACATGAATACTGAATACTGAATACAAGTAATAACAACGTCATGTAATGTAATGTACTGTACTGGGTCTGGGAAAAATGATTCAATATGTTGTTCATATGTTATTTATATGTAACATAATAACAATTTTTTATAATATTGTAATAAATTGATTTAAAGTATTTAGATAAAATGATGGTATTAGTAAGGTTACATAAAAATCATATATTTTTCATTATAAACACATAAATTAACAAGATAAACATTATAATATTTATGTAATACGACACCAACCTGTAATTAAAATATTTACTATGGTTGAAGTAACGAGAGTTCGGCGGTGACTCATATTTAAAACAAGTTGTGGGGTATAAACTGCTGATATAACTAAAAAGCACTGACTCATTTATTTTTCTATAATGTATATAGAAACGAATAAGACAAAATTCATTATCGTATTTGTTCAGTACAAAATTAGTACAGAACATAAGAAGATGTCTCTGTTGGCATTCCAACATTATAATGTATTGTTGTCTCTAATAGAAGTAATGCGCATGACTACAATACGACGACTGCTGTACGCTACAGCGATATGGCATTCGTGTCAGTTGTGTTTTGGGCTTCTACACTGTCAAGATCATAATTCCCAACCATCTTGTTATTATAAGAATGTTGGTTCAAAGTAATTAAAAAGTGTAAAATTATTTTATCATTAAACAATTGAATAATTATTCAATCTACAAATACTCGCATGGTTTTATTTCGTACATGCGAAGCTGGTCCTTCGAGTCTTACAAAGCCGATCCTTCGAGTTTATTAACCGCGTGTGTTTTTCATTGTATTTTTGGCGTTTTATTACATTTGCCCCTTGGCGATTGCCATTGATTGGGTAAATGGGACGCTCTATTTTGGCGGATTCACGGAGGATTTGGATATTTTACAATTACATTTCCAGAAGCCTTACAAGCGAAGCTGGATATTTTACAATTACATTTCAAGAAGGTTTTAAATCCTACAAAAAAAAAACTGGCCTTACAAGCCATTGGTACCCGCGTGTGATTTCGTGGTGTTTTGAGGTTACATCTGTATAGTAACCAGCACAAGTGCAAGCTATTTTGTTACATTTACCCTATGGCGGCCTGGCAAGTCATCAATTGCCATTGATTGGGTAATGCAACGTTTGATTTAAGCGGATTCGCATATAATTTGGATTACTACACGTTTATATTTTAAGAAAAATTATTCATTACGGAAGAGGATACATGGATGCTGGAGGAGAGTAAAATACTTCTTTACTCATGAAGGTACAAAGTTATTATTACTATCTGCAAGTACCAATCTATTAAAAACTTCTCATGTTGCTGGATTAACCTGGATTAGTTTGTCATCCACGTTTCATCTATCATATAAGTACGAATCTATCACCTAAGCAAGATGGAGGGATTGAAAAGGCTTAGATCGGCGCGGACGGCTGCAAAAAGTGCAATATCACGGATGGACAATTACGTCAGCGACCCAAGGGCTCTCGACTCCGCTACAGTGGAGGTGCTGCAGGTGAAAAAAGAAAAGATGATGACTACATTCCAATCGTACGAGCTCACGCAGTACAGCATTTTAGAAATTGATGATCAAGATGAGGAAGACATTGAAGAAGTTGAAGAGAAGTATTTTAACATTATTGCAAAATTAAATGCTAGCATCAATAAGTTAAAAGAAGTTAATAGGCCTGAATTAGTTCCATTGAAGCTCCCAGCGGTGGAAATTCCAACCTTCGATGGCAAGGATATAACCAGGTTTAAGCCCTTTTATGAGCTCTTCCAAGCAGTGGTTCACAATAATGCATCATTGTCCGATGTTCAAAGACTTTTTTATTTGAGAAAGTATCTCGTTGATGAGGCTCTCTCAATAATTATAAATCTGCCGCTTGTGAACAGTTCATACAAAGAGGCTATTGATTTATTGTTAGCGCGGTATGAAAATAAGGCAAGATTAATCTTTTATCACATTAATATAATACTTGATATTCCCAACATGCAGAAAGGTACTGCAGTCGATATAAGGGCTTTTTTATGTCAAGTAAAACAGCAATTACAAGCGTTAAAAAATCTTGATGAGCCTGTAGACAAGTGGGATATGATTTTAATCTCGGCCTTAAGTAGAAAATTAGATATCGTTACTAACCGCACTTTCCACATGGAAAGAAATTTAGAAGAACTGCCTACTATGGCAGAATTTATTTCATTTTTAGAAAGACGTGCAATTGCAATTGAGTATAGTTTAGATTATAAAAATATGTCACATGACAATAATAATAATAAAGGAAATGTGGTTCCAAGAAAATTGTATAATAAAAATAAGTATTCACATAATAATATTGTATGTAATCTTGCTATTTGTGAATATACAAACCTTAAAAATGTTATGGAACAATCTTGGACAACTGAGAAATTCCCAGAGGAATCAGATAAGTTTTCTGAGGATTACTTAAAGGCTGAATATAATTTTCAAAATTCAGTAGCACTTAAAAATAATTTAACTGTTGATTTGCCATTACTCAGCCTAGTAAATAAAATAGAATTGGGGGATTCTTTCTCAGTCGCCCTGCAAAGATTTAATGTGTTGGAAAAAAGATTTAGACACAATCCTTCATTATTGGAGGTTTATAAAACATTATTAAACAGATCAACCAGTATTATGACATTAGGTTTAAAACACAATATTATTTTTATAAATATTAAAATAAAAACAAATTTAATTTGCTACAAGTCCAGTGTAGCTCCATCAAGTAAGGTACTTACAATACCCCAGCTTGAGATTATTAGCGCAGTGTTGCTGGTGCGAATCAAACAAGCAACAAATAAAATTTTTGATTCAAATACAATACTTCCATCAGATATTAATTGCAATGTTTACAACATTGATGTAAAACAAACATCTGTACTGTTGGAATTGTTAAAAGATAATTGTTTCAATAACATTGTAACTATTGAGTTGATGATTGTTGTGTACATTATGCAAATGATAATGTATGCTACATTGATAATTATGGTTTCTGTTATATTTAGGATAGTAATTAATTTGTTTTATATTATTTTCACAAAATTATGTAGACTACCATAGAGTTAAGAAGTTTATGTTATTTTGTGTAATTTTGTTTATAATAGTTTTAAGAAGTTCACATTATTTTTTGTAAATTGGTTTATAATAATTTTATGTAACATTGTATAATTTGATATTGGTTGTGAGCTTATCTACTTCTGCTGGCTGGCAATTTATGTTCAGTACAAAATTAGTACAGAACATAAGAAGATGTCTCTGTTGGCATTCCAACATTATAATGTATTGTTGTCTCTAATAGAAGTAATGCGCATGACTACAATACGACGACTGCTGTACGCTACAGCGATATGGCATTCGTGTCAGTTGTGTTTTGGGCTTCTACACTGTCAAGATCATAATTCCCAACCATCTTGTTATTATAAGAATGTTGGTTCAAAGTAATTAAAAAGTGTAAAATTATTTTATCATTAAACAATTGAATAATTATTCAATCTACAAATACTCGCATGGTTTTATTTCGTACAGTATTATAAATTTATACCGCTCTTATAACCTCTTTTAAGTATAAGTCGCCGCCGATCTATCGTGATTTTGATTATATATGACTTATGTACATAACCTAGTATTCTGAAAGAAAAGAAGACTTATTATATGTATGTATGTACGTTTGGATGTAAATGCTATGTAACATTTATTGCTTGCTGCGATGAATTTACCTACTACTAATTTTGTTAGATCCTTACTATGGTTTAGAAGTTGAAAGAATTCATTAATTCACTAATTTAATCATTATATCGTTGCCTAATATACTCAGCATATAATCAAATCAACGAAATATTCAAACCTAGTTAAATATAACGTTGGCGCGTAATTTAAAACCTGATGCAGTCTAAGAATTGATATTTACAGATCAAAATCTAACAGAATTGATAGCAGTTTCCATCAGTTGCTTCTTTCCTTGTAAGAATGTTTATTGCTCTATTAATTAGCATTAGGAGCTATCCAAAAATTACGTTACACAAGTTTTCTGCTATTTTGCCTGAACCGCCCCACCCCCCTCCCCCTGCATCACATTTTGCAGACTTTTTATTTTCTATGCATGTGACGTCACAACGCTTCTGACCTTCTACCTTACACCCCCCTTACATGTGACGTGATGGCTTCTTATTAATCTTACTTACTATGGATTAACGAGATTTCCTTTAAATACATTTTGTGTGCACTGAAAATGTTTCACTTATTTTGTTTCTTTACTTTAATAAAAATTAAATACATACTATTTATTTTGTTTTATGATTATTTACTGGAAATTAAAGTGAGTTACTAAGGCGTGTAGAAAGATTAAATCTGATTTATTTTAAAATAACTAAAAGCTAAACACTGAAAATTGAAGCAGGAATGTTTTTGTATACATAGAACATAAATGTAGTACATAGAAATATTTTTTGTCAATTAACATTTTATGGGTGCATTAACTATAATGTACTAAATTTGAACGAGCGCCTCCGCATATTTAAATTGTCTTTGAGTGTGTAGATATACTCGTAATTATCTAATTGTTTATTACGACTGCTGCTTAGCTTGGGAACTAACAAATGTACGAATAACTAACGTTTTATACGTTGAATTCATAGGGTATTCTTAAAGAAGAACAACTGTATTGAACTATAAATCAGATTATAATATTCTGATAACATTTTACCCATTTTGAAGTCTAACTGCAGATTAAATACGCCAAAAATTACCGCGTTAAACGATAATAAAATGCACTCATTCATTAATATGATACAATGACCTTCAGTAGAAGCCACAACCAATGATGATAATAGAAGAAATATTTGTATAATTTAGTTTATGAAATTGTATTCATATTTAATGCTGTAAAATGTATATTAAATGTAAAATGAAAAATCTGATTAGATTTCAATTGCGTTTTTGATTTTTACGTAAATCTGTGAGTCAGATGTGGATGATGTAAAAGCGTGGTACGGAGAAGAAAATCGTTATAGTTCAGACGAGGCAGGAAATTAACTTTATTAATACACTCAGTTGGTGTGGAACTGCAGGAAGACATTTGTTAAAAATGCGAACTAGAAAATGATTCTATAATTGTTGAAAATTGTATCACTAAAAGTTTATACGAATTTCGTGTTTTTTTTATCAAAGGTTTGGTTCGGAACGGATATGATTTTGAAAACTATCACAAAAATATTTACTAGTTCAATTATTTTACATACATTTAGTGTTTTAAAAGTGTCACAAAAGATATATTAAATAGATGATTTAGTGTCCTAAACGATTTCTTTAAAACAAAACTTTTTTCTTTATTAAATTTTGAGACATAATAAAAAAAAACGACTGAAATTATCCTAGAGTATTGTACAACAGTAAGGACTGCATACTGCCTGGGAACACTGCGAGCCGTTATCGTATAATTGATTAGTTATTGGGCATATAATTGCATATGTACGATAAGCTAAAAAAATTTTTAGCAAAAAAAATAATTCTAATTAAATGCATAAAATTTGTGTTTAAGGTTATGTATAAGAAAAAAATTATTGATAATGAAGCATTGATTTTTATTAAATATTATATTACCCCCGTTGCAACAACTAACAAGTCTTTTAATAATGTACTTAGGCACGCAATAAATATTTAAATTACATATAAATTTAAGCATATATTTCAATAAATTAATGTAATTATTTTAAAACAATGGAAAGAATAATCGCCAATAACATAAAAAATGATAGGAAAATGAAAACATTTTCCGATGTCAGGGGTACGTAACAGTAGAACACATAGTCGCAAGCAAGACAACTCGCAGTAATCAAGTTGGCATGCGATCAAAATCTTGAAAGTCCGATGGTCGGAGAACGGAGAACGGAGAACAGAGGACAGAGGACGGAGACAGACTGACTTTCGACGGTGGCGACGCCTGGAGTTATTAGTACTTTCTAACATAGACAGTAGAGAAACAAAATTTACAAATATACATAGAAAATACGATAAAAAGAGTAAAATATTTTCTATGTATATAGAATACTCACAACTCTGTCTAGCCACAATAAGATTAAGTTGGCTGTCCCCAGCTTCCGCTGCTACAGAAAGAAGATATATTTATCTACATAGAGAAAAATCTTCATTCGATATCTGTACGAGAACGAGAATATACGTACGAGTATCTCAGTATCTATTTACATGTATCTTTGTATTTCCGAACGTTCGTGTTAAGTTCGTGTTCTTCACGGATAAATTAGTTTCCTTCAAATTTATGGTTATTTTATGAAACAATGCATGGCTATTAATTAGATATTTGTCGCGCTTCTAATTAGCTAAAATTCCTTTATTAGTGGCGTTAATTTATTGTACATGAATATACAGAACAAATAGTACAAGATATGACTGTTCTAGGTCAAAAGTTACATTCGACTTTAACATGGAAGTAAATGTTACATACTTTGCTTCTGTGAAAGGTACCATTTTGTTTTTGATTAACCTTTTATTAACTTTGATGGGCTTGATGATTAACATTGATTTTTTATACTTTTCTATTAATATTGTTGTAGAAATATGTATCGTTACATAAAAATTATGTAAAATTTCAGTATTATTTATATAAAAATTTTGTATTGAAATTTCATAAGAATTTGATGTATTATTAAAAAAAAAGCTGTGTCATTTATTATTCATTTAATATTAATAAGACATTACTGATTGAAATATACGTTAACAATTTGTTACCATTATCTTATATAATATTCACGTGTTGTTTTATAACTTTAGTTCTAAAAATGAACAGAAGAATTCGGGGAATAACTGTAAAAGTGTATTAGAGATTTCTACTCAATGAATTATGTTCTAGTTTATTAAGGTCTTTTAAATATCTTTGATCTTATATAAGAAATGTCAAAGGTTTTCTACATTGACAATAAATAACAATATTATAACAAACATAATTAGGAAAATAACACAAGCTTAATGACACATAATTAATTACTGGTTTAGGTTCTGAAGTTGTTGCAACTGGTAATCACATAACAGACTATTCTGACGAAATGACATAATATTTTGTGACAAATACCATAAAAACCTGTTTAAATACCTGTTGTGCTTTACTTCACCGAACTAGCATCAAAATAAAACCATCGTCTGAATGTGTAATTTGTTATGCATTGTGCATAACAATTTGTACAACTGTTATTCGTAGAATGTTATTGAAATGTGTATTAATCGCCGCCGTGTGGAATACTCGTATAAAACGAAATAGTCTAAGATCTCAGAACCCCCAGACCTATGTTGTTTTAGCAAAGCTGAAGTTATGGTAATAAATAGTGTAATATGCAGTTAAGAACGTATGCGTACTTGCTCAATTCTCATATGAATAAAATAATGTGTCGACATTAACTTGATATTTATTGTTATATCTTATTTATTATTATTAAATTTAAATGGCAGATTTCGAAATATGCACTTGATACAAGACTAATAAGATAGTTATAGTAATTTAATATTTATAAAAATCTTCCTATTATATATTTAAAAGAGAAATAATTATGTGGAAAAAATATTTAAAAACAAATATTAAAAAAGTAATAAAAAGTTTTGATATACATATTTTGAAAATGCTACTTTTTATATAAAAAAAAAAAATTATATTCAAATCACGTATATGTTTTTGATACTACTTCCCTATTAAAATAACCTACAAAACAATCTTTAAATTTTAATATAAAATTATTCTATCCACGCCTATAAAAACTTCGTTCATTCAGAATAAATGAACACTACTTAGAATATAATATTCACACAAAAAATAAAAGAATAAAACTGGTTGAAACATTATGAAAGTATGTGCCTAATACCACGGTTATACGGTGAATAAAATATGAACGAAAGTTGGAAAGGTACGAGTATGCTAGGGTCAGTCCACAAATGATGTACGATTGAAAACATAAAAAACAATATTTCTATTTAAATTGAGCGAGAAACTCTACTCTGTACCAGAGTTATATTTTCTTGGTTTGGTTGTTATTACGTTAAAGGTATTGTGTACATACATAATCATAAACTTCAGGCAGCGATGTAGTTATTTCATTAATTGAAGAATATAGGTAAAAAAGGTGTCCAAATAAATTGTCTAAAATATTCAAATTAAGAATTCTTGAAGAAAAACTGCTTTACCGGAAAATTTAATGATGATGTCAAATTTGCAGTTCTCTGTCACACGGAATTCGTCACGAAATAATAACATAATATTAAACAACGAAGCATTACATATAAAAATTATGACATTAAAAAATATCATTATTATATTTTCACGCTGTGTTTTCTTCTTGTTATGTACGATTCGTTAACATTTAGATGAAGCGATCGATCACTTTCCATTATTAAATAAATGTTTGGTATATTTTACAATCGTTAAAAAACATGCTTTTTAAGAAGACTAGTACCTAATAAACCATTTACTGAAACGGTTCTCTTACGGTTCGGACGTGTAGTTCGCTTGTCCACTTCTAATCTAACATTTTACAAGCTCGAACACTGCGACGTCGCTCATACCGAGAGATATTTGATATAATTGTCACTAACATTCAGTAAACAAGTGACATCTCTTGTCTAAACTACTTTTTCTTCAACATTATCGACACTAGAGCACTGGTGAGATATCTAAGAACTAACTAAGTATTATATAACAATTATAAACATTTCAACAGAACAAAGTTTGAACCTGAAACTTAGTTTAACAAGAAGGGTGCATGCTTATAAAGCCATTACTTTGCATTGCTCAAAATCTAGAAATAAATAACAATTATGTGATAAAAATACAATAAATGAACTTGTACCAATATTTTTGATAAATGCAAGATCATGTCAAATTGCTTTATCGTTTAATGCAGGTGCTAAGACAGAAATGAAAAGAAAAAGCAAAACATTATTGAAAATAACCTTATTAATAATAGCAGACTACTTAGAAAGACTACTGGACAATAACCAACGGAGTTCAATGATAGTCTTATGGAAAATGTAATGTACGAGTAAATAGGCTATAATAAATTAAGTAGATTGTACATATTATACAGGTTAATTCAACATACATAAAAAGAAAAATGATTACGTATTTATGGTCTAATAATAATTAATGCTATCGTATGTTTAGAATAACAAAAAACAACTTACCGGCGATGCTAATAAATGTTGACAATAGTAGAATAAATGTTGCGAGGGGTGGCATTCTCAAGAAACTAAAACCTATGGAACTTCGTCTTCGACCTGAAAAAGAAAATTAGAATAATAAGAAGTATGTCAATTTACCTTAGAGGATCTTTACAGATAGTAAATAGGAATGTGTTTATGTAAAATTTACATCTCTGATAATGTAGGTGTTACGTAAATGGTATTTACTTGTTACTTATGTTTTATCATTGTTTATTCTTCAGTCAGTAGTTTAGTTGTTTTTTTTTCAAATAAGGTTATTTTGATATTTGTTAAATAGTTAATTGAAATACAAATCTAAGACTAGTCTGAAAAGTTATGTACAAGCTTTTAAAAGTCCCACATTGTAATGTAAATTTAGGTAGAATCTACAAAATTATTGATAAAAAAAAAGTTATTTACCCTAATTCACTTTTGGGTGTTATTTTATTAATAAAGAATCTAGAAGAAAGCAAATATTTAAACAAACAAATAGAATCTTCCCTCATAGCTTAATCTGAATCTGTTCATGGATCTTCCTTCGTCGTATGTGGGCAGTTTATGAATGGTAAATGGCTCAACAATTTAAAACTACTTACTCACTGACCTTTTTCACTGTTCCAAAATTTTCACACTTTTATCAGAAGGAGCAGTATTAAGTCGTACTGCCACTCTACTATTATTAAGTGAATGTAATTGTGGGTTATGTAGTTGAATACATAAACAATGCAGTTTAATTTAGCTTTCTAAATATTAATAATAAAAACGCAATTCACATAACGTATACATAATTAATAAATACAAATTTGTAAACTATTACCACTGATTTAGTTCTTAGTAATTTGACCATTTTTTGATTTGCATTTCAGTACGTTATATACTGGATGTGAAAATCACTAGAAAATATTTATTTATATTTATTCCACTATTCCATTTACAACACGACTGCCTTAACCATCTCGATTGCGGTGTGTACATGTAGTTTTTTAGGTTATGTGTATTTGAAACTTCTAAAGTGGTTGCGCTGTGAACATTTTTATGCGGACAGATCAAGTTTTTGTGTGGCCCACAAGAAATTATTGAGTACTCGTTGTTGTTTTATTCTGTAACCTAATTTTTAGTTCCTTCTAGTTTTTAGGGCAATTGCGTATATTTAACGTCCATTTGTAAAGTCTGTATGAGCATTTATATATTGATAGATAATATACAGAACTTAACGCACCCACATTTTATTAAATTGACATATATTATAGAGATTAAAACGTTATTATATTTTTGAAAAAAATAATATTCGTATTTACTTATATTCACCAAGTTTCGACTCTAAACCTATCACCGACGACCTTGACTATATTGTCAATTTTATGATGCCAAGGCTCTACATACATACATAAATATATATTACAATACCGTTGTATAATAAGTTTATGATTATATAAACATAAAATCAATTAAGAAAAACAACAATCAAACTCAGAAAATAAAGCAGTGATCCGGGAATCGAACTCGAAGATATAGCTATCAAAAATCATATAAAATAAAGTAAAAGTACATCTGGTAAACTCCATAATTATTAAGATATGATATAATATGGTTATAAATAACATGGTTTATAACACAGACTGAAAATAAATTTGTTGTTTCATCTTGCAATCCTATCATGAGGTGATCCATACCTTCCTCAAACGTTAAGTCTGAGTATGTTAACCGTGTTAAGATGACCACAGATCTTAGATGACCTTGCTAAACAAGCCGTGGCTCTAGCTACACGTTACGTTTTTTATTTGTTATATTTTTATATATATGTATATATATTTTTTTTGTTACACCTACATTTTAAAATACCTCACATTTTAAGATGTAGGCGTAATAAATTCCGTTACGTACCGTCAGGAGTTCTCATAAAGTTAAGAGGGCAGCGGCAAATGTCATGCAGCATAGAAATTCGAGTATAGAGTTATAGATTTTGGTAATTAACCGCATACTAGAGACAAGACACAAGACTGTCTTGAGATATACCTTCTTTACAATGTAAAAAGATAAAAACGTTGTCAGAAGTTCCTTAGGTTTCTATTATGCGTATTAAAACTCAAACTGGATAAAGAAAATTGTGTCTGAGAAAATTGTATCTTGTGACAGAGATGTGCACAAATAGTTTTCAAAAGTATTTAAAAACAAAATAAACCAGGCTCCCAGAGTAGTTTCTTCAGAAAATATGAAGATCGCAAACTGTTTGCAAACGAAACTGCTCTGAGAACCTGATCTATTTTGTATTTAAATACTTTTGAAAACTATTTGTGAACATCTCTGTTCAGTCTCAGACTGGGGACTCTCCAGTGTACTTCATTTCATATACATTCTGTACGCGGAGGTATTGACCTAACGATCTTAGCCTGATACTTGTTGTTATATAAGATACTTCCAAAATTATTTTTACAAAAACGTCTAAACAGAATACATTTTAATTTTGAATATATTTTACATTTAATATGCGAAAGTCTTAGTATATAACATACTATACGTACTCTTAGACTTAGAGACTTAGTAGTTTAAGTTACTATTCTTCAGCGAGTTACACATACTTGTGCAATCGTCCCGGTCGTTATACGATCATAATTTGATCAGCGCTTGCCCTCTTAAATATGAAAGTAAAATGAACCGATTTAGAAACCAAATCAGAATATTATTTTAAATGACAAATAAATATCATTAACACAAATTTGATGTTAAAAGATTTGATTGAAAAAAATAGCTACAAAATACATTTAAAGTAATTTGCTGAGCCGCGGGGTCATTGACCCGCGCTGTCATATGTGATTGTAACATGTGAATTACCGGGTTAAATCTGATTTAAAATATTCTTAAAATAAACGAAACCAATCATTTAGAATTAATTATTATAAAAAAATATTTATGATTGCATTTAAAATACAAATATTTCACTTTTGTATATAGGAATTCTTTTTCATTTTTCCCCTTACAGAGAATGTCAGTTTATGCAAGATATAGATGGCCACTCGAAAAAAACCCAACAGACAAATACGAATCTGAAAAAAGCTGCAATGCTTAGCATAGAGATAAAACTGACTGAGACTACCCTTGTTTCCGCTTTCTGTATTTCAAATATGTTATAATTTAATAACTTTGTAATACATTTTATTATATAATGACGTATTTGAAATATAGCCCGGAGAAGGCCGAATATAAAAAAGTTGACGTATTGAAAGAATGCATAGTTGTTTATATTATACTAATTAATAACATTTATGATAGTTGGATAACATTTTACTAGCATCATTGTTTAACAACAAATTGAACTCAAATTAAAACATTAAATTTGCTCTTTGAGAAAAAACATAAAGCGTATATTTTATATAAATAATGATATATGAATATACCATAATGGCAAATACATACAAATACATATTGTACATATTAAAAATTTCAAATTTCTTCAGAGTAATTTACAGACTTATTTTTATTTCACTTTCGATGCTATTTTAAATAAAAAATATATGTTAAAAACATGCGATATTTAAAACAACAATGATGTAAATCTCTCAAAATCTTACGAATCCAAATGATCAAACAGGATTGTTTGGATTTGTATAACAAAAAGATAATTTTAAAATAAAATTTAAAAATTTCTAGATACTATACATTCTACTACAGCCAATTTTACTTAACGTTGGTCTATTTTCTATATTCTTTGTATAACCAACGACCTGCTAAGTTAGAAGTTTCATATATGTGAGCCACACCGTTGCCGCTAAATTTGAAGGAACAAATTTAGTAAATATATTCCTATGTTATATATAACGTTAAGGAGAAATACTCAAATTCTTAGTGAGAATGCATTTAAAAAAAACATAATTTGAAGATAACATTTCACGTTGTCTTAACATAATGAAATATTTGGTACTTTTAAACACGGGTTTTTAAATTTTGAACGAACACCTGTCTTCTTTTTAAACGTGTACGAGGCATACCAACCATACCAGCCATACCCATGAACAATCAAAATACTCGAACATAAATAAAAAGGGATATTTTAAAATTTGTATTCTTAGGAGGTATGTTTAAGTTTGTGGTAAACATAAATTTCAAAGTTTATTTGAGTAATGTTAAAAATTAATTTATTATAACCCAATTTGATTAGAGTAACAGTTTCATGTATTATACGACCATTACACATTTACATAATGTAATAAAATAGGTTTTTTAAAACTAATTTTTAGGTGTAACTGTAACATATGTTGTTGTTTTTTTGTTTCCTTGTTAAATATTGAAGATATTAATAAAGGATGTCTTTCAAATCTTCTTCAAGTTTTTTGACAATTGTATATAAATGAATTATTAACTTTTTGTCCCGTCAAGGCGACGTATGTAAATAAAATTAAGTTTACTTACTACGTAATTACAATTTTTGTTTACATTTCTTATCTTTATACTTATTATTAAAACAATTATTAATAATAATATATGCTAATATATTGCACGTTGTGGATTTGTTGTTTTGGACTTGCGAACTGTCGCGAATTTTATTTATTCTACGCTTTTAGAAAAAATTTGGCTTTCTTGAAATCTGAAATTCATATAAAATTTAAGGTTTGTACTATTTTATCATTTATCAATGATTGAATTTTTAATATTTTGAATAAAGAGATGATTCATTTCTACTTCAAACTAATTTCTAATAAAGTCCATTCTAATATATCCATTACGCAACGCTCTTTTCAGAAGTGTATAGGAATCAAACTAAATGCCTATATCTATATTTAAAAAAATGAATGTGCAAACTAGTACTGCCCGTAATAATAAAGTGTAAAATTAATTCTGTTATATAAAATAATTTTAAATAAATTAAAGAAAAATACAAATAATGAAATATTTATAACACACGTGGCTGTAAGTCTAGACACGTGTAAAGAGTTTGTCTGAAATAACATAGTAAATATTGTTCTCGTAAATGAGGTTGACAGGCTTTATTTTATTCCGTCTTGTTTCTCTCTTATTTTGAAATTAATACTGAAACATTTTAAATATATATTTACGTATAAAATTGTATGTTTAAAGAGACGACAAGATTGAAAATCCTAACATCTGAGCATTTATAAATATAAAAACATTTAGGCCAGAATATTACTCACTACTTAGTATGTATACATCTATTTAAAGAAAAAAAAACAGTCCAATGAATATATCACTATACTCGTATAGCATTATTTGTCAAATGACTTCATTTCACTCCTATAACTATGAGACTATGTCATGGTCAATAGCCATAATTCATATAATAGTAATCAATAAAAAATGTTTAAGCTTCAATTACATTGTAATAATTATGCTGTACATTCATAATTACGTGTAATTTGGAATACATGGATAACAATTACATTTGTAAGATACAATATAAAAATAATCTTAAAAATATATTGAAAGCAATCATTTAAAAAAATGTATACATAAATTGTTCAAAATAAAAAAAACAACTTATATAAAGTTTGAATACGATTAAGTAGACACGGGACTAATTTCGAAAGAAAGTTTCATGATATACTTAATTATTATTTCCTAAAATAATGAAATATTTTATACTTGTATAGTTTTATATTGTTGTTAAAATAATCATGTTATATTAAAGGTGTCTTTAAAAACTTACTAAATAGAAGCCTAAATATACGAGTTCATATTTATAATGATTTTACTAATCAATGTAAAAAATACTATAGTAAACAATAAACACCCGTGGTGTCTTAAAACATTTTACGGCAACCGGGCAGTGATTTGGACGTGCTGCAAGAGCCACTGAATCGACTAACTAGTAGACGCAGTAGACCTCCCCCCGACACCCCACCATTCAATATTGCGTGCACTTGTGCGTGTTTGTAAGATTGCCGGCATATAAGCTCGCGGCTGTGGGAATCATAAAATCATGGAATCATAAAATAAAATATTAAAAAAACCTCCTCAACCACTACCACCAACAGCAGCACAAGCAGCAGCAGCTAGCGTACTGTAGAAGTACTAGTGTAGTAATGTGTACTAGATGAATCGAAACGAGATGGACTACCAGAAATGTTGTGAAGAATAAACAGAACAAGAAAACTAAAGAAGAATATTGCAAGGGTCAGCTCCAGTAGTTTATGTACACATTTTATGTAGAGATGTATTCGTTATAGTGTTGACAACACGAAGCAAAAGTGGAAAGTAAACTATGTACAATTATGCTAGAACGTATAAATGAAATATATTCTCATACATTCAGTACTCGTATATGACATAAATGAAAGTGCTGACTTTTTTTATAGGTGATCAGCAAAGGTAATTAAAAACATTTAACCTTCTTATATAATAATTACGCACAATTAATAGCAATTCAGTTGCGTACCCCATTTATCTATTGAAAATTTTATATTGATTTAGAATTTTTATTTTAAATCTATTAATTAACTGGAATATGTATAAGATATTTTCAACTTTAAACCATTAAATATTTTATTCAGAACAATCAACTGAACATGGATTGCTACCAATTATAAATACTCGTATATAATTTTCTCAATAATCAGTATTACAATCAATATATATATTGACCACAAACAATTACATATGCTGATTCACTTAGTACGAGTAAAAATGTGTCCATGATCACTATAGAATAGCGTATAATATCAATTTATTTTAATAAATATTTAAAATCAATAAAAAAGAATGGATTTAGGGAGTGGTAACACGGACAGTAATAAAATATTTTAATTGAAATTCCGATTTAAACAGAAGTAGTAATTTATGCAAAATAATTGACCATTTGACATAATCCTTATATGGAATTATAAACTAAACTATATGTTAAATATTACTTAAGCAAATAAGGTAACTGTCATCGTTAATGTGAAATCCAATATTTCAAAACTGCGCAGGATATGAGACATTCAGATAATGATAATAATAATTATCTTTAATAGACTTACGACCTGATTAAAAGTAAATAGTAGCGAATTACTAGAAATGAAGCATCGTTTCCTTAAAGAAATTTTAAAAATTCTTAGTTAAATGGTTATTCATAACCTATTAAGGAAAACTTGCATTAATATAGATTCTAATTACAGTATAACATACATATTTCTTTCAACGGTTTTACAAAGTTATAACGTTAGAACACTAGTGGACGGAGATTGCTTTATTAAAGATTTAGTAACATACAGTGGGTGATTGCTGCATCACTAATAATTAAAGACTTTGTCACTATACAAAAATTATGGTGCATAGATATGGTGCAAGAAACCCTACAGCTTCTCCGAAATTATATGAAAAATACAAGATGCAAAGGACACATCAAGGGCAAATGAAAATTATTTCTACTGCTACAACAAACAGAAAGAAATGACTATCAGTATATCCGTTAAAAATTTAACTATAACATACGAAATAAACAAACTTAATGTCTATAAAAATAGTTAAATTAATTCGAAGTATATTTACTCTTTATTATTGTGTACGCTATATATTACTAAGAAACTCAATTATTGTAATAGAGGTACTATTTAAGACAATATGAAATATATTATTATTTGATCAATTAAAGACTTATAAGAGAGCGATGTAATTTACAAATATGAGGAGTGAGGACTCATTGAATATAAAACTTTTATTGAAAATAAACCATAGTTATGAGTATTTTTAAGAATTATTGTGCACTGAGCGGGACTGGATCTGTCAAACTGCCAACGCAGTACATTTTGCATTCTCATTTGGAATTCCAATTAATAAAAACTAATAATTATCCGAAAATCGATAATACGGGGTTCCACTTAAATCTATCATGTTAAATACAGCCCTGGCATAGAACCTTCTTTAAAAAAGTTGTACGAGTACATAATGTATTCTAAAACGAAGTTTACATAAATACAGCTCCAGTATATTACATGAATATGGTAATAAAATTAATGTACATATAATAATAAACTCCTAAAACAATTCAACTTTTATATGACAGCATTGTGTTGTAAAGCCAAGAAAATTTTTATAGTGAAGTATCATAATAGTCCTGCATGTATATGTAAGAATCAGAAAAACATGATGCATCAAGAATGAATTACGCATACTAACATACTCTTATACGCGTATTGATCTACATAGCTGTAAATGTCATTATGTAATTATTTTCATTGTGTTTAAAACAAGTTACGAGTTAGGAGATATAATAAAAATTCATTGTGCTTGTTTTGATCTTCGATTTATTTGTTTGGTAGAGATTGACCCTATTATATTATAACCTAAATTGTCTTTAAACATGCAAAGAAATGCTCGTACGGGATACGGAAGTATTTACGATAAAAACATCAAAAATACAACGACACGTGTTTATATACTCGTGTATATACATATATTCTAGTACGTATGTAAAATGAAATAAGACAGGACAGGAACCATATGTTGCTACAATTTGAGTATTGATTTAAATTTGAATAAGAAAAATTGTGTCTTACTTGAGCCTCTCAGAAACAAAAAGTATCAAATTCAATTTTGATC
Source organism: Panorpa germanica (assembly GCA_963678705.1). Classification (NCBI taxonomy): domain Eukaryota; kingdom Metazoa; phylum Arthropoda; class Insecta; order Mecoptera; family Panorpidae; genus Panorpa; species Panorpa germanica. The sequence goes on from OY783203.1 coordinate 46,348,357, forward strand.
ATTTTATTTATTTTTTATAATTTTTAAAATGGTTAATATTTTTTAATGGTGGCCAATTTCTGATTCTACTTCTATCACAGACTACTTTCTCCTAATGTATATGTTTTTGTAAAATATGGAACTTTCTAGGTGGTGGAACTAACATTCTTGGTAAAGTAATAAATTCATTATCGACATAATAATCAAATACTACACGTGGTTATTCCTTGAACGCATTCATCCATTATTTTCCTTTTAAATGACGTCTATTTACGTAAAATATTTAAACGTGAGAAATGGGAAAAATTAAAAATGACTCTTATCAGTAAAATAGATTAGATAAACCGCGAGTACACCTTGCCCTCATTATGTCATGTTTCTAGTAAAATCGACAGACAATATATTTACAGTTAAATTGAAATTTTTACCTTAAACAATAAAATATTTGTAATCTTTTGAAAAATGATGTCATTTACTTTATGTAGTATAAAATATAATATTTTGCGTAAGTAATAGACAAATATTAAAGCAATAAAACATTAAACAGAATGTACTGAGTCAGCAGATTGCAATGCGTAGGAGGCGAAACCTATATGCAGCGCATCCGATGAGTTCAGGAAAGGTTGGCGAAAAGATTGGAACACTGGCAAAGCAAAACTAGGCAATTCAGCGCAGCTCCATGGATTTCTAGTTCAAAAGTTCTTCTATAACTAATTTATTATTTGATTCATTTATTAATTAATTTGCTTAAAATAATAATGGATAGTTTAACGCAAATAACAACTTTAAACGTAACTAATGACATTTTACCTGAATGTTAACGAAATTCGTCAAACGGTTTCGAAAAGAATAGGGTAAATTAGTTTTGATTTCATGGCAACGCTGCTAATTTAATCATTTCTACATACCATACATGTAGACATATATCGCAATATTTATGAGAACGATTTGTATATGATGAAATGTTTACTTTATGATAAAACTACTGATAAATACGTTTATTTCATAAAAGAATATTTACAACAGCTAATACAAAAATACAAAATATTTCAAGACAGCACAGCACAGCACAATGACGCTATGCCGTATTTTACATACTCGTACAAACTCTATCGAGATATTCTTGCATAAGACCACAACTAACAAATCTTTGAAAGAAATAGACTGAAATAGGTTTAGTCATTGATTCATAATGCAATGCACCATCCAATTCTGCTCTGCCTATAAAAAAAACCAACGGACTTTTATATGACAATTAACAACTTATTTATCAAAGATCATGGTCTACACACCATTATTAGTCCCTTTTCTATAATGCATGTACTTGACAGGATAACGATTTGACAATTAATCTTCACAAAATAAATTCAGTTTTATTCCTCTTAATAAAAAAACAACAGATTCATATCATGTATACGAGGCTATCAATAAAGATAACTTTCACTAAGTGAAATTCTATTATTCTAGTCCGAAATAAATCAAAACGGAATAAATAAATTGTCTTTTATTATTTCACAAAGAAAATCAGAAACCATGACGGTTAATATTTCATATTACGCTATTGTTTTAGAAATAAATTTTGATCAATTGTCCAGCAGTCAGTTGTTTGCATAGTACAGTGTAGAACAAGAATAAACAAACAAAAAAGAACTGTAGTTAGTTTAAGTCCCCTCTGTATAAACTGTGGATTAAATCTCAATCGTTAAAAAAGTTTGTATATCAAATATCCTAACCAAGAAAGATAAACCTTTCTCTTTCTTTCTACTTTATAATTCAATATGTAAAAACGAGATGGTTAGGAACTATTTTATTTACTTATTAAAAACAACTGCTTGACTTTTTTCTATAAAAACGTATACCACCAAGTAAGGAAGAAAGAACACACACGTGCAATATATTAGTAAGTATAGGTACTGTTATATAATATATATTATATTTTGTATATTATATATATAATATACAAAATATATAATGTGTGGGATGTTATACTACAAGGTGTCCAGAAAGGGGAGCGGATTGTGGATATATTGCATCGCAAGCTACTTCGTGGAGATTTATTAGCAATGGAGTCGTACCCGGGTACGCATCGCGCTTTTTGCGTGCGAGTATATTACTGTAACGGTGATTCTATAGTTAGCGCTCAGCGTTTGTATCATGTCGCGATACATCAAGAGACGATGGCATTAGAAAAAGGATTAAGATGTTCGGGAATACCGGATCAACAGTACTAATTCAAAATAAAGGTCGCCCGCGAACTGGGAAAGCTGAAGAAACGATTGAAGAAGTACGGGCTTCGGTTCGCGAAAATCCGACGTTATCCCACTTAGGATCAGGACTCGTCTTTGTAGATAATTTTGAAGGAAGATTTACATTTAAAAGCCTATAAGATCCAATTAGACCACTTGCCATACTTATAGCTTAGCAATTGCTGCGGTAAACGATTTATTCCATCTATACGATTATCTATACTTTTTAATATTTTCAGCTATCAAATTCCCGATACCCTTTCTGGACATCCTGTATTATATTTTTATTTGTTTAAATGACACCTTGGAATCACAGACCTTTTTGCCATATATAGGTAGCTTATGGTGTCGAAGTTTCCCATTGAAATACTAACTACATGTAGTTCACTTTAGTGATGGCTTTCAAACATAGTTGGTTGATTTCATTGAATGATGTTATTGCAGTAACGGAATAAATACTATCGCTAAAATTTAATCGTTATCGAGCTCAGCGGCACAATAAGCGTTTTGGTAAACGACTTCGCTGCGCATCATTAGTTCCATAAGCAAGGCATATGGTCTTGCAAGTTACTGTGAAAAGAATCCCAGAGTTTTTAAATTTGAAACTCCTAAATGTAGGACGAACACTAACCAAAGAGAAACCTTTAGACTATAGTTTTAGTACACACCGAAAAGTATTTTAAAAGTTTACAATATGCAAATGCAAATTTTTTGAATGTTACAAATATTAATTAATTTATAGCCAATTTGAAAACCTTTTTTTTTTGATATTTTAATTGACCAAATGAACCAATAGAAAAATAGGCCATAAAACGTTATATATTAGGTAAAATTATTAATGTTAGATGAACCTTACGTACACATAACTGTGTTTAGTGGGATGCTTATTAAAAAATGCATTACCTGTACAAGAAGCATACATGCTCGTACTAGCATATACGTCTGACTACTTTCTAATACATACGAGTACGAGTAGGAGTACGTCTGATAGTAATGTAATATACATTTATTTTATCCAAAATGGATAAAATTCTTGCAATAAATAAAGCCGTAGCAGTATATAAATAATGACCAAACTCAGCAAACAATGAAAGAAAGTTTCAAACTAGTTCTGGATTACATTAACAGAATTTCACAAATATGAAATACATGACCACATCTGTTACATATACTGAAAACTGAAAGAATGTGATACATAAGAAATACCTATACATATACACATAGGCATATACTAATACGTTAAGAAATGTATAAGGGAATTCATTTCACCTGTTTAAACATGGTACAGAAACAGAGTTAGGATTAAGTTAGGATTTCAATTGAAATGATACATTTTTCATTACTCTTGAAATGAGTTCAATGCCTTCATATTGCCATTTGAATGAATGTAGAGTAACTCGAAACGTCTTTTCGATATACGGGATGTGCCAGTGATATACGTATGTGTATAAGTATACACAACATAGATTTTACGAGTATTCAAAGGTAATTGCATATGTACTTGTATGTGTGTTATTTTTGTAGGAGTCTGACTTAAAGAATTTAAAAATATATAAGAACAGAGAAATATAAAATATTTACGAAAATTTGGTATAGAAAATATTTTGAAAACATCTGAGAAACAATGAGATTAATGATAATGTTTGAATATTGAAATATACTCGAATTAAAAATCAATAACTAATCTTTTCTTAAATCAAATGAAATCACATATTTATACATTTGGTAATACTTAAACACATATACAATTTAAACTACGCTTGAATGTTATAATAGTAACGTATTTCAAAAATTATTTTACAAGTTTAATTTACTCAAAAAAAAAAAGTAATATATTAGATAACAAATTTAAACAAATAAAGTTAGTGAAAATATATTACATAACCGATATCATTAATCAATTCTACGTGATAGCAGTTATCTTTTGATGTAATGAATAATCTATTGTGACAAAATATCGTACTCGAAAGTATAGCTTCCTCACTCCTCAAAACACATTTGAAAATAATAATTATAGGGTCTTTCAATAAGAGCGCCGAATTTAGTATCATCTCATACAACACAAACACGTTTTATATGCATACAAGTTGTATCAAGCTGTTTTATATGAGATGATACTAAACCTGGCACTGTTATTGAAAGACCTTATACCTATATATGCCTACATATTTAAGGAACGAACATACATATTAATTGGTGCTACATATTAACTTATATAAATACTAGAGTTTACCCCCGTCTCGAGCGACGTCTGTCTTTTGTGTGTGGATTTAATTTCATGTCAAATTTAAATTCGATTTTTAAATTGAAATATTTAACTCGTTCTATATACAATTTACATATAATTTTTCATATTAACAGACTAAAAAAAATATATATTTTTTAACAAAATAAAAAATATTTTCAATTTATGCGTTTTTTTCGATTCGTAAATAAGTTACCAAGGTTAGCCTATATAAAAAATTTCAATTTTCTAGCACAATTTTCTCAAGCGCCTCAAATAAAATTTTGAAATTTTGAATTTTCTTTTATTAATAATATACTTAATTATTCTACAATCCAGAATATGAACTTTCTCCAAAGTTCTCTACCGGGCCTCCGAATTGTTTCAACCCCCCCTTTTTCAATTGTCAGCATTGATTACTTTAATGCAAATGCAAAATTTCAACTTTCTATATTTTACGAATTAAAAGTTATACAGGAAAGCGATTATTTTTTCTCGATTATAGTAAATTTTCAAAAACATCGCCGGAGCCGTTTTCGATTTAGCATACGAATTTTGGACATATATAAGAATATAAACATACACCTGGAACATTATAATATATGATTGCGCACATCCTACAATTGTATTTACCGTTATTATAACAAGTTATATAAAGTTTTTTATATTACTACGATTTCAACAGCTAGGTGATATATCGTATTAATTGTAATTTAATAATTGTCTGGTTTTGAAGATTTGTTTGTTTATATGGTTGGCATATTTGTTTATTTTTTATCTGTTTATCATTGGGTGAGTTAATTCTATGCCAGTCATGGAATACATTTATCGTCATCATTTAATTTTTTTAATTTTATGATATACAATGATAATTAACGAAAAAAAAACAATCGTAATAAATGAAAATGTATTAAAAATATTATTATAAAAAGATACTTAGTTTGAAAAGTGCAATTTCAAAATTATATATAAATTTAACTTTTATCTTTATACAAGATACACGCAAGTTCGAAAATAAAAATAATGTTTCACTTGTATACTACCTATGTATAATTACAAATTGATTTAACAGTAGTAATTAAACACTATTTATAGCCGACTGATGGTATCCCAGCTTACGAGTATGTTACATTACGTTAACGTTCAGGCATTACGACTGCACTGGATGGTAAGGAGGGTACGGGGTACATACATCGAACAACAACGCAACGACAACGTTTGAAGTTACAAAATTCTAAACGCCAGTGACGTCACAGTGGGACGAACAGAGACAGATTTGTAATCTATAAATATTGTGTGAAATGTAATTACGAGTAACACTACACTGCAAATAAATTGATATTTAGTTTAAAATTATTATGAGAAAATAAAATGATATTATATATTTTGTTGTTCTAGTTGTTAGTGTTAAAAAGGATTGGGTTTACATTATCTAGAAGTCGGGTCAAGATTAATCATTAAATTTTTTTTTATTATTGTTATCATTTTAATTGTTTAGCAATCTACTATATTATTAGTATTATATTTGATACTATATAAAAGAAGGCAATCTGGAATCCAAAACTATTCCACCCTCGGAAATCAGGCTCAATGTGTCGAAACTCGATCTCTTAACGACTTCTACTATGATATGAACTAAAACAGTAACTTTGCAGAGTCATACAAGTGAAATAATGAATTTTATCCAAGAAATATTATTTATATACAAGTTTAACACGTAAGAATTTTTATCAAAATATCTTGTCAATCAATAAATTTGTAGGATGACATACGTATACTGTATCGTTTGAAGGTTGGTACTAACTAAAAATCATATGGATTTGCCAATAGTGGCGAAATCTATATGCCGTGCTACGAACTTATTGAGTAATGTTATTTAAATGTAAATATAGCATATTAATAATAACTAATTAAGTATAGCATTGTAAAAAGGATATAAACTAGATAAAAATAGAGAGAAGTGTCATTGGAAAGAATTTAAAAAATTGAAATATAATCATTGTAAAAGTGATTTGAGATAAGGCAATGGTATCACTGGCAAGAAATAAAGTTATTATAAAACTAGAAATAGTCACAAGAAAGAATTTAAGTAAGCCTGACGTTTCATTAGTGAGTAATGAAGGTAATTACAAAATTAAATTGACACTGAAGAGAAGCAAGTGAAGATGAAGATTCGATATTTGATACTGATTATTCGACATAATTAGTTTTTATCAACATGATTATTTTTCTTATACCTAGTTAATAAAATTTATAATTTTAGTATAAAAAGCCTAAATGAAAAAGCCCCATTATAAATTAGATAACAGTATTACAATCAAAGATTGACACGCACACATACTAATATTTTCCATATTTTTCATACATCTATAATAAAATGTATTAACTATTAATGTAAACCTGAACCGACAATCGCGTGACTCCATGTTACTTATGTAATATTAACAAATATAATTGATTAAATACTACATTAAACTCGAAAGCACAGTGGACCAACCTACTTATTTTCATAGATATGTAATCCTACACCACTGCTTAATAAATATATGGTTATATTTACCATAAAAAACAATACTGAAACCCAGTTGCAGTTAAAATATAAAGCTGATCGGTTGATCTGACAATTGAACCCGATAACAAGACCGTAAGGTGTTAACAATTGTAAGGATACACTCTGATCAATGCAAACAGTGATAAACCCTGTTTGACGGGTGTTGGCTGCACCATGTCACGGAAATGTCGATACAAATTATAGTAAATATATTGTCACATTACACTATTTCCTTCTTATACAATACTAAAATAATATATTTTTATTGATAAAATATTCCTCATAACTTCACTGAACATTTTAAGTAAATAATAAAATAAAATCCGTTAAAATATACATTATGTTTAAATTAAAAGTTTATTAACTTTATAACTGATTTTTAGTATTATTTTAATTACCTGTATAATTATTATATAATTTTAAAGTAAATATAACATTTCCGGTATTAAAGCATTATTGAGAATACGTGTAATATTCTCAATAATGTAATTGCTTAATATGCACAAAGTATATTATAATAAAAACTGTTATTTTATTTATTCAAATTTCCCTATATCATATATCAAATAAATTTGATACAATTCAATATATACTTATTTGTAATAATAATAATTCTACAACTAATATTGCGACCATAACATGTTCATTTCCTCAAATATTTTATTCGCATTGACGTACAACTTGCCAAGAAGTTATAAAAGAACCCATGAATATTCGGCGAATATGACCTAGCAGTTGAAATTTATGTAAAATAATGAGGGAAAGAAAGTAATAAATTTTGCACTGCGTACTAGGTGACCATAATTACACCGGGCAAGTTAACCAAAATACATTTTAAAATAAACAAAACGAATAGTTTGTTGTATTAGGTAATTTAATGTTATCAGTAAAATATGATTTTTATAAATTACTATTCTGAGAGATATTTTAAAAGCTAAAGCATTTTAATTATAAACTATAAAACTATCAAAATTCTTTTAGTGATAAACAAAATGCTTAAAGGACAGTACAATACATTTCGTACATAAAAGAAATGTAAATAAACAACAATTATATAAACGTTTTAGACAAAGTACACAGTACTCACATAGATGGCTGCAAAAATAAAGTCTAGGGAAATGGAATACGGTTTAAAGTATCTATTATACTCGTATGTGATAAATACACGCAAAAATAAAAATTTATATCAATTTTATTATGCAACTAAATTTCTGATAACAATTCATTGCGTTGAGTCTTCATGATAACAAAAATGCTTATTTTTTACCCAATTCTGGGTAATTTAACCTACGTAGCCGTAGCCGACCACTAATCACTGTCCTATTCCATCATTGGATGTAGTTAGTACTCCTTGTATAAGGATGAAAAAGGTATGTGGACTTAGTAGACATTAAATATTATATATTTTTGCTATTTATATGTATACACGCGGTGTACTTTGACGGTGTTATAACTTAATAATAAGTAATGTTAGATTAATAATAGGGAGGAAATGAATAATGAGCATGGGCGTCCGCAAAATACACACACAAACACACACGTATAAACATTACATAAACAGAGATAACAGGATGACTGCCCTATTAGTACTTGTCTGAAAATATTCATAAATTCATTATGTAATATTTTGCGCATGGAGAAGGGGGCTATATTCCAAAATTGGTTCGTGAATATATTCATTATTTCGGTGATGGGGACATATGTATCCGTAATTAATTTAATTAAAAAAAAAATTAAGTGATTTGGTTAGATTACATTAAACGTATATCTCGATTTTCATTAACTACATAATGTGTCCCTCTAAAAAAATGTGTCCCTCTTTTGAAAGCTGGTTTTCCGGTTGTTAAGTGTTGTCCTTCTACAATTTTGTTTTTATTTTTCAAATGTATAATTAGTACTTTATCCATTTTGATCCTTATGATAACAAAACACATTAAAAATATTTGAACAATTAACCACTAAAAATCATTAAATAAGCGGCATCAGTCAAAACGAAAAAACCACCACCCGACTATTATTACATAAAATTGTCGGTAATTTTTATTTTTCGATAACAATAGGTTGACAATAAAAACTGGTGATGAAAAAGTAAAAAAATTGTCCCACCGTAAAGTTTTTATGAAATAATTAAAAATGATTGTTAATTATGATAAATATTATTTTAATTATTCCAGTTTTTTTTAAATATGCCGACAACAGTTCTAGAGGACATGTGTATCTATACGTATTTAGCTATTTTATCGTGACAATATTTCAGTCGCTAGCCGCAACTATTCCTGTCGCCGTTGGCGGCTTCTGCGACTCGAGCATCGTCTAGCATTTTTGTGTGTTTTAAAGGTAAAATGAATAAAATACAAGCAGACGCACTAGTACTCGTAAATACTTTAATATCTCAGTTAGATTATAACTACTAATTAAAAGGAAAGAATTTATATATTAAAAAAACAATTAACCGAAAAATAATTGTTAAAGTTTACTGACTCTACTCTTGCTCGGAATTCCAATTGTAATGTTCATAATTAGCACATAAATATGCATTAATTAAAAATTAACCTGGGAATGTAACTTTTAAACGAAGTATGTATTTTAAATTATTTAGGCTTTCAAAATCTCAAATAATGAGTTGGATAAATATACCGTTGGTCAATTTATCGTATAGATCAAGCAGAAAACCACTTTAGCGCCGTCAAATACTCGGATTATATTCATAAATATTTCAAAATCACTTATTGTAGAAAAAAGGTTAGTTCTAAAAATATATAATATTATTGTAACCCTTAAATTGATTGTTTTAAAATATAAATATACTCTCAATGTTGACCGTTTTTCTTTCAAACAAATATGCAGAATATATATATCTATATATATATACAGGTGTTACATATTTTGATACCAAAATTCTATTAGTTGGTAATTTTAATAAACCTTCAAAATTACAAATATTGCACAAAGGAAGCTAATCAGGAAAAAGAATAAAATTTAAATACTTAGGTTAAAATAATTATATATACATATATAATATAAGAACATTCAATTTAGTCTTATCTTATCTAGTTAGGTATGTTTAATGATTATTTCGAGTATAAATAAATAGATTTCTTTTAAAACAAGATCTGTGGGTATTTTAAGACTTTCCTAGGAAACGTTGAACTTATATTTTTAAACTGTAAAAGTAAATAAAAAATAATTAACAAAATACTTTATATTTATATTTATATATATATATATATATATATATATATATATATATATATATATATATATATATATATATATATATATATATATATATATATCCCTACTTAAATTGTTGCAAGTAAATTAGTCAGTATAAAATGAGAAAAGATTAACTTTGCGAAAAATAAATAAAGAAGCGATTTCGCTGAATTTATGAATAACTTCTAGGTTTTACCTTGGGATGCTTTATTTGAAAGGTGTTAATTGATGCAAATATTTCATTAAAGAATAAGTAGCCGGATGATTTGTGGAAAGTTACGTAAGTTGTTGTATACTTGTACATTAGCAACCTAGCCGTTTGCATAGATAGCATGTATTTCAGTTCCATACAAATTACAATATACTCGTAGTTTTCCATACGTTTCTATACAAATAATTAATTTAGTTGATTCGTGTGTTCTCTAATTGCTACAGTAATAAAAATTAAAATGTGAAAAATATTTGGATTTATCATTTGACTTTGATAATAAAGATAAATACAGTGTCATATTATTAACGCCATAATGCCTTTTTCGATTCAAAGATGACAAATATTTCGTAAATACGGTATTAACGTATTATTATACATAGATTATTACATTTCATTAATAGAAGTTTATAAGATTTATACAAGAGTTAAGTTATTTATATAAGAGTTACGATAATCAACAAAAAAAAATAAGGATATTATTAATAATAAACACATTGATTACTTTAACCGTAAAACATACACTGAAATGAAATTAGGAATGTAGACATAATGTACAGCTAAAGTGGTGTATATTATATATATATATATATATATATATTATATATATATATATATATATATATATATATAATATATATATATATATATATAAAATGCTAAACATATTACAGTATGTATAAAATAATACGGCTTCATGAGGTCTACAGAATATATTGTCACTCACGAACGACGCGCCACTAGTTTACATTTTACTTTATTTTATATTTGATGTATGTTGGACGTAACGGGCGCGTCAGAACCGTATTATATTATAAGAAAAAGTGATTAATTACACATAATATTATTAATATTAAAACCGCATGACTTTTATTTGATGAGCATGGGACAATACCAAATTTAATTACTTGTAATAAGCAGGAATAAAAATTGCATGAGATAAATTCTAATAAATTTCATAATATGATGAAAGGAATGTTGGTTTGCTGCTGGTGTTAATATTTCGGTCATGTCTGCAGCGGATGTTGAAATAGAGCGAACAAGAATTGAAAGCATTTTTAAGTAGTGCTGTTTAAATAATTATTAATGTTAATTGCAAATAAACAACTTGAGCAAGTGTCATTCAGGAGTCCATCATCTCAAATTAGGATGTAGGAATGAGTTGCTATCGTGTGTTATGTACAAGTATTTGTTGGTCTTGGTCTTGGTCCTGGTCCAGTGTTCAGCGTTTAAATGTTTCGGTATTCGTTGGACATGACAATGACATTATGTAGAAATGTGAATAGAATTATCAAGCGTCAACCAGTAAGTATTTTGGTCGGACGGTTGGACTAAAGACTATTGACTAACTGACTATTAATCTCACCTGAGAATCTGGCGAGGAATCTATAAAACCTGGAGGAGAGTGCGGTGCACAAACTGCGGACCACTAAGATACTGGCCAAAAGATCTAAGATTTCTGTACTCCAGATCCACTGAAGATAATCTCTTAGAGGTTCCATGTGGAAAACTTTGTGACACCGCTTATAAACAAAACAGACACTGATTGATCTTCACTGATAGAACACTGTCACGGGTTTACACGGAATAACAAATTACAATTGAAGAAACAATTGAAGTTGATATCGGTCTTTGCTACTGGTGGCATGGTGTCTTCTGGGCGAAGGCAGTTTAAAATCCATTTCATATTATATCCATATCGCGATTAAATCACTTCACTAAGAGAATTGGAATCAGAGTTCGGATACTCGACTACTGTCCATGATTAGACCCACAATAAGAGCACGTAACTTTGAAGTTTTACTTGAATCAACGAAAAATATAGTTAGAGAATCGGAGCAGCATTTCTATGAGATCTCAGCGCTGCTTAAAGAGGCGGAATAACAGCAGGAGAGTAGAATGAAGTAAGTGGAAAGTGACGCTCAGGAATTAAATCTCCGCTGATAGTTGACAGTTATTCACTGACCAGAAGTGAAATTAACACTAGAAATAATCGATTTCGTTATTAAAACCTGTATTCATACGCATCGCGTAACACACAACGTATGTTTTACACGGACACACAGATACACTCGCGAAGCGGAGTCGACCGAGTCATTTATTCCCTCTCTGGTTATTTCTTTTAAGTCACAAAGTCACTTAATGCACTCGCGACTATTATTGATAAGATAGCAAATATTCTAAAGTAAAGATCATATTCTAAATGAAACACAAGCACCTGATCTATTTAATAAATCGACACAATGTAATACTAATACCGCACATGTAACTAGTAACTACCGCACCGCAATGTTTTACGTACTTTAAACACGGAACTGTCCAACGTGCAGCACGAATAACATCCTTACAACACCGTAGTGGCAAAGCATCTGCCAATATGCCGCTAGTTGTATATTGAAGTGTGGAACGGACCAGTACGAGCTAGTACGAAGTATCACGAATCGACGATCTCGTAGCAGAGGTCTCAGAGACTTGCCGTACCTGTACGGGTGTACGGGTGTATATGCCCGTGTGCGTAAGTAGGACGACAACAGGCAAGATGAGATGTGCCGTCATGTGACACGGTGTGCGGAAGCGGGACGAAACCGTATGTGGGACAGTAAATGTACCCGGGGAGAGAATAGACCGCCGCGAGCATGAATGGTTTACGATCTTCGGCGGGTGCTGCATACGATAGCACTACACAAGGAGCAAAGGGCACATGAACAAAATTTCGATACAGGGATTGTAATCTATATATCCACATCCAGAGATTCACAGATTCACAGATGCTGGGATTGCAGCTCACCGGATCTTAACGTGCTATTGGGTATTGAGCCTTTAACTGTTTGGTATTTGGGTGTTTGCACAAATGCACTATAAATAAATATAATTCCATTCCATTCTTTATAGTCTATCGTCTATTCATACAATGTTAGATAAGTAAAGCTAAATACAGTCCTGATACGGTTGGTAATAAACTATCAGATATCATAATAAAGCTATCGCAATTTATAAATAATAATATAATCAAGCAAGGCAAGGCACATACTTATGTTATTCTCTAGTTGTACATTCCCCTGCCGCTGTGACCTTTTAATTGATTACTAACATGACCTGCAATAATTGAGGCAACAAAAGTAGCGACTGAATGATCCTGCTTAATAATTATCACTGTAAAACACAAAGGAGATACGAATATTTCCGGTGTAAATAGGTATTTTAAATTTGAAGTCTGTACTAATTGTACAAGAAGAATGAAAAGTCGACAATACCATAGATGACATGGGGCTACGATGGCGACGAACATAGGCTCCGTTGCCATTCTATTAAAAAGCAGGATGACCACCTTGCTAGAACTCACAAATAGTTAAAGAATTCCGCGACAAAAGCCTACATAAAATACCATTCTATTAGGTTTTTTATTTTCCTTTTTCACAAACGGAAACATTCTTCAATTGTAATATTGCATGTTAGAGACAGAGGATTAAAATAAATCGAAATTCTTTCGGTCAAGTACGTGTTTTCGAATAAATGTAGTGCATTAAATAAAAAGCTGTGTGATACCGATCCGGCGCGGTGCGGTGCGGCGCGTACCATCAACCTAGTGCTGGCCCTCAGTGGCCCTGCAGTACTCAACATCTAGTGCCTAGTGCTGAGTACCGACCAAATCTGATCAGCCATTAGGTACCACACGCAAGCCGTAGAAACATAATAATTTAGAAGAAAGGACGGATCGACGGACAGACGGACGTTGGACGAACTCTTCGTTTGGTCGAGGTAACCATTGCGTTTCAAAGAGCACTTATAAAGTGAGCATTATTTATTATTTTGGCAAAAAATTGCAATAAAACATGCAAATTTTAAATAGATATTTCACGCAAGAATTCCATAAAGTTACACTGTAAATATTTTCATCAGAAACAAGTGGTTAAGGTGTTTGTTGCATCATTGGCACCAACACATATATTCTTATACCTGATTCATTTGATGCTAATTTTTTTGTGAAATCCAGCTAATAGTTTCGCCATTGAGTACTGGTACATGGTACAGCAGCAAAACAATACTTGAACAAGCAACTAGTATAATTAGTTATGCAAACAATCCATTTTAAACGTAATACATTAAACGCCTTTATTACATCCAGGTAAATGTCGATCGATGGTGCTTGAACGTGATTGATATTTACACTTTGTATAATAATATGTATAAAGAAATGTGTAAATGTGAATAAAATTTGTATTTATTTTACTTAAGCTGCACTATGACCAAAATCTTTAAAACATTGACATTCAACTGCAACGGTTGAAAGTAGGTCAACCATATTTCTTGTTTTTTTTTATCTAATTATTACGCTTCGACTTATTCAACCTTCTTGCCAAAAACTGTCAGAAAAGATTGTCTTTTACTTTAATTAAAATTACATAAATTTTTATTTACTTAAATGGACGAGTATCCTTCTCAGGATTGAATTCTATGTATTTAACGCCAATTACAAGTGCCCAGTGCATGTTTATTTGAACGTTTCAGATGAGACCTAGTGAATATTCACAAGTAAATGAATTCGAGATTGTAATTAAATTAAATTATCATAAAGGTTAAAATACGCACACTTTAGAGGCTTATTTTGTAATTGCTTACCTGACGTCTGTTAACTTATGGCAATTTTTCAAAGGCCTATATTTTCTAAACTAGCTATCACCTTAAATAAAGAGCAAAATGGATTCCATACATAAAACTGGCATAAGTAGTCGAATTTGTAAATTATAGGACTTTAAAAATCGTCTAAGTTAACATACGTCAGGTAAACAGTTACAAAATAGGTCTCTTAGATACGACTGTCTTAAGAGAGTCTTGTTACTTGGTATGGGTCATGGGTCGTAGTCTCTCTCTCTCTCTATTCACTATATTCGTTGGATATTGTTTCTACCTTTCTACGACAAAGACAAAGTCGACTTAGGGCAGTCGTGTCTCCAGTGTGCGGCATCCCTATATGAGTCTTTTCTCTTTACATTGTAAAATCTTTGGTTATTAAATAATCAATAAAATCATAAAGAAGTTTTTGAAGCGCTCCACCCTTTAACCTTGTCAATAATATTCCTTTGAAGGTGATTGAGGAGGTGTCTCAAACTATATAAATCACCATAAAAACTATTTATTTTTTATTTTTTTTCTTAAATACAGGAACGTGTCATACAAACGATTAGTAACAAATAAACCAACGAAATCTGAAATATACGAAAAACATAACGACAAAAAATGTATTCGTCCTAACTGAAAAAGAATCCACAAGGCAAGTAATATAAATACAAGTGTTAAATGGATTAGACTTTATGGAAAGTTTAAAGTTTTAGGCAATCTATTGCAGGTTGTTTTGTGAGACACTAAAACCAATCTTTTTTCTAACATCGGGTAATTTTCAATACACACGAATTTGTCTGTGCCAATAATTTCAAATAAAATGAACTAATATAAATGATGAAGAAGAAAATTTTAGTAACGGTGTCTACGTAATTTGTGTGCTCATATGTTTTAGCATCTTTAAGAAGAACATGCAATAAATTAAATATGTCTTTATTAAAAGTGGGAGATATACAAATATTAAAAAGTGAGAGCAATTAACTTAAAAAATGACGTAGTTCGTGCCCCTTTAATTTTTAAATCGTTCAAATTTATAACGTACTAAAAGTTGCTTATATGTACATCTAACATTTAATCAACAAAATTTTTATGGAATTTACGGATAAGGACTCAAAAAAGTATGAACACTTTTTTTTTTATAAAACCGTCATAGTAATTAAAAAATGTCTTGCACTTTAAACATTACTAAATTCTAAAACAAAGCTGAAAAATTTTGTGAGGACTTAATAATTTTTCTGTTTCTTTTTCTCTCACTTATACCGATTCACTTATATCCTGTCACAATTTCCTGGGTTGGATTCAAATGAATAATTTCGCGCTTTTACTTAGTCAGAATTTACTCCGTAATAAGGTAGGTAAGACCCTCAGTTGTATTGTAGCTTAGTTTATTTTATCCAAAAATTGCGAGCTTTGAATGTTAACATTTTCAATAGCTAATGAAACACCTTGTATATTGAAAATATTCCTACAATATTTTGGAAATACCTTTAAATTAATGTATTTATTAGAAAGTTTAACAATAATTAAAATAATTATTTTATTTTCCAATTGTTTTTATTGAAATAATTTACTAATAAAATGTTCAGGTTTTTAAAACATGATATATTAATTGTAATATTCGGTTTACACGAAACATCGCACGTTGTCCGCCTGTATCCGCTCTGCGGTCTGAGCACCAATTACTTTGACCAGATCAAGCGGTAATTAGTGAAATGCCTTATTAATCTATTAACAACACGACAGACTTTCGAGTACATTGCATTTTACGTGTTTAAATTTTTATAATGCAATTAAAATTCGAAAATTTTACACTTGAAATTATAACGGATTTACAAAGATTACACAAAAATTTCCGAAACAATTATATTGTATCTATTTATCATAATCATGCACAATTTATTGGATATTGGTCATTTCATAATATTTAATTTAATTTCACTACTATTTTTTATGTATTAAAAAAGTACGGAATCCTATGGACTGCTAGAACTAGGTGGAACCTCAGACTGTGATGAACTTGCGTGAGACTTATATTCCATAGAATAAGTAAGAACGTTTCATTTGGGGAATTTAAAATTTATATTGGATATAATAGAAATAAATTTTCAAATTTTCATATGGAACCTTCCATTTTAAAAACGTAAAAACGCTGCTTATATTTTTGTTTATGGAAGTTTTGCAACATCATATACATAACACAAAAATATTCAAGTACTATAAGAGCTAATATCCGCCTCGAGTTGCAAATGATGTCACAATATTCATTACTTCTAAAAATATTATATTGCACGTAAGCAAATTATAAAGTATGTGCACGTAATTGTGACATGATGTCTACCCTTTGATAAAGGGGTGCTAGTGATGTCCAAAAGGGCAGAGGTGTCGGCATGTTCGGACGTTATATACAAATTGTAAATATCCAAGCCGATAGGTCTTGTCTTCCCGGGACCATCAGACAGAATCCGCAGAAGCTATATTGAACCGAGAATAAAACATAAGTGGTAATACGGTATAAGAACAGATACCTCTGATTTATTTAGACAATAATTATTAATTTTATTAAATATACCTACGTAGAATATACAACGCTTCAATAAGCTACATAAAAAGTAGAAAATTGACCTTGGAATTAGCTTTTAGCAAGCTAGCAAGTGTGAAACTGCACCGCAATACAAGTTTCTATCTATGTTCTTTTATACATAAAAATTGTAAGTCGACAATAATGGCAACAGAACGGTATTTCCTTTTTAAAAAAGACGCCCAAAGCTGGATAAAGTGCTAAATATTACTGGATAGAATTGTGATTCAAGTGAAAGTGTCACCAATTTGAGATGATATAAATTTCAGATTCCGAACCACCTTGTAGTCAGTACTGCTGTAAATGATGGCTTTCAGATTCTATGCTCTGGTGGTTTGAAATATTGGCTAGTGGTTAATGTTGACGTTAGTCTTAATAACTCCTTCTTTGATAAATATAAATATGTCTTTTAAGCCAATATATGTTAGAAAACTTACTAATAAAAATAATAAATTATTTTAAGTAAAACTTAACATCGTTCCTTAACGTAATTAACACAGTTTATAAAGTTAAATTCGTGAAAATATAACATTTTTTTTATAAATAAATGATCGGTATATCTGTCGGTATAACATTTATCCAAAAATTAAAAAAAAATTTTGTTTAATAAATTTGTCGAGTAGCCAAGTTGCCGAGTAGCCGAGGTGTCGGGCACGTGTGGACAAATGTATTTGTTAGGTCAGATTGTTATAACTTAGTGGAAAATTTTATTTGCAAATTGCAATACTATCGTAGAATTTTTTTATTTATATAAAATTGAGATTCACACGATGTTTATAACAATAAAAACGCTGTTTGTATAAAATACCACAAGATATTAATAATTCTTATGGATTGACATTGAAATATCGTGAGCAATACGTTGAAAAACGCATTGCGGGATTGTTTATACATGAAAATACCGCAAGATTATAAAATAAAATAAACGATAAAATAATGTTTACAAATTATTCCTTATATACGATTGCAATTATTAGCTGATTTATTTCAAATCAATTCCAATATTAGTTCTCTGTGTGGCCGAGGTAGTTGGGTCCAGGTTCGATGTCCGGAGGTGGATAAATTCATTTCATAACTAGATAAGAAATAAACTAACCAAATGATAAACAAATCAAAAATAAACAAATATACCAAACTAAATAATAAGCAAATCTAAAAAAATGTTCCACATAACATTAGATAATTTCTGTATATTCATATATACTCCATAATGTGAAAATAATATCCTGTATTACATGCATGTACATAAAATGAATATATATGACAGTACATACTACGTATATGCAGCAATGGTTTAAATAGGCACATGCCTTACATGATATGAAATGTATATTCTATGGATATACATATTTTGCAAATGTACATACATGGTATATATTCTTCATGTTCAAATGTGTTATAAATATCCTTAGAGTATAAATAATACATATAATGTATATCCAAATGTTTTCTGCGATACAATTATTTTATTACAATTAATACAAGATATAACCTAGCTGTGGAAATGGCAGTAATATATAAAAAAAAATGTTCCAATATTATTAATATTAAGGTGACCAACTATTTCTCGTACAAAGGGAGTACGACTGGAAGAAGTACGACATTAAACTATCCGAATCACATTTGTTGTCTCTAAGCCTTAAAGCCACAGCACACGATCCAATCTGTTAGGCTCCGATTGTAGTTTATTCGAGACACAACATAATTGGATCATGTACGCTGGAACAGATCATAGACAACTTTATGCACACGAACGAATAAGAGGTTACAAAAAATGAACGTTATTGTTTTTATGTTTTTAGGAGTACAAATTAATGCAAGCGATTAATACAGGTTTTAAAACGAGTACGCTTTATAAAAAAGGAGTACAAAATTCCCAAAAGTAATTCTCTAAAGAAGTATTTATTCATTTAATAAACAATGTTTTGTAAGAACAAATTATACACAAATGTTATTTTTGTTACAGTAAACCTTAACAAATATAGAAAGTGACAACAATAAAGAAATGAATTTCAAATATGCCTTAAGAAAATATAAAAAAAGAGTAAAAATAGCATATTCAACGCATCAACTTATGAGGGTAAATCCGATTATTGGCTAGTGATTACTAAGCTAATAGGGTACTAAACCGCAACAGAAGAATAAATAAAAAGGTAAAAGGTTTGCTTTGCTAATCTCTTTGTTTAGTAATAATAATATTAAAAACATTCAAATATTTTAATATATTATTACTTTAATCTTTTGTAAGATTTGTATCGTAAATTTAATATTTTGTAAATTTTTTAAAGTTTATCAAATAATCATGATATTTTTAATATTGTATAAATAAAAGTAGTATTATTTCTTTAATATTGTAAAAGTAAAGTAATACTTTTTTCTATAAAAAAATAGTTTGGATCAAATTTGATTCACATAATGTTGAAATTATAAAATGTGTATTTAAATTAATTCTATATTTTAGTAAATAAAAATATTTTTGCAAAAAATTGATTGTTTTGAGATTGTTTACCAAAGTTATGAATATAGAGCTAAAAACAAACACACTAATGCGTAAAATATGACAAATATAATGACAAATAATCTAAATCTAAAAAAAATTATATTATCTAAATATAAATTAAATTATAAACAATGATTAATAAATAAATTAACATGATTAAAACACTTTCACTGACGAAATCACAGCATCTGACACATGTGCGTCAGATGGGACGCTGGCAGACAAGTTCGAACTTGTTAGTGGCTTGTGGCTAGTGGCTAGTGGCAGCCGCTTGCTGCCTCAAATTAGACTATGGACTGTGTACATAAACATATATAGATACCTAACACACACACATATATATAACAATAATAAGATATTTTTCAATTTTATAAGATATTTTCAAGATTGGGGTAGAAAATATATCATTGATTCGGACATTAAACCTGAAGGCACAGTACCCTGGCATCAAATGCTAACAACATTGAAGCTAAAGTCAAAGTATAAGACAATAGTCTATGGGCGTTATTCAGGATTTGGATTAAATGGATTGAATTTGATCGTGTCAAGGGGCCACTCATAAATTACATCACACAAATTTCCTGCAATTCTGACCCCTGTCGATCTTGTCACATTTTGAGAAAAACTATCAAATGTTATCACAATTTCTTGACCACCTCCCTTTTGCGTGTAACGTAATTTATGGATGGCCCCAAAGTATGAAGGGATTTTAGCCAAAAAATTTATTGGATTTGTATTTGTCATTTTTTATGCCTTATTCATTTCTTTCAGTTAAGTTTTATCTTTTGTTCGGGTGGTGCTATTTCTATATGTTTAATTTCTTTCCAGTGAATAAATTCATCTTAACACTCAACTTCTGTGAATTCTACTTAAAGCTTAACCTAGAGTAGTCATTTAGAGTAATAATAAAAATATAGACTAAAAAAAAACATAGTTCAACGATTTACTCAATTTACTAGATTTTACCCTTTGTGACGTAATTTTCTTCATTTATTGTTTTGGGAGGTATGAATTTTTTTTAGCTCACATGGACAGTAAATAGTTTCTTTTTTAGGTGTCACGAACAGTAAAAATTTTTGAAATATTTTAAACTGAACATCTTGCTCCCAGAGTTATTATAAAATATGTAACGGCACTGTACTAATGGCAAGCAATGAGTAGTAGTAAAATTATTTCAATCAATCAGCAACTTTTTTGCAATTTTATTTTACAGAATTCAGTTAGATATTCAATATCAGAATTTCATAAATGATTTTTGTTATTATTATTGTTTTATTATTTTAATTTATGTTTTCTTTAAAAAGTAAAGCTCAAATAAACAGCTAAACAGCTAAAGAGCTAAAGAGCTAGTAGAGAGCTACATATGGCGCCTTCACGCCTCAGAGCATTTAATTAAACCTGAATATCTGGATTCAGTGCAATCGTAGTACACCATTATTAAAAAAAATGCTAGCTACTAGTCGTCATGGTATGCGGATTTATAGAAATAAACTTTTAAAGGTAAGCAATAACAGGGATTTCAAACCGTTTAGAAATGAGTATGATCATTAAAACATTGTAAACATTACATAAAATAATGGTAACACTATTATGGTACTTTTACATAATATTTCATGTATTATTTACAAGTATGTATAATATTTGTAAGTATGTATATTTACAAGTATATATATATATATATATATATATATATATATATATATATATATATATATATTTATAAATACTTTTAAAGTTTACATCGCCATGTTTCCATGTTTTGCAGATAAAAACTGATAGATTCTTACACTGATACTTGTTGAAGATGTAGTGAGAAGTGCGAACAAAAGTGACTGGAAGGAGTAAAGTTGGAAGACAATGCCTTCCAAAGACTTGCATAAAAAGATCACCGGAAAAAGAATTAAAATATAGAAAAAAGGGAATTTTACTTGTGGTATGGCCCTACTATTTTCCTTCTGTTTCCGACAACCGTAAGAAATGATCATCTACTCCTAATCCAATGTACCAATTTTTGCAACATCTTACAAGAACCAGTATGAGATTATAAGTAATTCTGTTTCCGGGCCCGCACTGAAGTACATGATTATTTTCATAAGAGTTCATTTATTAGATTTCAAGGTTATAAATTATATTATTTAATCTGTCTTATTTAGGATGGATTTAAACTTCAGTTAAACTTCAATTATGGCAAAACTGATGTTTAACCTAAAGAATAGGTTTCTGAGTTCTGGTTTTGTCAAAGATCGACCACAGTTAACTAACGAAAAATGAAAAATCGGCGCAGAGTATTAAGTGCAAATTTTGGAATAAAAAAATGTAATGAATTGATTAAATACTGATACATATATACATTAGTAACATATGTCTAAATATCTTATCAATATACGAGTACATCAGTTTGAATAATGAAAACTAATATTACAGCTGGTATAATAAATATTTATTGAAAAATTAACCGCAAAAAGGAAAATCGATATATAAATACATATGTAAGTATATATGTATATCAAAATCTTTTGTTACATTTAACTAACTTAATGAATTCTCAAAGTTTGTAGTTACCACGAAAAAACTTTGATGAAAACCTTGAAAGAGACTTCATCAAGGCTGGGAAAGCACATGCTTTTGTTGGATCAATAAAATGGTATTAGGATTCCTTGTATTCTGAATTGATGATTCTTGTATATTAGGTAGCTCATTGTTGCTCAATAATTAATATTTATTCTGCTTTCGTTGATATAAAATCAATAGTTTTTTTTAATCATTACTTTGCTAAGTTTTAATAATATTTAAAATATTATTTAGAGAATGACAATGTTGGATGTCAATGGTTTAAGAAATATTTTTAAGTAAATGATACAAAAAAGAAATTCGATGAAGAACTAGCTATCAACCACAATTTATTTACATTTTCCTATTAATCTACTAGTTTACTAATAATAGAAAATAAAAACTTAGTTTTTAGCTTAGAAAAATTAGTTCTCTTATGACGAGACAAAGTGTCATTGGATATAGAGTTTACCTGACTTAAAGCGATTGTCATCATACTGAAAACAAACTCTTGTGCCCATATTAACTATAAATTTAAGTACTAATATTTTAAGTACTAAATACAGTTCCTGTTTTATCAACATTGTTTGAATGGGGCCCTAGACAGAACAATTGGTGTGGGGTTCTTCTACTATCGATTTGTACTTTTAAGTTTATAATAAAATCTAAAACTCAATTATTAATTACAAATAAAGTTATAAATAATATTCATTGGACATTTTCAGTAGTAGTTTCGGAATCAGAAATATGATACAAAAAATTAACGTAATATTATAAAGAAGTAAAATTGTTTAAAAAAATTATAATATCAAAATGATCGTTTAAAAGGATTTGCGGTTTAAATTGACACTAAAAACACCTGGGTTACTGCAAGTAATAAAAGAATTTGTACCTGATCAGAAGGACACAAATTTGTTTATTATCTACACATTTTATTTTCCCACCGTAAAATAATTTCACAAATGCAGTACAAAGGTAGAGATTAAGGTAAATGAGTGTTTTATCGCAAGTTGTTATTGGTTATTAGCACATTGTCGATTGAATAAATTAAACGACTTGCTGTAAACGTGTTTGTTCCTGCAAAAAGGAACGATCAAAGGATCGGTCGACAATGTGGCAAAAATGAAAAACACAGAAAGTAAAAGAATCGAAAACCGATATTAAATTTTAGTTATAACCTTACCCAGTAAACATTTTGGAGTTCAGTTTCTCACAGTCGTTCATATGAAATATCTATTTTATCGGCAACAAATGGCAAAACCACTCCATCTGCCGGAATACAAATGAAGATAAAGTTGATGCGAACTATAATTGAAGTGCAATAATGATCGAAACGTCTCAAAAGGGGACACTTCACCAAATTGTTACTGGGTAATTACATCTACATCGGTTTATTACACTTTGATTATAATAAGTTAATTTTAGTTCTCAATGTTTCTTTAGTTTTAAAATATGGAAATTGGTTAAGTTCTTGGGAAAGTATTTATTTTTAGAATATGTCAAAAATTATAATATCGTTCCCTTATCTCTAAGCGCATAAGATAAAATAGTTTTTTAATGTTGACGGCTTAGGTGCTCATCTAAAATAAAGACGTTTAGCATATAATTAAAATTCATGACCAGTGGCAAGATTACAAACGTCCAAAGAATTATGTTTTGATTGATATTTGAAAATGTATAAATATTAAAATTTCAAAACTAAAACTATTTTTAAACCAAATTTAAACCACTAATACGAGGAAAGTCGTTTTTGTATGAAAAGTGAATAATTTGTAAGCTGACAGGACCAGTATTCAGAATATGACATGGAACTAATCTATTAGTAATACCATGGGTAGTCCGGAACAAAAATCGGAAATCCCTGATTTAAAAAAAAGATTGCACATAATAGATACAACAATAGACAGAACGTAATGGTCACCGTCACCGTCATACTGACTCAGTACAAGCATAATACCGGCTGCAATGCAAAATCCAAACCTATGATAAATATTCGAGGAATTTGACAAATTTTAACCAAACCTTATTCCAAAATTCCAAAACGTTTTTACATTGCGTATTAACTGGACAGCCTTATATAGAATACATTAAAAAAGCAAATTCATAATAATAATAAATTTAGAATGAGTCATTATGGACCTCAAAGTATTTTAGAAACTTGGATTCCATGATTTGAACGTTTTACAGAAGGTTTGGAAGGCTGCTGCGATCAGCGATATCATTTCTGACTTTAATGGCTTATCCGTTTAATGGAGATTATGTAATACAAAATCAATAAACTAATTACGAAGCATTGCAGAGATCTTTACACCATAGAAACAGCTAACATAGTATGAGGTTATCGGTGATAGAACTAGTGTTCGAAATAGAACGATGTTGAATAATATAATATTAAAAATACACTACAGACTCAGAAAAAAAAACACCAAGCAGAATTGTAGTTAGTTAGTAATCAAAAATATTTCCTGGTGAAAATGACGTTTTTCTCGTACCACAGTATATCATAGCACAGGTATATATGTATATACAGGTCTGCAGGCAGATGAAGCTGATCGTTCATCGTTCGAACTTTTCGGCAAAAATGACTATCTAATTAAAATGAAAACGCTGCCTCGGTTTATTTTAAACTTTAAGGTAAGTTATTTCCTATACATTTTATTGTAAATTTTTGAAAAACAATGATATTCCGAATGCAGGCAGATAACCATATTTTCAGTGAAAGTAAACTAGGTCATAGTTGAAAAACATCACTCTAATTTATTAGTGAATAATAATACAATTGTCAGAAGTTGACAACGTACTGAACTAGATAGTTATTAGTGGCAAAATATTATTGGAAAATAATATTATTTGTATTCATTTATACACTTGCTTTTATTTATTATATCTGTTTATTGTTTGGATAAATTTTAGTTTACAACGATTTTTCGTGGAAATATATTAAATCAATGAATGTAATGTTGATAGTATATTGTGGGAAACGTATGTAGCAAGGAGTAGCGTTATCTGTATGTTTACTCTTATAAATGTGCAACTATCTGTACCGTAAGCATTTCTACTGAAAAGTCAAACTCAGGTGCTGCCTCACAACACATAACACGCTTATGTGAACATTCGCGTATTTTCATTCCCGCTTCTTTTCTTTTCTACATTTACATAATAAATCCTTGCGATCGATAAATCTGTTGACTAATCGACGAATCTCATAAGAGCAATACGTATCCCAGTAAACATTTGGTGAAGTGTCTTGTTTTATGACGTTTCCATCACTGTTTCACTTCAATTATACTTCGATAAACTTCATCTTCATTTGTATTCCGACAGGTGGAGTGGTTTCGTCATTTGTAGCCGACAAAAAATACATTTTATATGAAGGACTGTGAGAAACTGAACTGTAAATGACCTCTTTCATGACAAAAAAAAATCATTCGCATCTTCAATATGATGCAAAGTGACTCCAAAATGTTTACTTGGACCAAGAAAAGTGAAAATCGAGACTCTCCTAGCGAGATACGTCCAACATGAATATGTGCAACTGTAATTACTAATTTATTACCAGATATCCTTGTTTAGGAATAAAATTAGTACAAAGACTATGAGGAGGACTTGTAGATGATAATGCAACTTTAACTGGATTTTTTAATTTTCACTTCTTATTGGTATAGGTAAATCCCCCGGGGCCTCGCGTCCTCGCTCAACAACCCAAGTAGAAAAAATCATTTCAATATAAAATTTTAAAACTCTTCATTTATTTATTTATAACTATGGAATTTCTCGTCAATCATCATCTGAAATACTTACTTTTAATTTACATAACTCACTTAAAGAACAAGAGCCTCGCAAATATCTGCCGCCCCGGGGCCTCGCAATTGCTAAGGCTAATAATTCACCTATTATTTTGACATCTAACTGGATCTAATAATCCCTTAGGGGTAAATAGAAATTTATATAAAATTCCCTTTCATCCTTACTATACTTTTAAGGATTTAACAGGATTATTACACAGTATTAACTCTTTTAAGGTCTTATTTATTAGAAGATCCAGATAATTTTACTTCAGCAAATCTATTAGTTACTCCAGTTCAAATTCAACAAATAATTTTACCTTCAATTCCAAATAAATTTGGACGAGTAATTGCTTTAGTTTTATCTATTGATATTTTAAAGTTTAATGGTCTAGTAATAGATAGGTCTTAAGTGATCTAATTAAAAAACTTGCTTTTAAGATATACCCAAGGTATTGATTCATAGTAAATAATATTTATTTATAAATACTGTTCAATTTTAAAGGCGTTGTATTTTTCTTACATTCGATTTAAAAGAACAACATTCTAGTTGTTCGTAAAAGTGTGAATGTTATATATTATTAATATTACCGCAAGGTGGTTGCTACATTATGGCTACAATTTGCTTTAATAGGAACATTCTACTCCATAAATTAGTATTAAAAATAAATAACTCTGATTTTTGCAAATATTTCTGCAAATTTAATAAATGTAAGATATTTGAACATGCCAAAGGGTTTATATCACCTGCTACGAAGAATAATCTCTGCCAAGGAAGCGCATTTGTGATGAACATGGCATACACACACATACATACAGAGTCACACATACATGTTAACCGTTCATAATCTGTATTCTGTATATATTATATTCATAATGTTCAAATGGTTTATAACAATGTCGGTTATCGACAGAAGCATAAGCAACAGCAACATAAGGTATATACTCGTAAGCATGAATCTTAAAGAAGAAAGGTAAGAAAACCCCACAAACCATCGCAAAACAGCTCAGGCATATCATTGCATAGAGCACGCTCTACCTCTTCGGAATAAACACAAAATGCAACACATGCAAGGCGACTAGTTGCCTGGTTGTTTGAATGCCTGACTGCCTGACTGCCTAAAGGGCGTACGCCTAGAGAAACTGGAGGAAATGTACCAACCATCAAGAAGATCAAACCAGATCAAACAGAAGCAGACTGGTGGTGTAGTGGTTTGGATTCCAATAAGTGACAAATTGTTGGAACCTGTAACCTGTTGTCGTTGTGATCCTTGCAAAGGTTGACATTTGTGATACAGAGAGCAGAGAGGGTTTAACTTTATTCGAAGGAAAGTGAAAACGACCTTATTTCTACTTAACAATAAGTTTAGATAATTCATTTGATATTTTGAAACATTATAAATGGTGGTTTTTTGCATTATAATCTTTGGTCTTGATACAGATAACAGGAAGAAGGAGTTAGATGCAAACAACAGGAAGAAGAAGTTAGATGCAAAACTCAAAGACATTAAATGGGGAAAATAGAGAAGAGATAAGAGTACACAAAGCGACGAGAAAACAATAAAAAAAATGAAAGAAAGAGAAACAGTCTTTTAAGTTGGAATAAAATGTAGATATATAGAATATAACTACACTAGTAAAGCGAAAAACATACAGCAACGTACATAAGAAGTGTTTATAAGAAGAAGTTTACAGAAGAAGTTTCAGCCATGCAAAACAATTGCCCAGCTAAATGCAAGGGCTTAGTGTTTAGCTTTCCAAAGCCCTAAATATAAAGTAAGGTCTATTACAATAGACTCGGTATCAACAACACTCATAAAGATCTAAAACACTAGATTAGAATACTTAATAGCGTAGCTCCAAGGGAATAAATCAACGTGGTAGTACTGATAAAGCTAACGAACACCCCCAATTCTATATTTATTGTAACGGAGGGGTCAATAGGTCATTGTATGGTACTTCGCTGTAAATGGTTAGGAGTTAATCGAGAAACATAACTAAGCTGTCACAATTAAATAAATTGCTCTGCTTTTATTAAAATTTATGAAGAGGTATAGGGGTTAGAGCTTTTGAGCTTTAAGAACTTGACAGCCTTCTTTTAATAGATTTCTACATAAAAAATAACAACTTGATTTAAAATGAAAATGTTTTACATTAGTAGATTTATATTAAGAATAATGCTCAAGAATAAAACTTTAATTTCCAACTTCATTCCAAAATAAAAATAGTTCTAATAGGATAAAGATATTTACAGATTTATGTTATGGAGAATAAAACTAAGTTTTTTATTTTTGAAAGTGCAAAAAGTAAAATATAATTTCAATAAATAGAAAATATAGGGCAATGTTTCATCCATGATTTCATACAAATAGGAAACGTTACATTTCAAATTAGACGTTCTTTTTATAAAAGCAATACAAACTATCAATATATAAATATTTATAAAACAAGTTATAAACAATTACATAACAATAACATATATTCATAAACAAAGATATCTAAATGAACAATTCCCATACTAACCGTTAATTTATCAGCAGTTTATCGGCTATGCCAGGCTAGGCCAGGCAAAGCAATGACTTGTGATCATTGCCATTCTGATTCAATCATTCTGCGTTGTGCGTTGTCCGTGAGGATGGACCAAAGGTAAATTTATCCTTCTCCTGTAGGTTCATATTTATAAATACATGGACCAACAGGAGAAAGATAGATCTACAAACAGTCCGAAAGAGAGAAAAAACAAATTGAATTGGTATTGGATACTTACAAGATTAATTCTGGAGTTTTTAAGTGATAGACAAATTAAACACCACAATGAAGAGATTATAAAAAACATTCAAAATTAAAAGAAACGGAGCAACATACATACGTACAGTTTACTAGTGGCGAAGACATATTTTCAACTCTAATTTGCGGGCATGCTAAAGGCGATATAATTTATCTGATTTCAAAGAAAAGATATTTTATCAGGTCAAAAACTCGGTGCTAAGAAAAACTTTTTTAGATACGAAAAAATGAATTTTTAGTAGAATGTTGAAGTACATTCTAATGTTTATCATTTCATTTTTTGTGTTAAAATGTACATTGTTTATTTATCTAACGTAGGCCTATTTTCGATGCTGAGTCCTATAACCGATGATCTCCTACTATGTTGGCAGTTTTAGTGGTGTCGTGACTTCATATATATAGGCAACACCACTATCTAATAAGATTATGATTATGTATATACTCGTATATAATCAATTTAACCTGATAAAAACCAAACGCAGAAAATATAATTGGGATCTGGGGATCAAACCTGAAGATACAGCAGTCAGCTACAACCACCAATGCTCTCTCGTACTGAGTCGTAAATATGTACATTGATTAATCAAAATAAATAACAATTTGAAAAAAAATATTTTTTCCGCATAATTAGAGTTATTCCAATAGATTTGAGATTCGATGCTGAGTCCTATCACGGACGACGTACTACTACGTTGGCACTATTTATGGTGTCGTGGCCTCATATATGTTAACCACACTACTCCCTAATAAGTTCACCCTATTTACCCTAATTACGCATCTGCATAATCAATTTAATTTGATAACAACCAAGCCCAGAAAAAATAACTCTAGTCCGGGGATCGATCCCGAAGACACAGTATAAGTTCACACAGTCTGGTGTCACTTATTAAAAGTTGCTGCTCTGTTCATGATATACAGAATCTTTCAAGAGACAATAAGTACAATGTGTCGCAAGTTTCAGTACTATAGCTGGTCTCTTGTGACTATTACTAGAAACAGTTGAGAAGCACTGCTATAGACAATTCATGCAAAGCAGTCTTGTTGTATTTAATTTTTCTTATTTTTTTTGTATGCGAGATTTTTTCACCTGTTCGAAGCGTCACACTAGATTTGGTTTAAAAATCTTTGTTTAAATTACAAAAAATAAATATTAGTGTTACACTTTTATTAGCGCGACTCGTGTAAACACTATGATTATATTTAAGTTGTAAGAAACTTAACAACTTTATAGCAGCTAGGTATGAGTACACCTGCACCTGCTTTATAGAACAGCTAGGAAACATTTGTTACATAAGTACGCCGAGAGATATTTTGATCAATTGAAATTTACATGGGGATTAAGTAGTTTTTTTTTACACAATTTTTTTTGATTCAGATAAGATATTAGAAACTGAATTAATGGCTGTGGGAGGCAATTATTTTTGAAGCATACTTTTTGATGAGATAGTTTCCCTTTGGATACGTTAAGTCACACTAGATATAATGGAATACGTAACTAATTTGTACCGAATAGAATAAAATCTTTGACACATTAAAGCGTCCCCACACGGGTCGACTGATCGCAAACCTTAGCCCCGAATCTGCCCGAACCGAATGAGAATGCAGCTGTTAGTGAGAGAACGCACTTGTATACGAGTGAGAGAAAACACACGGCACGAACGAAAATGAACTGAATTTGAGCACGTTTTGAGCGACTGTGTTTCTTGGATGCTTTTGATGGTGAAATTATGAGCAGAAATGTGCACAAATAATATTCAAAAGTATTTAAATACATAAATACATAAAAATACGATACAAAAAATCCCCTATTACGCTATTGTTAAAAATTCTATAGAATCACGAAACACGGCACGAATAGTTTGCAATCAGTAGATTCGTGTGCGGAGGGCCTAAGACTGAATAGAATGAAATCTATTTTCACTCTTCTGTTAAATAATCTGCAGACGCTCATGCAGCTTAACCTGCGGCGTAATATAAAGTTCGCTTATCATTAATATCACCTTATGTCCACACATGCGTGTTCGCCTATTCGTGTTCTTTGCCGGTTGTCAAATTCGTACGTTTTGATGTGTTTTATTTACCGCTAGTAGAGCAAAAGAGTTCGTGATTGTGCACGAATACTTGAATGTTTGCCCTGTGAACACGAATTACATGTAAAATAATGCGTATTCACAATACCAATATTAAAAATTCGTATCTAAACATGCATGTGTGGTCAGGTATATTTTATCAGATTAGGTATGAAAAATTAAGAAGAATATTATGTTAATTTTCCATGGATTATTTGTTAACACTGAAGTATTATTACTTTATGATATTCTTAAACAAAATACATATATTGCTTATAATAACTGTAAAACTGTTATAAACACAAACATAGATGGCTCCATATGCATATGCACAAATACCAACACAAAAATGAATACATCTATGGGCAACCGCGACCCTGAATCGTATTATTGTATTTCTATGTTTTATTTTGTGTGTCTCATTTAGGCGGAACGGAAGGAAGGTGTGTTTTTGTTTTTGAATGTGTGAACTGTGAATAGCTGCTCTATTGTTCATGTTTTACGTGTGTGTGTGGGTGTGTGTGTCTGTGTGGTACCTACTGTAGCTGTAGTATACTACTAAGCACTAAGCACACAAAAAACAAGGCATTAGACTCAGGATTAACCTATAAATTTAATAATATTTTCTAATAGATGTGTATGAATGTCACGGAAGAAATATAAGGTTAATTAACAAGCTTTATACTGTTAATAAGAAACGATGTTCGTGGATTGTTTTAGATGATAGCAACAGTATTAGTTTTTTATCTTATGGAATCAAAAAGCACTTGAATAGGGCCCTCACTAATAGGCAGAGGCGGCCTTAGGGGGTGGCAAGTAGAGCAACCGCCCGAGGTCTCGCATTCTTTGTTTCTTCTCGTATCTCAGACTTTGCTTTAGTCTTACAATTTATACTCATAATATTTCTCAGGACCGAGCTGCATTTTTGTAATGCAATTCATTATTTTACAAAAAATAATACAGTTTTTATTGTGGTTTAAAAGTTTAGGCATGGTATTACCCAGTATCTCACGCATTCTGTTGCTTAATACTTGATCTGAAGAAAAATATTTTAACAAAAATTTTACAAGCTGCACATTTTCTGTTCTAGGCACGCGGCCCATATCGCGTTGCTACTTCTGCAATATAGGTAATTCGGCACTGATTTTAGCTGGAGTTCGTTTGATTGATTATGTCAAATATAATCATCCAAACAACTTAAACCTGATGAAATCAAGAAGAGAACGTAAGCTAAAAAGAAAACTAGCAAGCGATTTAGTCCACTACTAAAATACACTAAATAAATTCAGCAGTTCAAAATATCACGTGTACATTCTTATTTGCACTCGGAAGGAACACTATTTTGTAAGGATGTATCATTGGATATATTCCTTTCATGTTATATTATGCAATTTACTTAATATTCTGGGACACAAATTAAAAAAAATCATGTATCTATTAGGCAGCGGCTTAATAATGCGGGGGTAAAAGAGCAACCCCAATTTTCACTGCCTTACTCCGATTATTACATCCTAACTAGGAGAAATTCGTACTGTCAGTGCAAAACTATCCTTGCAAAGGTTTCAGAGTCTATTTTATCCCATGTAAATTATTTATAAAGCTTGTGACCTTTTTAGAAAATTTCAGATTCACTTCTACTTACTGAAAATTTAAGTTAAGACGAGGTCCTGACCTATAAAGTCGTCTCCCTGTGCGTCATAATGCAACGTTTATATCAAGTTGAACAACCTGGTTTCTATTCCATTATTAAAAGCATAAACCCGTGTTTTTGTAATGACCCTGTATATATTAATAACAGACTCGTATATTTTTCATAGCAAAGTATTTTTCGTGGGTACTACTTAACCAAATAAAATTATATATGTTCATATAATCACCGGTGTGCATGGACAATGAGTACATTTACACGGTGCGTAAATTCAGATCTTATAAAAAAAGAAAAGATAATTTCCTTGCCGCGCCGCGGTGCCCACCGAGACCCGATGTTTTGTGGCCCGATGAAGGTACTGGAGCTGGTTACACAAAAACGTCCCGTTTATAGATTCCACGTTAATAGTATAATTACATTATTTGCGTCTAGAAGTATGGACAAAATTGAAGATATTTTTACAAATGATAGAAAGAAATTAATAATGAAGAAGGGGAAGAAAAGATGGGTAAAACTGCTGTATTTACCCCTATCTTATGCCTATGTTGTATTTCTATGAGATCTTGATTTTAGTTTTTGAGAAAACCACAGTTGGACTTTAAACATGAATCGTCCGTAAAAGCCCCAGTTGATACTCGTGAACTAAAACGAGGACAAATTAGGTGAGGTTTAGCCGGGATGGAAGAGCTCATTCCTTGTTAGACCTAAAAAATAAACCTAAACACTTCGTTTAGAGAAGGAAACACAAGATATAAAAAATGTGACGCGCTTGCAGCGTTCTGGAGCTGGTGCTCTAGTCGAGCCGTGTTTCGTGACGCTATAGAATTTTTAACAATAGCATAATAGGGGATTTTATTGTCTCGTATGTGTATGTATTTATGTATTTAAATACTTTTGAATAGTATTTGTGCACATCTCTGCTCATGATGTCACCAACAAAAGCATGCAACCAAGCATGCAACACAGTTCCATTCTCATTCGGTTCGGGCAGATTCGGGGCTAAGGTTTGCAATCAGTCGACCCGTGTGGGGACGGCCTTAGTACTCTACTAGTACTAGTAAGAACATTATTTCTACAAGGAATAGGTACTAGTAGTTATAGGAACAGCTTAGCAGCTGGTAATCGTAATTGGTAACGAAGTAGAACAAAGTTTAAAGCAAGCGTACTCGTACTCTCACTAGCAAGCGTACTTGAACAGAACTCATGAACATCATGTACTGGGCTTAGGGTAGCGAATCGGATCACTGAACACAAAAAAAAAATGTTTTTTAAAATATATTCGAGACAAAAATACACCTGTTCAAATAGTTCGATGGCCTCTACTGCTTGTGCTCCATTATTATTTAAACATCATCTCGTTGCGCAAGTCAAACCATTTGCAAGACGACGGCGACGCGGCATTCTCTTAAACAGGAACTAAACAAAAACTGGACATCGGCATGCTGTTCATCTTTAAACTGACTTTAATTTTTAAATGCTTCCAAATAAAATCAAAAGATTTCTATCT
Organism: Panorpa germanica; assembly: GCA_963678705.1. NCBI lineage: Eukaryota > Metazoa > Arthropoda > Insecta > Mecoptera > Panorpidae > Panorpa > Panorpa germanica. Next base: position 46,382,825 of record OY783203.1, read on the forward strand.
TGATTTTTATTCAATCACTGTGTTCCTCAGTTTATTTATTTCTTACTGTTAATAATATCTAACGATAACTACTTGAACATGCAATTCTCCCAATATGCAGTGCCGCTTTTAAGCAAACTCGCACCACAAAAAAGAATTGTATACTTTATTAATTTATTTTTACAATAAACAATTTATTTGTAACCTTTATATTATTTATTAATGACCTTTTCTTGGGTCTCACGAAGATTTTTTGCTAATACTCTAAAATTTGTTGAAGAAATGACCTTTTTCCAGTAATTCCAGTATGTAGGGAGAACAAGGGGACTGCACCACAATTTGTGACTAGCAGCACTGATACGAGATACGAGACTTGGCTAGCAGCACTGATAATACGAGACTATTGATTGGATTTAGAATAGGGTTGGCATCTCAGAACTAAAGTCTTGCAGTGCTAGGTTCATAGTTTTCCACAAGCTGTTTCCAAGGTTAATTTTCTACCTGGGATGTGAGTTTATTATATCCAGTAAAAATAATTTAATTTAGTTTTCATATGGAAATTACTGAAAAGAGACCAAAAATCCTCAACATAGATAATAAATATACTACTAGTTCGGTAAAATAAAGTCAGACAATGTTTGGTCGAGGTTGACTCTTCGCGTCTGCAGAGAATTTAACAGGAGGTAAGACGAGATTCTATTCTACAAAATGTAAATTGTTACAAATCCCACGTTATCAAGTGTAAATTTTTATAAACCTGAAGTGAATGCCGTCTATTTATTCGCTTTGCCCCACCATGCGGACGTCTATGTCTAATTACAACTTTTTCAACAGGTATTCTTTGTTTCATAAAAGATTTTATATCTATATTATGAATAAATTGGATTTCAACATAATTTCTGAAATTGCTTGTTTTACGAAAAACATGAATGGCTGTTGTCCGATCGGTAATCGCAATAGGCATATCGGCACGTCCGGCAATAAATCCACGTTCGGCAATAATCCTCCGTCGGGTGATCATCGCGATTTGCGGGTGGTGGCGCGTGGACACACGTAAGACTCAAAGCTAAAACCACACAGCAGTACGAAGAGCACACACAGCAAAGCAGTAAAGCAGCATAACGAACCATAACGCAGCAAGCAGACAAATATGCGCGCGTTTGTTTAAAATAAAATTTGCAAACTTTTTTTAATGTAAAATAAACAAATAATTCAATTAAAGAGATCAACGATGACAACACTGTTTATTTAATATGACATATTTATACAATTGAAATAATGAACTCGACTGAGGAACTAATTCATAAAAAACTAGAATGTCCTTGTATTTCAATGTTTTTTGCTGGTATATTATACACGTACTATACAGGGTGTTAGGTACGTCGATCTCTGTCTTGAAATGAAAAATAGAAGAAGTAAAAGCGAACAAATTTATTCTATTAATATCAACATATCTCTAACATGAATAAATATGAATTTAACATTCATTCAAACAAAATTGACAAATTATGTTTGCTAAAGAAAACAACTAGACAAAAACTAAATAAAACTATGCAGCTAAATGACATTTTTATTTTATTCATAGTTCATTTTATATTGTTATTTTACGAGTATAAATATTGTTAAATTTTCTATTATATACGATTCTATACCTGCGATGTTATTTTTCATGCGCAAGGCAGACATTTTTGCTATCTTTAATGGTCCAATGGAATTAGACATCATTAGGCATCAACTCATCCAAATACACAGTACATCAAAATTTGACACATCAGATTTGACATAGCCTGTAGATGCCTGATAGATGTAGAGTTTGAGTTAGACATAATGCTCAAGTCTGGACGGACTACTTACAATAAGCCATCTCTTTCCATAAACTTTCTCGGATTGCATAAGTTTATTTTAAAGCTTGTAATTCGCAAGCAGTACAAACAGCTAGAGGGTTAAATGAGATTTATTTAATAAATAATTGCATTGAGGTAGGATTAGATACGAGTATGTCCCGACAAGTCGACAAATCATGGGTCAGAGTATCAAGTTAAATGCTATTTCAGTATAGACGTGTTGCACAAAGGATTAGCAGATTGGATACTCCGATAGGTAGCTGTATTATCTGGATCAAAAATAAAAAGAATACCGAACTCTGAAACATAACACTTGACAATTGACTTTACCCCGCAAAACTGTAAAAAGCAAGTAATTGCCTTCTTTTTCTTTTTTTAGATTGCTCGATATTTTTGTCAAATAAATCTTTACGTACTGATTGTACAACAAACACAAATGTTATATGTTGCTTTGGTGTGACCACATTTTGAAATACGAGTATGACTCTAACTTTAGAATAAATATCTTACTTCATTAAATATTGCTGTAATATTATTTTTACGAGTCTCTTTCTTGTTAAAGTGCTTAAAAGATTTCCCTCAATCTCAAATAAAAATTTCTTGTACTTTTTTACTCTAAGGTTTGCTTTCGATAGTAATCTATCAACATAGTTATACATACATCTTAAAATACAAAACCAAAATTTAAGTAACAATGTTTCGAATGTTTTGGTTAATATAATTTTGTTAAGTAAACGAAAAAAATGATATAAACGCAATTTTTATATTAACGTTACGACATCTATCTAGCTTTCTAATCTATTCCTCTCGAACTGTATAATAAAAAAGGAGTAGGTCGTAGGAATATATGTACTAGTTCATAAATTAAAAACTAAGGTCATATATTTTATAATTAGAGAGATATTATCACGGTTCAATATAATAGTTTCAGTCAACATTTTAAAAACGACCACTTTAATTAACAATATTGAAAACAATGAAAAAGACAGTACGAGTAAAGATTGTGCACAACTGATATCTGAAAGCAATGAGCATCAAGCAGCTTGTACGAGTATCAGTAGACAAAACCGACGAGTGCCAGACACAGACGCACAGACACACAGACACAGAAGAGCCATAGGCTTCCCATGACAAACCGCCAAAAAGAAACTCAATGAACTTTGCATGCGAATCATACGAGTACATATGATCATGTACAAGCAAGAGTACGAGTACATACTCATAAAACATAGACTTGTAGTGACATGCCGTACGGTGTACAATGTACTCATAAAGCTGAGTATTCACCAAGTAAAGTAAATGTTAGAAAATGTTAACAAACTTGCATTTTCCATGATACATTAAGGCGCTATGCACCTTAGCCCCGAATCTGCCCGAACCGAATGAGAACACAGTACGAACGAAAGGGACCAAGGAATGAAAACGTTTAGGATGAAGGAAGACAACACCGAAACCTAAGAAAAAATAATAAAGCAGCTAATAAAGAAGACAGGAGGAAAAGTAGAAAAGAGGAGAAAGAAGAAGGAGAAGAGGTAAAGGAATTAAATTAATGGAATTAAAATTGTAATGCCGGAAAGCACACAAGCATACTAAAGATTTTCTCACGTAACAGTTAACATGCGTATTTGGTGGATACCCAGCTTTAGGAGTAGATAGCATCAAAATCCTATAATCCGAACTGGCAGTGTTAGAATCGAAGATATCCCACCACGAAGTAAAGTCAAGCATAGAGTTCCAGTCAGGCACAAAGAAATATTTACGGATGGACGGATATCCCCTTGTATTAGTCAGATTAGCCGTCTTGTAACTCTGAGAGACTGCACGCGCAGACGCATGCGAACTACTACAAATTACGCCACGGATATGGATTTCATTGTTTTATGCTAATTTGTTATTGGTATTGGTACTACTGTAATTTATGAACAACTCCAAAATTTAATTCAATGACAATTAATTTATAAATATTGTTTTTTTTTTAATAATGTTAATAAATCCGGTGTTTTTTATTTTATTTCTTAGAAGAGCCAAGAAACCAGACGTCCTGTGTTTACCGGTACCGGACAACTCTTTAAAGGAATGATATTCGCGTCCGGTAAGTTTAGTTTTTTCAAAATTATTTTACCAGTAAAGACTTATATCAAAGAGAGAAAAAATATGAAGTTAGAAAATGTATCATTCTTTCATATTGCGTTGACACATTTCTAAATTTGGTTATAAAAATAGTTTCAGATCAATTTTTATGACGAAGAAAGGTCCTGGAAGCCATTCGGATATTATTTAAACATAAATACTTCGTAGGTGTGGTTTTCCTATTAATATAGAATACATACATATGCTTCTTATTCTATGCGATCCTAAGTAAGATTGTATGATTGCCATAAGATTCATAATTAATTTATGAAAGCGATCTAAAAATAGGATTGCTGGAAATTGCAAATCAGAATTAATCTCTAAGGGGGTTACTTTGATTTGCAATTTCCTGCGAACTTACATGATAATCGCATTTATATATTATAAAAGTTTCATAATTCATCGTTTGTAAATATAGCCTTATGCCCCATACCCATATTCGTATGATATTTCTAGGCGATAGACATAATTTAGGTGTTACTGTTAGAGACCATCCATTAATTACGTTACACGCAAAGGGAGGAGGGGATCCGCAAATTGTAACAAGAAGTCAGAAGCTTGAAATCTGATATAGAGAAGCAGCACGAACCCTGGAAAATGGTGGGGTAAGTTTCAAAAAAAATTTCGAAAGACCTAAAAAATAAGGTCATTTTCTGAAACAATTATAAATTTCTATTTAATTTTTCATATTTTCCAAAAATTTAAAAAATACTATATTTTTCATATTGTGTCACTAAAACTTATTTTAATTGAAATGGAGTGCAGGGGTCCGCATAATGTGACAAGGTTTGATAAGGACGGGGGGGTATGTCTGAATCAGTCCATCTTAGTGATGGACCAACTCGGAAAAAACAAAACTCGAGTTAACCCGAGTTAAAATCCACGTAACTCGGGTTGAACTCGAATTACGTAACTCGAGTTAACTGGATGGACAAGTAAATGATTTTTTTGAGTTTCTACCAAATTATTCCCTGAGCTGTTCCAATTTTTTAAAGTATTTATGCAAATAAATACTTAAGAAAATTGGAACAGACAAATTATATTTTTATCTGTTTCAATTCCTTATTTTTTTATATTATTTATTTATTATGTATTGGGAGAGTTATACCTACTAACTAAAGAAACAAAAAAAGTTATTGTTTGAAATCGAATCATTTATTTAAGTATTTTTGGCTCGAATTTTGATTAAAAATAATATTTACTATCAATTAAACGAACTCGAGTTAGAGTGAATTCAACTCGAGTGGATTCGAGTTACGCTCAACTCGAGTTAACTCGAGTTAGTTACTCGAGTTGACCATCACTATGTCTGATGGCCCCTTATATTCATTTTAGCTACTACAGGTAGCTTCTTTTATTAACACTTTGCATGGGGAGACATTTTCAAATTGCGACAAATGTTCAAAAATGAATAAGTATATTAAATACATCTACATCAATTACAAAAAGATTCTACAGGGTATTCAAATTCAATAATCCGAACAGTCACGAGCACTTGCTTTACTCGTACAGTATGGATAAACCCAGGTTTCTGCACTCGTACTCGCATGTCATAACATCCTGTTTTGATGATTAGTCATTAGCCCATATTAATCAATTGTAATTAATACATTAATAATAGCAAGCATCATTAAATTCAATGAGAAAATTCACAGATTTGCATGTTCAAATATTTTATAAAATAACTAGCTCTTAATTGTTGAAATATCTTAGAAATATTCAAAGTGTACTCGGCCGTGCCGATATTTTTGCGAAATTTCATTTAAAATATTAACCACAATAGTTGTAATAAAATCACAATCATTATTTACGAGTGTCATAACCCTATAGGGTTGCCAGATACTAGTCGTATAATAAATTAGTTTCTTCCGTGATATACAGAACTTTTTATAATATTGTACCATTACATATTTATTATGTAATATATTTATACAAGTTGTCTTGTTTTCATACTAGACAGCATAATGCCATAACATTATTAATAATATCGCACCCTCGCGACTCGGGGTTCCGTGTCCCCCAGCTCCTCAGCCCCCACTGTACCCCTCTTTTAGAGGCCATGCTGCCCCGCTGCCCCATGGCCACGCCACCTGCTATTACAAATAAAAGCAGGTTTTCTGTGCTGTAACACGTATGACTCTGGTTTTTTATTATCCTATATATAATATGAGAGCGCCGTTCGTGTATCATTAGATTTAATTTATAGACACATACTTGTAAGCATTCATATTTTATTAACAAGAATTTCACAAGATTTATATTATACGAGTCAAAATAAATATGTACATATAGGTGGCCGCAGGTAAGGGCAAACGGGGCACTTACCCGCCTGGATTTTTGGTTTTTATACTAGATCTAATATGGTATAACAAATTTATACTTTTTAATTTGTTTATGTTATTTATAAATACATACTAGTATATTATTTTATTATAGCGTTAATAATTAACCCAAGTGAGACTGCCTGGAGCCGCCATCGGTGCAGATCTTGGTGGTAGTAGCAAATTCTAATACTAACTAATAATTATAATTAATAATAAATCTGTACCCGTAGAAAAATAAAAAAAAAAAATGATATTCGTTTTTGAAAGATCTTATGAAAATAAAATCTGGACGAGAAAGTGATTCAGAGAGTTTTTTGATTTCAAATAATCCAGTTATGAGGGACACCGCAACGAAACTTTGCAAATATGCAATGCATATTTCTCATTACTTTAAATGTTTAACAAAAATTAAAACAGTTATTTATAATCCTGACCTACTGTTAAAAAGCTAATTGCAATATATATAATAATTTAATTAGTAAATCTTTGTAAAACAGAGCATAAATAATCCATTAATTTAGTAAGAAAATTGGGTTACTTCTTTGTCATATACCGAATCATCGTAATAAACCACTTAATGACAGTCAAATGCCGCTGGGTTAGTTCGCACGGTAGATAGTTGTTAAAAAATTAAATTAATGAATGATGACAATGTATGAGTATTTGTGTAATGAAGAGGTTCCCAATCTGTGAACCATCAATTAATGTTGTCACTATTCATTTTAATTATTTTCTGTTAACAATCATTTTTCTTTCAAAACTTTTTTTATTCAAATATAATTGATATCGATTTCAATATATTGTTCGAAGGAATATTAAATATAAATTTAAACGACGTAATGGGCGAGAACTTTAATGCTCTAATTAAATTGATTATGTATATACATAATTAAAACTACATAAAATTTATTAGGCAACGGTATAGACTTTTATATTTTTTTGATATCGAGGTTTAGGTGTATGTTTAGTAAAATCCGCACAGAGCAGTAAAGTAGAATATTCTAAAAATGTCGTATTCTTATCACATCTTTTTATACTTAGTATTTAATAACTACATATTAACAGATACCGTACAAACTAACTATTACTTAGGCAATGCTAATCACCATGAGTTAGAGTTCAATTTTTGATAACTATAACCAAAATATTGTATATTTTTTTTACCTCTGTTTGAGCTTAATTCAAATAAATCAGTAAATTTAAATTCCCAGAAAATGAATCTACAGCTTGAGAACATTGTATTTATTAACCTATTTTGTGCGTTTCGTTTGAGATGACACATATCCATATCCCCAATAATCTCGTTCTCGTTTACGTTATATTCTTGCAGTCACCGCCACCCCCACCGCCATCGTCCACATAGCATAATATGGTACATAAAATTTTAACAAGGAAGTGAGCTCCAAGTTTCTAAATGCCCACCCACCCACTTCAACTTGAATTAACTACGCGAGTTTAAAACTTAAAACAAGTATCAAGATATTTTAGCGGTATAACGAAAAGGAAGGAAGACAATGGGCAGAGAAGAGAAAGAGATAGCGACACTTTGCACTCTGCACTCGCGGATAATATTTTTATAAGAGTACATTTAGTAAATAAGCAACTTATGTAGGATGTGTTTCATATATGGATCTTAGTAGTGAATGAATCCTCTGAAGTTAACCAATAAACTTTTATGCTTGAAGAGCAATAATTTCAATTAACCTGTCGGCGATTATCGGTGACTGATCTTACAGGCAAAAATAGATTAACAATAAGTAAATAAATAAATAAACTTTGATTTTGTTCTTATTTTAGTTAAAACGAATTAACGATTTGTTAGATACCATTGATTTTGCTTTGGATGTGGTCGAGAAACCAGTCGGCGATACTAACCCTATCGCCGACTGCTAGTAGTTTGACATTAAATTATCGCCGACTGTTATTAGGTTGATATTAAAATAAATAAAATTTAAAAGAACTGAAATATCGTTTGTCTTGTGGCATTACAACTTCAGATCAGTGGAAGACAGTGTTGTAACGTCTGTGATCATCTCGCCGTGCCTGGCGTGCTCGCGACTATCACGTCAGTGCTTTTGACAATGTACAATACTCGAATGCTGTGACATGAATACTGATGGCAAACAGCGGACGGAGAATGGTGGTATGGTGCTATGATGTTATGGGGCTGGCATGGCGTCCCGGACTCCGAAGGATGACTATTGACTGGATAACACTGGATTCACAGGATAAGATAGACCAGGGATGGGAAACTTTTTATCATGCACGACAATCGTTGAATATGCAACAACTATGTGTTGTTGGTAACCTGAAGGGAGACCAAACAGTTCCGCTCTCGTTCCTCATCCCTGGGATAGACTAACGTCGTTGACGGACGGATATACGAGCATTTCTAAGAGTAATACCAGTATACTCGTATGTTATATACTTGTACTCTTACTAAACAACATTGTATGTTTTTTTTAAAAGAAGAACGGACGACATGCGATTTAAGTGTAGGCGAATAAAAAGCGTTGGTTGAATTATTTTACGGCGAGTTTGACTTGTTTGATAGTAAACTAAACATTCAACATTATTATCACAGCTATCTTTTGTAATACTTGCCAAGTTTGAGATATTAAGCAAAGAAACAATCAAAAATAAGATAAGTAGAAAAACAATCAATTAAATATGTTAATATGTATAACCTTGTTAGTAAATAAAAGACAAAATATAATAACAAAACGGATGCTTTATGACTCATAATTGTTTCAAATTAGAATTGTAATTGGCAGCATCGTAATAGTTGACGTAATTGAAACAGGCGTTTCATTGTTTGTCTGTGATATCTCCGAAATTGAAATCACAGATAAACCTAGCGTTGCTACTACCACCAAGATCTGCATCGATGGCGGTTTCAGACCATCTCATGCCCAGACCTTACTAAGCACACCACCGCGAAATGGAATGCAAGTACTATCAGTTAATTCTTTTTGCCATTTAACCATTATATACACCTGCAAGTTAACGTTTGTTTCAATGCGGGCAATAGTTTCCATAGCAGTTGGAGTGTGTTGTATGTTTCATTTTATGTTACAACAAACTTAGAGCCGGTCCGAGAGAAATTTATTATAGATGCGAGATGATGATTTGCGTCGCTTTCACTCATTCGGCATACTGCTTCCTTTCCTTTAAAATATCCTATCGAAATTAATTAATTACGAATGCTGAAGATTGGGAGCTACACAGTGGGATAGAGGAAAGGGACACAGAATTGCAACAACAGGAAAGGATGAAGAGAATGCACGAAATTTAATACAAGATATGGAAAATTGTGGTCGAGGATGCTGGAGTACCTAGAAGAAGAGGAATGGAAAGAAATGAGGATGATCACTAGATTCAGACTGGGAGAATGAGGAAAGAGAATGAAAGTTTGCAGGATATACGGGAAAAAAGAGGAAAAATTAGAGCATGTTAAGAGTAGGTGAAAGTAGGAGAAAGTAGAACGTCGATTAGGGAGAGAAAGACTGGAGAAAATATTGCAAGAGAACAATGACGGAAGAGTATGGATGGCGGAAGTAAGGAGAAAGACAAGAGAGGAGGAGGAGAACGGAGAGAAAGATATATTAATTGTAAATTACGATGTGTATATAAAATGCATTGAACCAGATCTTTAACAATTGTTAACTTGGACAAATTGCAGAAAGAAATGCAAACAGATTTTATGACCAAAAGCAATGGCATATACAATAACAAATAAATACAATAGAATAATAAAAAAAAACCATTAAGTTATTAATATTACGCAAAAACTGAAATTTACGGAAGTATAATTTTCTTTCTATAATTATTCAATTATTATTTAAAACTGTCTGGCATTCAAAGGGTTAAAATATATATATTTGTATAAAATTATATAGGAGACAATATTGAACTAACAGTACTATTATATTATATAATACGAAATATAAATGTATAATATACTGCAGTTGAAGATACGTGGCCACTATTGAGTGGAAAACAATGATAACACAAAGAGAAATAATAAAAAGAAATCCTATTACTAATTCTAACTACGATGTACGATGTACGATGTACGATGTTTTATAGTAGTTAGAATTAAGTATATACAAATATTATAGGCACATATTCAACAACTACTTCATTTTACAATCGTTTCAAATAGAGTTGCCTATATATTATGCAAATAAATTGCTCCCCTAACAGCAACAACCATTACGTACGTTCAACGTAATAGTAACGAGTGTATTCTCCTTCTATTCTTTATAAAACAGTGACAGACAATTTCTGATAAATATATAATTATGTCCTTGTAAATAAACATAAACGTTTTTCAGTATCGATCGAATAAAATAAAATGTGTTATTGTTTTAAATTTGATAAACGGTCTAACTACATTTTGCTTCAAGGGAAATAGAAATATATAATTAAATTAATGATCTTAAATTAAAGGGGCCTGACGGGGGGTTTTCACAACCCACGTGTTATACAATGGATGCACGTAATTCTAATAAATAGAAAATCTGATCGTCGGTTTGTCTGTTTATGCGATTGGTGAAACTGTAAGAATAGTCAAAAAATGCGTAATGCAAAAATGCGTGTGCGAAAATTCTCACCATCAAAGACTTTTCTATCAAAGTATAACATCCCAGTGAAAGACCATCCGCCTTATTCGCTTGAGATGACACCATGTGACTTGTATCTATTCCCAAAGGTCAAATCTGCATAAAGAAAAAACGGCACGCGTAATGAACGAGCTCACAGAAGACTTCCAGCACAGTTTCCAACCAAGGACAATGCACATGGAACAATGTAGGGACAAAGGGTCTTTAATTGAAGATACTGTTACATTCATATCAAAGATTAATTATGTTATACTACAGTATATCGAAACTTAAGTTATCGATTATTTCGCTTCCTTATACTCATATATGAGCAATATCGTAACCGGCTTAAATCATGAATTATAAAACAGATGCAAGAACATGCAATCTCTCCCAAGGAAAGTTATTAGTAGCAGTTTAAGGAAATTAATTTGTATAATTAAGTTACTTACATTAATAACCGTTAATTACTGTTAAGGACTTATATAACTGCCACTTTATTGCTTGTTTAATAATTATTGGAGATAGTTTTATAAAACAATTATATATCGATTGCTCATAGCGTCTTCGAATGAAATTTATTTCTTATTTAATAAAGTTAGTTAATGCGATTAGTGATTAGATGATTTAATATGACAATATTTTTAGTAAATATGAATACTGAACACCTAGTTACACTAATTACATACATAACAAATGTTTGAAGTTTCACGTCCATTTAACTTTTAAACTAATATATAATGTACGAGTATAATTTCATAGAGCCATCAATTACCTGATGGCCGGTCATTTGACATGGAACAGCGCACACCGCACACCGACCAATAATTAACAAAGTTCTTCAAACTTTATAATAACTAAATTCGTATTTGCAAAATAACTATATTGGAAATTCATTTATTTATTCATTGATATGTTCGACTAAGAATATTAAATTACAGTCATTATGTATACGATAGCAATAATTATATAATCAGTGCGCTGATGGAAATGGAAAATTCATTCGAAGTAATTTGTATTGAACAAATCAGGCTTCAACGTTATAAGCTGTTAGTCTATGGTGAGAAAAGGTTTGTGCCTCCAGAAATCTTTTCAAGCTTTTAATATGCGGTTTTCGCATAGATATTACATTTCGATATGTATTACAAAATTGTAAAGTACTCAGATTGTGTTTGACAAAACCCAATATCTTTGGTCGACCAACAGAGATCGTCACGCCAGAAATAGTCGATAAAATCCATGAAATGATATAGGACGATCAGAGAATGAAAGTGCGGGAGGTGGCTGAGGCTGTAGGCATCTCAACTGAGCAGGTACATCATATTATATATGAATATTTGGACATGAAAAATCAATCAGCGCGATGGGTGCCGCGATTGCGATTGAGTGTGTAGTCACCATGGAAAAAATCCATAAATTGGGCTAGGAACTGCTACCCCATCCAGCATATTCTCCAAGTTTAGCCCCCTGCGACTATTAGAATATGTTTTCAAATCTGAAGAAGGCAGTAAGAGATTTTGGTCTAACAACTCAGTAAACATTTTGGAGTCACTTTGCCATCATATTGAACATATCGGAATACAAATGAAGATAAAGTTGTTGCGAACTATAATTGAAGTGCAATAGTGATAGAAACGTCGCAAAATAGGACACTTCACCAAATTGTTTACTGGGAAAGAGTTCATCACTAAAACAAACGCCTATTTTCAGGACCTTGAGAAAACCTATTATTTGATTGTTAATTACTGAATTTAAAACACCGAAATTAATTTCAAATTATTAAATGCTATGCAAATTCATAAATTATAGTTTGACTCTATTGCTATAACAATCCAGAGAACTTCAGAGACATTTAAACTCGTGTTATGGTTTTGATTTATATTTCCTAAAGAAAAATGAATAATTTATATTTTCTAAGAAGTTTATTTTAGTTACTTGAGCTTTGTTGATTTAATATCTGATTTTTTTGTTTTCTATGTTTCATAAAAATGAAATAAAGTTAAGAATTCAAAAATAGGTATTGCTTACCGTATTTAAATGTGTTAAATGTGACTGTTAATAGTTTTTTTAACATATTTTTCAAAAGTTGTTTATATAAAACCTAGTTGCAGCAGTAGCGTCATCCTGAAGACATAGGTCATACACGAATAAATTCAATAATCAATACATTCAATACGTTGTCTTCACAGTTTGAAATTGATTCAAGCTTTACCACATATAATTAAAGCTATTACTGTACTAGTGAAATAATAGTGATTTGCAACATATCAACTTATCAAGCAATTAGTAATACTCGCCGATATTAATTACACTAGTTCTCTGTTCAACTGAGCAAATAAAACGATACGGCTGATACAGAAAAATCCATCTAATAACGAGGTTTGTAAATTATTATTTAAACGATTCTGTTATGACAAATTAAAAAGGTTTCTAGAAAGAAAAAATCAATAAAACAACGTAACGTAACGTGTTATTAGCGTCTATGAAATATGTACTTACTTGTTTATAAGTACCGGTACCGGTACCGGGTAACAATCCACTTGTAAAACGGAAAGTTATTTCAAAGTTAGAAGCTGAATTTATAAAGAAGCTATCTACTCCCGCTAGGACGGGGGACGGCGAGAACGGCGACAGACGAGGAAAGATTTAGAGTAAATTCTTTGCCATGTAAATTTACAATCTAGTTACAAAGCATATTTGAAATTACACTTCTTTTTAGCTCCCACGCAAAATCGATAGTATCTAAATATAATTAAACTTTGAATAAAATTTCTAGCCATCATCGACAAAATTGATTTTTAAGGTGCCTATGTTGCTCTGAGCTTCTGTAAAAACATTTCTACACTTATAAAACCAAATTCTTTAAATGGATGTATATAAATATTATCAAGATAATAAACAAAGTTAATTCAATATAATAAAATTAAGTGAACAGATATAATCTAAAAAACTTATTTTTTAAAATAACATAATTTCGGCATTTTAAAACCCTAAAGCACAAAGTCCCGGAGTACCGGAGTCCTGCAGGACTATGCGACGCGACGGTTCATTTTATAAACCCGTTATTATAATTGGGCATTCAGAACACACCCCAGGAAGAAAATAACAATTCACAGATCTGATTCTAATTTAAATTCGAAGACCGCATGAAGCTTCAATAAACAATATGTATGTAATAGACTCGAACCATCCAATATTTAAATTTTGTTTACCAATGTCTTTATTATACATACATACACATTTATTATACACCTACACATATATGTACCTCAAATTATTTTTTTCATTTACAGTATACGAGTATATAGGTGGGATAACCATCTACATATAGGTAGGCCCTTTGAGAGGGGGTAATATTCTTCGGGCTTGGATTTTATAAGAGCTCGGAGAATAAACAAATTACACTGGATAGAATGAAATTTGTGACACATTTATATCTCTGCCCATACTCAAAATAATAAGCAAAATATCTATGTCAAAAAGAGAAAGGAAGAACTGAACATAAAATACAGGAATATGTATTGGCTAATTGGGTGACGCTCTGAACTAAACATTGAAAACAAGCTGCTAAAGCCAGTGTGGACGTATGGAGTGCAACTCTGGAGTTACACCAAGAAATACAAACGTTCCAAAATTAAGATCTGCGAGAAATAGTTAATGAACCGTGGTATATCCGCTATGACGACATACATAGAGACCAGAATATTAACACAGTCGGAGAAGAAATCAAAACTATAGCAGCAAAGTACGAATTGAGACTTCGTAACCACGAAAACATCGCCGTGACGCAAATGTTGTTTGATAGTAATGATGTTCGAAGACTTCGCAGGACTTAACCCTCGGACCTAGTAATGTAATCATATACAATTGTTTAATGGAGCAATCTCGTCCACACCGTGTATTTATGGAAATGTAAGCCAGTAGATAAGTATATCAATACTTAGTTGTAGTATTATAGAAAAGAAATTTAAAGAATTAAAGAAAACGGGCTTGGTGACGTCTCTGAGGTGATGCCTGGATACATCTTATCTTTTAGAATGAAATCTACTAGAATAAAATTTTCCAAAAACCGATGGGATTTAAATAAGATCAATAAAGTCTTAAATTGATACTTATTTTTAAGAAATGTGCTAATCTTATGATTCTATTTGGTGGATTAAATTTTTTTAAATTAACTTATCAAAAACAGAAAAAAAATTACAAAATAAAATTATTTATAGAAAACACATTAAATTGAAAAATCAATCATCACTCCAATTATACGGACAGATGAGCCAAGGAGCGATCATATGCTCACATCGTACCCGGTGAATGATGGTTATAAAATGTGGTCAAAAAGTCAGGGTGTTTGCTCAATTATCCTGGCATTAGATTTATTGACTCGATAAATGCCGATTCTGTAAGGGGATAATTGTTCAACAAATGGAAACATTCAGACCATTTAAAGTTACAAAGTGTATTAAGTCATGCTATGTCCCCGGTATAGGAGCATATCCTCACTAATTTAATGTCGAAACTTCAAGGAATTGTCCCTGTGGTGTCCTTAGTTAATCTGCACGAAATATCGTAAGTAATTATTTAACTGCTGTTAATTATTTAAGCTACGACCAAGTAGCTAATGCAATACATAAACTTGTGATAAGTACACACTGCAAACATACACATATAAGTAAAAGTTCTTGATCAAGTAAAGCCAATATTTAAAATTGTATTGTCTACACCGGTGGTATAAAGAGCGCGACCCTAAATGCCCTAACCATTTGTAACTATAACTCAATCATTTAAGAAAGGGGTAAATTACGGACTGAAAGTAATGACCTAAATCTTATATACTTTGTTTTGACATTTTATAAGTTCTCTATTTGAGAGAACTTATAAAATGTAAAAACAAATATTTACAAGAGTGTTTAGCTTATTACCTTCATTTCTAGGTTAAATCCCTTATATAACTAGCCAATCAAATATAAGGCACAGAAAGTAGACAGGAATAACCTGGTTAAGGATACAAATAAAAAACCTGAGCCTTACCGCTTCGACTAGGTCTAAAGACAGTTTTGTCTTTGTCCTCGAAAGTTGCCGTTGAGATAAAAACGCTAACGGTTTTGTCTTAAGTATACTCGGAAGTG
The DNA here is from genome assembly GCA_963678705.1 of Panorpa germanica. NCBI lineage: Eukaryota > Metazoa > Arthropoda > Insecta > Mecoptera > Panorpidae > Panorpa > Panorpa germanica. Next base: position 46,398,832 of record OY783203.1, read on the forward strand.
AGCTAAATAATCAGACTCTTTTAAAACATTCTTGTCTTCAATGTGTGTTTTTAAAGTTTAATTTAAACAATTTATTTAAAAAATTAATTTTCGGTAAAGAATATTGTTTGAAATCCCGTTTGCACATATGTGGAGGGTTTGACCATAAAATATAGGTTTTTGTCTCTCTACGACAGGTAATAAAAAAATGTTGTAAAAAAATACATAAAACCGTAGTAAATTTTAATAAATTAACATTAGATCATTATTTTAAGTTACTTATTGATATGGAAAGCATCTTTGGCACACGCATGACGCGTGTCTTTGTCATTTAATATTCTCAGAAATATCTCCGTATACAGTATGGCAGGTTATCTACCGTATACGAGTATAGTGTTGTCAACATGAAACAAAATACCACAAAAAAAAACCACAAATAGAAAAAAATATATATCCAATATGATTTCTAACGTTATTACGAATTAAACGGCTTTAATTCAAATTTTTTAGTTTACTTTTTTAGCATCAAATATGGTTTTTAGGTGAATTCGTTATTTTTGAATGTCGGTAACATATTATTAATATTTTGTGGCTTTATTTTTACGTTGTGAACACCCCATGTCTGTATTAACTATGGATGGATAAATTTACTTCCAGTTTTATGGTTAGTTCATCGGCTGCTTTACACGTTGACTGTTTCTATACCATATTACCACTACACCATCGAAACACCATATGGCGATCGAAGAATTAAAAAAACTACCACTAGAATATTAGATGCTGATCCTTAAATTCAGCAGATTGATGAAATTTTATGGGTAATTTTTTTAATCTAGACACATAGATATATGTATATATATATATATATATATATATATATATATATATATATATATATATATATATATATATATATATATATGTGTGTGTAAATATAATAAGAATATTTCTGAAATCAGCGAAAAAAGGAAAAACACAATTATAAATATAATGATGAGATGCAATATTAAGAAATTATATTATGACGAATTACAATTCTGTGATTAAGTAAGATACATTGAATTAGAATTTTTTTTTTAATTATTAAAATATTTGAACAAACTATTAAACAAATTAAACAGAATCAGTAAACTGATATATTTGGAGATAATACCTAAACAGGTTCACCTATTCCTAAATTACAGGAATGTACAACGTTGTAATGACTCTACGAAACCTAAATTTAAAACAAATATCTTAAATTACACAAAGTTTACCAAAACCAATTAACCTTTAAATTGAAATTACCATTTTTAATTTAATTTATTTTTATTTAATTTTCTAATTTTTTTCAGAACCTTACAAAAATATTAAATTAAGAAAAACTATATTATACTATAACCTCTAAAATGTGGCAATCTGTCAAAATGCAGTAGATTTACTTTTAAAAGAAGTTTAATGTCAGTTTTTGAAAAATATAGAAGTGAAAACAATTTCTATTACTAATTGTTATTAAAAATAGCAATTTTAATTATTTCACATACAATTTTGTCGAACTGTCAAAACTAAGTTAACTAAACTTAAATTAAAACACAAATGTGAAAAGGAATGCTTAAACGCAAACCTGAAATCTTGATTACAATATTATATAAAAACAGTAAATTAAATATCAAAACAGTGAGTGGGAATGAGACTTAAGTCTTGCGTAACAAATTCAAAGACAAACTGTTAAAAAATACCCCTTAGTGTATACACATCAACAGTAGGACGGGAAAATGTCACTAAGCATAAAGGTTAAAACTGTGAGTATAATTTCAAGTTCACCCCTTTATATATTGCAGTAATTTTCAAGTCATTCGATCAAACTCATTAACAAAATACCCAAAAAGCCCCTACCTTATATTTTGATATCTTAATCGAATTACCTGGTATAATAAAATTAAAAATAAACGGTAAATAAACAAATAGACACACTAACAATACCACAGGGTAACAAAGAGAAGGGGCAAGGAAATGAGAGAGGAGGGAGGAGGGAGACTACCTAGGGAACATAAACAAGGTACGAACCGTGCAACCATAGTCTAATATATTATTTATTTAATGGACCATAAATATTATTTGCAATTGCAAACCTGTCCGGAGACCATTTTATTTATCTATGTTTTATATAATAAAAGGTATTTTTTTGTAAATTGCTTTGACGTAAATATATAAAAGCAGGTAATTAGGTGTAACAGGGGCAAACAGAGAGACCATGTTCCCTGGAACTTGGAAGCCGCCGCATCACAAAGTGGCCTATCTCTGTCACGTAGTGCTACCACTACACGTGGCTCTTCTATCCCAGCACCGCACTTATTTGTTACTAGTATAATTCTAATCTATCCCTCTCGTGCAACTACACAAGAAAATACTAAATATTTAGTGCGTTTCAAATAAATTAAGATATTTTATGTCTTTGAGATATTTCTTTTATGTTTCGAGAATAGTATGATGTTTCTACGAGAGAATGGAAAATTTTGGAATAATGAAACACAATAATCTATACAGATATTTTCGAAAATAGCCCACATAGGTACCAAAAATATTTCAAACAACGCTGTCGACATTTTTAATCGGTAGAGTTAATTATCAACAAGTTTAGAACCCGATTCGATTTATTATCAAAATATTGGTTTTTTGAAAAATATTTGTATTTATATTTCAAATAGTCTCTTTCAATTAATTTCGCAACACCCTTCGCCATGGCCAAACAGGGGCCATATACTTCATTAGTCTAATGCCGGTACCAAACGATGCTACGAACACCTTCCAACGTTGGACGTTTGATAATTGGACGCATCGTGTGGTCGATGCTGGAACTAAGTGTGTCAAATGTTCACGTTGGAAGAAGTTCGGGCTGTTGTCGGTCTTTTGAGCCGCGTCAAAAGGGATTTTTCTACCCCCACCACATACTTAATCCACATGTCATGCCAGATTTTATACTTGAAGTTAATTTATTTACTTTATAAGTTTTTGTTAAACAGTGTCAGTGTCAATAATATCAACAAATTAATAAAACAAATAAAACATTCGTTCCACCGTGTAGTAGGAAACTTGCCATGCCAATCTTCCAACCCAGTAAACAATTTGGTGAAGTGTCCTATTTAGTGACGTTTCAATCACTATTTCACTTCAATTATAGTTCGCATCAACTTTATCTTCATTTGTATTCCGACAGGTGGAGTAATTTCGCCATTTGTAGCCGATAAAGTAGACATTTTATATGAAAAAATGTGAGAAATTGAACTATAAATGAACTCTTTAATGACAAAAAAATCATGACGCATCTTCAATATGATGTCAAAGTGACTCCAAAATGTTTACTGGGAATATTTGACTCACACGTTGAACATTCGAATCAAACGTTCACCGTTTGCTGCCGGCTTAACACACCGAACATCCCAGACTGTCAATACGAGTATGTTTAAATAAATGTAAATTAATAATAAATATTAATAATTTTTCTCTGTCAGAAGCGCTAACATGAAACGAGCTCTTCAATATAAAAACTAAAACAATTGACTATTCGGGACAATAGATATGACTCATAATGCTTCACGAATTTGTGAGTTAAGAAAGCTTAAATATTAAATAATTATTGCCATAAATTTTGATTTTGTAATTGTGTAACCATAATAGGATTAAATATATCGGATTAAAGTAATACACGTATTATACGACAATAGTATGACAATAGTAGTTATGGTGGTAGAGAGTGTGGAAATATTTCATTGAAGTCGTGTTTAAGGCAGTAGAATAAGTATAGAAGCCTGCAGTCCTACAGTCCTGCACAGCATGAGTCTACAAAAATAACATGAACTCACGGTAGGGATATTCACTTAACATCGATATATCGAATTTATTCGATGTATTCCGTACGATATATCGGATTGATTCGATGTTTTGACTAACATTTATTGTATTCGATATATCGATATATTTATTTATAGAAACATCGAATATTTGCTTTTTTTATTTTCTTGTCGAATCTATTAACGAACTAAATAATTTTAACACTACTTGATGCCTTCAATTTTAAATAAGGTTCATTAAGATAGTGACATCTGTGAGTGACCATCTTAATTATCTAATCTATCCTGACAGATCGATCGACTATTCACTCTCAATGTATGTATACTATAGCTTTGTGTAATGTATGTATATATAAGCTTTATAAGATTGCCTTCAAATACTTAACTATTGTCGGAACTTCTGTTCCATCCGAACGTTTATTTTCAAAGGCTGCTCAAATAGTCAATCAACAAAGAAATAGAATGAAAGGTAAAAGATTAAGTAAACTTTTATTTTTGCAAAGTTTGTCTAAAGAGCATTGGTCTTAAATAGGTAAAGTGAAAGTAAGTTTTTGCAGGTACCTAGATTAAGGCTAGTACTAAATATGTATTTTTTTTCTTTTACTGTTTTCAAGTTTTGTGGTATGTAATAAAATATTTCTATTAATTTGTCGTTTTTATTTCACTTACAAATGTAGGTATAACTTATTTCAGTCATCTCACCACTATCTTAGTAGTACAATTCTATTCAAGTAACACTCATAGAAAATCACTATTATTACACTACTAGTTTAGCTATGTTACTCTGGTCTCTATTTCTACATTCATACTTACAAAATCAAGGACCACAAACTTTGTGCGTTTCACTGGAAAAAGGTAATATTAAATTTTTGTGGAAAGTATTCGATAGTGAAAAAATATCGATGTTTTCTAGCGATATATCGATAAACATCGATGCTGGGATCCAATATTTTACATCGAATATAAATATCGATATATTTTTTAAGTGGACACCCCTAACTCACGGTAAACAAAAACATTATATAAATATCCCATGGCATGAGTATAGGACAAGGGAAGTGCTTTTATTGGCGTATACTGTGTTGTAGACCATAGAACATAGACTATAGACTACTGTCGGTGCCTAAGTGTACTAGTGTATCGCTGTGTCAGTATGTCCCCTAAAAACATTAGAAATATCGCCATCGCCCATATCGATTTTATGTTATGAAGTTGTAAGGTAAAGATTAACTAGAAATTATTATTTAGTAGAAGAAAATATTTTACTACTTGTATATTATACATTAACCAACATGTTAAGAAACATTAATTATTTTATTATTTATAATACTACAACTAAGTATAGATACACTTATCTAGTGGCTTACATTTCTATAATTACACGATGTAGTAGAGATTGCTCCAATGAACAATTCTACATGATTAGATTACTAGGTCCGAGGGTTTAGTCCTGCTAAGTATTCGAACATCATTACTATCAAGCAACATTTGCGTCACGGCGATGTTTTCGTGGTTACGAAGTCTCAACTCGTGCTTTGTTGCTATAGCTTTGATTTCTTCTCCGACTATGTTAATCTTCAGATCTCTACGTATGTCATCATTGCGGCTATATCTCGCAGAACTTTATTTTGGAACGTTTGTATTTCTTTAATGTTCGATTTTTTGGTGCAACCCCTGAGTTGTACTTCATACGTCCAAACTGACTTTAGCACGTGTAAGAAACATTAATGAAGCAATTTATATTAAGAATATATTAACTTAAATTTAATATACCATCGATATACGTAGTTTAGCAAAATGTTCCTGAGTCTCTTTATACGTAGTAAAAACATTAGTTAATTAAATAACGTTTAGTTACATATTACTTGACGACAAAGTGGTCAAAGTCAAACTTATGTTTAACTTATTCGTAAGTTGAAAACATTTAAAATTCAATTGCAAAATCAAATTCAAACGGTTATGGGATACCCCATGTTGATATACTTAAATTTAAGGTTAGAATCAATACCCTAAAATAGAGATATACAGAAATTCGTATTTTTCATTTTTTAAATCCTACATGTTTTTACAACAAGGTCCTTTTGCGTATATGGCTGATAAAAATCGAATTACCACCGTTTACTAGTTTCTGTGGACTGTGTCAATTCTCCGTCAGAATTGGTGGTAAGAGAAATACAAAGAAAGACACAATTACAAACACTTAAAATGTTATATTGGAAAAAGAACCAAATACAAAGCGAATGAATTATCAAAGATTTTATAAAGTAAATTGTAGAACTATTATGTAAATGAAAAAATTCTAACTTTTATAACAAAATGAAAATTGATCGACTTACAAAGTCAATGACAACTCCAATAATACATGAATTATGTAGCCTAGAATAATGGTTATATTCCTGCTAGTAACATTTCCACTTCTCAATCCCTATCCCTCCCGCTCTCTCTCTCTCTCTCTTTCGCCACCAATGCAGAAACATTTATAGAAGGCATTATGTGATTACATTTTGTGAACATTATAGTTCTGTTTATAAGAAACCAAAGGGGAAATCGACTCCATTTGATTTGACTACGATATTTTTTTTTTGTAACCCCTAGTGTTTCAGTGACCATAATCGAATTTAATTCGGAATCCAGAGTTAAGTCATTTTCCGATTCAATTATTTTCTTTTGTATACAAAACAAAAAAAGATATTCAAAACCTATTCAATTTCATTTTGAGAAATAAAAATGAGAATACTACCACGTGTCGATCACAAAGTGCAACAGATGGCACCCAGTAAAAAACACCGTGATCATCAGGTGACAAGGTTGGCTAAAATTTACGCAACAAATACTTCATTTAATTAATTTGTACAGTCCAATGGTTAAATAATATTTCCAAAATCGTGCTTAGTTCATGAAATAATTTCTTAAGTATCCATTAAACCAGAAATTTATATAGATTTTTAAAGGTTATGTTCATATTGGTTAGTCCAGCATATTCTCCAGATTTAGCCCCGTGCGACTATTTCTTGTTTCCAAACCTGAAGAAAGAGCTGGACAGTAAGAGATTTGGGTCTAAGAAAGAGGTCATTACTGAAACAACCGCCTATTTTGGGGAACTTGGGAAAACGTGTTATTTGGAAGGAATAACAAAATTGAAAAAACGCTGGATTAAATGTATCGAGCTTAAAGAAAACAATGTTGATAAATAAAGCGCTTTTTGCAAAAAAAGTTACTGGATTATCAAACCTTCATATACATGTGTGGCTCTATGTGTGTGGATACCTCTTTTGGGACCGTGATTAATATACCTATAAAGGTTCTTATCTCACAAAATTGCATATACTCGATTTAGCCCGATTTAGTGGGAAATAGGAGTAATATTGAAATTAGAGAAAAGGTCGATGTTATATAAATAATTAACAGTTATTAAAAACAATAGAATGAACAAAAATAGCAATTCATTCATTAGATAAAAGTAACAGGATCATTTGTATTGTATGTTTTCTGTATTAAAGAATCTATTTTTGTTAATTGTATTTTGATATTTAGATCACGTTTCAACAAAATAATTAATTTATGAAAGAAAGATTAAGAAGTAGTAATTGTAAATTGATCGGTTCACAGAGAAACGGTTGATAGGCGAAGAGAAGGACTCTAGCTCATGCTAGTCACGTACACGGTTTAGAAGGAACGTAGACCTAACTGTACCAGATTTATTTGACTTTCTATAATGACAAATGTGAAGGAAAGCAGGAGAGGAATAGAATTGCTATAGATCTAACATATGGAGAATATTATAAAACTTGAAGGATATATTTAGCAGAAAATTGTCAAAAAACACAATAATTGAAAAATACGTATTCAACCTTGCCCAAACTGACCACCACATAATATTAACAATATGTTTTGTCTAGTACTTTATTTCCTTATCATCGCCTTGTAAATCATTGCAAGTGAGTTATCATAGAAGAAACTCATCTTCTTCATCATATTCTTCATGAAGCAATACATCGCTCTCTTCTCTTTCCCCTGGCGCTATTCACTATCCCCTTCCGCCCAACTACACTTTAATGTTTCATTTTGAACATTTTTTACAGTTCAATTATTCCCTTTTTTATTATTATTAATATTTAACGTTGAATTATTTCGGATGCCCTATCACCGACGACCTCCTACTATGTTGGCAGTTCTTGAGGCGTCATCACCTCAAAAATATGAACAACACCGCTGTCTGATAAGTTTATGATTGTATATAAATAATCAATTTAACTTGATAACCAAATTCAGAAAATATTAACTCTGATCCGGGAATCGAACCCGAAGATACGGCAGTCAACGTCAAATGTAAATGCTCTTGCACAAATTAAATTTAAATTTTACATTAATATTTTAGAATACTTAGTTTTGATGGTGTTTTCCCATAACATTTGATAATTTTTATTTTACCGTTATTATTTAAAAATATAATAGTAAATATCTTTACTACTATATGATGTATTTCAATAAAGCACCTGTCTTATGAAGAGAAATCCAGACATAACTAATATAATTCAAATTTATATTAACCATTTGTATTATCTTTCTGACTGATCTATGCCCTTTTCAAAAATGTCAACACCCAAAATTTGAAATAAAATCGATTATAAGAACTCGTGCACTGTTTTTATGGGTTGGGTAAAAAAAAGAAAGAAAAATGAATACAAGTTGTGTTTTTTTATTAAAATAACATTTAAACATACACATACACACACACACACATATATATATATATATATATATATATATATATATTAAGACCAGGAATATGGCCTCAAGACAGGAGGAGGGGCTGTATCTCATGTAATATAGGAATATAAAAATAACAGAAAAACAGAAAACGACTCTGGTAGCTTATTGGGAAAGTATTATCGTACTAAGATAAAGATTTGGGGTTCAGTCCATTGACACAATATGCGAATTTTGAGATTCAAAACATTTTAATACAACAATACAATGATTTCTTTCAACTAAAAAATTATATACACGGACATGCACACACACGTAAATATATATATTTATAATCTCAAGGAAACTATGAAAATCGAAAAGTCATATTTTCAGCTGGTTTCTTTTTTCCTTCTTGCTAAAACATGATGACATTTCTTATTCAGAGAATTTGCCTTACAAGATTTTGTTGAACATTATTTGTACGGTAATTATTGGCATAATGGACACTCCTTAAAGATAAGTACTTTAATAACTAAATAACGGTACAAGTATAAGAGTTGGGCTAATTTTCTTCGAACCTTAAGAAATGACGTTTCCAATTCCAGAAACGGATTAAACTCTCCTCCGCACAGATGCATGATTAATCTCTATTTGTCTGAGTCAGTATTCGTCATAATTCTCGATTTGATCTAATCTAATAATCACCACCAAATCTTAAAACAAAACTCGTCTTTTATAACGGGTTCTCCATTGGTGTTAATATTATAAAGAGAAAAAAATGAACTTGAAATCAACACTTTGTTGTACGCATATTACTTTCAGTTGATTAAGCACACACCTCGTCGTACCGCACTGCACCGGCGTGCGTGCGCTGTACGCCTTCGCCTTCGCTCTCGCCCTCGCACTCACCCTACGCAGGCCCTACTTAACACATAAAGCTGGTTTCTTAGTTTCCATACACTCCTGTTCCTTTGAGCATCAAATATTACTTTATGTTATACCTATTATAGTCCATGATAATTTAGAAGGAGAACAGATGTGTCTGCGTTGCCCAGAATTCAGAATCTGCGTCACAAAAAAAAAAACTAAACCAAGAGCCATGATTAAGTGTACACCGTGCAGCCACCACAGCCGTCTAAGGTCTGCAACAACGGAAGAGATGAGGACTGAACTGTGGGGAAGGTATTTCAATATTAGGACCCGGTGAAAATTGTTAAACCAATAATTGAGTTATGATCTGAGACCTATGGAAACTGCAGAAAGCCTCATGTCTTATGGTAATACTTTTGCAATTTACCCAGCTGAAAAAATCAACATTATTTATAAAGTTATGACCTAACGTTTGCAACTTTAGAAACTAAGCATCAATTAATAAGAAAATATTAATTTATGAGAAATTGTGCAGTGTGAATAAGTCCTACTTTACCTAAAGAAATATTAGCTATTTTTAGTTCAAATTGATGGGTTTCTTAGTCATAAAATTGTTACATTATAGTCTTAGTCATAAAAGTTAAGTTACATAAAATTATTCTACATGGATATAAGTTTTTTAATGTGAAATATCCTTTACGGCAACAAATAAAGAACGAGAAATCTATAACACCACGAAGATTATGAACTTGACAGACATCTGCACAGGCCAAACATTGCATGCATGTGCAACACCTAATGTAGGAGAAAGGATAAAGACTTCTTGTCTGTAGATTAGAGGTCTCAACAAAATAGCAAATCGTGACTGGATAAACTTGAACTTAGAGCTAAAAAAGCTAATCTGGAACAAGCAAAGAAAACGAAAAAGGGTCTCATGAAGGTCACGCAGCATTTGTAGCCAAAGAGGCTCTGTAACTGGTAGCACTTGTTGAATACATAATATTAAAATTGTCGAGATATAACTTCTCAAGACACCAATCATCTCTAAAAAGCAGATAGGTAACGGTAGAGTAGGTTTTTTGAATTGTAAGCATAATCCACAGTAGTGTTGATTATAAAAAGATTTAGTTGTATTCTTCGTCAAAAAATCAGTAAACCTCATTTATCTAAATTGACATCTGTCATAAGAAAAGCACATCTTAAACAAGAATGCTTTACATAATAGACATTTTTAATTTATAACTTCATATTGAAATTCTCTATTTATTACATAAATTACTTATTAATTTATTACATATTATTAAAAACTTTTACAAATATATTTTGAATTGCAATACAACCATAAAATTGACATTTATCAAATTTATAGAATAATAAAACATTGAACCATTAATATTTTAAGTAAACGTTTATGGATAATAATGAAATAAAATACAAAGATAATAATGCGTTTTTAAAATTGCAAAATAAAATGACTTGAAAAAAAATATATGTCTTCTTGATTACATATTGCTAATTATGGGTTTAAGTGAAATGTTGTAGGTAGGGGCGTCGAGACATCTCGCCAATATTTTAATTCCATTTTACCTAATGTAAGTGTCACGTATCCCATATATACATTGTAAATTTGTCTATGGTCTATGTGAACTCTTCACTCTGGAAATGACACCCCATCATTCTCCATTTTTGTGGTGCCTGCTTACACACTGCAAATTTTTCGTAATTTGTTAAAACAAATCTCATTAATATTTTCCAGAATCCTTCTATAATATCTAAGAAAATTTACTGAATCGTTCTCAATACACAAGTATTTAGCTACTGAACTATTAGTACAGATAAAATACGTTTATATATTTTATACAAGTAAGAAATGCCCTGGCAAAGGCAAGTCCGGACTCCGGAGTAACTCTTGTGAGCAGCTGGTCCTGTCATAACGCACTTCCGAGTCTCTAAAAACCCCGCAAGTTGGTGGCCCAAGCACAAGCCGCTTCGCCCCAAGCACCCAAAGAATTCCCTTTATGAGCCCAGTTCCCACTTCCCAATTCCCTCGTAGGTAAAACCAAAGACCTTTACCATGCAAGTCGGGTTTCTTTTTGCTCGTCAAGTTGAAACCCACTATAACCACAATTCAGAAATGTGAAGCCAATAAAACATACTCATGTTCTATTGATAAACGTACTACTGGATTTGGTTAGTTTACCTTATTTACCTTATTTTATGATAAATAATGCGTGAAAATAATCACGTGACTATTTCGTTTCAAACACAAGTTATGTAACGTCATGTGCGACACGTGGTCTCAGTGAAAGATGGTCTAAACCAAATAAATACTATTGTATTGTTGTGTGAGAAAGAACGGTAAATTTAGGCAATTTCATAATTAACCCATTGGGACCATCCAATTGCATGAGATATCTTCTAAATTTAGTTTCTTGATGTTTATTGAAATTTATGATTTAATTTTGTTAGTATACCATATAGTATCATTGATGTTCATATTACATGCAAGTACAAAGTCATGTAAGATATCAAAATATTATCCTACCTAGAATACATTAGATCCCAATGGAATCGTCCCGTATTGGAATTGGTCCCGTTTCCTCGACGAATGCTTTCGGGACGGCCATTTGTTCCATTTGGTAATATTTGAACTCGTTTTAAAAATGTTAAGTTGTGAGAGCTTCTTTTCTTGTATGCAATCACAATTTTCAGATTTGTCATATATACGAGTATAGCAATATACTCGTATTTCTCTGGATTGCTTCTCATGTTGATATTTTACTTAATGAAGAAGTTGATAACTATGCCATTGATGCAAATAACTCATGCCTTATTCCAAAAGAGCCAAATAAAACTTGTTCGGACCTAAAAAATAATATGAAGAAACGTATAAGTTTTCGTGGCAAGAGTAATGGAGTGCAAGTCGGAAAATAAAGTAGGAAGTCAACTTATGACAGGTCACAAACGAACATTTTTCTAAACCTCCTGATTTACAACAGCGCAAGAAAATGAAAAGCAAAATAAAATGTAATGATTACCAGAATTTAAAATAATGACGACTGTTGGAAAAACTGAACGAAGTATTAAGCAACATACCAAGGTTGCAAGGCGGAAAGGAGCTCATTTAAAGAAGCGAAAAGCACAATCAATTTCTTTTTTTGGTTTTTGATAGAAAGTTTAAGCCTCTATGGTTCACAGGCAATATGCAACCCCTTCAAGCCTTTCACCCATTTACAAAAATTCTCACCTCTAAATACTATCTAGTCAGTTGAACTATACAAATCTATACAAGAGCCGATTGCGCTAAAAGGTGGTGCAACTGGTAGAATATATCATCGCACAACATCTTATAATAACCTATGCTTCAGATCTTCTATAATTCGCTCCATAAAAATTGCTGAACTATCAGGATACACAACTTAAACAAAATACATAATATATGTACAAAACGAGAGAAATTTGTGAACCTCCAGAGAAAAGGAGAATATCACAGGATCGAATAGGTTATAGACTGATATTTTTCAAGTTTTTTTTATGTTATTTTCATGTTCTCAAATTCCATGCGTTTTATTAGAGCAATACTTTCATGTCATTTTTTGAAAGTGTTTTCCAAAATGACAATATTTAAATCTAAGTTCGAAAACTGATTTTCACAGCTCAACAGGTGAATTCTTTCAAGTGAACAGAGGTTTACACTGTGTAAGTGCAAAGTATTTCATACTTATTATCGTAGTATGATAAATTGTTCTGCAAAATGAAAAAAATTATTTCGTAAGAAAATAAATCCAGTGATATTAAAGCCATCCTAAATATCTGGTTGCTGTACTCATAGTTATCGCAATAGTTAGATAATTTGAACAGTTAAGGAGAAATAACGGTAAATCGCTTTTAGAACAAGTTATTTTTCTGTAACTGTCCAAGTTATCTAACTATTGCGATAACTATGATTACATCAACCGGCACAAAGTATAATAAATATAATTTAATTTGTTTTGAATACAACGAATTAAAGAACATTACATCTAAAGCAACACAAAATATAGTGCTGATTCGGCGACTTAACGTCTTCAACAAGTTCTTCGAGTATGACACTTAAATTGCAGCAAGTACTATTATAGAAATAAAATCAATGGCATAATTGAAGTGTTACCACTAAATATACCGATACACCGTTTCAATGGAGCAACATGCGGCCTGTCGATAACTGTAGGCAGTAGGCAGGAGGGTTTCACACACCTTCCCTTTTCCCCTTTCAATAAGAGTCTGAGCCATCAGATGCAAATTACAGTCTGTTACCTTTTATTCACAAATCTCTAAACTGTAAACTGTTAGGTTTAACAATACACCTGAAAGTAATTTATTTCTCAAATCCCAATTTCATGCAGCTTTCCTTCTATTGTATTATTTTGATACATAAACCTATTTAATAAAGTAAATGTAAAAAAATGTATTTATATGAAAACCATTGCTAAAACTTATGGTCAATGTATAAAACCATAAAACCTTTAAGACATCTTTCCTGAACCTGAAAATAACCTAATATATGACCTGAAGGGGGCTGAAGAGTTTTTTTTTTCTTTTTTAGGAAGGAACATCCATTCTGTGCGCGTGCACATCTGTCATATGGAAGCAATGGAAGCTAATGGGTGAGAGGAGATGAAGAGAGTAGTAGCAACACATCCTGATATCCTGATCCCAATCCCGATTCAGAGACGGGAGACGGGAGAACGATGGGATCCTGATGCATCATCGCACTTTGCAAGAAAACAAATATTACGGGATATGGGATATGGGATACAGTTCCGAGAGTCTAGTGGGTGAAACATGAAATATATATTTAGGTTGAAATTCGAATTAAAAAAATTACACAGTTATTGCATAATGTTTTCTGCATTTATATTTTTAATTTATTAAGGCCATGGGAAAGAAAAACGTCTGCATCTTTAAAATATTTATAAGATGAGTTGTAATATTTTTTTAATTTTATAAACAATGGACACATTCTATATTTTATCACAGCAGAATGTAATTTTTGGAATATAATATATTTTAATTGAGTTAAAATTTGTAAATAATACAAACATTATAGCGGTAATTGATGAATAGCATTTTTTAATATATTTACTTAAGATAAAGTTCAAACAAAAGTAAGATAGTATAGTTTATTTGGTGAAATGTTAAACGATTCGTTAAAACTTCTAGGCTTACAATGTATAAACATTGTTAAGGAATAATAAAATCGAGTAATAGTGCAAAACATATTGATTGACTTCAGGTTTCAAATAAATTTATTTGACATCGACGTTATATTTCCGGGACTACTACCTTCAGGCAACCTGTGGCTAAATGTAGGCACAACATTACTCAGACTAGAGTTTAGAAAAAAATGTATGCACACTTACAATACAATATTTAAATCGGAAATATGTTTAAAACCAATTTCAACTCAATATATTAAATAATTGTATTTTCTATATATACATTAGCTAACTCCCCCGTCATCACCCGTCCCTCGTCTCTCGCCCCTCACCTTCCCGCACCCTTGGTAATTCCAGCAGACCTATGTGTAGCTAGACGACCAGGTGCAAAGGAGATTCGACAAGATCAGAGGCGTGTTTCAAGTTCAAATTTTCTAGACATTACAATATCTATTAAAAACCTAACCTAATGTCAAGATTATAGATTCCTTAATAGATATGACTAAAAACAAATTTGTATAAAATATCTTTTATAAAAAATAATAACTTCCATATGTTATAATAAATAGAATACATTTGTCTTATTATTATTTTATTACAGTTATTTATAATGCTTTTAAATGGTGACAATTTTTAAAACAACTTTTATATTATTTACGAAAATCAAAATAAAATAGCTGTTTTATTGAAAGGTAGACGACATACACAGCGTGTAATGTACAATAAATAAGTGACAAAATCGTAAAGCTATGTGCTATAGTACTTATATTATTATTTATGAAATTTAATAATCTCGATCTCATTTACATTTGTTATAAACAGAAATCCTCTCTCTAATATAAATCCCGTTTAATTTTCCTGCTCATTTAAATTATGCTCTTATTGTTCTATCTTTTGGAATATTCAGAGGTTGTTTAAACCGAGCAAGCGCTCTCGCTCGCGAAGCCAAAGATCCTTTGAAGGTCAATTGTGACTGAATTCAATTGACTTTGACGTAAAAGCTCCTTAGAGAATAATATCAGTTAGTACCCATACTTTCTTTCTAAAAATATATTATATAATAACTTACTACTTAAAAGTATTGGAAAATGAGTAGTATAAAAATAATTCCTTGGCAATATGCACAAAAAAAATAATTTTTATTTATATACGAATAGAAAGAAAAAATGACAAACACTACTAATAAACTTAAAGTCACTAAAATATCTAAATAAGGCGAGATAAAAGGTTGATATCAAAAGAAGACATCTGCCGCCATACTTTACACAATTGAAAATAAGCACACCATGCTCGTTCCACCGCCCTAAGATTCTGTAGCCAATTACAGCTGTGTAAATATAAATAAATAGTAAAGCTGCTACCTTATTGAAGCTACTTCTTGTAAAGGTTTACCAGTTATTTTTCTAAAAACCATTTGAGATGTTAACCTGAATAAAATAACATGTTAATAATTAAATCAAAAATAATATATGTATGTGAAGAAAATTTATAATTTCTTTTAGTTTTATTCAGTGAATAAACTATTGTATGTATTTAGTTAAATAATACATTTTCCGACTATTATTACTTTTGCTATTCCTAATTCCTAATGGTCCAGACGACAGCTAGAAGTCCACTTTTCAAAAATATTCTTTAAATAAACGTAGACAATCAATTAAAGTGTTAAAGAAATAACAAATCAGAAAAGTAAGATCCACGTTTATGGGATCCTAAACTTTTGACAAAAATATATTGTCAAAAGGGGCCCCAGATATTTTAACGCCAGAGATTTTATTATCTTCCTTCGGCTCTGTTTATTTCGTTGATGAAAAACGAATAAGTATTTGAAAAACTATTTTGCTTGTACAAAAGTAGTTTATATTTATGAATAATAATTTATATTTATTCGACTAAAGTATTTTATTATAAAATTAGCCAGTGGTAAATTTTATTACATGTATATTGACGTTTTTATTTTATTGAATATCCAATAGATGACAGAGTTATATCTATACTAAATTTAAATTTAGCTATGCATAATACGTCACAAAAAAAAAGTAAACAAAAACATGTTTCCTTTTTACAACCATCGTAATATAATACTTGATGGGTCGCAAAACCCATTTCTTAGTAGTAAATGTGGTATGACACACTGTAAATCTGCGCACGTGACATAATATGCATTGGAATTTTCTACAACGCTGAATTCCTGTAATAATTATAGAGACAAAATGCCTTTTTTAGTTGTTAATATCTCTTAAAATATAAGGAGTTATTAAAAAATAATTGAACCTTTGAAGTTCAGATAGTCAACTTTATCAATATATAGTACAGTTTAATAGAAATGAAGACATGGTTCACAAACCCATTTCTACTAAATGGATACAATTTCAGCAAGTTGACTAACGCCAAAACTAACAGGAAGCTAAAATTCTAGATTTTCTTAATTTTAATTATTGCGATTTATTTTCTATTCCGCTCAAATATACTCAGGGCGTATTTTTGTCATAGTACCTAATACGAAAATGGATCACCTGAAGAGAAAACTACATTCACTTCAATAGGAATGACCTCTGGACTTTAAAAGAATCCCCATTTATCTAAATTGTTACTGGATAGAATGGAATTTTAGAGAGTACAAAAAAAGGTAAAGAAGTTTGTAGTAGAAGTAGACTTATTATACAATTCTGTCTGGAGAAAGAAACGAGTCATTTAGAACGAATCACTAACAAAAACAAGAGAAGGGTTTGACTCCTCACTGGCATAGGGTAAGAAAATAGTCTATAGTATCTAGGAGTTTGACAAATAGCACGTCTTTATTGTCTTGTAGTTTTTGATTAAGATAGAAATACACAAGAATTATATTCATTTTTCATCACAGTACACAGACCTTTAAAGTGTCAAATTACAATCAGTAAACGTTTCGAGTCAATATATCATTTGTCTCACTTAGATGTAGCCTGACCGATAGCAAATTCACAACAATTTATCAACGAGTCATTGTTACGACTATGAATACGAGTGTATCAAACACAAACACAAACAGAAACAACCCTTGTTCGCTTTCGCCCTGTTCTACAGATACATTCAGATTTTTACCTTTGTATTTTTCCTTTATAAAGTATATTTGCAATAGATAAGATTATTTAAAGGTGTAAATTAGAAGTGTAAACAAATCTGAAGAAAGCTGGAACAGCAGATGACAACGGCGCGGCGTTCGAAAATGATACTAGTGATATGGAGGGGGATATAGGGAGCACAAGCAACAATGAGCTCCAGAGTAAATAAGATAACTGACAGTCAGGGCTTTACAGAATTTAACTTGTGTTTTCACAACCTAGAAATTCTTATCTTAGTACATAACAGGTGATAATCCTCATGTTGTCGTAAACACACTTTACATGTGATTTTCACACTGAGGACGCACTTTTATATTTTCTAGTTATTTGTCGCATGCTGATTTTTATCAACGAGAACTTTATTCTATGTAGGGAGTTTTTATAGCCTCGTGCCTTCTCCACTAAACAATTTGGTGAAATGTCACACTGAAGTTTTGGTCATTATTGCAAATTCCGATAGGTGAATTGGTTTCGCCTTGAAATTGACATTTTATATGAACGACTCTGAGAAACTGAATACGGCGAGAGAACTCTTTAGTGGTTTGGAATTGAGTTTATTGGGTCATTATGAATATGTAAAAACTTAATTAATTAAACGCTATATTAATATTAAATAAAATGAAATTACAAATTTACACTAAAATAAAATTTGTGACACTATTGTATCTTCGAATTTAATTTGAGGTTAGGTTATTGTTTTAATTAATACTTATTAATATATATATCTGTGTGTGTGTGTGTGTGTGCAAACTTAATAGGGAGCGGTATATTCCACATATACGAGGTGTTGATAGCACAAAAGGAACTAACCCAATAGGAGGTCTTCGGTGATAAGAATTGTATCTGAAATTGACCAACGTTTAATAAAATAAATGAAAGAAAAAAGTACATTTACATTTAACAGTTTAAATGTCATCCTAATATTGTAAATAATTTTTCTTAGATGGGGATATTTTTTGTAATATTTTAATATTTTATAACTTCTAATCTTACATTTACCTACAAAATATAGAAGACAGCTGTTGCACACGAGCCAATGTGAGCCTGAGCCCTTGGCTTTCCATTTACCAGCAACTTCCTCAAAGTGTGCTGTTGAGCTACCTCCTGCATTGCAGCTTAGCTTGCATGCTAAAGTCCACACGCGTGGATAGAACAATCTGGGGTGCATAACCTTGCTTCTTTATTGTGTACTGACTACTGACTACTGACTACTGACAATCTGACATGCGAGTACATACAGGAAATGAAGATAGAAAAGTATCTGGTTGATCGTTTTTAAATAGTTTACCTTAAACATACTTTTTGTTATTCAAATACCTAAGGATTAGGCTGAAAAATCTTATATTATTGATTTTTTTAAATATTTATTTCTAACAGTAAATCTCTGAGATGAGAATGATCTTTCCTTTCCTTCAGTCAATAAGCATTGGTTCATAAGCAACAAATTCATCAACCCTGACTTCGGCATTAACATTATGAAAGAAGATATTAACAAATTCAGCCAAAGATACCAATAGCGACTAAACAATCATACAAACAATCTAGCTGTGAATTTACTAGATAAACATATGTCTAACTTTAAAAGACTAAAAAGACATAGTGTGTTAAAGCTACCACAACGTTTTTAATTGCCATTCATAGATATAGCCGTCACTGAACGACTATTTCTTATCTAGGTTTATTTTCATTTTTAGCATAGGTACTTATTGTAACAGATTGTAACGTGGCATATTATTACAAAATAAAAAAAACAATTTACTTTCTTTATTTTCGCTTTAGCGTAAACTGAAAATACTGGATTATATTCGCAACGCATACGTTGTGTTTCTGGTAGTAATAAGAATAGGGTTCATACCAAAGCAGCTTTTCAAAATAATCATTTACATATATTTTAATTAGATATATTTCAGCTAAACTAATGATTGGCATAAAGAGTAATCAAAATGCATTACGAAAATATTTTATATCGTAAGTAAATTTCGTTGCTGAAACACTAATTTTATATTTTGCATCTCCTCGCACTTGTGTATATGATTTCTTTATTTTATGGACTTGAACAACAAGGTCTGAATGAAATAAATAAAGGTTTACTTAAATCAACATATTTTGATATAACACCTTCCCGAATTGAAGATTCATTTAAGTATTTTGGGATTTCAGGCAGATTAAAATAAAACTATTGTGAGCGAGACAGGTATAATATATTTTCGATCTAACATTTCCCGAATATACAGCAGCTTGACGTCTCGAACAACGTGCCATCCGAAAACTCTATATTTCCAATTTATTTTGCAGCAACAAGTTGCAAATCCCTGTTACTGTACGATCTATATGAGTCTAATAAAATTCGGATTTTAAGAAGTGGCATCTCCATTACCACAAAAAAACAAGTTTATAAACTAGGAACAAGACTGTCAAACATCGGAACAGCCTTATATTCGTAAGTACCAGACGGAATATAACCACACTGTACAGGAACACGTCCAGTGTACACACTGTACATATCAAGACAGACTGTCGCTCTATATTTAAAGAATCAAATTACACAAAAACACTTTCAAAAAAGGTACAAAAAAAAAATTGGAACAAAAAAATAGAGCATCGAACCGAATCAAAACTGTTTCATGTCAATACAAGGACGAAGGACGAGTTTATTATATTAATATCAGGACATGAATAGGTTTAGTGGAGCAAACTTTGAATCCTTATTTTGATTATACATTAAATACGGTAATGAATTTTAAATTGTATAAAAGGTAATCTTATATAACATTATTTGTGTATGCCAATAAATGCTCGTGCTGTTGTACCATTGAAAGAAATTTGATATTCTCATTGATAGTGAATAAAAGTTAGGAAAGAGATTGTTATTATTAAGTTAACATTTAGAAGGTTAAACAGTTATGTATATTTTACATAATACAATAGTTACATAATAATAATTTTAATCTGTATACAATGCATGTGGTTGGCAATATTTTGCTTTTAATTTACAAGTAATGTGTGTTTAACATTTTTAATATCACGCGCAAATGACTCTTTCAAGTTAACTGCGCAGAACACCACCAATCGCTTAATCACCATTAAACAAATAATTAAACTGCTATTAAATCCTATTCATAACTACAAAATCTATTTCACAGTTTATTTAGCAATGTGTTAAGGTATGAATTATGCGAAACATGGACTGCAGTTCCAGCTCCAGCTCCAGCTACAAAATCCTTAACGAGCAGCTGCAACTAAGATGAATCTCAAACGCATGCTGCCGTGTGAAGTAGGAAAAAAAGAGACAGACTACATAGAAACTTGAGATGGAAAATGATGCATAACTTGTGTAAAAGTGTCACATAAACAAAGACACAAAATACGCAGGTTTGAAAAAAGGTATAATAGATGTATACGGTATATGGCATACACAAACACACACATGCATAGAAATATACACCCAAATAAGATAAAGTGCAAGGAAGGCGGAAACGACTTGCTCCGACTGTCTCAGCAAATCGTCTCAAATGTATCCTAAATCCTAATAAAACTATTCATCTGTCTAGATGAAATTTTAGGGTAAATATACGTATTTAAAAATATACGAGTGTGTATACATATATTACAAATATAAATAATTCTGAAGAGTGGGTAAAATATGTATGTATGTACTAAATGGTACACATGAGTTCAAAAACAGAGATTTTAATAGCAATTGTAAAATTCCATTTTTTGGGAGTGGTCCAAATTTACAAATAAAATGGTCTTAATTTAGTTGACTTGAACCTACTCAAAATTTATGAAATAATATATAGAAAATGAAATCAAATTCGATTTACTTACCCGTTATTAAAAAATAGCTTACATTTAGAATCTAACAGAGATCAGATTAGATTTTGCTAATACTGTGTTTTTTAAATGAGTAGGCGAAAAAAATACAGACATATATGTGCACATGGAAAAATATTTGCATTAAACATGATATGGATCTAACAAGGTACTCCATATCAGAAAAAGTAGGAAGATGGTGGCTTGGACAATGGCTTAGTTACCATATAAAAACAAACGGCAACTTTAAACTGGATAGAATTCAATTCGAGGTTTTGCAAATAGATTGAGAAATATAGAAATTTAGACCGCAAAATGTTTTATTCTAGGCCGCAGGAGTTTTATTTATTAGTTTGAAAGTTTCTGATTTAATTTTAATATTTTTAATATATGAATAAAATGAATATTTTGAATAAACACTTTTAGTATGTCTTTGAATAGTGTTCATAAATACACCACTGTTTATAAAACCATATCATTATATATTAGATTCGTGTTTTATTCAAACTGGGCTTTCAACTTACAAAAAACTATCAAAAAGCAATAAAGTATGTTGAAAGTCTTAAACTAGGTTAAACAAATAAATTATCTCAGGGGTAATCTTCAGTCAGTTTACATTCGTATTTAAAACCATATTGGTAAAAACTAAAAGTAAAACAATGACTAATTTAAAAGCAATAAAAATCTATATTATAGCCTAATATAAATAATATAGCAATTTATATTTGACTCACATTTACAGACTGAGACAGTGCTTCCCAGACTGTGTAGGCGCGCTAGATGTTCGAACTGTAGCAGCATAATTAATATTTCTTTTTCGAGGTCCATTTATATAGCCTGGAAGTAGACTTAGCCATCAGCATGTAGTCACCAACAGGGCCTACAGTAAAACAATTAAATAACAACATACACTAAGAATGACCTAGACTTTAGTAACTACAAAATAAAACATTAAGTCATACATTTATAATAACCAATCCCTAATCATATTCCCATCTAATAAGAAGAAACAATTGTCTGATTTAAAGAAAATATTTTATTTTTGTATTTTAGTCGATTCCTTTCTGTTTCTAAATATGATTATGTATTATATTATTGTCCCATTCCATAAATACACAAAAGTTCTACAGTTTATAATTTGACGACACAGTTTTAATAAATAATAAATTTAGAAGAGTCACAGTCATATACATCTGTCAAATAACTGTCTGCGGTAAAACGGCAGCAGACAGCACAATTGCAGGAAAAAAATTTCAGTCCCATAAGTTGATCTGCAACTAACGTCACAGACTATATACGGTAAAATGGCGTTAACTGCATTTGATCGGGGAAATATACGAGCTTTTTTAATGCAGATTTGACCTTTGGGAATAGATAAAAGTTACATGGTGTCACCTCAAGTGAATAAGGCGGATAGTCTAACACTGGGATGTTAAACATTGCTAGAAAAGATTGTGAGAATTTTCGCACACACTTTTTGCATGTTAAAATTCTTATGTAAAATATGCCTTACGCATTCTTTGCCAATTCCTATGGTTTCACATCTATTTTATATATTTTTGACCGCTTTTGACGTGCATCGTCTTCTCCGTCTTCTCGGTCATCTTGGAAACAGTTAAACCACTCAAAAACCCGCGCACGTGATAAACATTCACTGCCACTTTTAATAAAACATAAGTTTCAGTAGCAATTTTTTGAGTTTATTATACATTACGACATCTTTACGACAATTAGTTACTCTATTAAAACACTTGTCATTTTTCTCCGACAAAACAAAAAAAAGGTTCACGCTACACGGCAATCAGTCATACAACTTACGTATGCGTAGTTTGTCTGCAGTAGCAATAGTCTTATTTCAAAATAGCCACACCTCATATATAACAATTTTTTTTTATATAAAAAAACAATGTACCTATCTTTTAATACATATCAAAATATCAAATAATCTAAAATTACAACACATCCTAATTAAACCCACCCATTAAATCAGAATTTGAGAACCAGTGAACAAGGATGCTCTATTTCCAAAAGATATTTTTATATACATACCTTTACCCCAATTTATATTTTTATATCTTTATAGGTGTTCTTTTTAATAAAAAAAAACTATTTTAGGGGTCTTTTTACAACCCTCACGGAATACACGGTCCATGGCCTCACCTTCTGCTAAAACACGTGTATTGTTGTGAATATATTTGCTGCGTCACAACATAAATAACATATAAACAGCAGAAGAGCCGAAGAACCGAAATACATTGAGCACATGTTGCGTAATCACGATCGTCTTTTACAACTTCTTTGCGGATTACGGGCATCCCATCAAACACTATCCCAACGGGGTGGTAGTAGTGGTAGTACGGGGCGAATCTTCCCACTTACAAATCATATTTATTGCATAATGGGAATTTCATCAATAAGTAACTATTGGCTAGTTTTTCGGATGTTCTAGGCGAGTTTTGCAATGCGATTCATTATACAGGAATACATTGTGAAAGTGATTGGAATGGTTATGTGAGGCAAATAGAAAAGAAGAGAGAGATAGGCGATGAATTGCTTTCGCGATTAACTGCTTCTCCAAAGATTTACATGTGATGAATTGCATAACGGTAAAGAACGCAACTGCACGCAAGAAAACTGGCAAAAGAGTATTGCCTTATTAATATACATAAACAAATTTGTGTGCATATTATTTTTAATAAAGCTACCAATACTATCCAGTGATAATACAAAATTGTAAATTATTCACAAGCAATTTATTTAAATGGATCCTCCGAATTATTTTATATTAAATATTTCCTAAATACCTATAGTATTATATGACGGTATCTGTGGAATGAGGTAGACAATTTCCTGCTTATGCAATGAAGAAGACGTTACAAAAAAAATTGGCCGGAAAAAGGCGTTCGCAATGCTCATAGAAATTTATAAGTATTTGTATAAAAGATTTGAAGGGACGAAACACGCGTGTATTTTTAAACAAACTATTATTATTTGATTGTTATACAAACGGTGTACATAAATAATACAACATATATTAAAATCGGAGGCCGCCTTAGTTAATAACATATATATTCACTTAAGAGCACATTTACTAAGAGCATTGAAGCATTATGCCAGGCTGTGATGTTTTCAAGATCAATTGCTGGATCAGCATTATGTTTTATAGAATTTGTTCTGCCGTTAAATGAAATACTCTAAAATGTAATTATAGATTATTTTAGGCAGTGGTGTAGTATGCGTGGTTAAATCCTTAATACCGTAAAAACTGCCAAAATTAGTAGATTGCCGTCGGTGACAGGGATAGTATAGAGGATAGGCTGACTCTGAAGACACGATTGCCCTAATGCCGATTTCACACCAGAGAGACAGTTTTGAAAACAGTTTTGTTGTCAAAAAACAAAACAAAAACATGTTTTTTTTAACAGTTCTGTGTTGTAAGTACGCATATGTCGCACTTACCTTTTATTTTTAATGATATTAAATGTTAATTATGTAATAGAATTATATTATGTAAACAGTTTTTGTATTAGTATTAAGATTGTAAAGAATAATTATTTAAGTTTAGCGCTTATAAATATTGTCTCTGGTTTGTGGAGATTAATATTGATTTAATGCTGGTAATTCAGTATTGGCGTTCTGTGATGTGAAATAAATTATTATATATTAAATTGCACAAGACGCTAAAAGCCAGTCTTCTCCTGAGTCTCAAAGCAAGCATTACTATTCGCAACTTCGTACGTATTGAATAGTGAGCACATTTCAACTATTAATTAAATTATAACACTATAGAATTACATTTTGTTT
This sequence comes from Panorpa germanica, assembly GCA_963678705.1. Lineage (NCBI taxonomy): Eukaryota > Metazoa > Arthropoda > Insecta > Mecoptera > Panorpidae > Panorpa > Panorpa germanica. The sequence continues at coordinate 46,424,116 of OY783203.1, forward strand.
TATATCTGTCATCTTCGTTAATCTAATAAAATACTATTGTAATTAAGTAAGCAGATATAATATTACAACGAATAAATGATATATTTTAATAAAAGTGTTTGTATTAATAGTAATAAAAAGATACTAATTGTTCAACCGTCGCATGTCGCAACGAGGTTACTTTAGACCGCTCAAGTATTCTCTAATTGCAACAATACACCGTCTGAACAAGAATCCTTATTAATCATCTTAAGAAAGATATTCGATTACTACTGTAATTGGTGTTGGAAGTCGTCAACTGAAGAATCTACTACCAGAAGCTAGCATCCCTGCAGAATGTACTAGTAAGCTGAGTAATCTCCTCCAGAACGACAATACGACACAATTTTACAACATTGGTGTCAGGTGGGGTCTCGAAGAGATATTCCTACACATAAATATCCAAGAGGTACGCCCAAAATTTTTTTCTATATATTCTACACCTGGATGCAGATCAATTATTCTGGATACCACTACGTCGATCGATTATTTCCAAGATTGCCGAAGAGTACGAGATAGAACGTCAATTCATCTGTATTTCACATAATTTTTCTACAAGTCCGGTGGATGTAAAACAACAGCCCGCTGAACCAGAAAAAAAGAAATCTTTTGCCCCCAGCGAATGGATGGATGCTTCTAGAACAAATGGAATAATCTAAACTGATGTTAATCGTTTCCAGAACCCTGCACACAGCTGTACATAGATCAAAATCGAAAGTTTTTTTGTTAAGTATAATAAGACAGTATCTTTTTATCTTGTATACAATTATTATCATAAATTGATAATTGTATTTTTTTCTATTAGTAGCATCCTTGTAATTCATTGAAGCTATTATTTTTTTAGTATTATATTCAATACTTTTGAATATTTGCTATAACCTATCTATTAGTAGCATCCTTGTAGTTCATTGAAGCTATTATTTTTTTAGTATTATATTCAATACTTTTGAATATTTGCTATAACCTATCTATTAGTAGCATCCTTGTAATTCATTGAAGCTATTATTTTTTAGTATTATATTCAATACTTTTGAATATTTGTTATAAAATAACAATTTTGTAGCATCATTGTTCAATATTTTTAGTATTATATCCAATACTTTTGAATATCTACTATAATATTTCCTATAATTGTTTCTACAATTATATTAATTCATGTTTAATATTTTTAGAACATCTTTATGAACGAGAAAGAATTTTGAAAAGGAGAAGTAAAGAGCTGAAGCAGTTAGATAGCAGTCTGTTCAATCAGAGAGACTACCTTCCTGTTACAACTGCGGTGTCTGAGCCCCATCGGAAATTTCCAGTGAGTTACTGTTTTCGCTAGCAATTTTTCCTTGTCAGAATCCTGTTCTTCGGAGAGTCGTTTATTGGTACAAAATAATCTTTAGTCTGTATATTATATATAACTTTAATTAAGTACTATGGCACCGAACGTTCATTCACTCACACTAGTTGAGAATACAATCAATCTAATTAATGAGTTTTCAAAAAATCTAGAAGTCCAATCAACATCCTTAACAATAGTTGAATTAAAAATCAAAAACTTAGACAAAGCTTGGGTTAAATATAGTAGTATCGTAGAAGCATTGCTTCCAACTCTAAAAAATGAAGAAGCTTCGGCTATCGTTAGTAAGTCTATGGAAGTTGAAAGTATTTATGACGACACTCTTATTTACTTGTTGAATTATAAGCAAACATTTGAGAATGATACACATATTGTAGACGACTCAAAAAGTATAGATTCAATAAAAAATCTGAACTTAAGTCCAATGCAACTAACCGTTTTTGATGGAGAATATATTAATTGGCAAAGTTTTATGGAATTATTTACAAATTTAATTCGTAATAATAGTAAACTATCAAGCATTGAAAAAATGCATTATTTAAAGTTAAATTTGTCAGGAGAACCACTCAAACTCATAAAGAATTATCCTTTAACAAATGATAATTACGAAATTGTTTGGAACATCCTTTGTAAACGTTATGATAACAAGGTAGCACTTATTGAAACCTGTTTAAACAATTTAATAAACTACAATGTTATACGTTTAGAGTCCGAAATCAATATCAAAAAACTACTAGATGAAATTAATGAATCGATTAGAGCATTAACCGAATTGGGGATATATTCTAATCATTCAGATTTTATGTTAATACATATTTTAAAGACCAAATTAGATTTTAATTCGTCAAAGGAATGGGAAAACAGAAATAATTCTGAATTACCAACCTTAAATGAATTTACAGAGTTTCTGGAGAGACGGTGGCGCAATCTAGAAAGAAGAAGGCATATTAAAGTCAAAACATATCCAAGCGTTCCTAATTCTAATAGTAAACCAGTTTCAAGCAAGCAAATTCCTAATAAGGTCGAAACAAAAACTAAAAATTTGTTCTGTAACCATTGTAAGAAAAGTGGTCATACAGAAAAGTATTGTTTTATTAAGAAGGAAAATCTAGATACGGGTAACCCTATTGCTCAAGTTAATACTTGTAGGGAGGCCACAATTTTATCAGAACCTTCTACTTGTTGTGAAAGATCGAAACATCTTATATCTGATGGTTCTCAAGTATCTTTTACTAACAAGACACAACACAATTCAAATAATGAATTATGTTTTTTTTATGATTTTGATGAGATCAATACGGGTAATTTACAAAATAATAATGATATTCTAAGTTTTGACAGTAAAAATAAAAATGTTAAGGCTAAGCAAACAGTTGACACTATCCAATTCAAGATGGTCGCAGCCAAAGCTAAAACCGTATCATTTTTATTAGATACTGGTTCTCAAATCTCCTTGATTAAACAAAATATTTTAAATAACAATGTCAGAATTAATAATAAATCTAAAATTCTATTGAAGGGTATTTCTGAAGGCACGCCTTATACCTTAGGTTCACTGAAAACTTCTATAATTTTAGATAGTAATAAGTCGAAACAAACTTTACAGGTTGTGTCAGAAAATTTCCCCATTAAACACGATGGAATTATAGGGTTAGATATTTTACGGAAACTAAATGCAGTAATTAATCTAAAAATGAACAGTGTACAATTCTCAGAATGTGGCAAAGTAATTGAGCTCCCACTTATAAATATAAACAATATCGTTTTACCAGCACGTACGAGGAAGATAATTCCTATGTCAGGTTCTACAGTAGGAGTTTGTGTAGCCAGGGAATTGTTACCTGAAGTTTTTTTAGCTAATGCATTAATCAAGCCCGTCAAAAATATTTTCTATATTTCAATAATAAATTCTTCAATAAAAAATATAATACTTAGTAATTTCAAACCGAATATCATACCGATAGATCAATTTAGTATTTACCATTTTTCAAAATCAAGTCCTAACAACCGTAAGGAACTTTTATTAAACAATTTAAATCTTTCACATGTCAATTCAGAATTAGTAACAGAATTAATAGAAATCTGTGACAGCTTTAATGACATATTTTTTTTACCGGGAGACAAGTTATCTTGTACGAGCGCATTAAGTCATAAGATAAAGATTAATTCTTCTAAACCCGTTAACGTTAAACCGTATCGATTGCCCCATGCGCAAAAAGAGATTGTGGAAAAGCATATTCAGGAACTGTTGGTCAACAACATAATTGAAGAAAGCGACTCACCCTATAACGCACCTTTATTAGTAGTACCAAAAAAACCAGATGCGTTAGGTAATAAACAATTCCGCGTAGTAGTCGATTTCCGTAAACTTAACGAGCAGACAACAAGTGACGCCTATCCTTTGCCTCTTATACATGATATACTGGACCAACTTAGTGGTGCAAAATTTTTCTCTACCCTTGACTTAGCAAGCGGTTTTCACCAGGTCCCTATGCTTCCCGAAGATAAAGAGAAAACAGCATTTAGTGCGAACTTTAAACACTATCAATTTGTAAGAATGCCATTCGGACTTAAAGGAGCCCCCCCCATGTTTCAGAGACTTATGTCTCACGTTCTCACAGGTTTGCAAGGAATAGATTGCTTAATCTATCTGGACGATGTAGTCATTTTTGGAAAAAACATTTCTGAGCACAACCAAAGATTAAAAAACGTTTTTTCTAAATTACGGGAACATAATTTGAAGCTCCAACCATCCAAATGTAACTTTCTACATAAAGATTTGATTTATTTAGGTCACGTTATTAATGAAACAGGTATTCTACCAGATCCTTCTAAAGTAGAAGCAATAAAGAATTTCCCCATTCCAAACAGTCCTAAACAAATTAAAACATTTTTGGGTATGTCTGGTTATTATCGCCGACATATACCGCATTACGCAGAGATAGCCAAACCACTATATAATGCAGCAAACAGTAATGTTAAAGTATTAGAATGGTCAGACCAATGCGACGAATCATTTAAAACTTTAAAAAATAAATTAACCATATCACCTGTTTTGCAATACCCGGACTTTAGTAAAAATTTCGTTGTAACCACGGATGCAAGTAAATATGCTATAGGTGCAGTCCTTTCACAAGGTACTATTAAGGAAAGCCACCCAATAGCATATGCTTCAAGAACTCTAAATAAGGCACAACAAAATTACACAACTACTGAACGTGAGTTATTAGCAGTAGTATGGGCTGTGGCTCATTTTAGACCCTATCTCTATGGAAAGTTTTTTAGTATCGTAACAGACCATCAAGCCTTGACTTGGTTAATGAGTATTAAGGACCCGAGTTCTAGACTTATGCGTTGGCGGATAAAACTAGAGGAATATAATTACGAAGTAATATATAGACCAGGTAGTTCGATTCCACACGTAGATGCCCTAAGTCGCGTATACTCACTTCAGGTTGAAACAATGGATGTCACATACGAAAATTATTTAGAAATAATTAAAAATAAAATTATCATAAACAATAAAGTAATTGAACATGATAAAAGTTTATATGACGCACCGACGTCATTTTCATTAGTAGATTTTGTATCAAAAGATTTTAAAAATTCAATTGGAAATTCTCCTGAATTAATCAATAAATTTAGTAGTATCAATGCATTTCTAATACAAGAAAAAGAAGTATCAGAAATTGCATATGTTGAAATTGATACTAGATTTATTATCTGTTTAATAATTAAGGAATTTCATTTTAATCTACCAAATTATAAAGAAATATTTTTGGCATTAGTGAATCTGAAAAACTTTTGTACTTTACACAAAATTACTAACATAGCTATGAACAGGTTCGAGTCTGAACTAAGTAAATTAGATTTTGCCCAGTTACGAACTATGATCAGACATATCTTTGATAAAACAAATATAATAGTACACATTTATAATGACAATATACTTAAAATTAGTGACCCTGAGTTAATAAACAATGTAATTTCGGAATTTCATGTTAATCCCACAGCAGGCCACTTAGGAGTTTCTAAAACAATTAAACGATTAAAATCACACTTTAAATTTCCAAGTATGATTAGAAAAGTTAAAAATTTTATTAGACAATGTGTATCATGTCAAAAGAATAAAGTGTGCAAATTAAATAAATGCCCATTAACAATTACATCGACTTCGAAACATAGTTTCGAAAGGTTGGCTTTGGACATAGTATATCTTCCCAAGAAAGACGACAACGACAAATACAAATACTTACTAACAATACAGGATGACCTTACTAAATTTACGGAAGCTATTCCTATTATAAACCAGGAGGCAAATACTGTCGCGAAAGCATTAGTAACTAACGTTATTTGTAGGTACGGAGTTCCTAATATGATCTTAACAGACCAAGGAACAAATTTCATGTCAAAAATTTTTAAAGATATATGCAAATTGTTAAAAATTAAACAATTAAAAACAACAGCATTTAGACCAGCAACCAACGGTGCCTTAGAAAGAGTTCATAGAACCCTTGCCGAGTATCTAAGGAATTTTTGTAAAAAGCAGGATGATTGGATAAATTGGATTCCCTATGCAATGTTCGTGTATAACACAACTCCGCATACAGCGACCGGTTTTACTCCTTTCGAACTAATTTATGGACATAAGGCAAATCTGCCTTCAATTTTTTATAAAGAACCAATTGAGGTAAATACTTATAATAATTTTATAGTAGAACTCAAACACAGGTTACAAGTAGCGAGGGAACTTGCTATAAATAACTTGGTTAAAAGCAAAGAAAAAACAAAATTATATTTTGATAAAAGGGTCAATTCTCTTTTCACACCTAAAGTAAACGAACTAGTTTTATTAAGAAATGAACAGTTACCAACTAAAGGACAGTCAAAAAAACTTTTACCCTTATACGTAGGACCGTATAAAGTTACTAAAATTATATCCCCTGTTAATACAGAAATACTAATTGGTAAAAAACATACGGTAGTTCATAATAATAGGTTGAAGAGATTTTGTACCAATGAATAAAAACTTGACGAATGAAATGGATTTTGTCAGGGATGATTGTTTTGTGGAGCAGTGTTAACTCTATACGATGGGATCAGAATCGTTGTCGACACTTTGCTTCTCTTTTTGTTTTTTTCTAGAATTGTAACTCGTATATTTTGTTTTTATACGTGTCCCTTTTTTTTTGAAAGGGGGTGTTGTGATATGTACGACATCTCCCCTATCACAATTTTTCCTTTTTCTTTTCCTTAGAGCAGAAACGCATATGTTTTGTTTTATATGCGTTCCTTTTCTTTGGTTGAGGAGTGTTGTAAGTACGCATATGTCGCACTTACCTTTTATTTTTAATGATATTAAATGTTAATTATGTAATAGAATTATATTATGTAAACAGTTTTTGTATTAGTATTAAGATTGTAAAGAATAATTATTTAAGTTTAGCGCTTATAAATATTGTCTCTGGTTTGTGGAGATTAATATTGATTTAATGCTGGTAATTCAGTATTGGCGTTCTGTGATGTGAAATAAATTATTATATATTAAATTGCACAAGACGCTAAAAGCCAGTCTTCTCCTGAGTCTCAAAGCAAGCATTACTATTCGCAACTTCGTACGTATTGAATAGTGAGCACATTTCAACTATTAATTAAATTATAACACTATAGAATTACATTTTGTTTTATATCTGTCATCTTCGTTAATCTAATAAAATACTATTGTAATTAAGTAAGCAGATATAATATTACAACGAATAAATGATATATTTTAATAAAAGTGTTTGTATTAATAGTAATAAAAAGATACTAATTGTTCAACCGTCGCATGTCGCAACGAGGTTACTTTAGACCGCTCAAGTATTCTCTAATTGCAACAATACACCGTCTGAACAAGAATCCTTATTAATCATCTTAAGAAAGATATTCGATTACTACTGTAATTGGTGTTGGAAGTCGTCAACTGAAGAATCTACTACCAGAAGCTAGCATCCCTGCAGAATGTACTAGTAAGCTGAGTAATCTCCTCCAGAACGACAATACGACACAATTTTACAACATCTGTTTTTGGAAAACAGACTGTTCACACGGAACAGACTGGTTTGTTTTTTGTGGTTTTCTGTATGTTCCATAAAAATTATAAAGATGATAAACAACAACTGACGAGCACAAATGTTCACAAAAAACAAAACTGCGTGTTTAAACCAAGCAGACTAAAAATCAACAACAAACATGTTTTCCTTTGATCTTACCGACTCCAGATGGGAATGTGTTTTGTTTACTAAAACAGTTTGTAAAAACAAAAATGTTTTAAGAACTGTCTCTTTGGTGTAAACATTGGTGTTTTTGTTCGGAAAAAACAGTTTTTGCGCATTAAACAATTTTATCTTTGACGTAGAAAGATGGAGACAACACCCGTGGGGGCACACATTAAACAAATAATTGCAACTCTAATATTTTTTTCGTAATGCCTTGAAATACTTGTGTCTCCAGTGTGCAACCGCTGTAAGTGAGCATGATGTAAGTTAACACTGAAACAATTTCTTTTTTCAGTATAAAAATTCCACTTATCAAAAAATAACACCAAACTATTTATTTATAAGCTTACTTCCGTAGTAAGTCCCAAATCAAAATGTGGTATACAAAACTAAATGCCACTGGAATAAATGAAACTGTATTTTATAGATTCTACCACTGATAAATTGTATTTCCTAATTTAAATAAAAACATTTTTTGTTTAATTTCTAGAAAGAAAATGGAATACGCATACTCAAGATCCACAACGCACAACATGAGCGTAATATATTTTATTCAAAACGGACTTGTTTGAACATGTCTGGTGCCGTACTAGTTTATTTTATTGATAAAATGCACACCTCTGTATCCGGTAAGGAATTATTATTAAAGGAAGTTTTTTTTCTTATTCTTACATTAAAAGAAGTAGTACAAGTATAGGGACCATAGGAATGCCGAATACCTCGCAATTCAAATAATATAATGGGGGTAATGGCAGCAGGGTAACTTTTAACGTCTATTTCAAAATCTTAATTTTTTATTTTTGGAGATTTATTTTATGTTGTACTAATAAGAATAGCTTCTCTTTAGGGAGTCTTGTACATTATTTGAATTTTACAGTTAAATAAAATTCTATAGAACTGCCAATATGAATCACCGTGATACAAGAATCTATGAAAAACAATGAAATATCAAGGCTCAATTATGCGAGTATATTAATAGTAATTTGTACAACCTGCCTATTCCGATCACGTAATTTCTATAAGTGCAAAAATGCTGTATTAGCTTAATTTAACTAATACTAATACTAATATTTAAAAATTCAGCCTATGTTTGTGGGTCGGTCGACATGAAATTTTGTTTGTTTTTCGAAAATCGAAGTCATTTCTTTCGTTTCTTTCCAATTGATTGTCGCCTGTATTTGTGTGTGTGTGTGTGTTTTATTTACGTTTTCATTCACTTCATATCAGGCTGAGCCACAGCCAAGCATGTTTAGCTAGTTATATATAAAATAGTAAAGGTATAAAATCCTATAACATCCAGTCAAATTTACTTGGCGATGAATATCCTATTTTTTAGTTTCATGGCAAATTCAATTCTATCCAGTCATAGTTATTTCAGCTGAAAAACTGAAAAAACTAAAATTCCTCTTTTAAGACAACCCCTCTCCCCCCAGAAAGACTAGAGTGTGTGTAAGCATTGTGTCATAAAAGCCATAAATAAAATGACTATGTTTTAATTTATGTAAAAACTAAAAATAATCCAGTGTGCCCTTAATTTGAATTAAGGCTTGATATCAGTAAACATGCTGTTTTCACAGCATAGAATGAATATATACAAATGCATTATACAACAAAAATTAACGAACAATAACTAATTATTACATTCATTTGGATATAAAAGTACAATTTAAGTTTTTTAAACCCCTATTTTATAATTTAACATAAAATAAATACAAATCACTCAAAATGTTTATGATAATAAAAATGAATTTTAAAATATGTTAATTTTTATTTTATTTCGTTTTTATTTTCCTTTTCTTTAAAATAAAGTCTCCCCTAAAAAACGGTTTAAGTTACAATTGTATAGAACAGTAGCTCTACAAAGGCATAGTACAGATTGAGATAGACTCCATTTAAATTCAAGGATCAAATAATCCGTAGCTCGTCGCTGGTCAGGCGCGTATACTTCTGGACCGTATACTTGCGTCATACTAGCATACTAGCATCATGGAGATGACTCGACTAGATGTGTTTTGTATTGTGTTATGAATCTGCTGCGCGATTTGTCTTTGGAATAACAATGCGGCCATAACTAACTACTGATTCAGTGATTGAGATAACCAAACAAAATATTATTCATGTTCTGTATTTTTCTGTGTATTATATTAAAATTTATATTTAAAATATACGTTTAGATCCATATTTATAAATAGGCTCATAAAGCTATATCTCATCTTATAGTTATTTCCTCAACAGAAAGAGTTTTCAGCCTCTCCTTTTATTTGTACAAGTTCCCAATACGTGGTAAAGTGTAGTAAGAACTTTCAACTTTTTGTGGTGCGACTTCATCATATGACATGTTTTATATTTCACTTACACTCACTGTAATAAATGAGTTTGAATGAAATGTAAGACATGTCCTATGTTGAAATCGTAGAGGTATAAGAATAGAGTGCGCAAGAGGCTGAATACTGCGATAAAGGCAAAGAGGGAGATAGCTTACGGGTGTCGTCTGTGTCTCTTTCTAGCCGAGCACTGCGTTTACTTGCTTACTCACCCCTTACCTCACTGGCAATCAGTCAAGCCAGCAGCAGCGGTTCGGCTAGATAGAGACAGATAGGACACTCAGAAGGCTATCTCTCTCTTTGCCTTTATATCTCTATGGTTGAAATCGCACTGGTACCTCTTTTCCTACCTATCTATGCCCATGTTGACTAGTACGAACCGCGGCACTAGGTATGGAAAATATAAACATGAAACTTTCTTTGGTACTTTGATCTATTAAAATCGGTTTTCATATTACAGGTAGAAAACATACACTTGAATTAGCTAGTAGTAATCTAGCAAGTGTGATCCTGTGGCAAGCTAGCAAGTGAGATAATTTTCTACCTGGGTTGTGTATTAAAACACATATTTAATTTCCATAAAACCCTCACTGGCTGTTAATTACTTGCTGCTATTTAGTAGAAAGGGTTCGAAGAACATATTTAACTTGAGTCCGAGGTATATTAAACTAGGCTGTGTATATATAGACCCTGTTCATACAAATTTCTATTTTTAAGGCACTTAATAGTGAATGATAGGTCAAACGATTGCGTGCTATAGCACAATAATGCATTGCAGAATTGTACTAGCCAAGAGGGTTTAGAAAGTAAGGGAGTGATAAAGGTGTCCAGAACGATAAACAAATTTAACATATTATAATATAGGTTTAGAACTCTTAACTATAATAGCATAATTATAAAAATGAATATTTCAAATTTGGTTATCCATACTCATTCTTAGCACAAGCGCGGAGAGGAGAGGTAATCAAATGCTTTTTTTCCACACACACCTTGATATACAAATATTTCTACCGATCATTCCATTCATTAGTCGGACATCTCCTAATACCATGCTTCAAGATAACAGTCACTTGTGGTGCCACATGTTATAACATAATATGTTTTACTTTTACAATACTTCGGACTACATTTTTCTTGTACATAAAGTTTAACTTTACATACGCTCATAGAGTCGCTGAGAATTTTAAATCATAGAAGATCCAGTGGTGTCGCTAAAAGCGGTTTTTTGAAATGTACCCTTCCCTTTCATACCCGACATCAACCGGCTGAATGGCGCGTTTTTTAAAGGAAGTTATGTTGCCGCACCCTGTATATGTGTAATTTGTATACGATACATAAAATTTTCGAATTTCAACTATTTATACAAATATAATTTCAGTATACCACACGATACCAACTAGTCCACGATACCTGTGAATGTCGCTTATCAGCATTTCAATATTAAATTTACTTAAATATTCAGTGAGCTTTCATAAAAGCTTTCATTTTATTTGTAAACCAGCACGCTAAATGATATAAATAGGTATGTAGAAACTATTAAAACGAACAAAAAAGTACATTTCAACGATTAATGGTTATATTTTATACGATGGCATAGGAGTATAAATGAACTATACTTTATTCATTAAAATCGAAATGTTCATAGTCCAGTATTGATAGATAAACAACGACCTATCATCCGCTACAAACGTTAAACGTCATACACATACGTGCGACATCCAACATTTGTTGGAAGAAGTTGAACAACACGTCCACACTAGTGCAACATGATACGTCGGAAGCTTTCATATTTCGAACGAATTCCTTCAACATGTTTTAGAAAAAAAAGTGTCAAACTCAGTTCGACAAGGATCTATTTAATTTGCCACATTAGAGAGTCTAGGCTTTTGAATGCGTTGAACAGTTTGCAATTCCAACAAAGATTCCAAGTTTTCATTATTTGCGTTCCTCGGTGTAATTTTATATTAGGATTTTCCAAAAAATATCCACTGGTGTAAAAACAACAATAAGTACCAACCCATAATCATAAAAGAAAGTTTACTCAGAAATGAACTGAAGATTCATCGTCAATCGGAAATCTCGCTTCACCCTTGATTAACAAAAAAAATGATTAAGGTAACAGTCTTAGATAATTAAATCCTAAACTGTCACCATCTTAATTACGGCAACACCAAAACACAATATTTTCTATAATTAGTCTAGTGTAGCTAATGGAGCTCATAAGATTGAAAGTATATTCTAGAACTGCTACGAAGGTATTGCAGATAATCCGGGTTGACCCCAACGTGTTTAGGAGTAGAGGAGCGCGCGGTCGATATCAAGGAATTTTTATTAAAACTATCCCGCCACCGGACTATTATGCATGTGTCCATTTGGATATCAATGTCCATTTAGATATGCAGAATAACTGGCATATCAACTGATAACAGTCCTGATCAACTGATAATAACAATAAAAAGCAAGCAATGAAAGGAATAAAAAGGTTGACATGTCATTGCATGCTAGGTAATACATGTACAGTATTTATACATTTAAAAAAATCTATCTATCTATATATACATAGAAAAAAAATATATATGTATAGACCATAAAGATCAACATCCGAGTGGTAAATTTATGATTATAAGGATTCTTTATCCTTGAACATATAGTCTTAAGATTTTAGTAACCCAAAAAATAAAATTTTACATTGTCCTTAATACGAAGAAAACTTATTTTATGGTTGTATGGTTTAACAGCCGCACCTCGTATTAGGTAATATCTTTTAATGTACACCGCGCAATTATTTGATGACAATTATTCATTATGTGCCTTCAACAAGTAGAATTGCCAAGCTAATCCAATAATTGACTGACTATTCGGATTTGATTTAACAATTCTTCATTACAATTTCAGAAAACTGGTTTTAATAGAGTGAAATAACATAGTAAAATAAATTTTAGAAAGAGTAAAAGACGAGCCAGTTTATGCAATTTGCATATGTTAAGATTTTAATAAAATATGCACACATTTTTATAATACACCATATATAATAAGTAGCATATTTATTTCTAATTCAGCATAATTAAATACATAGTTCCTTACTTTCATTAAAAACTTTCTACCGCTGTCGCATACTTAGTTTAATTTAGTATAAAATTAATAAAATATTTTACAATATTAAGAAAAAGTAATGAAATATTTGCACGAATATAAATATCTGCATATTAAAGATATTGCGCGGAAACAATGTTGCTGCAATTATTAACAGCAACAGTGACGTCACTGGCAGTCAATTAATGTCCCAAGACTAGAGTCACGTGCATGCCGGAAAACAAAAACCATGTTACTTTAAACACCGATTTATTTAAATGCTCGACGATAACATTATAATTAAAAGTACTCGTACATAAACGTAAAAATCTAAAGTCATTTTAACTTTATCTACACTTAAAGTGACGTCTGAAAAATTAAACCTTTTAGTCAAAGAGTTTAAATTCGTGAGGTAGCAGAACCGTGCAGCGACACGGATTAATAGAGCGGTCGTAGGGATGCCTCAGGTGTTAAACCGACAAATTCGATTAATTAATATAATATTAATAATGATATATCATACGAATTATCGAGTAAAAAGCATACAAAAAATTACTGTTACCAACAAAAATATTATACTTATTCAAATTTAATATAAATACAAAGTTATAGTAAGCACACATTTGAAAAACAAACAAGATAAAATGTGCACCCTAACTGAAGTTATCTAGTCTAGATTTTGTTTCCGGAACAGGTGATAGTTTCCGGTTGCATATTACCACCAAAAACCACTGGCACAAGCATAAACATCACAAGAAACATACTCAAACCACATTACCACATAAAAAATCCCCTCCTCCATATTTAAAACCATATGTGCACAATACCATACTCCTAGATGGATCCATATGAAAATTCCCAACACTGATGATATATGTATATTCCGTAAGTATATGTATGTTAAGATTTTATGAATTATTCGAACGTATATGCTAGTTAGGCTAATGTATCAGATATGATCCGGGCCCGTATTCCTGAGTCTTGCGAATAAGATCCGTGATCGAACAGATATGATTTATATGAGTGAAACATTTTACGAATCACTTTTAAAAGAGTATTTCTCAACTAGAATAACAAATAATAATAAAATTCAGGAATAGTAGAATAGGCTTATGGTGTCGTACCCTTGTATATATGGGCTACACCACTACCTAAAAAATTATGATATTTGGGAGTTCTCACATCATCAATTAAACTTTGGCAACAACCAAACCCAGAATATGTACCTCTAGTATGGGGATTGAACCCGAAGACACAATTGTTTGACATCAAGCATAAACTCGGTCACTGTGCCGTCGAAACTGTTGCTTATAAATTGAGAATTTATGTCCAACGCAATAAAATAGTTAAGGAGCGATTATTAATGAAAAGTGAAACTTGCATTGCAAGGTAATTTCTATATGAGAATTGGAGAATGAGCCTTGGAATTAGTTTGTGGCATTGTAGCAAGTGTTGTATTGACTTGACTTCTATATAGTTGTGTTGTAAGACAATTTTCTTCTTGGAAACAAATTTAGTTTGAAGTAATTACGGGTTTAATGTGAGAATTAATAAGAGTCTGCACAAGTTCAATAGTATTTTCTTTTACTACAAAATAGATTTTAGTTCATAACGAATAAATTTAATTATTATACATAAATGTACTGAATATGACAAAATAATGTCTCACATGTCAAACGAACTTAAGCCACATGTAAAATCTTGTTTATTAAATTTTAGTCAAAATTGTGTAAAAGTAAGTAAAATAAGAAAAAAATTAAAACAACTGTAGTTAATCTAAATTAATATTATCTTTCGTGCCCTTGATTTCAGAAATAAATCTCTTAGCTTAAGGTTTAATACCTCAGATGGCTCAAAATTAAATTAAATCAATAATAAAAATAGGAAACACATAGAAATACAGAAAACGGTTTCCAAATAACTTAATTCCTTTTAAATTATCACTCCATACAATGAAGTTTGTTATTAGAAATGAACACTGGATAAAACGAAATTATATGAACAATTGTAGAAATTTTTTGTTCTCATTTACATTTGGTAATTTGGAAACCGTTTTCGGATCGTTTGCAGTCTCTGTGCCAAATAGTTTTAACTCTAAACATATTATATTACAAAACGAAACTTACTTTGTAGTTGAATACTCTCTGTCTCGGTCGCCCTTCGAGGATCATGATTTTCGCGGAAGATCTGGGATGATTATAGTGAAGTTTCGGAAGTATATCGTAAAAATTCGTATGAAAGACATGTATCAAGATGGATATTTACATTTATATAAACTGAACCTGAAACAAATAAAACGATCTTCATTAATATTAGTGTTACAGCTGGTGATGGTTCGAACCATCTACAAAAATACATTACAGATTCAATTAATTTCAATTTATTAATAATTTTACGGAAAGAATTAGCTGGCCAGGCAATGTCTCCAATTTTGGCACCAACTTCCGAGGGAGTAATGCTTTTATTATATACATAGATTACATCCTGCGAAAATTTCATATTTCTGCTAAATTTATTAAGGGGGTAAGGTCAAAACGATAAAAAAAAGCATATTTTCGATAATGTTTTTTGACGATACGGTTAATATATAATTATTTTTATAAATACTACATGATAAAATGACATTTGAAGAATACTTTGTGAAAGTTTCATAAATCAATGTCAAGAAATAAGGCATTGACAGCGAATCTCCGCAGACGTCACAAAAAAAAAATTTCATTGCGGTGTCTCTCGTAACTCATCACTGGATTATTTGAAATCAAGAAAACAAAATGATTTAATTAGTTGATAAGTTTATGCAGGTATCGCTGTGAAGTTTTTATTTTATTGATTTTTCAATTATTTACAGCACTTAAAAGTCAAAATAGCGATTTTTCATGAAAAAAATCAGAAACTTTGTTATTTTAAAATACGTTAAAATTTAAAAAAACTCGACAGCGTTACCTCGGCATTTATGTAAAGAAAGAGTGTGTAAAATTTAGAGTACCGACTCTGAAAAAGCTATGTGTGAGAAAAACGCATTTAAAAGTTTCAAAGTAATACGAAACCAGACCAGAGAGGTGAAGACTTAAAACTCTATATCTCCGACAGTTTTACTTCAATCGATTTCAACACACTCAATTTTCACACAATAAACTTAATATGTTGTACAATATAAATAAATAAAAAAAAATTAAAAAAAAAAGTTGAAACCTTAATCTAGAACCCAGAAGGTTTCCCTCTATCACCTCTATCGTAATCTTTATCTATTACTAATAGTAACTAACCAGTTAAAAAGTCCATAATTTTTTACTGCATATTCTTTTCATTAAAACATTAATATTTTTTTTAAGATGTCGTAATGACAAATTACTTTGCAACATGACTGCATTTTCAGTAAACTGTGTAAAAGTAAGAGGTTTGTATTCCATTTAATTCGCATGCAATTGAATGTGATAATCTATAGTTAAATGTACTCGTATTTATGCATTTACGTAACCTATTACATTAACAATATTACTTCATAACGCAATTTAAAATAATAAAACAATACACTGCGATTACGATAAAGGTAGCGCATGAATCCATTAAGGGCACTGGGCACACATGACATAGTGCGAACCACCTACCTTTACCCACCAGTAATGCACCAGATTTTACCAACATATGATTTGCGTGCTGAATGCAAATATTTTATCCAACTGCAGGAAATTAAATGGAATAAAATAAAATTATACATTATAACGGAATGAAATGTAAATACAAATGTTGTTTTGTCATTAATTTCAGGCTCCAACTAAATTATTTCTTTTTAGTATAAATACGATATTTTCTAATATTATATTCGAAATAAAATACTTATATTTAATAACAATTCCAGACAACAAATGAAACTTAATTCTAAACAAATGTACCGAAACAAACATAATTTAATACTCTTTACAAGGCGTGGACAATTATAACTGACCCTTATAAACCCTGGTATCTTTACTACTTTATTACATTTACAAAACATTAAACAAAATAAACATCTTTTTAAAATAGAATATTTATTTAAATTTGATATAATAAAATTATTTTGCAATTCATTTTAAATTCCTACAAAAAAATCTGTTTGTTCTTTTCAGAGAACCGTGTTATTATTATTTCACGTGCAAAAATCCGTGTTAAACGAGGTTTAGACAAGTATATATTAGGGTTTAGATACGTATATATGTAACGAATATTTGAATCTTTTATAATATTCGCATTCGCAATATATTATGCGAATTGTTTGCGAATGTATTTGGCAACGAAAAGTGAAAATAATTTATCAAATAACAATGCAACTGATTCGGTTTACAATATTTTTATTTTAGTTTCTACTTGAACTTGCTAACTTTCAACTTTTTAAACACACAATGGAGCTATCTTTACTGAGAACTCAAATGATAGGATTTATATAGTATTACTAAGTAAAGCACTTAGTAACTAAACGATCAAAATGTGAGACAGTAATATTCGCATTCGCATTCGCATTCGTATTCACGAATGGCTAAATATGTAGGAAATCGAACATTCGTTACATCAATATTATTCTAATTATTTTTATATTATATTCCGGCTAAAAATTATGCATGTTGCAATATTACCCAAACTGTGTAATACCGTAGAAAATAACTTAAAACAAGACTGCTACGGCTGGGGATTAAACCACAGATCTCTATCATGTTACGATACTGCTCTAAACCTCTGAGCTACCAGTCTTATTGATATTTTTTTTGTTATTTTTCGATACAACATGAGAAACAAACTACGTGTATATATATACACACATATACATATACCATATATATATGCAGACAAACTATAGAACTAATTTCCAGGCAATAACTATAAACCATTCACGGTTGGGTTGTATTACAAGTTCAATGAGTGTAGTTCTTAGGTTCATCCTTTACTTGGTTCCATGCGACTTGTTTCTCAGTTACCTTTCCCCACTCCGTTGTTCTAGCTCTTAAGACTTGAATTAATTAGTGATGTCAGTATGAGTATATTTAATTGTCCATTTTGAGAAACAAACATATATCTAGTACCGATCCGAGATGATGAATTGACGCCCTCCTACTACTCAAGCTATTCAGGACCGTGTTTAAGGTTCCTTAAATAGTTAAGGCCCTTAAAGTACATAAGGTATTGTGAAGTGAAATATTTTGTTCCTGCGTACCTTTACAATAAGTCAATAATGTGTCTGCAGTAAAGGCTGCTAAGTGCCTGACACTCTTCGCACACAATTACTAAACTGTTACTAATAAAATTAGCATAAATATGAGACGTATACCTGAACGTAAGGAGCAACTATTTATTCATGTTTTGGTTTCTCCTTGACAACTAAGTAACAAGAATGCTACAATTTATTGCAACGTTATTAACAGGTGTGCATCACCTTTCAAACCAATATTCAATTAACATAAAAAATAGATATATAAGTATATGTTTATGACAAGCAATGAAATTTCAAAATTTCATGCACAACAGATTTTTTAAAAAACGAAATTACACAAAAAGACACATTTAGTTATACGTGCCGTTAAGAATTTCAAAAATTTGGACAAACATAATTGAAGGATGATTCACTTGAAAAACAAACGTGCCTTTTACAAATATATACCAATAAATACTTAAAATTTCCTAAGAAAAAAGGATTTTTTGAAATATACCTACTTCAATTGAATTTTTTTAAATTTATTTTATGCAATATATACATTTTCGAAAATATGTGTTTAAAAATAAGAAAGAGCACGTATTTTCGAAGAAACAATTTTTTTTAAGTTGACATTGTCAAATATTCAATGAAGATACTCGTATATTAAGTGTTTAGAATGATGCTTTTTTTGTGAGGCATTGTGCCCTTTTTAAGAGGTGACCTCATAGGCCATGCACCACGCACATTGTTCCCACGCTCGGCGACACTGGCGTTTAAAGCCCAAAAATATTTCACAAATTTATTATTGAGATTAATCAGTAAAATAAGAATTAGAGTAAGAGGGAAGCTGAACTGTTTTTAATGTTAAAATTGACGTAATAATTTCATTATCGCTGGCGCCCTAAATCTCTAAAATAACGAGCCTACAATTCATTAGTTTGGGGCTGAACCAATGTAACAGATTTCGTTTCTTTTAAATTTAATTTATTTAACTCGGATTATTTCCGATGCTGAGTCCTATCACCGACGACTATATATAAGGCGGCTGAAAGCAAAGGGATGTAAGTGACACATTTTGAAATTTTGAGATAACCAGCGCAAACGATAGAAAATGTACTAAACTTGGACATATTTTACTATAAGACGTGAATGGAATCAATTATCGAAATCCACAGAGAGTTTAATTTATTTTTATTAATTAAAAATTACTTATAATTACGATGTCTAAACTAAATAATTAAACAAAGCGGACTGACTTGACATGGAATCTCCCAAACATACATGCTATTTAATTATGATTAAATTTTAGTAAATATATAATATATATGATATAGGAATGCTAAAATGACCTCTATTGAGTTCATTTCATAAAATAAGGTTAAATAGTTCAAGAAAAATCGTGACAATGGAAAATTAAGCAAAAATATAATGTTTATTTTCGACGTTATCAGTATATGGTTACAGGACATGTCATTTGCATAGAAATTATAAATTCGCAGTACTGTTATCTATGGCAGGCTAACATGCTTTTAGAATATATCACCTGACAAGATTATAAGCCTAGTTAAGCGTGAACAAAATCTAGAAATATCGTGTTTAACACCAAATAGGTAGCAATAAAATCAGTGTAGACTATTGATTGTTTGATCTGGATGAAAGTGTGAAGTGAACCGAGGACATTGATATATAATTCAAATTATGACAGAAAGAGATTATAAGAGCCGTATAAATTACGATGGTGAATTTTATTTTATTCGATTTTATAAACGTTATAAAACAAAGTGTGATACAATTCATTTTCATTGTATTGTAGATTTATACAGCACAACACACAAACCCAGGAACTATTGCGCTGTTTCGGTAATCAAACCTGACAAACTCTGAGAGCTACAACTGCCATCTAAATAGTCGAAGAGCGTAATTTCAAGTACTCTTACTTCCATTGTCAGTTGAACCAACTGTACTTACTTCGTTTGCAGATGTACACATTGATTACTTTTTTATTTGACATCGCTATGCGGTTCTTGATATACCAGTTTATCATCTGCAAAACTTGGTTCTTTATAATACTGATTTATTCTAGCTATCATCGAATATCTTCAGTAAATATCGCCAGGAGGTTTGATTTATTTATTCTATATTTATTTTATCACATTACTTGGATTGATATATGAAAGCAAAAATATTTATACACATCTGTGTATATTTTAAATAAAACTGGTCTTCACAATATTTCTTTGAATAAAAGAAGAATATATTTAATGTGGAGAAATGATAAAAGTTAACAAGAGGTAATTTTAAACATTTATTACTGGTAACACTGGACATTGCTATTGCCATGGTAAGCAAAATAGTAATTTGTTTCAAATGTTGGCAGACAACATTATATGTTGGTTATAAATATTGCCAACATAGTAGAACGTCGTCGGTGTTAGGATTTAGCATCGGATATGGGCCGACGTTATATATTAAAAAAAAAGATACTCCTAAAAAATTGTTTAATGTCATCTTTCAACTAGAACGCTTTAGTTGTATTACAGTTTCTTTTCAACGACTTGATAAACTACTAGAACGGGAATAAGTCATAACATTAATGTATTAATAAACGCATTATAAATGGTATTACCTCACAATGTACAATGTACCTTCATCGAAGATACGACAATACTCCACTGATATGTATATATCTTTATCTAATATTACATTTTCCTGATCAGATGGACAACATCTGTCAAGTCAATGAAAATAAAAAAAAAATCAAAAGCATGTAAAGAAATTATATTTCTTCAGTTTGTACAAAGCTCGTCTGTCGGTAAAACAGTGACCGTTCAGTGAAAACATATACTCATGAACTTCATAGATTAATGCATAGAAGCAACACATGAGTTTGATTACAAATTTACAATTCCTAATAAAATTGGAGATATTGTCTTTAAGTATATAGATATTACTTTTATATTTAATGGTCTAATTCTGATGCTGAGTACTATCACCGATGACCTCCTACTTTATTAACAGTTCTGATGGCATCAAGAAGTCATATATGTGACAACATCACTGCCTAATACATTTAAGCATATAATCAGTTGAACGAAACAATCAAACGCAGAAAATATAGCGGTGATCCGCGAACTGAACCCTAAGACACAACAATCTGGTATTACGCAGCACCGCTCTTGGCCACTATTACCTTCAAAGTATGTTTTCCACAATTACTTCGCACAAACCGCTATCTTGACAACAATATTGAATTTCTGCGTATTTAAATAAATCCTCTATTAAAATTTTCATGCAGAACAAATTAAACTGACTTAATATTATACAGGACTGCTTATGTTGTACTATTACGTTCGATTCTAAAAAGCAGAATCTATTTAATTTATATTCTGAGTACCTTCTTCAACAGTTAAAGTTGACAGTTTTAGATAATAGATGCTATAAACTTTAAACAACAAATCAAACTTTATATAAAAATCGGAAAATGAATTACGCGAAGTTTGTTTGTTTAGAAAGGGAGTGTCTTGATGTCAGCCCGGTCACTGACCTAAAAGAAACTAACTGAAAATTCAAATGGAAAAATACGAACGGAAAATGTATAAAAATAAATACAAAAAAAGTAGTAACAGTACTTTTCTTTATGTTTTTATTACTATCTAAACAATTTCCAACATCTCTGTATTATATTCTTATAATTTCAAAGATCTGCTTTACGAGTACAAGCGAACATTACGGAACAGCGATGCTTCCAAGTTTATAAGCTTGTACATTTTTTAAAATGTTTTGTGGTCTGTTGAACTCCTCTTTCCACGGGTTTGCTTTCTCAATAAGCAGACTTTTTCTTGACGTCTCGTTTGGTCTTGGATGGACGATTTAAAACAATAGATTCATAATAACTAAGGTAATATTTTATAGTTTCATTTTTATTTTTTAAAGGTAAAGATATTAAATTTGATCGATTTTCAATCTTCGCTTGATTTGTGTTTATTTTCTATATTATTATATGGTACATCGTTGTTCAGGGATGGATGACTTCCCGCGCGTGCCATCGACAAGACCTTTAGGATATTTACAAATATAATACGATGAAACCTCTAGATTAACTTAAGAGTGCAGGAGGTCATCTAGCTTAGAAAAGCATATCATATGTATATGGTTGACCAATACTTCAAATTACTTCAAAATTCAAATTCAACCTTTTGAACCTCAAATTCAACTTCTTGCTGCAAAATTTGATTTGCAAAAGTCTGAATTTGATGTTTAGTATTTTTCGTGCTCCACCAAAGAATATTTTTTATTAAATTAAAATAACATTAATATTTTTATGTGGAAATTAAGATTTCTTACGTTATATGAAAAGTTTACAAAAACAAGTCAGCCTGCTAAATGGTCACGACAAAAAATAAGTTAGTAATGCGAGAAAACGCTTTGTTAATGAATTAGGGCTATTTAAAATATACACCGACATCTAAATAAATATCAACAGAAATAATCTTATAATATTAACACACATTTGCTAAATTTTAAAATGTTATTCAAAGAAGTTAATTTCTAAACACGCAAAGGTCACTTCGAAATATATATATATATATATATATATATATATATATATATATATATATATATATATATATATATATATATATATATATATATATCAGGCATTCTATAGCATCGAACAGATAGTATGACCTTTAGAATTCAACATAAATTAGTTAAAAACTATGTGGAACAAAAGCTAAAGGCATTTACATTTCGAAACATTTAACATAACTATTTTTGAGCTTTCTATACATAATATATGTTGCATATATAAATGATACTTGTAGTAGCGATGGCGATCTGAGATCGATTAATCGAAGAATCGATTTTTTGATTCGAAAAAATCGATTTTGTTTAATCGATTTTAAACAAGGAATCGATTCCGTAAATCGATTTCTTTTCGATCACTTTTCTTTAATTATAAGAGAGGCTTGTATTTTTTTATAAATAGAATAAAAATAAAATGAATAAAAAATTGTTTTCTTTTTTTTTAGGTTAGTTTTTTTTTTATATAAAAACTCAAGAGAATCGAAAAATCTATTTTTGAGAAATCGATTATTTTCTGAATCGATTCTTTAGACTTAGCTTCGAATCGAAGAATAGCCATCCCAAACTTGTAGTTTAATTGATTGAATATGTTGCATATATTACTACACAATTTCTGCTGACTTAATTCTCGCTACATAACAAAATATGCTTAGATTCTCTTATAGCAAATTCGTATAACACTTCTATCAAACTATTAGGCATTTACATTTTGAACCTTCTCACTGGACACCCTATATATATAAAATTATAATCAAATTCACATATAACCTTTTAATATTAGAAACCTCTGTTTAATTTAAACGTCATGAATTAAAAGAGAATAAAATAAAAAGGGGGTCAGTCACGCCAAGTGCACTTCCGAATCACAGATTGATGAAAGATAACATAAAATACCGTAATGTGTTCGCTACAATAAATAATTATACGATAGCAGTCAATGTAATGTCCAGACATCCATTACGGACAAACATTAATACAATATCGATCTGAATTTGTTTGCGAACACTGATTGATTGCGAACCAAATATAATTTATTACTAAAAAAATCTCATTGCAAAAATTGATTTCTACTTCGCAAGTCTTACTTTGTTAAACATAAAAATTAATGTAATTTTTGCATTTGCATCTAAAAGATTAACACTTTTAAAATGTGTGATTAAAATTTTTATTGTAAAATGACTTCTACGAATTATATATTCTGCAAAAGCTGAAAGCTACGAATTATATATTTTCGAATTGCTATATATTATTTTTTACTTCAAATTTGTGATAAAAATATAATTTCTCTTTCACTCATACTTTCCAAAAATTCAAAAATTAATATATTTTGTTTGTTTCCACTATTAAAAACTATTCGAGCAAATTGATACAAATCACTTTTTCAAAATTAACACTTTACTATGAATACTGTAAATTTTCACTAACATTTTCTAAATAAATACATATTTTTTTTAAATATTTAAATATTTTACCATGGTTCTATGTGTGTTGTTAGGTGAATTCCATTGGATTCAAACATTTCTTTAAATTAAGTTGAGAAGACTTGCGATCAGGAAGAGCCGGCGAGTCGTCGAATCTGAGGACAAGGGCTAATATCATAATCTGCTCTCTCTTACAGAATGTATTAACAAGCACATATAGTAACAACAGTGAAAAATATCATGCAGTTGTGAAAATGACTTAGTAAATTAGGTGAATTGTGAAATTAAGTGATTTTTATAAAATTTAAATAAAAAGCAGTGATGTGAAGTAATAGCGAGTGTTTGTTGATATAAATAGCACTGATTTCAAATATTGTACTAATTGTCAATATTATGCAGGTCGATATCCGCATGTTCTTGATAATTTGCGTGGTGTATCTGGTGGTCTACACCGTTAAGTGAGTAACGCACATGTTCTTAAAAGTATATTATACGTTCTAGCAAAAAGGCGCCACCCTTGAATCAAGCAATCTGCTCCAATCAAGCTCCTCAAATATGTAATTTAAAAAATTGGTAAAGCCGACTCCAGCGTTGATGCTGGAACTAAGTACGTCCAATGTTATGTGTCCAACGTTTATGTTGGAAGAAGTTTGGGCTGTGTCGCTCTTTTGACCCGCGTCAAAAGGGATTTTTCTACCCCACCTTGATCCACAAATAAATATAAATAATTGATGGTGTTTAAATGGTCAAATGAAATAGACCCTTGTCAAACTGAGTATTAAGTTGCATGTCGCACTAGTCTTCTTTCAACAAATGTTGGATGTCGCATGTTTAAGTCGCACCAGTCTGTACGGATCTTAATATCAAAGCTTTGTAAATATACATAACTTAAACTTTAAAGTTATCGCAACAGATCAATAAGGGGTCCTCACTTCAAAAACCTCGTATAACCTCATCAGACCCCCGGTAGCATATATGTTACATTTTGCTACATCTAAATTTTGCTGGGGACTGAGGAGGATATGGTACCGTTCATTATGAGATTTGAATGTTACAAATTTTCTGACTCACTTAATTTCAATTTTAAAAATTAAATAAAATTCAAAATATGGCACTGATACCGCCTGCTCTTAAAACAATCACACTTTTACTTTGATTTATTAAATAGCAGTTAAAAGTCAATTTGTCGATGCTTGGGAAATGATGCCTAATAGTTCTGTGTTGGTTGACACTCACGCACTTTATAAATAGAACTAAGAACGTAGGAATTTCTCGATCGTCTTAAGAAAAAAAACCAGGAGTAAAATGAACAGCATAGAATTATTTATCGGAGACTCCCGAATTATTACACTTAAGGTAATACTGAATTCTCCAGGACTTTGATAAACAAAATGTTCGTAATCATAAATAGATTTTTTGTGACATTTTTCGCACCAAGTTATAACAACAAAAAGTACGACAATATTGCAGTTCTTTTGCAGAAACACTGTACGCAAGTCGAGTCAAAATTGAATAATATTTTTCGTAACTAGAATCATTCGTAACTCGAGGTACCACTGTATAATATTCGGTATAGCATGCTTTCAAAATACATGTCGGTCGTGTGCGGACAAATTAGAAAACCCGATTGGGCGGTAATGTATTAAAATTTGAATTGTTTCTTAATAATGAATAATATGAGTATTGAATAGTTTGGTGAACTCTGACTTCAAATTTTTATTAAGATAAACTACAACATGATTTAATTTTTAAATATTATTAAATCAATAAATGAACTAATAAATACTATATGTAAAAAATTAGCAAATTCTGTAATAATTGAATATAATGCAATGCATGAGATAAAAAGTATGTCATGCCATAACTCACAGCACTCACAGCTACCATAAAAACTGTTAATGCATTCATAAAAATGAAATAACTATGGAGTCGGATACATCCGTCTGTAATATTAAATTTGCAAAAATTAAATATGTAAATAGCGTAACTACATTTGCATAGAACACGAGAACATGATCCGAGATTAATCCGCTGTTATAAAACTAATATTCGGCTCGGATGCAAACAATTATTTTACTCGTACATACCCATCCCTCCCTAAACTCTAGAAACCCCTCACCCTGTAACTGATAATATACGAGGACATATGAATATTAAGAGGCCACTGAACCAGTCTGCATATCTACTACTGAAATGATCATTTTGCCGTCGTCATTTGCACCTCCAAAATCCACTAAGCTCTGGGATAGCTCTTCCTTAGGATCTTTTAAATCATTTTCATTAGGTGAAATGGGTATATTCAAATACTCATACTGTGTGTAATTCAAATGTTTCACACTGTGTTGTTTGATTAGAAGAAAAAGTAAGAAGAAATTAATACTTTTAATTTGTATCTTCAGTTCCCATTATTTGAAGAAATATTAATTGGTACCTATTCTCTTAAAACATTTAGTAACTTTTATTATCTCCTCTTTTTACTATCTATTTATTATTTAGCTACTTTATTATCTCAGTACATAGTTGCAAATCAATTGTCCTTTTAGTACACTGTAGAACCATGAAGTAATGTTTCATATAGTTATGATAATGTCTTCAACCATACAAATGTTGAAAAAGATCGCAAAAGTTTCTTGTACGAATCGTACAAGCGTCATACGAGATTTAGACAAATAATTTGTATGGAAGTAGTTTAAATGTAATAGTAATAGGGGTTCGCGTATCTGCTCTATAAAATATGGTAAGTGTTTATGAAATAAATAATTTTTACTAATAGTTTCTTCCGTTATTAAATGATGATATTAACGCCTAAAATATTGATAACACTTTTTACTTAGATTTCTGTATATTATAGAATTTATATATAGAATTTCCACTCTCATAGAATGTACAGCGTGTCACAGTGTCACAAGTCAATCAAAACAATGGCAAAACTACATGAATTGAACTTCGAATTGCTCCCACATCCACCGTATTCACCAGATTTGGCTCCCAGCGATTACTGCCTGTTCGCAGACCTGAAAAAAATGCTCGCCGGTAAGAAATTTCGCACGAATGAAGAGGTTATCGATGAAACTGAGGCCTATTTTGAGGCAAAAGATAAATCGTTTTACAAAAGTGGTATTGAAATGTTAGAGCGGCGCTGGAATGATTGCGTTGCTCTTGATGGAGATTACGTTGATGAATAAAGCTAATTTTGAACCAAAAAACCTGTGTTTTCTTTGTTAGGCCCGGGACTTTTCAGCCCATGTGGTATATATAACGCACTAAAATTTACTTTGGATTTCTAGAAATATTTTTAAGTTTTTTTTGAAAAAAAAATGGTCTAATCTAAAAACACAAAACATGGCTATTACCTTAAATATTCATATGTAACATTCTAAAATCTATAATCTAATCTAAAAAAAATCTAAAATCTATAATCTAATGTCTTAAAATCCTATAATTACTAAAAAGATTATAGTGATTAAAAACAAATATATGAATTATAAATTCGAAAAAAGGTAATTTTATGATTCTAATAGCAAGGAAATATTTTATATAAAAAATTAAATTAAGGTCATAATTTGAAGGCTGTCATCTAAACAGATCACCGTGAAGCAAAGCATCGTAAAACAGAGTGTGCCTAAACACCCATCATCTGTATAACTGTTACACTAGTACACCTAGTAACGGTCCTGCGTCCCGTGTAGCCTTAACTAATAAAATGCTTTCTATATGGTATTGTTCCCAAACCTTAATTATTGTGTTAAAAAAATTTCATTTGATATTGAATGACGACAGCACCTATAGCAGCTATAGACGATACAAGTTAATTAGCTTATTTCATTTTTGGGAGGGTATAGACCTTCAAATTTGCATATTTTTATTTATACTTGCACGACATCTGAAATTTATTTCATGATCACAAACATGGCAATTAATTTCTTTTGTTAAAGAATTATTTTCATCGAGACATCAACAAATTAATAACGAAAATAATTAACCTTTTAAATTGGCAATATATTTACAAAAATGTAATCACTAATTTTTAAAATATAAGAAATAGATAAGGGTTTTTGTAGAAATATTTCTATTGATGCAACCGTAATATAAATATTTAATTATAAATCACATGCGTGATTAAAAGTTTCTTGATTTAGGATAGCATTTATTTAGAGATTACGAAAAGTAATTATATGTAGTTGTCTAGCCAATTGGTCTAACCAATTGGCCATGGTCGAATAAAAATAAAAGAAAGACTTCATCCATTTCAACCAGATTTATCACAAGTTTTAAATAGAACACGTTTATTAACACACATTTATTTAAATAACCCAGCAATTGAGTGTATTCAAATGAAAACACAAATACCATTCCTAGGTAATGCGAATCCACACCAAATCACGCAAGAATTGATCTGGATTTGTAATCCGATTGAAAATGGCTGTTACATGATGTACGAGTATAAGTAAATCGAAGAGATACGTATGATACTAGAGTCGCAATATTTACTTAATATATATACCCTTTCTATAAATAATCGAGTTCTAGAAACGACCAGCATTTTCTGCTAATAAAAAACTAGAAACGAAACGAAAATGGAATCAATCAAAATAAAAAATGAAATTAAAAACTAATATATGAATTTTTGGTTTAAAATTAAAAAAGAAATAAACAATTTATTTTGTAATAAAAAACTACAATTTAACAATTTTGAGTAAAGAAAATTAGTATTCTTAATTAACTTAATTATTAACTATAACGCTGATCAAGGATTCGATTACCGAGAGATGAATAAAGACAGCTCGATGAGAAAACTCTAAAAACGGTGAATCTTTAATATTGTACATTATTTTCTGTTTTTAACTAAATTCCAATTTCCACAAATTTTCACTTTTTTTTCCGTTGAGAAAACTCCGTTACCATAGAAATATTTTTGCATGGATTCGATTTTGTTTTTATAATCAAGTTTGAATAATAACTCATTTCCGTGACAACCTTATTTCATTTTCATTTTAATCACTTTTCAACGAATGAACTTAGGAAAAAGCGTCAAAAGTAACCGTTTCCGTTCGTGTCTAATTATTCTAGTTACTAATACATGTTCAAAAATGAAACAAAATATTCGTATATTTGACACGAAAACTGTTAATTTAATTTAAACTTTTAATTAAAATATCTGTTTTAAAATTACAAATACAAAAAAACTTTTCTGTTACATGGCAGCTACTTATGGTCGTATTAAGTAATTAACCAATGGACAGGATTAGCAGATATTTCTTGGGTATTATTTAGAACAACATCGATCTTATTAAATAGCAGATGCTGCAGATAAACAATACTTTTCTTTTTGAACATAAAGTACTTTAAAATTTGTTGAAGAAATGATCTTTTTTTTTAGCTCTGACGGAAATATTCGGTAAGTAAAGTAAAGAAAAGTCGCGTCATCTGTAAGTTCAAGGTTCGCTTTTTTGTATTTCTAAAAAGAACAAATAACGAGCTCCATCGACCAATAACGACTTCTCCAAGTAGTCCGTAGAATAGACTGCTAAGTTCGCGAAAGTCTGTTCATTAGCTGTGTAGCTAAAATTAGGGTTTGTTTTGCAGGAACAAAATTGAGCTGTTTGAACGACTTAAATAAGTTCAATAAGTATTTTGCGGCTAAATTGATTCTAATTCTCGCTATTTGACTTGTTGAATCCACCATCTTTTTCTTCATATAATTCAGAGCGATGGCGGCTGAATATATGTAGTGTTGTGTTATTACGGTTTAGACTTTAACTGCAAATTTGGAAGGTTCAAGTTCATTCATTATGTTCAAAATCACTTCAGCACAACTCTAACAAAGCTCGTTCATTAAATCTCTAATATTTCACGAAAACACTAATCATATTCGCTAAAGAACTCCAACGTGTTTGGCAGTATAAAACTAGCTCTTTGTGACAGAGCTCTGCCATAATTTTGTTTTGTAACCGGACCTGGATCCATCCAGTTTTTCACCAGGATCCCGGGTTCGAGTTTAAGGCCATTATCCTCCGATTCGGATCGGGTATGAAGACCTAGATAGAGGGGGCCCGCACTACAACTTGCGCCAAAGAGCCTACCGATCCTAAAAACGACACTGTGACTCTCTTTTTCATCTCTACCTCTCTATTCTTGTTTTTCCAATTCGTGGATAATCTGTATAGTTGAACGTATAATACAAATTAACGCAATAACAATTAATACATAAAATAAAGCAACACCTCCGATCAGCGCTGCTAATTTATTGGCACGTAAAGCAAACCCAGGTAACCCACATAATATATACGACTACGAGGATATGTAATTTAGTTCAAGAACAACGCAACGTAGGTCAGATGAAAAGCTGGTGTATTGCCAGATCCTTAAGTTAGATGCATAAAGTCAAGGTCTGGTATTTGCAGGGGCTATTAATTATTTCATTTATGAGGCAAACCCATTTGCTGCACATTCGCTATCAATTTCCCGCATACTGCAATGCAGTATTCACCTTACGTAATCATTTCCTAAACTGGAAATATCTAATACAAAATTAGATTAAATTTATTATCATTTTAACGCTCGTACCATACTGCAGGTTCATTTGCATAAATGAAAATTCCATTTAGAAATAAATTTAACTATCCCACCTCTTGTGGGCAGAAAAAACTTTCGAAGAAGGTCATTTCCTGATGCATATTTTATACTAATATCTACCCTGGAACGTCCAACGTTCAACGTTGTATCGACATAGAAACATGTCTTGCTAAAATATTCTGATTTATATTCTGCTTCTCCTACTTTACGTCTACCTATTCATTACTCATAGCAACACACAAGTACTTGTTCCGGTAATAGAAAAATCTTCGGTTTACACTTTTTATAAGTATAGCATAGCTCTAGCACTTTCAACTATTTTTACGTTATGGGATCAACGAGTATAGGATGTACCTGTATTAATATTAAAGTATAAGATATACTAATATATATAAAAATCTATAACAAACACTTCCTAAGGAAAAAGTACATTTAAGACGCTAAACATTTGAACCATATTTAGAAAATTACAAAAAAAAATTAAGATATATATAACTTAAAAAAAACCTATTATTTCAATATAGTAGGTCACAACGGTAATTACAAAATACATTGTCAAGTACAAAAAGCTTGTATATTATACACGTAGTTGTTTTTGTAACAAATAAACTAGAATAAATTATGAGAATGATTCAAGTATGTTATGGTTTGCGTATTCGAGTTTTGCAACATACCCGAATTGAAATTTTAGTCCTATCCTGATCCTAAAATTGATCTTTGCCCCTCTTTTCATCCTGAAAACAGTAAAGTGAACCTCGTCTCATCCTAAACTTTATTGTGACTCCTACAAACATTTAGAAAGCAGGGTGAAAAGAGGACCAACATTTGACAACAGAACTTGAAAAACGTTGATAAATAACAATCTTATTCAAAACGTTTGATTACTTAGCGATAGAGCGAAAAGAAGTTATAGTAAGCTACCAGAACTGCGGATGGAAGAAAGACAATAAACTAGGAACAACAAGAAGAAAGAGTTTAAGCAGAAAGTCTAAGATAGAGAGAGATGAAAGAGAGGATAAAAAGCTGAGTGTACAAGAATGTTTCATTACTAACCGCAAAGTTTGTACTTTAGATTAAAATAAAAATATCACCACTTTTTTCGGAAATATTGCATTCCTTATTGATTTAAAATGACCGCTCTTGTTGAAAGATTTTATGGATCAAAACAAAATTGGAAAACAGATAGAGGCGAATATTACATTGAGTGAAGAATCATTTTGTTAAAAAACATCTTCTAAGCAGTGTTAGATGATGATATTGCTAACGTAAGGGCACTTTGGGATATCACACTATTTTAATGTTGTATTGGTAAATTGTAAGATAGAAAGAGTGATGCTTCCATCACTAGGGTAGAAGATGAAAGTGGTGAAGATGCTGGAAGCTATACAATACACCAGGACCCCAATTTACGTCGATTCGATTTGATCGTCTTTTCTCGATCTCTATTAACAGCGCTAATAATGGCCGTGGTGAATACCACATATGTAAATATTCTACTACTTATAACCTACTTATTAAATACAGATAGGTATCATACTCGTTACATGTGGTGGACTTTATAAACCTACTCAATATGCAAATAGCTGCATTTCATATTACGAGTGAGTTGCACACTTCATGTACGAGTGCAACTTTTATATTATACAAACTTTGAGCATGCAATCCTTTTGTAAATATTATTATTATTACTTATTACCGTACCTAGTTTAGTTTAAAGAACTACACTACGATATCATAATAGAAAAATATTACCTACTAAAGAAAATATTATTCAAAGCAATATCTTATAACGTTACCTGTATAAAATATAAGTCATGATGCTAACACGGAGCTTTAACGATTATAAAACCAAAGTTTAAACGTATACAACTGACTTCAGTGACCTATATGACCTCTATGACCTCCATGACCTAATTTGAGGTAGTTTAAACCAGTGAAATAAAATTTAATAATCCATAGTTTAACTCGGTAAGCTGTTAAGCACGCAATAATTATAATCATTGAAGTTTTAAAGAGTTCATTAAGACCGTCCATTATTTAAGACATTTCTAAGCATTCTGCACTACCCCAAAATATTATATAGTTCAAATTACGAGAGTTTGGCGGCGACTCATACTTAAAACAAGTTGTGGGGTATAAACTGCCGATATAACTAAAATGCACTGAGACTCACTTATTATTCTATAATGTATATAGAAACGAATAAGATAAAATTCATTGTCATATTATAGATGTATACCGCTCTTATAACCTCTTATAAGTATAAGTCACCGCCGAACTATCGTCATTTGGACTATATATGTGTTTTCTATAAAGAAAAGTTTGAATTTATTTTGAAAATTCAAGGAACTTTTAACCCGGTCGTATCGGGCGCCAAAATGAGGGGCACCAAACTGTAAGTAAAGTAGTGCCAGGTGTAAATTAATTTCGTAATACGCTAAAGGAGCTTTAAAGGAGAGGAAAACAATACAATGCATCTTGGCGCCGGTTTTCCGGCATGCAAAGTTGCAGTCTAATATTTGTAACAAATTAAATATTATTATTTGATTAAAGAACATGATTATATGTTCAATACAAACTGAAGGAAGAATTTTACCAACACAACAATTTATATATACATATATTCGAATAAAATAGTATTTTCGAGTATAAATCTGTTAGTATTTTGAACAGATGAACTTTTTTCAACAGAATAACAGATATTCCTGACTTTCGCTCATTAATAATTTGATTTAATTTGTTATAGATAATAAAGATAAAGGAATTGGGTACTGTTCTTTATAAAATATCAATTACATTATAATTAATATCTGCGACTGTTTTATAAATAAGCGACAAGTAAGTTACACAATAAATCCACATAAATAATAAAAGTAAACAATAAACAAACCTAATGAAAAAAAAGAACTCCTTAAGCATCATTCACTGTTAACAAATAGCAGCCAGCATATTCTAAGCAAATAAATATAAACCTCCAGAGTTTGATAATTTGAAAAACACTTATTCAATTGATTACGAACTGTGTTTTGATTTTCATTGTTCGTTATATAAACATATTATTATTTCTACCCCATTTTACTTGAATTCTGAATAACACTTCAAATGTGATTCAAACCGATTACTATTTATTCCATTTATGAATTCTACCCCTTTCGTTTCGTTTCTTTTAGCCGTATTTATGAAGAAGTTGATTGCTCCATACTTCTATACAATGGCAATGGATTCAATATATTTATTGTATAAAGAGAAGAGAACAAGACGACTTTCCTTAATGATTAAGTTTGATTTATTATTTCGAATTTATGTCGTTTACCAACCCGTTTATTGTCACCAGTCGCCAGTAATTCAAGTCTGGTTATTATACTAACTCTTCGGCTGTCTACTGGCTACTGGCTACTGTTAGCTGTCACTCAAAATACTTTCAGACTCTTTGTTTTGGGACCCCCTCATCTGGAGATACCACAACAACATGATATTCTAAAGCAGATTATCCACCAAAGAAACGTTTTGACTAAACGACCAACTTTAGTAATTAAATATTTCCTAAATATATGCTTACAAATTGAACACTATTTCTACGGATAGACAAATACCCTTATCTCGTATGACTCCTTTGCTAAGTAGATGTTCCTTTCATAATTTCTATCCTCAGTAAAGATCATATCAATCGGTGATACACAGATCGTATAATGTACAATGGCTCGGAATAATGCATAAACTATGTCACCATTAAGAAAAATTGAACAATTACTGAACCTATTAACTATTTGATAAATCACCACAATAATGAACCCGGAAAATAAGAAACAATGAGAGGAGTTAATCATTGTATACATGACTGATTGAAAGATGAGCTTAAATCAATGCTAATCTCCTTTTCGATCTTTGAGGAGTCCCTTGTAGTAAGGTTAGAATCCTTGCTAAATCTTAAGTTAATTAATAATAGATGTCTCTGCTCGTGACTTTGTTTATTTTGCGCAGACTACTGCGATTCTTTACCATTCTTAGTATTGTTATATCTGGTTGTGAATAAGGTTACAACTGTTGTCCTCTGCCCCTACATTGTAATTATTTGTTATGATTTATAACCAACCATCTCAAATCCATCTGATCTCAAAAGCTCAGGGCCGAATTTAGAGGTGTGGAAGCCCTAATTATTTTCCGAATATAAGGAATAATTTCTTTTCGTGAAGTCTTTAAAAAATTTATTGATTTTCCCTCTATTTTGGAGGCCCCAGGGCAGTAGCCCTGCCTGCCCTGCCTCAAATCCGGGCCTGTAAAAGCTACTGAAGGTGAAGGTTGCCATACTTAATGCAATACTCTGCAATCCACCAGCAGCACCGTTATCTAAAAGTATGCTCGCCAGCCGGAAAAGAGTGATTAAGCTTCCAGAGGTGTTTTGTGCCATAGAAAGTACTAAGTACAAATAGGAACATATACCTTTCTCTTTTGCACACATTTTGGACAAACTTTTAATCTATAGGAAACATAGGCATTTTGGACACCCTTGATTTCCCTTTTAACACATAAATACCATATTTGCAATATAGACGCTTAGTAAAGATAACCATGAGAAGATTCACAAAAATGTACAAATTTAGATTTAGAAATCCATTACTAATTAGAGGAAACCTCCCAATTATAGTACAAATACTGCGGTACTTGATTTGATTATACCCTCTAGCAAAGGTACGTAATAATAGCCTGCTATAAGAATTACCATCGTCGTGATTATTTTTAAGAATTGAAAAATGAAACCTTCTATCACAGACATAATCGTACAGAACCTAATAAACATTTAATTACCTTTTGCATTATAAAGGGACTATAAAATCCGTATAATCAAAATCAACAATTAAATTATTGTTAAAAATTAATTTAATGCTAAAACATTTATTCACAAAACATTTTTATGAGACTATTAAAAGTAAAAGCCAACAAATTAACAAATATAATCGCATAATCAACGTTGAGCATGGAGTCCGAGCGAACCCGTATGAAGTTCGAGAATGAACTCATGAGACGACTGTAAGTTGTAAATCACTATTACATTTTAATTGCTGTTTTAATAAATACGATTATTTCAGATGATTGATGTTTTTACATTTGTTAAAACAGTCATATTTTTGCAATGGTTTACAATTCGTTGGTTTTTAATTTCATTGTTGCTATACGCAGGCTAAAAATAGGAACCGCCCAATGTCACAATATCTCTGAAGACTTCTCATAAAAGGAGCATGGCATAACATGTGGTATGGTAAAGTTTTTTGTATTTAGTCAACCAATGAGATTCAATATTGTCAAGTACTAAGTAAGCTCCTAGTATGACGTTTTTACAAAATACCGTACACCTGTGCATTAAATGTTCATGATCCCCAAGATTTAAATTTTTACCCCATTTAAGGTAATGTATCCCACACTTATCCAACTCCTCCTCTATTTGTAGATTACTGCCTAATATTTAAAAATAATATTTGCATATTATCAATGCTTCGACATAAACACTGACACTATAAGGCTAAAGTGTAATGTCTCGTACAGATTGGTGCTACATCCAACATTTATATATTTTCATTCATACGTTTACATTATTTAGACATGAGTGTACTACATATTCTGTACGTTTATCGTACAGACTAGTGCGACATAAACAAGCGACACTAATAATACCCTTACTTATGCTATTATTAAAAATTCTAGGTAGAATTTTTATGAAACAAAAATGTTTCAATCCTAAGTGGGAACATCTAAAAAAATTACGGTTTTGAATGTGATCTCGAACAAAATATTATTTGAAGTGATATCCTTATTTTGTTTTTACCGAGATAGTACTGCCTCGGTAGTCTTGCCATGCTTCCTTACAGTTGTGTTACCTTCATAAAATAAAACACTTTAACATTTTAATTGAATGTCACCGTAAATAAACACGCTGTTTTCAAATATTTGTTATTGTCAGGATATCGTCAACAGAATACTAAAAATCTCGCCCATTTATGGAATTGTATGGAAAATAGGTAACTCTGAAGAATGCAATCAACTTGTACATAGTAAACATACTGTAATTAAGTAGACTATCATAAGCATCATCATAATAGCTGGTAGATTTCACCGTTGCAATGATGAAACCACCTTAATATCCCCATTCAAAATAATTTGTAGTACCGAATTAAAGATGCTGTATCAATATATAATATTCTTGAATTAAATTGTTTGTTTATGTGAGTTCTATCTGCTTGGCATTTCTTTGTAGTTGTATGTTTCTCTGCACCTAGGCCACCTAATTCGGCTGCATTTCTCGTATCCTCTGATTACGGGTCTGCTAACAAGGTTTTCTAATTATTAACACCAGCACCGGCACCAACCACAGCCGCCCTCACCCCCGCCTTACACATGACACTACATACAAGTCACAGCTAACAGCCACACAGTAGTTGTGTTTAACTTATTGATTTTTTTTCACATGATATTATTATTTGTTCCTTTCTCTATTTTAATTCTAAATTCACAATATGCACATACAAACCTTTTTTCCTACATTTATAAAATCTTTTATAAACTCTGAAAACAATAGACTTATTTACATGTTTTGATGATTGTTCTATTTATACAAATTTATTCTGCTAAATTACATTTATAAAAGCAAATAATAAATTAAGACAATCTAATTACCGAGATTTTTACATAACAGTTTAAAACGAAATAGTGAATAGAATGTATTGGTGTGTGTGTGTGTGTGAATTGCATAACAATTGTTGCCATTAGAGCAGTTAGATTGTAAACATTTTTATAGACTCACAATCAAAAAGATAGTTCGAGTTTCGGTATTATTAACCTGTTGTTAAATTATTGGTGAAATGAGTTCAACAGCAGATGCATGCAATAAATACCATTGTATCAGTATTATTAACTTATTTATAAATCCATAATTAAAAAGGTACACTAATGACTTTTCTAATTTATCAGGCAGTATTTAAATTGGAATCAGTCTAAAGTGAAATGTTTCTGTCGTGTGTAGAGTGCAATGGCCCCGTTCGAAATGGTCGGTGTCCCATATGCATCTTCGTCGGCAGTGCAAGAGACGTTAAAAATAATAAAATAGAATAAATAAAACTATTTAGAATAGGCATAGTGTCAGTGTCAGACACAAAAGTTGTGAAGCGACAACGGATCTGTCTGGGTATTCAAGTCACCCAAAAAAAAAATCCAATCAGAATCAAATGCAAAAACTAACCTCTTCACAAAGTACCTACAAGTAGTACTGTTTGTACAACGACGGACGATAGATATAAGTAGTCAACACGCGTGACAAACCCTCGTGAAAGAAAACGTCAAAACTAACCGATATTTATGAATTAAAACAGGTTTATTTCACAATGACAGCTATAAATTATAATACAAAACAAAGTTATGAATTAAAATATTACTTACCATTTGTATATTTTTCTAGAATTCTTCAATAAAACTTTGTATAAATTTAAACGTTTCGTAAAAAATATATAGTATTTACATCTGCTGTCAAAATTAGTTTTGATATTCTTTTAAAAAATTGTCTAGTGTATATTTTACGTAATATTTCACAAGAACTATAAATTAATATATACTACAAAATAAGCGCTTTAAAAAAATACATTGTAATTTTTTAGAATAAATAAAATTGCTTAAGACTTACAGATTAATTATATTCTGCACTAAAATTATGATACATCGCGGCCATCTTTTTTATGTTTGTATGCATTCAATTGTTTGACACTTTCCGAGTAAGGTATCAAATATCGATAGGCAGCCATCTATTGATTGTCTTGATAACAGATATTGGTTCTATTCTTTGATAACAGAAATCTGTTTTACATTTGTTTATTAAAATATTCAAATAAAATAAAATATTGATTTTAATTGTGTATTATTGTTATATTATCGGTATTATTTTAAAAGCATTACAAATAGTTATACTTTTAAAAAATTAAACCAGAAAGAAGTGGTACATTTATATTTCTAATATACATTTATTTGGTATGCATGTTTTAGTAAAAATAAGCCAATATTTGTACGTAACTGATTCTAAATAAAAATATTATTAAAAATGTTGCTATAAATTTTGACTCCAAATTAATTTTTCATACATCTTATTAGGCTGTAATTAACTACCAATCCGAGAAATCAACCACTTAAGTAATGTGCATCTCGGATAAAAACAAAAGATTGTTCAAATATTCATCCTTCTAGTGTAACATTTAGTTGTATCAGCTTATCTACGTCAAAATTAATTTAAATACTTTATAACAATAAGAATACTAACATACTAATATACTAATGTTTTACATTTACAATTACTTTAGATTTTCTTTGTTTAAGTCATCAACTTTCAAGGATGCAACTGATTTCTTGGAAAAACTGAAATATAAGAGATTCTTGGGTTCTTCTCAATAACTGGCCTAAAGCTGCTACCAATAGTGACACGTTGTGGTTTTCTAGGCATTGGTGGTTCAATTGATTTAACAATTTGAACAGTGTTACGCTTTTTACGTTTGTGATAAAATATTTCACCCGCTAGGGTAATCATCGCCAAAGCCAGGCCGAACAGCGTTGCGATGAATACTCCTCCTGTAAATACATACTGTTGTTATTTAAGCAACTTCTGGAATGTTCTTTATCTGTGTTTATTTTTCTAAATTAAGGGATTTTGGGCTAAATGCAGAGATTGACTCCTGGCTTCTCAATGACCCACAGGATTTACATGTTTTATTATCTAGTTAAAATGTGCAATATAGTTATCTTCATATAATTCAGGACTCAAAATGAGTCGGCTTGATTCTTCTAAGACGTAGAAAACATTGAATTTCCAGTTCGAATGCAACACAAATTGA
Organism: Panorpa germanica; assembly: GCA_963678705.1. NCBI lineage: Eukaryota > Metazoa > Arthropoda > Insecta > Mecoptera > Panorpidae > Panorpa > Panorpa germanica. Next base: position 46,463,747 of record OY783203.1, read on the forward strand.
AGTCTCGTCTCGTCTTACAGAAGTCTAGTTTTGTACACGGTATACGCACTCACCTAAACTTTCCAGAGTAATTCCCTCACTGTCATCTGTGTTGGGGCAGGTACCTTTGGCTGAGTGGTTCCAATATTTAGAGGACAGTTGTTCAAAGTATCTATTTATCTGTAAATCTAAGATACTGCGGCTAATCTCATCTTGTAAATGGGATCCCTGTTGAACAGCTATGGCGTATGGTTGTTCTGCGAATACTTCACCAACTTCGGTTAAGTTACAATTCCTTGTCACTTCATACCTTTAAATATGAAATAGAACAATAACTCCTTCAAGCACAACAACTTTCACAGGAATATTAAAAAAACACTTGTTAGTATAGACTAATAGTTCTAAAACTTTTGCACACTGCGAGCCACATAGAAGTAAAAAAATTAAAGTAAGAAATGCAATTTAGGAAATATGTAAGGGGTAATTAGTTAAATTTTGTTTAATCATTGTTTCAATGATACCTGTTAGTGAATGTAATATGATTTACTTACTTTATTTCTGCAGAATCATGTATAAAAGCAAAATCTGCATCTGTATGTTCATTTACTTTTCTAAATCCTTCCACAGCATCCTTGACCGGCATGGAGTTATTAATAGCAAGCAAAATGTGTCCATATTGTTCCTTCACAGGGTAATCCCAAACTCTATACTGCGTTTGATCACTTGTACTATTTAATGTAATCTCTTTCCAAACCCTAAAGAAAATGTGTTGTATTAATGGGCTTGTGTCCTCATTTTTTAGTGGTCGATTTTTCAATTGTTGATTGAAATTGATGTTAATAAATGTGTATTGGCGTGTCTATTTTATTAAATATCTAAATATTGACGGAGATATAGCAATTAAAAGTTTGAATTGTAGTTTTAGCGCTAGAAATGGTCGGCCATATTTATATGACGTTAAATGCATTTTAACGTCAGTTATTTGTTGAGTAGGTCAGTGCTATGGTAATGTTCTGTAGCTGTTGGTACTCAAATAATCAAGTCAAGTTAAAGAATAATAAGTTTTTATGTTATTTAATATATGGCACCCGGAAGAGTGCAATGTCTACGGAAATACCCACATTCGCATACCACATTGTAGGCAGTCGCCGCATAACACTACTGAGACTACATATTATTTAGGAGAACGTATTTAATGATAACTCCTCAGCAACAGCGTTAATATTAGAGAAAAATAAGCATTAAATGTAATGTTGTTTCTATTTACTTGTATAGTGTATCCTCGGCACCCTTCATGTTGATGAAGTATTGATGGGTGTCTGAGTTGGCCACTACGGTGTAGTTGATTCGAGACTGACGGGATAATTGCTCCAGTGATTGGACAGGTGTCTGTGAAAGTCATAAGTTTTAAATTGCTAATTAATCATTGTGAACGCAGTCGTAAACGGGAAGAAAATATTTAATGCATGTTTCAAAAATTGTATTAAATTTTTTATACATTGTCACTGGATAGAATGGAGTTAGATTAAGTATATATTAAGACTGGTTACTGGTTGAAATCAAACGTCTATCACCTATTTAAGAAAATAAGAATCAATATTTTTTAATTTTTTTATAGTGTCTTTTATAATGAGTGCTAAGTTGTTAACTCAATCATTTAAGGCGATAAATTGGTAAATCTTGGAAGGAAAGATAATAAACTAAAAACTTGTATAAATTGTTTTGACATTTTTCGCCTTCCTCATTCTCAGGAACGGTTGATCATATGAAAAAGTGCATAAAATCAAATTTGTAGAGAATTTTTTGCTCCTTACTAATAACTCTAAATGTCATTTAGATCATAGAAAACAACATGCGTACACGAGAATCTATGAGATTTTTGAGAAAACTTGTAAAACGTCAAAGTTTACCTTATTACTTTAATTTCTAGGTTAAATTCTTGAGTTTCTAGTATATCTAGTATTTACTGAAAATAAAAGTCAAATAAAAAACATATTCTTATGTTTCACCTGCATTCTCTCAACAGTAAGAAAAGCTGCTAAGTTAGCTGTAAATGTCGCCAACATTAGCACAACGAAAAGCCAGTATGCAGCGACTAATGTTCGAGCAGATAACGCCTTCGGGGCTTCCCCGCCTCCTTGAGGAGTAAACGAAGTCAAGGCAAACCAAAAGCTCTCCTTGAGCGTAAAGTCTCTGCAATTATAAAATAATATCGTTAAAAACTCATTAAACATCATTTAATTGCATGAATTAAGTTATACTGCTGAAAACGAATGCAGTCGAGTAATGACATTAAAAATAGGGACGTCAAACATTAAACGTATCAAGAAATTATAGAAAAGAAGTGTTGTTGTAAGTTATGTACGATTCTTTAAGCATTTCTTTTTAATATATTTAACGTTGACGTATCACCTACTGTATTTGCAACGTTTGTGGTGTCGTGGCCTCATAAATGTGTACGGCAACACCGTCTTATAAGTTTATGATTATGTATATTGCGAGCTGACCAATTGAGTCATGACATCTGGCGGGTAAATATTAAATCAATAAAAGATGTAACAACCGAGATAGGACATGATGTTTACACATATATATATATTTTTTTTTTAATATTTATTTTTCAGTGCATCAACTATTAGTAGTCAAATAACATCTTATTCTTCATCAGTTTCTTATAACATATAACTTATACAATATTCACATATATTTATTTAGCAATTAAATTAAATTCAGGTTAAACTGGAAGTTGGAATATTTCCAGCACGTCCAAAAACGAACGTCTATTGTGTAGTAACAGACTGTCAAAGTAAAACTAGTAAAGATTTAAATGTTATTTTTCATTATTTCCCAAACTTGACGATCATTCTGTTTTTTATTTGGTAACTTGGAAAAAAAAGATAGATTAAAAGCATGTAAAAATTTATTGAAATTAAATGAAGTTACTCCACAAATGAATCTTTACAACACGCACTGATAAAAAAATTTCGCATAAATAATTTCCTAATGAAAATAATAAACAAAACCAAAAACAATTCAAGTTGTTTTAAGTAAACAAAATAAATCAAACAATTTCTTATCAAAATTGTTTGTGAAGTTGCATAGCTAGATAGTTTATAGCAATTAACTTGTGTAATTACGTATTTTGCAATTCTCTACAATAAGAACCTAATTTTCTACACATTAGCAAGAAGAGTTTTAATTTCAATACATCTTGTATCACACTATAATGTAACATCATCATGTATTTAAATAGTTGTACCACAATTAAATAAGACATTAACCTATAAGTCAAAATATTGCATTAATACAATTACTAAAGATTGACAGATAGGTCATTCTTTATTCAATTCAAAGGTGGTAGAACTACAAATCAAGCGATTTTCTTAAGAAAACTAGAAATAGTTCCAAGCCACTTGTCCCAAATAATGTAAATCAAGTGGATAGAAACGTTATTTATGTTAAAACTTAAACTCATATTTTCTTTCATAATATACAAGTCATAAGTGTTTTAACAATTAGATGTCATCCATAAATTACGACATACAAATTTCATGATTTCTTATCCCTATCTCCGTTATCACATCTTTTCACACATTGTAGACTCCCTCTTCTCCGTCATTTTGTTTTTTAATATTGTTTTTTGGAAGCCGTATTTTAGATTACACGTCACAAAATTTGTGACTCCCTTTCCTCTTCTTGCCACGTTTTGTCACACTATGTACCCCCGTACATGTGACACAATTCATGAATTCTTCCTCATCGACTTCTTTTGATCTGTAATATCTACCACTATTTAAAAGAACAAATAGAAGAGCGTATATACGCTGTCTAACCATAACCTCACATTCTGCTATAATGTTACTGCATTCATTCAGGAAGATCGTAAGTGTATACACAAATATGGTACCTGCATGGATATGGATAAGCCTGCTTATTATTTCGCGCACTGTAAGGTGAGTATTTGTCCAACAGCCATATCATTATTCCAGTGGCTACTAAGGCGCCAACAATACTCAACCAAACTTCAACTTTTAGCACCGTCATAAATTTAAACAAAGAGGTCTCTCGCACTGGTTTTCTTATAACTGGAAATAGAAACAAAAATGATATTAATTTATATCATCTCTCTCTGTCTCAAGACAAGTTCTGTTTTCAATATGCGCCTATACCCAGTAAACATTCGGTAAAGTGTCCCTTTTTGTGACGTTTCTATCACTATTTCATTTCAATTATAGTTCGCATCAACTTTATCTTTATTTGTATTCCGACAGGTGGAGTGGTTCCGTCATCTGTAGCCGATAAAACAGACATTTCATATGAACAATTGTGAGAAACTGAACTATAAATGAACTCTTTCATGACAAAAAAATCATACGCATCTCCAATATGATGTCAAAGTGACTCCAAAATGCTCCAAAATGTTTACTGGGTACTAACAGTTCTTAAGAACATGATACTTTACAATTTGTCCAAATTTAGGAATTACTTTCATAGCTGATGTGCGAAGGATACATTCACAGTGTGATTTGACCGTTGTCTAACAAACTTAACTTACCTATGAGTATTCCAGACTGCTCAAAATAAGGCGCAACAAAATCTATAACTTCTTCTCTTTCTGATGTCATAGTAAGAGCCGCCACAACAATATCAGTTTCCTGCAAATACATAAAATAGTTTAGTTACCGATTATAACTATAACATATTTATTCAAGCGAACTATTTTTACCCCTTTAGCCAAATCCCCAACCAAACCATTCCAAGTTCCGTTTGCATTTTTAATTCCGAAGGATCCGTCTTGTGGAATGACCAATTCATAATCAAATGTCATATCCTGGGATAGTTTCTGTATTAAATCAACACAATATCCTTCCCAGATATCAGTGCCATCTGCATTCTTCATGACTTTACCAGTTTTCGGATCTCTTTTCTTATATGACCATGGAATTGCCTAAAAGATTACATTTATAAAAGTTTTGTAGATAGCATTTAGAACCACTAAAACAATAGCGTTGTAACTACTTCAAATTCTGAACGATACTCTGCTTCAAGATCAACTGTTGTTTATTTTCTTTCGTTCTAATCGACGGGCTATGTAGTAAGTATCTGAAATTACCTCAGTTGTTCCAATGCGGAAGAATCGTTTTGTATCTTGAATTTTCTTATCAGCAAATAAATTAAATCTCGTGTTTTCCGTCCAATTAGCTATTTTCTCGATAGTATTGTCTTCTTGGCAAACATTAATATCCATTACAAAATTTAAATTCAAAGCAGATTTTTCCGGATCAAAATATAATATGTCAGAGACGTAAGCTTTATTTTCTATAGCCGACATGAAAGCCTGCCTCGTAGTATTTCTCCCCAAATCACTTTCAGGAGCGGTGCAGTTTAGGGACTGCACATTAATGTCATTTTCTTCTGATATTTTCATTAGCGTGTCAGTTAATGCTTTCATTACTAATTTTAGAAACGATGGTTGAATCTAGAAAAAGACATTTTTATTAAATTCCGGAATTAAATGTAATAAATAGCATTTATTTAAAAAAAAATGTGTTTCTTTATTATAATATAACCGGTGCTGACAATAGGCTGTTGTCAGGATGAACTTAAATTACCAGTCTAAAACCAGACTCAACAGTTAAATTAATGTGTTAGAGTAGTTGACACTCGTCAAGGCGCAAAATCTTGAGCTTTATATTTATTCTAAGATTTTGTAGTAAGTTTACCACTTTTGTATTATGCAAACTTACACTGAATAGAATAGAACCTGGTATTTTGTGTTTTAGCATTTTGTTTTTTACCAACATAACCAATATTATAAAGGGTATGAGTAGGAGCCCGAATAAATAGGAATCTCACAGTAGGCGAGAGAATTGTTGCTCGACAGTGACTGCTGTGTCTCCGAGTTGGACCCAGGCCCAGAGTTATATTTTCTGGGTTTGGTTGCAATCAAATTTAATTCGTTATGTGTTAACATAACAATAAAAATACAAAGAGGTGGATATTGTTGAAAGAATGAATGTTATTCACTAGTAGTACTAAATTAGCAAATACATTATTTCTGTATTAGATTGAATCCTGAAGATACAAGAAAAGGGATGTTGTAAGATGGATGATGAGGTTGTTAAGGAAGCAACGATAGCAGAGTTTGGAATAGAATGGGAAAAAGAACTGGAAAATTTTATATTGTAAAAATGTAATGTTTGTAAATGTTTTTATTGATTTAAGTGCTAATAACTATCAACAGTTGTGCACTCAAAATTAATCATAAAAGTAGGAATCTGACTGCGGAAATATGTCTTCTACTTTGTTTAACATCTCGTTTTGTTCTCTCTATGTTAAAAGCAGCTGATAATTAATTGCTTTGATTTAAAGTGTGTGAATTATAAGTTTCAATAATGAAATTTTTAATACACCTAAAACTAATCAGATCTGTTCAGTGAAGGAAGCATAGCTGCTAACGTGATCATACATAAAAAATATGTTTAATAATAAGTCATGATTAGTTTTATCTAAATATCTGTTTCCATTCTATCCAGGGAAAATTTGTGAATATGGTTCTTAGCTGTGTTTAACTGTACTGGTACTTACCAGAAAATCCGATGGACACGTACATGGACTTGGCATACTTCTCAATTTACAGCAAAGTGCTGGATCCAAGTGTAAAAGGCTTACATTAACAATACTCGGATATTGGAACAGATCCTGTTTGAAATCCATGAAGACCAAATTCCATCTATCAAGTCTTGTTGCAACTTTTTGCTTCACAGCCTAGAAGTTATATTTTTATATCTAGGCATTAATTATTATCCTAAAATGTCTCATTATTTAATACTGTGTTACTATCACATACCGTGTCAAAAAGTTTTCTCATTTCTGTGGTTGAAGCGAAAATAGCATAATACGAAGGTGATGGTCTCATGTCACGCAGTCCGGCCACTGATTCTTTTTCCAGCTTATCCAAAACAATAACTCGTAAAATAGAAGTCGCGATTAAGTAATACAATCCTTGATCAAGCTCTATAAACACACAATCAAATGATCATCAAATTTATCTTAAAATCAATACAAATATTTACCAATTTATTTAGCGAATTAAAAGATAACTAATGCTTGTGAGAATACGAGTACAAAATGTTTTATTTTATTAGAAATGATTCCTTAACTAAATCATAATGCCTAATTGTATTTCTAATAAAGACATGTACATTTATCGTCCACCGTCCTCCATTATTTACCAAACTATAACCAATATTTTGAAAATATTTTTTTTTAATTATTTAACGTCGGCCCATTTCCGATGCTGAGTCGTATCACCGATAAAGTTCTACCATGTTGGCAGTAGTGATTTAATGAAAACTGTAATATGTAATGATAAAGTTGGCAACCAAAACCTCAAATATCATTACTTTTTTGAAAATTCCCTATATTTTAAGAGATATTAACAATGAAAATTAGCATTTTGTCTCTTTAATTAATCCCTTTAAACAGATCCACCGTTTTAGGAAATTAAATAAGGCCAATATTCAAGAGAAAAAAAACAAATGGTAGGCTACAGCGAATTAGTTATTTTCTGTTTTTAATTATTCTTCCTTACATTCATTTTAAATTAGAAATCTGTATTAAATTATTCAAACCTGCTTCATTCTGAAATATTAAAGCTGCGTCACTAGCTGTTCGTTTCATTAAGTAGTCGTCCAAAACTCGAACAAACGGTTGAATTGAAGCATCAGCTCGTAAATATGGTAGTCCAACTTCTTCTGCTATTGTTCGACAACGGTACCAGCCGGTCCATGTTAGGTCTAGGATTAGACTTATCCCCTTGTACATTTCTCCACACACTAAAACGTTTTCCATAATAATTAAATTTATTATAAGACATATTTCAAGTGATTCAAGTGGGATTTCTAAAGAGCGAGGCGCGAGATTCAAAAAGATATATAGTAATGAATTTTTCTACTTGGGCTGTTGCGCGAGAATGCGAGGCCCCTACAGGAGCTAGGCCCCGGGCGGTTGCCCTGCTTGCCACTCCCTAAGGCCATTCACCATTTCATGAATATTAGTTATAGAACTTACTTAAGCACGAGAATAATAATAGTTAACGTTTGTTCCTTAAGATTGTACAAACTTACTGTTTTGCATTCTTGCCTTTTGCATTATCCGGTGGCTAATGTTCTTAAACCGGGACCGTTGTGGGTCACGAGCGTCGGCTAGGGCTTTTACAATTTATATTATTATCTAAAAGTGTAAGACCTGTTCACCCAACTGGACAGGCTAGTTGGCCCAGTCATTTAAGCTTAAATTAGGTAAGAATCTCGGAATTCGAGATACCCAGCTGTAAGTTTGTAAATACTTGTATATTGACACCCTAAAAGTTGTCTCAAAACCTACATATGGTAGGGTGTGCGCAACTATTAAATTTCAAGGTCAAAGGTCACAAAAATCGGTTTTTTGCGCTTTTTTTGTAAATATCTCATTTTCTATGGGTTTTTTGCTATTTGTATTTATTATCAATATTGTAGAATACAAAATTCTCTACAAATTTTGTTTAAAAAAATTTTTTATACGGTGAACCGTTTTCAAGATAGAGGGCGGAGAGCGCGCGGTCACAGGATCACTTCAGGTCAACCGGTGGCTCCGGTCGAAAACGCGCCATATATAGTTGATGAACTATCGATAAATCAATGATTATAAATATTTGTCAATTTTTATTAACTATTATATTATATTTTATTATTTTCTTCATGCAATAAATCTATATCTATTCAATAATACTGATAACCGTTTCCTAAAATTAAAAAATAATTAAGGGAAAAACTTAAATCATAATATAATTATATTCCCATTTACACTAATGACATTTTAAATAGAAAATAATTAAGTGCATTGTTTGAACCGCGATTATTTTTGCGATGTTGTACGATGATGTTGCCGAAAAATGTGAAGAAAACCACGTTAATGTTTTTTCGTTTAAAATTAATTTATTCAAACTACAAGCAACTGTGCAAAAAAAAGGAATGTCTTTGTTCGTCGAATATAATAGTTAAAGTTAATAGTAAAAAATTAAAATAAACATAAGTACAATACAATCTAAATTACAATGTTACTAGCACAATCCTTAGACTAATAATGAATACAAAATTTACAATCAATTTACATTTATAACAAAAAAAAACTAAAATTAAAGAGCCGATGTGGTCCATCAGCTGGTTCTGTCTATTAAGACTTATAGTACGCAACATGCATCTTCTTTAAAATCTGTAAATTTTAAAATCCTTCCACTACGTCAAAAATTATACCTGGGAATTATTATATTATAGAACTATGGCTGATTTGTGTTTTCTATGTAATAAGTCAGATTCGGGAGGTGAATCGCTTATTGAAGTAGTGCGCGGTATGAAATCTCTACGAACTGCAATGTGCGGATGTTCTTATTGTTGAAACTGCAATTGAAGAATCAAAGTCTGAAAAAACTGCAGTTATAATAGGACAAGATATTGATTTACTTGTCATTTTAATTGGGCGTACACTGTCTTACGAACAAGAAATTTTCTTTAAAAAAGTTGGGAAAGGAAATGTAAAAACGGAGATATACTCGACTAAAAGTTTTGATAATTATCCTCATTCCAAAACACATATTTTATTTCTGCACGCATTAAGTGGCTGTGACAACTTCTGCGCTTTTTAAAACGGGAAAAAAAACATTTTTAAAAGTTTTTGAGAAACTGACAAATTTGGATGAACTAGCTGCAGCATTTGAGGAAGAAAATTGTTCGGCCCAGAGATTATTAGAGAGTGGAACTCAAACCTTATTGGCAGTCTATAATGCTCCGAAATCTGTGAAAAGCCTCAATCATCTTCGTTATATGCATTACGTCAAGTCTACAAAACTTAATAAACCTGTGCAGCTTTCAAATATTCCACCAACAAGTGCAGCTGCTCATCAACATTTCAAACGTGTATATTATCAAGTTAAAACTTGGTTAGGGCATGATTTGGAACCCCAGGTATGGGGTTGGGCAATGCGAAACGATTTTCTGGAGCCTATCATGACAATTTTACCACCTGCTCCAGAAGATTTGCTAAATACAATTTTCTGCAACTGCAAGAGTGGTTGTGGTTCGCGATGCGGATGCAGGAAAGCGGGCTTGCAATGCTCTTTAGCTTGTGGCCAATGTAATGGGCAAGCTTGTCTCAATGCTCTACCATATCAGAGCGACATTAACGAAGATGGAACCTTTGACCCAGAATTCATGGAAGAACTTGAGACAAATGTCGTTGAAGACGATAATGAAGACCAGTTTGAAATTTACCAGCAGCCAGAAGACGACGATGAAGAGGAAGAAGATGATTAAAATTATAAATTGTAGTTTTTGTACCCTTTATTCCATTTTTTTACTTTTAATAAAAACATGTGTATTGAATGATATTTTTTAATAAAAAGATTAATTCATAATTTTTGTTTTTTTTTTTTTGATCACATAAGAAGTTATTAATATTAATTAGGTTAAAATTCAAATATAATTCCTACATTTTCATTAACAATTTCTGCAATTACATGGACAAAAGTGAATGGGATGAATAAAAAGTGGATAGGTTGGGAAAAAAATGATAAAATATAATATAATAGTTAATAAAAATTGACAAATATTTATAATCATTGATTTATCGATAGTTCATCAACTATATATGGCGCGTTTTCGACCGGAGGCACCGTTGACCTGAAGTGATCCTGTGACCGCGCGCTTTCCGCTCTCTATCTTGAAAACGGTTCACCGTATAACAAATTTTTTTAAACAAAATTTGTAGAGAATTTTGTATTCTACAATATTGATAATAAATACAAATAGCAAAAAACCCATAGGAAATGAGATATTTACAAAAAAAGCGCAAAAACCCGATTTTTGTGACCTTTGACCTTGAAATTTAATAGTTGCGCACACCCTACCATATGTAGGTTTTGAGACAACTTTTAGGGTGTCAATATACAAGTATTTACAGACTTACAGCTGGGTATCTCGAATTCCGAGGTGAACTTACTATAATGACTGGGCTAAGTGTAATTAATCGCTTGTGTTCAACCTTAACGTTTTCTTTCACAGCTGGTCCTTGGTGAGTGTACTTACATGCGGAAGTTTTTAATTTACTTATTACTTTCGCTAAGAATAGTGTTGTTTTGAATAAGGTTCAGTAAACTATAGGAAGAGAGAGACAGACACAGAAATCACATTGCGTCCACAGCTCACAGTTTAGTCAAATCTTCGTTGTGACATTTTAAAGAAGAATAATTAAATTAAATGAATAATTAGTAATTATTATCACACATACATTGATGCCAGCTGGCCGTTTCATTGGCGCGTTCTATCGCCACAATCTGAAATTCCAGCCTGAATTTCTGTTTCACTTCTGCCTCAGCTGTTGCAATACTGTTTTTGACCCAGGAGTTGAATTCATTGCCAACGCTTTCTGTGACAACCACTGAAATAAAGCATTCATCTTATAATCGGTTTTCAAATTATAAAAAATTACTTTGATATAATCGAACCTAAAATTACATAACTTCTCCGATTTTCAGAGTAATTAAAAGCACGCATCAAATTTTATTTTATATAAAAATTATTTATTAAAATGAGTAAAATCAGGAGGCGCTCTGTGCCGGAGGTTTAAAGGAATCAAATTAGAAGTTCGGAATTATTGAGTTCGGATGGTTAGAGTTTAGGGGCGTGGCATAGAGGATTGGTGAATACAGTAAGCACTGTATTAATAATGTTATTATGTATAATTAGTGTAAATGAGGGGATTAGAATAAAATGAAGGATCATAAATTTCAAAAAAGAAATATTCTAAGGAAAATTGCTTAAAAATAATATTTTGTATTACTTTCAATTTAGTATATATTAAAAAATTCAAAACATCTTATCTATTTTGGATTTTATAAGGGGTTTTAAAAATTCATGGACTTTTTTTTCAAAAAGAAAAATTATTGATTTCTTAATATTTTTTGATGCAGTTATATCCATTTATATTTAAGAAGACGAACTGCGTTACAAAATTTAAAATATCTTAATATTTGTGGATATTATAAGGGGTTCTAAAAATTCATGGACTTTTTTTCAATAAGAAAAATTATTGATTTCTTAATATTTTTTGATGCAGTTATATCCATTTACGTTTAAGAAGACGAACTGCGTTAAAAAATTCAAAACATCTTATCTATTTTGGATTTTATAAGGAGTTCTAAAAATTCATGGACTTTCTTTTCAATAAGAAAAATTATTGATTTCTTAATATTTTTTGATGCAGTTATATCCATTTACGTTTAAGAAGACGAACTGCGTTAAAAAGTTTAAAATAATTTAATATTTGTAGATTTTATAAGGGGTTCTGAAAATTCATGGACTTTTTTTTCAAAGAGAAAAACTTTTGATTTCTTAATATTTTTTGATGCAGTTATATTCATTTGTATTTAAGAAGACGAACTGCGTTAAGGAATTTGAAATATCTTAATTATTTTGGATTTTATAAGGGGTTCTAAAAATTCATGGACTTTTTTTTTAAAAATAAAAATTATTGATTTCTTAATATTTCTTGATGCAGTTATATTCATTTGTATTTAAGAAGACGAACTGCACTAAAAAATTTGAAATATCTTAATTATTTTGGATTTTATAAGGGGTTCTAAAAATTCATGGACTTTTTTTTAAAAATAAAAATTATTGATTTCTTAATATTTTTTGATGCAGTTATATTCATTTGTATTTAAAAAGACGAACTGCATTAAAAAATTTAAAATATCTTAATTATTTTGGATTTTATAAGGGGTTCTAAAAATTCATGGACTTTTTTTAAAATAAAAATTGTTGATTTCTTAATATTTTTTGATGCAGTTATATTCATTTATAATTAAGAAGACTAACTGCGTTAAAAAATTTGAAATATCTTAATTATTTTGGATTTTATAAGGGGTTCTAAAAATTCATGGACTTTTTTTTCAAAAAGAAAAATTATTGATTTCCTAATATTTTTTGATGCAGTTATATTCATTTGTATTTAAAAAGACGAACTGCATTAAAAAAATTTAAATATCTTAATTATTTTGGATTTTATTAGGAGTTCTAAAAATTCATGAACTTTTTTTAAAAAAATAAAAATTATTGATTTCTTAATATTTTTTGATGCAGTTATATTCATTTATATTTAAGAAGACGAACTGCGTTAAAGAAATTAAAATATCTTAATTATTTTGGATTTTATAAGGGGTTCTAAAAATTCATGGACTTTTTTTTAAAAATAAAAATTATTGATTTCTTAATAGTTTTTGATGCAGTTATATTTATTTGTATTTAAGAAGACGAACTGCATTAAAAAATTTGAAATATCTTAATTATTTTGGAAGTTATAAGGGGTTCTAAAAATTCATGGACTTTTTTATTAAAATAAAAATTGTTGATTTCTTAATATTTTTTGATGCAGTTATATTCATTTGTATTTAAAAAGACGAACTGCATTAAAAAAATTTAAATATCTTAATTATTTTGGATTTTATTAGGAGTTCTAAAAATTCATGGACTTTTTTTTAAAAAATAAAAATTATTGATTTCTTAATATTTTTTGATGCAGTTATATTCATTTATATTTAAGAAGACGAACTGCGTTAAAGAAATTAAAATATCTTAATTATTTTGGATTTTATAAGGGGTTCTAAAAATTCATGGACTTTTTTTTTAAAAATAAAAATTATTGATTTCTTAATAGTTTTTGATGCAGTTATATTCATTTGTATTTAAGAAGACGAACTGCATTAAAAAATTTGAAATATCTTAATTATTTTGGATTTTATAAGGAGTTCTAAAAATTCATGGACTTTTTTTTTAAAATAAAAATTGTTGATTTCTTAATATTTTTTTATGCAATTATATTCATTTATAATTAAGAAGACTAACTGCGTTAAAAAATTTGAAATATATTAACTATTTTGGATTTTATAAGGGGTTCTAAAAATTCATGGACTTTTTTTTTCAAAAAGAAAAATTATTGATTTCCTAATATTTTTTGATGCAGTTGTGTTCATTTATATTTAAGAAGACGAACTGCATTAAAAAATTTGAAATATCTTAATTATTTTGGATTTTATTAGGTGTTCTAAAAATTCATGGACTTTTTTTTTAAAAATAAAAATTATTGATTTCTTAATATTTTTTGATGCAGTTATATTCATTTGTATTTAAGAAGACGAACTGCATTAAAAAAATTGAAATATCTTATTTATTTTGGATTTTATAAGGGGTTCTAAAAATTCATGGACTTTTTTTTCAAAAATAAAAATTAATGATTTCTTAATATTTTTTGATGCAGTTATATTCATTTGTATTTAAGAAGACGAACTGCATTAAAAAATTTAAAATATCTTAATTATTTTGGATTTTATAAGAGGTTCCTTATCGTGTCCATGAATTTTTAGAACCCCCTATAAAATCCAAAATAATTAAGATATTTCAAATTTTTTAACGCAGTTAGTCTTCTTAAATATAAATGGATATAACTGCATCAAAAAATATTAAGAAATCAATAATTTTTATTTTAGAAAAAAAAGTCCATGAATTTTTAGAACCTCTTATAAAATCCAAAATAATTAAGATATTTCAAATTTTTTAATGCAGTTCGTCTTCTTAAATACAAATGAATATAACTGCATCAAAAAAAATTAAGAAATCAATAATTTTTATTTTTGAAAAAAAGTCCATGAATTTTTAGAACCCCTTATAAAATCCAAAATAAATAACATATTTAAAATTTTTAAATGCAGTTCGTCTTCTTAAATACAAATAAATATAACTGCATCAAAAAATATTAAGAAATCAATAATTTTTATTTTAAAAAAAAAAGTCCATGAATTTTTAGAACCCCTTATAAAATCCAAAATAATTAAGATATTTCAAATTTTTTAACGCAGTTAGTCTTCTTAAATATAAATGGATATAACTGCATCAAAAAATATTAAGAAATCAATAATTTTTATTTTTAAAAAAAAAGTCCATGAATTTTTAGAACCCCTTATAAAATCCAAAATAATTAAGATATTTCAAATTTTTTAACGCAGTTAGTCTTCTTAAATATAAATGGATATAACTGCATCAAAAAATATTAGGAAATCAATAATTTTTATTTAAAAAAAAAAGTCCATGAATTTTTAGAACCCCTTATAAAATCCAAAATAATTAAGATATTTCAAATTTTTTAACGCAGTTAGTCTTTTAAAATATAAATGGATATAACTGCATCAAAAAATATTAAGAAATCAATAATTTTTATTTTTAAAAAAAAAGTCCATGAATTTTTAAAACCCCTTATAAAATCCAAAATAATTAAGATATTTCAAATTTATTAACGCAGTTAGTCTTCTTAAATATAAATGGATATAACTGCATCAAAAAATATTAAGAAATCAATAATTTTTATTTTAAAAAAAAAAGTCCATAAATTTTTAGAACCCCTTATAAAATCCAAAATAATTAAGATATTTCAAATTTTTTAATGCAGTTCGTCTTCTTAAATATAAATGTATATAACTGCATCAAAAAATATTAAGAAATCAATAATTTTTATTTTAAAAAAAAAAGTCCATAAATTTTTAGAACCCCTTATAAAATCCAAAATAATTAAGATATTTTAAATTTTTTAACACAGTTCGTCTTCTTAAATATAAATGAATATAATTGCATCAAAAAATATTAAGAAATCAATAATTTTTCGTATTGAAAAAAAAGTCCATGAATTTTTAGAACCCCTTATAAAATCCAAAATAAATAAGATATTTCAAATTTTTTAATGCAGTTCGTCTTCTTAAATACAAATGAATATAACTGCATCAAAAAATATTAAGAAATCAATAATTTTTATTTTAAAAAAAAAGTCCATGAATTTTTAGAACCCCTTTTAAAATCCAAAATAATTAAGATATTTCAAATTTTTTAACGCAGTTCGTCTTCTTAAATATAAATGAATATAATTGCATCAAAAAATATTAAGAAATCAATAATTTTTCGTATTGAAAAAAAAGTCCATGAATTTTTAGAACCCCTTATAAAATCCAAAATAAATAAGATATTTCAAATTTTTTAATGCAGTTCGTCTTCTTAAATACAAATGAATATAACTGCATCAAAAAATATTAAGAAATCAATAATTTTTCGTATTGAAAAAAAAGTCCATGAATTTTTAGAACCCCTTATAAAATCCAAAATAAATAAGATATTTCAAATTTTTTAATGCAGTTCGTCTTCTTAAATACAAATGAATATAACTGCATCAAAAAATATTAAGAAATCAATAATTTTTATTTTAAAAAAAAAGTCCATGAATTTTTAGAACCCCTTATAAAATCCAAAATAAATAAGATATTTCAAATTCCTTAACGCAGTTCGTCTTCTTAAATACAAATGAATATAACTGCATCAAAAAATATTAAGAAATCAATAATTTTTATTTTAAAAAAAAAGTCCATGAATTTTTAGAACCCCTTATAAAATCCAAAATAATTAAGATATTTCAAATTTTTTAACGCAGTTCGTCTTCTTAAATATAAATGAATATAATTGCATCAAAAAATATTAAGAAATCAATAATTTTTCTTATTGAAAAAAAAGTCCATGAATTTTTAGAACCCCTTATAAAATCCACAAATATTAAAATATTTTAAACTTTTTAACGCAGTTCGTCTTCTTAAATATAAATGGATATAACTGCATCAAAAAATATTAAGAAATCAATAATTTTTCTTATTGAAAAAAAAGTCCATGAATTTTTAGAACCCCTTATAAAATCCACAAATATTAAAATATTTTAAACTTTTTAACGCAGTTCGTCTTCTTAAATATAAATGGATATAACTGCATCAAATAATATTAAGAAATCATTAATTTTTCTTATTGAAAAAAAGTCCATGAATTTTTAGAACCCTTTATAAAATCCAAAATAGATAAGATATTTCAAATTTTTCAAAGTAGGTTGTCTTCTTAAATATGAATGTATATAACTGCATCAAAAATTATAAAGAAATCAATAATTTTTCCTTTAAAGAATAAAGTCCATGAATTTCTAGAACCCCTTATAAAATCCAAAATAGATAAGATATTTCAAATTTCTCAAAGTAGGTTGTCTTCTTAAATATGAATGTATATAACTGCATCAAAAAATATTAAGAAATCAATAATTTTTCTTATTGAAAAAAAAGTCCATGAATTTTTAGAACCCCTTACAAAATCCACAAATATTAAAATATTTTAAACTTTTTAACACAGTTCGTCTTCTTAAACGTAAATAGATATAACTGCATCAAAAAATATTAAGAAATCAAAAGTTTTTCTTATTGAAAAAAAAGTCCACGAATTTTTAGAACCCCTTATAAAATCCACAAATATCAAGATATTTCAAATTTTTTAACGCAGTTCGTCTTATTAAACGTAAATGGATATAACTGCATCAAAAATTATAAAGAAATCAATAATTTTTCTTTTAAAAAGAAAAAGTCCATGAATTTCTAAAACGTCTTATAAAATCCAAAATAGTTAAGATATTTGAAATGTTTTAACGCAGTTCGTTTTCTTAAACCTAAATGAATATAACTGCATCAAAAAATATTAAGAAATCAATAATTTTTCTTTTTGAAAAGAAAGTCCATGAATTTACTACTAATTTTACTTTGCCACAAATATTTTGGTGATGCTACTATAGAAGTATGTAATTCAGGCGCAACGTTTAGTAATTTTCAATTTTACAAAGCTATGTTAAATCATCAGAACGTTTAATTATAGAATAATTAAATGCAGTTACAATTAACCACTAATATTTTGGTGACGCTACTATAGAAGTATGTAATTCAGGCGCAACGTTTAGTAATTTTCAATTTTAAAAGGCTATGTTAAATCATCAGAACGCTTAATTATAGCATAATTAAATGCAGCCACAATTAACCACTAATATTTTGGTGATGCTACTATAGAAGTATGTAATTCAGGCGCAACGTTTAGTAATTTTCAATTTTAAAAGGCTATGTTAAATCATCAGAAAGTTTAATTGTAGAATAATTAGCCATTAATGCAGCCAATTAACCACTAATCCTTATAACCCTTATAAATTCCAAAATAGTTAAGATATTTTAAAATTTTTAACGCAGTTTGTCTTCTTAAACCTAAATGAATATAATTGCATCAAAAATTATTAAGAAATCAATAATTTTCCCTTTTGAAAAAAAAATTCCCTGAATTTTTAGAACCCCTTATAAAATCCAAAATAGTTAAGATATTTTAAATTTTTTAACGCAGTTCGTCTTCTTAAATGTAAATGGATATAACTGCATAAAAAAATATTAAGAAATCAATAATTTTTCTTTTCAAAAATAAAGTCCATGAATTTTTAGAAACCTTTATGAAATCAACAAAATTAAGGTATTTCAAATTTATTAAAATAGTTCGTCTTTAAGTATAATAAAAAGACTAGCCATATTGTAAATACTAATTAATACCTATTGTAATTATATACGAATATATGGCTTTTATTTTTCTAAATAATTGTTCTAATTTCCTTAATTTTTTTTTGATGCAGTTATGTTCGTTTGCTCCAAAAGAGAACTATTTCATTACTCTATTATTTAGCTACTCTATTATGAATTTCTTTTTTGAAAAAAGTAAATGAATATAAAGAGATATGAATGTAAAGTGCAGATATTTGCACGTTATTATTTTAACGTTAATTATTAACACTTTATCATTGTAAAAAGATTTACACACTCGAAACATAACTTACTCAACAAAATGTGCAAGACTTTAGAGACATTTCTCTTTCTATAACATAACTGTAACCCGTTGCGTCGCAACGAGGGTGCTTCTTGGGTTTTCTTAAATTGTCCGATACTAATTGAAGCACCAATAACGAATTAATGCTATTAAAGTAAAATATTGGGTCCATTAGTATATCATTAACCGAAATGGACGAAGTATAAAAATATAACTTAATATTAAAAAAGAAAATTATTTTCCAAATACTTACAAATATTAATTTTAATCTGATCTTGAGTTTGAACGAATGTAATTAAAACCACAAGCGTAAATATAAAATGCATTATAAAAATACAATTATTTAAATTATAAAAAAATAAATAATAAAAAAATGATAATTTATAAAAACTTAGTCACACTGATTTACATATCATGTTCTGTTACTTCTGGTTGAGTAGTTGTGTACTTGACATGCAGATGTGTACTTATTAATGTGTGGTTCGAAGCTTACTGAATACTGAATACTGAACTGGTATCTAAAAAGAGAATGTCACTTTGAACAGCGACTTCCACCCTAACCACCCTAACCACCCTCATAGTATTCCATCATTCAATTGACGTTACATCCCTCTACCCGTCCTTCCCCCCAATTCGTCAGTGATAATAAAAAATGACAAGTACAAGTGGACACACACAATCACGGAATATTGTTATTTCGCCTAATAGTCTTCATGTACTTGAATAATAATCTGATCACTATCTAGCAGTAAAACACGTGTTAAAAATGTTCTCGTTTCGATAAACAAATAATATAAATAGGATGATGTATTTAGGTCATTATAACATGTAGTACCAAAAACATATCTTTCATTAATGGGACCCTTAGGACAGTTGCACACTAGTACCTTAGGAATACACCTAGGCTAAGATAATTTTATTAACACTAAAAAGTTTTCCTTAAGACGGATTTCAACATTTCTTTTCTTCTTTTCTTTTTGTTTCAACATTTTTGGAGACTAATGCAGTATTTATTCGAAATTAACTAATGAAAGAAACTAAAATATAAACTGAATAAAATAGAAACTGGTAAAATATAATCTTAAAACTGAAATTAGAATAGAATTAGATAAGTACATACTCGTATTTATAATAGTTTGGAGGATCATGTTGATATTAGAAAAGATAATTTAATTATCTCACTCATATGTTACCTGTCACTGGCATCGGTAGGGCGATAGGGACGAGCGGTAGGGACGGAGACTACATTCATGTTGACCAGCTTATTACAGCCATTGTTTTAATAGCGCCCTTATCGACATCATGCGATCTCACACAAACAAGTTGTGCAGTAAAAACACTATTATTATAGCTGTGACGCCTGGTATACCTATCTAAACATAGTAATGAATTTCTTACAATATTCGTACAATATGGCAGTTATTTTTTAGTTTACTACTTGTAATAATAGCAAAAATTATTGATACAAAAGAGTACATTAATATGAGTATATATGTCATAATTTAAATTACAAAGAACGTATAATATTAAAACGCCTGGGAGTAGGTATCCACTTGAACAGATCTGTGGATAAAAACGTAAACAGTAAAATAAGCGCAAAGTCATTATTATTATCAGGACCTTGGACTTTATAGTGCAAACACGAAGCTTATTGTACTTAAAAATATTGAATGCAGTACAAAGTTATACATTAATTTTTAATATTGTTTTGACGACAAAATATTGCATTCGCTCTCACGGGGGTATGTTTGACCTAGTAGCGCATGATAATGACACAGCGTAATATACGTCGGACTACAAATATTCTAGTTATATTGTTTATTGGTTATAAATTGCTAAATACTTTATAATGTCACTCCAATAAACAACTCGGTGTAATGTCTTACCAGGTACATCTTATCCTGTGAATATTCTATCATCGGCTTGCGTTTCGGTAATCTCAAAAGAAACAAAGAAGTGCTTAAAATTTCTTTTAGCATCAAAGAATAAAGGTCAATATTTCGCTTCTAGTCCTTTTTAGTACAGATATTAGAAAACAATTTTGAAGCTTAATTTTCTCCATCTAAAAGATATGCTAGTGCTTAAACTTCATAAGTACAAATGCCAAATGGAGAAAAACGACGCCCTTTATCAAAAACGACACTTGCTCGATAGTCACAATAAAATGTAAAACCGTTATCATCAGCCGTCTCTACCAATTATCTGGGACTACATCTAGATGAAACACTAACATAACAGCAATAAGTGTCCAACTAAAAAATGCGCCATCTAAATATAAAATCCAACTGAGTCTGCAATCCAGTAAATTCATACTAGATATAATTGAATTTTGGATTGTGGGGAACTTCATCTACCGAATATTAATGGTTCGGGCATTATACCTTCATACCTAAAAAGTATGTAATGTACTCCGTAATATTTATATAGCAAATGAAATTAGAGGTAAATTATACGTAAATTCTGAGTAACTGTGTTTGGTGACTATAAAGTAGATATGGCAGACAGAGAGAGAGAGAGAGAGAGAGAGAGAGAGAGAGAGTGAAAGAGCAATAATTTGAATACATATTTAGGTGAATAAGTGGTACACAAACCACGTAGTCATGCGATTAACTCTACAACTGAATGTAACATTACAATAACTATCCGTGTATAAATATACGTTTCATATTAAATTACAGTTTTACATGAACAGTTCTATTAAAGGGTACGTATTAAGTATTATCTTCAACTCGTAAATATAAGCAGCAAGAGCGACAGCGATAACTGCTGTAACGTAATTCTAGACTACTTTAGTACTACAGTATAATTTTAATTTGTATCCGTGATTTTTATGTATAAAATCATGTCAGTGGTCAGACGAACTCGCAACTAGGTCAACCTACTACAGAATACGAGATTTGAACCAGTAACTGCTGTATAGTTTCCATATTTCAAAAGGTTGATAATAAAGAAAATATAGTTCGATATAATAATTGAGTTGGTAGTTTTCTCGTAAATTATCGGTTGAAATGATTGGCAGGTGAATTATGAGAGAATGATTACATTGATTTAAAATCCACGTTAATATATTCGTATCTTAGTATTCTTCAAGAATTTTTGTCCAAGTACCTTCTTGTAAGTTATCGGTCCATGTGAGCGTTGAAAGCACACTTATCTATCACCTAAGGATTACGATTTTAAATGTGTTTTAAGTATTAAAGATAAAGATACTTTGCTTTCAGTGTTTTGAATTATTGTATGGACGGATCACGGTTTGTTTATGCTAAATTATAAACAAAAATATCCTTTAATTCATACTAATTGTAAATGTTGATTTGCATAAACATTAAAATTATTACAAATGTTCATAATGTTGTTTATCCTGATAACTGTGTTAATGTATAATAAGGGAGTATCAATACATCCTGCCGATAAGGGAGAAATATTCTCAGAATTTAGTGAAATTGGAAGAGGAATTAAAAGTCATTGAGAGAGCGGCTAGTTATATAATGTTCTTGCCTGCAGTCTTTCTTTTAAAAGTCATTTCAAAGAATCTAATTTATGATTGCAGATTAAGTTTGAAATGCTTATACAATTTCTTGCGCCTACGACTTCTGGATTATACCTCTTACATATTATTTAAAAAGTCTACCCCTATTATCAAAACTTTTTTATAATAACTTATGAATATGTATATGTGTATGCAAAATGTTTAAAATACATTCACTAACCATTACTACAATAAATCAAAACTTTTGGATTTTAAAGCTGTGCATGTGTTTCCGCAATAGTAGACTGTATTTTATCGAGAAGGGTGTTTAATAATTCAAAATGAACGTAAACATGGAACAAGTCCCGTCCTCCAATGCTAACATGTCATTTACTTTGAATCATAGTCTTTTTTTATGGTGTGTATGTATTTGTTTGTATTCGATTTGACAAGTACAAAAGTACACGTCGATTATGAACTTGAAAGATTTAAATAAAAAATATATGTGTCAACATAATAAATTATAAATCAAATTAATGAGTTACTTTACATCGAGTAAGTAATGAATATTTCATTCATTATTAAGGATAATTATATGTATCATTAATTTAAATATCAGTGCTTCACTTTATTAAAATAATTATAAGAATAAAACACAGTTGTCCATATTTGAAGTCAAAAAAGATTTTGATTTACTTCCCCCTGATAAAACTTGTTATTCTACAGAATATTTTAATTTCCGAAATATTTAGCTGTAATATCACTTTGAGATTGGGACTCGCTTTCAGACTAATTGTTCAAGTTCAACCAATACTACTGCGTGACCGTTGTGATCAGTCGATCAGTCTGTTCTGCACCGCAGTCATGGCTATATGAATGTTATGCTATTATAAAGATTCTCAATTATTATAAAGTAACATAAGTAAATAAAACTACTTTACGTTTTATGATTTCATCTATCATATATTTCAAAATTATTTTTACATAAAACATTGTTAATTCCACTAGAATTAAATTTTTAAGTACCATATTTTCAAGAGTAGTTTATTTTATAAAAAAAAATAAAAATTTAACATTAACATTAAACACTAAAAATGCACGACTGCTTACATTATGTGCCAAACCAATCCTTGAATTAAAGTTTTTCCTTGTAACTACGTTACATTTAACAAATGGAAGCCAGAGCCTTTGGCAGTTGTATCATAATTGTAAATATGTAACTGTATAGAATATTTTTACTAAGAATCAAGCACGTATATAATACCAACACTTGCAAATACTAATGTACAATTAACACCAACCAACCCTAATCTTAAAAATTTCTAATTTTGGTCCTAGATGTTTTTATATAAAATTAAGCTTTAAAAAAGCTATATATGTTTTCAGATATAATTTTTACTTTTCGCTGTAAATATTAAGCTATATCTAGCTGAATGTAAAAAGCTCAGTAATTATAATAATAAAAAATAATGAATTGAATACATTTTTAACATTTCCCTGTTGTATAAAATAAAATTTAATTTTTTTTGTTTATTAATCAGTAACATATATATTGTTAATAATTCCTTTAATTTAATTCCCATTCCTTAAGTTCGTACAAATTTAGTATTACAATTTAAACGTGTTTGGAGCTATATTTCTCAATATGACCTTTATGAGATTTGTGAGTTTTGAATTCTCCTTTTTGTGCTTTGTGTTTCAGTGCTGCTTTTTTGTTTTCCTAAAAATAAAAACACAAGTTTAGAAAAATTTAAAATATTTAAGACTTTAAAGTATTTTGGTGTAATAATAAATGCATAAGTATCAGGCTTAAAATAATTTTGAAATCGATAAATAATAATTGACAAATAACCCGCTAAACACAAAAGGTAAATTCATGAATTATTTTGTGAAATGATTTATAGAAAATATAAATTTCTTAAAATTTACATTAAATAAATGTAAAATCTACTTGTTAAAAGGTTTCTTTTTTCAATAACTAGTTACTATATTTTGAGGATAATATAGTAGATGTCAATTTGTTATATATTTTTTGTTTTGTAGACATATCAGATCTACCACTTTTATATAACTAAGACTATGACAATTTGTATTATTTTTATTAAGATAAGATGGAAGACAAGATTGAAGACACTTTGCTAGTAGTATAAGAAAACAACACGGAAGAAAAATGATATCTAAATTGCCTAATGAAACGTGTTCTCTGTTCTTTGTATTAATACTTTTAGGTAATTCAAACCTAGCATTCTTCTCAAGAAAAAAACAGAAAAAATGACTAAGTTGTCCTACACAATATTACAATTATTCATGATTTACTGTTGGTCTTTCTTCATAAATCATTTGTTTTATTTGTCGATATCATGAAGTAAGTACGTGCATTAGTATTCATATAAATAATGTAAAAAAAATGTATGCTAGGCTTATATAACCACTATTACGCATTATTTACATACAGTTCTATTACAAACCTTGTTTTTAGAATGGGCCTTGTGAGCCGAAGCATGTTTTTGTGAATGTCCTTGGCCGAATTTCTTGTATTCTCCAGTTTGATGGCGAGAGCTGTAGTGACCATCTAGCTTATGGGCTTCGTCTTTTCTGTACTGCTTATGAAAGCCCTATGTAAAAACCACGATTCAATTAAGAAATAAACACAAGTTAATTGATTTGTTAATTACGTTTTTATGTTATACCTTCATGTAACCAGTTTTCTTTTGTTTATCAGCTTGAGCGAATTTAGCTCCATGAGATCCACCATTTTCTGAATGAGCAGTTTGACCGTGATGACCTTCAGAATTGATAGTGTGGTGTTTTCCAGATCCCTGTACGCAAAGCAAAACATTTAAAAAACAAATCCCACTAAAAAAATTAATCACATTAAAAAAAAAAAACAATTATCTATTTTTCTTATTAGTGCAAGAAACTCTACCCAGTAAATCACTTATTCATGCTTCATGTTTGTCCAAACAAAATATCCCGTTAAATCAATAACTTTTTGTTTTGTCAGAGACTTTGACTTCAAACTCAGTTGAATTTTTAAAGTAAAACAATTGTATTCCATTTCAACCCGAAGTCATGAGAAGTTGGATTGTTTAGAGGCACCTTACCTCTTCAAATTTCGATTTCTGCAGTTGCTTGTCATGCTGTCCTTTGTTTCCCTCTTCATGAGCTGAGTGATGACTGCCTCCGTTTTTGGTTAAGGCTCCTTGATGTACGGCGGCGGCGTTACCAGCGAAATGGGCATGACCTTTTGCCCCGCTTGATCCTACGACATCGCGCTTCTTGTTATTATGACGTCCCTCTGTCATGCAGAGGACTACCGATAATAGCACCTGAAATAAAATAAAAACTTATTTTCAATATAGCTATTTTGAATATTTTCAACACGGCACTGAGGCCGAGATAATTTGATTAAGTGCTCTCATAATCATACAATTATAAGGCAAGTATTAATGTTTTAAGAAGACAATTGTAAGCATGATTTAGACCGTTTTAGATTATATATTACTATTTTCTCTGAAGTAAAATGTTACAGGCATTTCAACAGATAGGCTTAATGATTCTGTACATACAGAAAATGTCAATATCGCGTACTTTTATAAATTTGTAAATAAATAATATAATTTAGCTTTCTCTATGAATGTCATTATTAAAAAACTAAAGACTAAAATAGTAATTGATTAAGCGGAAATTTAATGGATTTAATAACAATAAAAAGAAACACTGATTCGATATATTTTTTTTATAAAAAGTTCTATATATTTTCACTTTTGTGTACAACTCACAATCTGTCAGAAACACAGACGCACATACACCAAATAAATTTTGTATTATACATAAATTAGCAACAATTTTAACTATGTGTTGAAAATGATTTTTTACGGTTATTTACAAATGTTACATATAATCTAAATAAAAATAGAATTTATGAAGCAACAATCTAGAAAAGATAGATTTTATTGGAAGTAATTTTTAGTTAACATTAGCCCAGCATGATATTTCAAAGTACTCGTTTACTCAAATATCGTTTATGTAATTTAACTGCATTATGCAATTAACTTTTTCTTTTAGCTAGTTATGTCTCATATGTAATGTTAGCTATATACTGCCAATAACTTTCATATAAAATACATTTTTAATTATGTAAATGACAAGTATAATTAGTTCAAGTAAGGTGTGATGAAGTCGTCAAATTGAACGTGTAAATCTTCAAAATGTCATGTATGCTAAAAGTACTACCCCATCAATTAGAATTTTTTTTAATTCGCAAAACGAGAATAAGTAAGTTTAAACTCCAATAAAAATATTGAAGCCACTCATAAACTGTAATTCACATTAATTTAAAGAAATAGCATGGCCATTTACAGAGTTTGCATTCAAAAAATATATCAAGACTACATTAACAAAAATATTAAAGAAGAAGCAGAATAAATATTATAAAGCGTCATTACCTCAAATGCTTTACCATTATATTATGTTATACATATTAACATTTTCAATTTTTAGGAATATATAAAACCATATGTAGATAGCTATTCGCTGTTTTAGTAATGATAAAGTTTTCCAGAAAATATTCGAATATGAGGTAAAAATGCTAAAGCATTCCACAGCTTTGTGGTTTATAATTCAACTACTGCCATGATTAATTTAGAATTAATTTATTTGATTGAATTTTTTATAATATAAATTTAGCATGGACCAATAGTCTCTTAACATTTGAGAAGCCTGCTGCTTTCGCTTGATGTTACAGAATATTTTTATACCAGCAGTAAATTGTTATTTTTGATGATAATTGACGAGAAATTAAATTTTATATTGGAAGTTTTATAAAAGTTAACAAGCACAAAGACGACAATTATTAATGATGATAAACTAAGGTACATGAATGCCTTAAAAGATATACGCAGTGATTATAGTGGGATTTCTAAAGAGCGAGGCGCGAGATTCAAATACATATATAGTAATGAATTTGCACGAGAATGCGAGGCCCCTACAAGAGCGAGGCCCCGGGCGGTTGCCCTGCTTGCCAACCGCTAAAGCCGCCTCTGGATCCACCCTATACATAATCGTACAGTGATTAGAAGCTATTGATTGCCATAGTTAAATATTTACTTATTGTTGTCACCTTTTATCATTTTAACCCAATACAAGATAAAACATCGTTATTAGTATAATAAATATTACTCACAATTATTGCGAAAATTGTGTAAACGAATTTGTATATGACTTTTATTATGGTATAGCTATTTCTTTCTACCGAAAACTCATTAGTGGCTTCAATTAGTGCTACTCAGCAACCCGTGAAATCATTTTAATTTAAAAAGTAAAGATATAAAACGAAACATTAGCGAAAAAAATATGCGTGAACCCTGTATTTTTAGAGTATAAATGTTCTGTAGTTGTATAAATGATGAATTTCACACCTTTTTGTTAACCATTAGGCCATTACCACTAATTTACAAAGGTGTGTCACCTTCTGTTTCCATTACTTATTTGGTGTTGTTTATTCTGAAATAAAGAACAACAAAAACCTGACAAATTTGTTATTTTAGAATTATTTATTACATTTGAAGTTTGTTAAGTTATGCGGCCCATACGTGTCATGGCTAAATTATTTGTGTATTGAATTAGTGTTATTACCTAGAATCATTTGTATGTTTACTTATTTAAAATAGTGTAATTATATATATAAAGAAAAGGGAGTCTGACAGACCGACTCAATCAAGGCTGCTCATTTATTTAAGATCGAGATTGGGGTACTTGAAGATATCTTATAAAAAGAGCCCTGGTCACCCTGGGCTGTTGTGCCACGGATGGGATATTTGTAAATCGAGAAATGGTACAGATTTTGAATATTTATTTACACTTAAATCCATTAACCTAGATTAGTTGTTAGCTCTATATTGTTGTGGTACAGCTAAGCTGGTTGTGGTAATTTGTACCAAGCGATACTGTCTGTACCCAATGAATAGGGTTAGGAATGCTATAGGCAAACAAGTCATGTTTGCCGAACAGAAGTAGATCAGTTGAAGAATACCCGTGTACTAAATGGGAGACCTGGGATCGAATCTGGCTTCTAATAGATATTTTATTACTAGTAAAATTGATGATTATGACAAGTAAAGAGAACAGGAACGATTCAAATCATAAGAATATTACGTATGAAGTTCATGATTAACACAAAAGATGGATATTATCTTAAATAAACGTAAGATTTAACTTAAACGAAACCTAGCAATAATCCGAGCAAGAAATTCTTCTTAGATATTTACATAGAAGAAAATAAACCCTAAATTTACGTAACTTTTGCGACTTGTGGGATGTTATATTGTTTCTGAAGCACCCTGTGACATAAATTGATTATATAATAAACATGGTAAATACATATCGATATTAGTATGGGTTCATTTTAATATGAATTACATTTACATTGTTTAGAGCGAGTATCTGACCATCTGGCGAAAGGAGGAGAGAAAATGATATGTAATCTGGGTTATGCGTTTAAATGATTCCTGATACCAACCAGTGGTGCAATCGGGAGGGGACAAAACAGCTATGGATAATTGATATCACGTTTTTAAATAGCACCAAATATTGAAACAATAAATAATTAGCTCTTGAATACTAAATTAGTCAGTAGCCTTGACAACCACATTCAGAAATAATATTTCGAAGTCTTATTCATTGTTCGCAAATATAATGGCAGATGCAAATGTATGAATATATAGAAGTTATATTTAGAAGTTTCAGTCAATGAGTAAATTCAGTTCTATTACATAACCCTCTCACAAATAAAGTAAATTAATAATAACTAATATTTTTTCCATTTCCAATATGAAAAGACCACGTCAAGGATAATAATTGTCAATAACTTATGTTCCGAAAAGTATTCTAAATATCTATATCTCACTGTATCTGTATTAGGCTACAATCCACTGCTTTCTACCAACTGAAATACGAGCATATTATAAATGCAAAGCAGCTTTTGTGCGTAGGTTATACTGTTGTAAGTAAGATTCGAGGGCGGATGTTACACCTGACATCAATGTTGTAAAAAGAGGTCTGATGCTCGTTCTAGAAGGAGATTACTCAGCTTGCTAATACATCACGCAGTGTTGCTAGTTTCTGGAAGTAGATTCTTCAGTTTGACGATCATCCACCTTCTTGAATTACTCACGTTGATAAGAATTAACTCTTTTAAGATGATTAATAGGATTCTTGTTTGACGGTGTATTGTTGCAATTTGAGAATACTTGAGCGGCCTAAAGTATAACCTCGTTGCAACATACGACGGTTGAACAATTAGTATCTTTTAAATACTATTAATACAAACACTTTTATTAAAATATATCATTTATTCGTTGTAATATTATATCTGCGTACTTAATTACAATAGTATTTTATTGGATTAATAAAGATGCCAGATATAAAACAAAATGTAATTCTAGTGTTATAATTTGATTAATAGTTAAAATGTGCTCACTATTGAATACTTAGATGTTACAATTGGAGTATTGTACGAACGAAGTACAATTAGTAAACACTTGGTTGAGACTCAGGAGAAGACTGACTTTCTGACTAGCGTGCAGATTAATATATAATGATTTATTTCACATCACAATGTGCCAATACTGAGTTACCAGCATTAAAACAATATAAAATCTCCACAGACCAGAGTCAATGTTTACAAGCGCTAAATACAAATAATTATTTATTACAATATTAATACTAAAATTAAAGATAACATAATATAATTCTTATAAAATAAATAACATTTATATTAAAAATAGGAAGGATAAGTACGACTTATGCGTACTTACAACACCCTTCAACCCTAAAAAAGGAACGCATATTAAACAAACATATGCGTTTCTTTCCAAGAAAAAGAAAAAGGAAGATAGGACGATGTCGTACTATCGCAACACCCCCTTCCAAAAAAAAAGGGACACGTATAAAAACAAAATATACGAGTTACAATTCTGGAAAAAAAACAAAAAGAGAAGCAAAGTGTCGACAACGATTCTGATCCCATCGTATAGAGTTAACACTGCTCCACAAAACAATCATCCCTGACAAAATCCATCTAACACGTCAAGGTTTTGTTCATTGGTACAAAATCTCTTCAATCTATTCCTATTAACTACCGTATACTTTCTAGGTGAAAAAAAGAATTGACCCTTCTATCAAAATTTAATTTAAATTTTGGTTTATTACTAGTAAATTTATTTGTAACTAAATCAATCGTAGAAGAATATTCTGCACCACTAAATTGGTCTAGTATGTCATGTACGAGAGGCAAAGTATAAACATCACTTGTCGTCTGTTCATTAAGTTTACGATAGTCGATTACAACGCAAAATTGTTTGTTCCCCGACACATCTGCTTTTTTAGGTACCATTAACAGAGGTGCGTTAAACTGTGAGTCGCATTTTTCAATAATGTTGTTAGCCAACAGTTCTTGAATATGCTTCTCAACAATTTCTTTATGCGCATGAGATAATCTATGCGGCTTAATGTTTACAGGGTTAGGTGAGTTACTCAGTGCACTCGCACAAGATAACTTATCTACCGGGAAAAAAAATATGTTATTAAAATTATTACAGATTTCCATTAAATCTGTTAAGTATTTTGAATTAACATTTGAAAAATCTATATTATTAAATAAAAGATGTCGTAAGGATCTTTTAGGATCGTTAGGATTTCTTTTCAAAAAATGGTAAAAATTAAATTTATTTATTGGAATAATATCTGGTTTAAAATTGTCAAGTATTACATCTTTTGCTGAGGAATTAGTTATTGATATATAAAAAGTATTATTAACAGGATTAATTAATGCGTTGGCTAAAAAAACTTCAGGTAGCAATTCCTTGGCTACACAAACTCCTACCGTAGAACCCGACATAGGAATTAATTTCCTAGTACGTGCTGGAACTATGATAATACTGTTTATGTTCAATAATGGGAATTCAAATATTTTGCCATGTTGTGAGAATTGTACGCTGTTTGTTTCCAAATTAATTACTGCTTTAAATGTACGTAAAATATCTAATCCTATGATTCCATCATGCTTAATGGGGAAATCCTCTGACACAACCTGAAAAGTATGTTTCGACCTAGAACTATCTAAAATTATAGAAGTTTTTAGTGAACCTAAAGTATAAGGCGTGCCTTCAGAGATTCCCTTTAATAACACTTTAGATGTACTATCTATTTTGATATTATTTTTTAAAATATTTTGTTTAATTAAAGAAATTTGAGAACCAGTGTCCAATAAAAATGATACAGTCTTTGCTTTGGCTGCGACTATTCTGAATTGAACAGTGTCAGCTGTTTGCTTGTCAATAACATTTTCATTGTTACAGTTAAAATTTGTTATATCATTGGTATTTTGTATTTCTTTAATCTCAATATTTTTATTTAAACTATTAAATTTACGTAAATGGTGATTATAAAAAGAACGTGAATTTTGTTTTGTATTTTTAGTAAAAGATACTTGAGGACCATCAGATTCAAGATGTCTCGATCTTTTACAATAAACAGAAGGTTTTGAAAATACCGTATCTCTCCTACAAATATTAATTTGCGCGACAGGATTTACCGTATCCGCATTTTCCTTCTTGATAAAACAATATTTCTCTAAATGACCATTTTTTTTACAATGGTTACAAAAAAAAGTTTTAAATTTTGTTTCGACTTCGTTAGCAAATTGTTCACTTGAAACTGGTTCACTACTAGAAATAGAATGACTTGTATCTGTTTTAACTTCAACATGCCTTCTTCTTTCTAGAGTGCGCCACCGTGTTTCAAGAAAATTCGTAAAATCATTTAGGGTTGGTAATTCAGAAGTATTTCTGTTTTCCCATTCCTTTAATGTGTTAAAATCTAACTTGGTCTTTAAAATATGTATAAAAATAAAATCTGAATGATTAGAATATATTCCTAACTCGGTTAGAGCTCTAATCGACTCATTAATTTCATCTAAAAAATTTTTGATATTAGTTTCTGATTCTAAACGTATAACATTGTAGTTTATCAAATTGTTTAAATAGGTTTCAATAAGTGCTACCTTGTTATCATAACGTTTACAAAGGATGTTCCAAACAATTTCATAATTATCGTTTGTTAAAGGATAATTCTTTATGAGTTTGAGTGGTTCTCCTGTCAAATTTAATTTTAAATAATGCATTTTTTCAATGTTTGATAGTTTGCTATTATTACGAATTAAATTTGTAAATAATTCCATGAAACTTTGCCAATTAGTATATTCTCCATCAAAAACGGTTAGTTGCATTGGACTTAAGTTTAAATTTCTTATTGAATCTATGCTTTTTGAGTCATCCACAATATGTGTATCATTCTCAAATGTTTGCTTATAATTCAACAAGGAAATAAGAGTGTCGTCATAAATACTTTCAACTTCCATAGACTTACTAACGATAGCCGTAGCTTCTTCATTTTTTAGAGTTGGAAGCAGTGCTTCTACGATACTATTATATTTGACCCAAGCCTTTTCTAAGTTTTTGATTTTTAATTCAACTATTGTTAAGGATGTTGATTGGACTTCTAAATTTTTTGAAAACTCATTAATTAGATTGATTGTATTCTCAACTAATGTGAGGGAATGAACGTTCGGTGCCATTGTACTTAATTAAAGTTATATATAATATACAGACTAAAGATTATTTTGTACCAATAAACGACTCTCCGAAAAATAGGATTCTGACAAGGAAAAATTGTTAGCGAAAACAGTAACTCACAGGAAATTTCCGATGGGGCTCAGACACCGCAGTTGTAACAGGAAGGTAGTCTCTCTGATTGAACAGACTGCTATCTAACTGCTTCAGCTCTTTACTTCTCCTTTTCAAAATTCCCTCTCGTTCAAAAAAAGATGTTGTTCTAAAAAAATATTAACATAAATTAGTATAATTGCGGAAACAATTATAAAAAATATTATAGTAAATATGCAAAAGTATTGGATATAATACTATAAAAAAATTAATAGCTTCAATGATGGACAAGGATGCTACAAAAAAATACTTGGATTATAGCAAATATTCAAAAGTATTGAATATAATACTAAAAAAAAATATCAATAGCCTCATTAACAACGTTGCTACTAAAAAAATGCTTGGATTATAGTAAATATTCAAAAGTACTGAATATAATACTAAAAAAAATGATAGCCTCGTTAAAAATAATGCTATTAATAAAAAAAATACAATTATCAATTTATAATAATAATTATATACAAAAAGAAAGATACTGTCTTATTATACTTAAAAAAATTCTTTCGATTTTGATCTATACACAGCTGTGTGCAGGGCTCTGGAGACGATTAACATCGATTTAGATTATTCCATGTGTTCTAGAAGCATCCATCCATTCGCATGGCGGCAAAAGATTTCTTTTTTTTCTGGTTCGGCGGGCTGTAGTTTTGCATCCACCGGACTTGTAGAAAAATTATGTGAAATACAGATGAATTGACGTTCTATCTCGTACTCTTCGGCAATTTTTGGAAATAATCCATCGGCGTAGTGGCATCCAGATTAATTGATCTGCATCCAGGTGTAGAATATATAGAAAAAAAATTTTGGGCGTACCTCTTGGATATTTATGTGTAGGAATATCTCTTCGAGACCCCACCTGACACCATTTGTTGTAAGTAGGATTGGTAGTCAGATGTAAAAAATGTGTGAAGATGCTGATGGTTGTTCTAAAGGCGATTACTCAGCTTGCTAATACATCACGCAGTGTTGCTAGTTACTGGAAGTAGATTCTTCAGTTGACGATCATCCACCTTCTTGAATTACTCACGTTGATAAGAATTAACTCTTTTAAGATGATTAATAGGATTCTTGTTTGACGGTGTATTGTTGCAATTTGAGAATACTTGAGCGGCCTAAAGTATAACCTCGTTGCAACATACGACGGTTGAACAATTAGTATCTTTTAAATACTATTAATACAAACACTTTTATTAAAATATATCATTTATTCGTTGTAATATTATATCTGCGTACTTAATTACAATAGTATTTTATTGGATTAATAAAGATGCCAGATATAAAACAAAATGTAATTCTAGTGTTATAATTTGATTAATAGTTAAAATGTGCTCACTATTGAATACTTAGATGTTACAATTGGAGTATTGTACGAACGAAGTACAATTAGTAAACACTTGGTTGAGACTCAGGAGAAGACTGACTTTCTGACTAGCGTGCAGATTAATATATAATGATTTATTTCACATCACAATGTGCCAATACTGAGTTACCAGCATTAAAACAATATAAAATCTCCACAGACCAGAGTCAATGTTTACAAGCGCTAAATACAAATAATTATTTATTACAATATTA
Source organism: Panorpa germanica (assembly GCA_963678705.1). NCBI lineage: Eukaryota > Metazoa > Arthropoda > Insecta > Mecoptera > Panorpidae > Panorpa > Panorpa germanica. Next base: position 46,498,345 of record OY783203.1, read on the forward strand.
ATACTAAAATTAAAGATAACATAATATAATTCTTATAAAATAAATAACATTTATATTAAAAATAGGAAGGATAAGTACGACTTATGCGTACTTACAACAATACTTATCCGAGTTTCAATCATGTTCTAGTGGGACTACCTGATATACTTGAAATCATAAAAATGTTTATATTGCTAAAATTAACTATATAGTGAACAATTAACAATTAATCAGGTCAGATATTCAATCCCACGTGTTATTATATCACTATTTTATAATTTAAGGCACTTTGCTAAATTGTACGGCATAGAAATCGATTGAATAATATACGTACAAAAACTGCATCGCAAATTATATAACTAACAATCAATAAATGCAAATTTATTCAAATTTATGAAAGCCTTACAGCGACAAGAAAACAATCAACGCAGAATTACAAGTAAAAGAAAACGACTGAACATATTTATGTAGCATTAACAAAACATTTACTTCCAAACATATCATCTTAAGAATAGATATTTTAGTGATAACTGATATCTTGAGAAGACGACATTAATTTCAATATCCAATAACTTTTGAGTTTGATTTTAGACCAGCAGATATCTATTACATGTAATACAACAAATGATGCAAATAACATAATCATAGTCGATGACTAAACATTGTTACAAATGTTGTTGCATCTCCTACTAAAACTTGTTAGTATTCGTAAACATAATATTTTAAAATTTACTTTCATTTTAATTTAGAATTAATTACCATTGTTAACAACTACTTAGAGGTTAGATTAATTTGTTTTATGTATATACAACTCTTATTGATAAAATATTTTTGTGTTTAATGCAAATGATCATTTTACCAAGGTCTAAGACCCAAAGGTTCACAACACATTGACAACTGACGAATTGACATAAATATCAACAAAATGCAATACAACAATTTTGATATTACTGTTTCGGTTTAACCTTCAAATATGGTTCGACATACACGGTTGTAAAGATTTACGAGTTACAAGTTATTAGTTATTTCTGTTTACTATTGAGGTTGTTTTATTAGTGTAAATGAATTTATAAATAACTATTAACATACTTGTACAATCATAATGTGCGGTAACAATATAATGAATGTTAGATGTAACTCCACGGACGACTGTTTTAGGCTGTTGATGACAAATGTGTTCACAATGCCAATCATTAGAATGATGTAGTACATACATGTTTAGTACATTAATTGGTCTTCTAGTCCTAACTCCTAACTAAGTACCATAGAGATACTCCACCAAGTCTAGACTAGCGGACGCGTGTTATTAGAATGCGCTTTGAATTAAAATTGAATTAAATAAAGTCTATTGAATAGTGACGAGCAGACTAAAAATGAAGAAGAAGAATACAGATAATAGAGAGAGTTCAAAACGTAAGGATCTGATCACTTAGTAGTCTACGCGTAAGCCTGTCCTAACACTGTATATGCAATTTGAGCTAAAAATATAAATCGCTTCTACTTCACTTTTCATAGTCCTAGTCACACTGCTTTCAAGCTTGTTTCTACATTACTATTTTGTAAAATACAAATAAACGTATAAATAATTCTAAACTTACATAAATATAACGTAAATGCTACCGTTATATGTTTAAAATTGTTTGTTTGAAAATTAAAAAAAATTTTATGATAATGTTGTTTACTTTAATTTTCAATTTAATAAATGAATCCACTTTGTTTAACAAGACATCTCAAGTAATGAGTGTTTTTAGTAAACAGTCAAAGTAATAAAACCAAACATTTAATGTTTTTTTAAAATCAGGTATTATCTTCGGGTTTAGTCATAAAACAACCATTTTATTATTAAATTTAAAAAGAGGAAATAACAATAAAATTTCTTAGTAATTTAATTATAAAAAATTGAAAAGCAATTAATTCATTCTGAAAAGATTTTTACAACATAAGAACTAGACCGAAACGTAAATAATAAAGATTGTTATCATTAGTATTATAACATGACTTAGAAACACTAAAAAATCTACAATAAATTTATATACGAACAAAATACCATGTAAGTTTTTTTTACTAACCTCAAAAACCAGTTCTATATTGTAATAAAAACAGCAGAAATATTTCTATTACAAAAAACAGTTTATCTTTTTTTTTGCTAAGGTAGAGGTTATTGGCACCTGTGTTAGAGTTTTAGTATTTCCTTCTGCAATATATATCTATATATGTTCCAGCCCCAGGTATTCTCTAACAAATCAAATTGCCAGGACAGCGAAATCCTTGAAGTAGCTGTATTACAACAACAGTAAAATATGTTTTCATGCTGATTGTGTATAATATAACCGCATGTATAACACTAATTGCATGTTAGCATTAATTTAATTGTATGTAAAATAAACCAAAAACACTTTAGAATGTTTATATTATTTTAAATGTTTATAAAATAAATATATTTTATACATAAATACAGAAATGAACAAGTACGAAAAATGTCTTTGCTTTAAAGTTAAGTATACTCTCAGTCAGAAACATGTTGCAAAATTGTACTTGAATACTACTATTCAAAAGTAAAAACAAAGAGTAGGAGGATAAAAGACTTTTCGAAAAAGCGCCAATTTCAAATCGCATATCCAAAGTTATACTTAAAAACAATATGCTGTGTAAAACATTCATAAAATTCTGGAACGCAATTGAATTCTATCACAGAGACTTGACTTGGTTGCAAAACATATCTCGTAAATGGACAATAACTCGTATATTTGAGTATAGCTATGTGTAAGTTCACTCACACAGGAAAGTTTTTAAAGGCGCAATACTTGGTGGTTACAATGTTTACAATTTGATACACGCCACTTTTTATAGAATTCTTTTGTACATACACAGTGACAGCACTCAACAGTGTGGGCCTAGTGCAAACTCTGTATCTTTCGGCCCTCCGCACACGACGCGACTGGTTGTAAACCTTAGCCCGAATCTGCCCGAAGCGAATGTGATTACAACTATGTTGTTAGTAAGAGATCGAACGTGTATGCGAGTGAGATAAAACACGAGGAAAGGCACACGAGTCGGCTGATTGCAAACTAAACGAGAAACGAAATTTTCAACGAAAACGAGCACGAGCTATGTCGAGCCGTGTATCGTGACTCTATAATTTTTAACAATAGCAAAACGGCGGATTCTATTGTGTTATATTTGATTGTATGTATGTATTTAAATACTTTTCAATATTATTCGTAAACATCGCTGTTATCTAGTCGCTGAATATATGCTCAAAACCAGTTTCAAAACAGATTAGTTACGTTCGTGCCGTGTTCGTGTTTTATCTCACTCGTAAACACTTTCGTTCTTTTACTAACAACACAGTTGTAATGACATTCGGTTCAGGCAGATTCGGGACTAAGGTTTGTACCAGTCGCGTCGTGTGCTGAGAGCCATCTTTTATCGATTTTCTGAACTGTTTTTAACGCAACAAAAATTAAAGTTACTGTTGTACTTTATCTTTGGTGAAGACCTATATTTTTAGTCTCAATTCATAGATATAAAGTGATCCAAATATTTTCGCGTAGGATCGGCTACTGTACTCACTCTACGAATGATACGCCACTGTGCATAGAATAAGTTCTCTATAAAACATTTAATTAAAGATAATTACATACTAATATTTTGTAACAAGTAGAAAGTCTTTAAATTAGTTTATTTAATTGACATTCAAATGATCTATCAAATTTTAAATTATATTGTAAAAAGTTGATGTATATTTTACATTTTATTTATATAAGGAAATGTTGTGTTATTGATATGATACATATACATATGTATGTTAATACTAAAGTGAAATAAATTTAAAAAAGTTACATAAATAATACGTAAAATTTTATTATTATTTTATGCATGCAATATGTGTAGACATTTGTAATGTCTGTTACCTATGATCAATCATTTTTTTATTGCAAAAATTAGTACCACATAATGAAAATATTATGCAAATATACTGCCTGGTATATTCAAATTTTTTTTGAACATAACTGAAAATAATTGAGAATATTTAAATGAAAACGAATATTGATCGTGCAATGTAACAACCGTTACTGTGAAAATAGTATATATGTATGTGTTTTGATTTAACCCAGCGAAATTTTCCACTGATTTTAAAATAAAATACAATGAAGAGAAATAATATAAATGAAATTATTATTTACAGTAATGATGAAACTCTTATGAATTCAATCAGTTCATTTATTGAAAATAATAAAGTTCAGGGGCGGCCTTAGCCATTGCGAGGCCCCGGGCAGCATATCTTTACGAGACCCCAGAGTAGCAGATATTTGCGAAGCACTTTTCTTTGTATAATTTATGTAAATTGTAAGTAAGTATTTTTGATAATAATTGACGAGAAATAAAATTTTATATTGGAAGTTTTATAAAAGTTAACAAGCACAAAGACGACAAATATTAATGCTGATAAACTAAGGTACATGAATGCCTTAAAAGATATACGCACTGATTCTAGTGGGATTTCTAAAGAGCGAGGCGCGAGATTCAAATACATATATAGTAATGAATGTTTGTACTTGGGTTGTTGCGCGAGAATGCGAGGACCCGGGCGGTTCCTCTGCTTGCCACCCCCAAAGGCCGCCTCTGATAAAGTTAAAATCAAATATTACACTAGCTACCAACAGTGTCTGGTTTTTATTCTGATGGAGACTCAAGTACTTGGTCAGTGATGAAGTAGATGCTCGTATACAACTCACAATGTAAATACTGTATTAGTACATGCGATACGAGTATGTAAGTCTCATGCGGAACTTACACTGAACGCTGGAGTTTGGATTCCGGAATAGCTGAGTCCATAAAATAGAAAATACCAGATGTTTCCGAGCAACGGGATTTCGACTTTAACGTTGATGAAGAAAATAATTAATCACAATGTTAAGGTAGTTGTATCGTGATAGTCATGCTCAAAAGTATAACTCACCAACCTAAACTTATAATGTAGCTGAAACGTTAGTGTCAAATAGTCTCGTTAAAAACTTTTGTGAAAGTACAGTCTCACTGTTCTCACTACATGTAAATAGTATCTACACGACATACACGTACATACACATACACAGTCATTTCTTGATTTTATAAAAATTTTCAATGTTTACAAAATTTTATTTCTGTAATGGCGTGGACAATAATTTCCATTTTTTTTTATGTGATTAATAACTACTGTTTCTATAATATATTAAATTTTTATTGAATTCCTTTGAATCGTTTTTATTTTATTCGATAACTTTATTTTTTTTTTTATTCGATTCGATATAACATTAAAATTACTATTTCCCATAAGAGCCTGTGTTAAAATAACAAAACTTTAATATCGTTTTTCTCAATAATGGAGTGGTAAATTTTAATCGACCTGAGGTCAATATGTCTTATAATTAATTAAAGAGCAATTAAATGAAGTTTTATTAAAATCCTTTGAAAAGTCATTCCACGATACAACTACCTTAATGTAACCAGCACACCAGTAATCTAGCCACATCATTTATTTTATTATTACATTAAGTTTTTCCATTACTTTGTTTTTCTTGTGATGTTTGACGCCATTTTTATAAGAGATAATTATCTATGTCAGGCATGTCCAAAACACGGTCTTCGTATAACAAAAATCAAAGAAAAAATAAATGTATAACAGGTCTTTCAACTGTCATTTTAAATTTCCCATCAAAAGGTTTGTTAAATAAATATATTTAAAACAAAAAAAAATTCACATAATTTCTTCTATTTTAAAAAAGTTGTGTTCCATTATTAATCTCAGTGTTTGTAGTTTGGATTTCAAAGTTGGAACTCGCATTAAAGGATACAGTAGGTATTCTATTTCACATCTAATGTACAAACAATTTTCTCTAAATTCAACAATAAATATTATTTTAAACTTTAGTAGTGTTTCATTTTATTCTTAGCGGGTTTGGACTTCAAGTTGCTGGTAAATACCTAACCTTCAAATTGTATCTTTTTGCACTTGGCTTATTTTTATAATTAAAGGGTTTGTAATTAATAGTTATATTAACATATACATTATGTTCATGATCTCTGTTATAATAATGATATGCAAAAAAGCTTGTACTGCTGCTAGCGATACCCTTTGTTTGTACAAGAAAATTATTACATTATATAGAGTATATATAGTACAACATATCGTGTGGTTACTTATTACTTCAATTGCAGCCATTTATTTGTTCTCGTTCTAATTTTTATTTAATAAGTTACCTACGTTATGGCCTTTTAATTATAATTATGTATAATTAGAAATCCAATGTATAACTGGATTAGTATTATTAAAGTGTGTCACACTAATTCGACTTACAATTCCTATACGCGAGATCAATTTTAGTACCATCAACAAATTTAAGCCATCGTTGATCAGCAAACAAATATATTGATCCGTACAATCATACGTACTGGAGCATAACGTACAAGTATAATTTTTCAGTGTACAAATATTTTAATTTTTACTAAATAATTGGTAATACCATCCAAAGTAACAAAGAAAGAAATCATAATTTGAATCTGTCAGTTTATAAATGAAAATGTCAAACTTAAGCAATCACATTCAAGACATCATACTAATAACTCAAACACACGCAATAGTACCCAGTGGCGACTCAAAAGTGGAATAGAAAAGCGAATTATAAAACTTGTGACCAGTAAACATTTTGGAGTCACTTTGCCATAATCTTGAAGATGCGTATGATTTTTTTTGTCATAAAAAATGTCTATTTTACCGGCTACAAATGGCGAAACCACTCCACCTGTCGAAAAACAAGTGAAGATAAAGTTGATGCGAAGTATAATTGAAGTGCAATAGTGATAGAAACGTCACAAAAGAGGACACTTCATCAAATTGTCACTGGGAAGTGATCCCTGAAACAGGCTAATATCGATACTGGATTTAGATCTATAACAAAAGTAAAGATAACGCCAAACATTGTCATATCGAATATATTGAATTTTTTTAGTTAATAATAATCATAATTGTATAAGCTATGAGATTTCTGTTAACGTATAAACAAATCGTCTTTAACAGCATAATTATTAAACACTCTTACTGATCCCAAAGAGTAATATAAAACAGAAGACATTGCGTAAATATTAAAAATATAGTTTTATAATATTGTTTATATAATTCACATCCTGCAACGAGACTGTAAAGCAACGTTAACATATTCTGACAACTAAGTCTGCTACTAAAATTTGAATAATTAGCTATAAGCATAACAGATATAGAATATTATATAATAGCATTCATTCATTTATGAACATTACTTATTTAAATATACGCATGTAACTTATTTAATGACTGCATATGTAGTTGTGATGTCATTGATTTAAAAAGAACAGAGTGGTTTATGAAGACATGTAAAATTCTCAATTTTTCATATCAATTCTTAATTTTTATTCTCAAAAATTATTTAAATTTTTTACCTGAATTTTGTAAATTTAATTTCACTTTTAATTTTATTTAATGAAATTTTTTTTTAATTAAAAGGTATTAAATCATTTCATATAATAGTATTGGAAACAGTAATCAATAGTAACTGTCAACAATATCACGAATTTTTACAATGTATGCTAATTAGTTGGTATCAATTGCGCACATAATGCGAGAGCACAACTTTTTAAATTGTGCGACGCATTGCTGAGCATAATGCCGCTTTATACACTCTTGTGCTGTAATTGAAAAACAGCCAATGTATCCAATGAAGCAAAAGCATTGGCGGGCAAAAAATCATAATTCCGCTACTGCAGGTGCAAGAAACCAGATTTCTAAGGAATATAAAAAAGAACGGAAGATTTATTACTAAATTGTGCTATAAATGTCAGTTTCGCGATGAATGCAGTGCACTGTTCCTGACCAAGTGACGTTCTATTTTCTATTTATTGTTTTAGTCACTGCAACTTCATACTTTAATTATTAACACCAGTCATGTGCTATGTTATTATTACAGTTATTGTCAAACTAAAACAGTTTACAAACCGCGAAAATAAATTAATAAAATAAGTGGGTAGTCAACTATTAATTACTGTAACAATTTCAAATTACTTTACAACATAGTAACAAGTAATAATAATAATATAAATTTACAATGTCTGTGGTAAACATTTGCAAAATAAATATTAAAAGAATCCATATTGAATTAAATAGTTGAATTGTGACCTTAACAACGTTAAAGTGTTATAATTATGGTTAACCTTGTAAAACTAAATTTGCTTTTAAAATCTTTTATTTAAGGAAATATATTTATTTGACAGAAAACTTTAAAATAATTAAATTACTACTAAATATTTATATACATATTTATTTATGTATAATTCGTGTTGTAATCATTCTTCATAATATAATAACAACTAAACTGGAGCACTGCACATGTCAAGAAACACGGAAATAGCCGAAGTAGTTCTGTGGCTACTTAATCGAAACGTAAACAATTTAATTCTGATCTCGTTCTCGTTCGTGGAAAGCTGTGGCACCGTGGCCCGTTCCCACACACACACAACAAACACACACACAAGACCACACGAGATTTGATTCATCTTTCTGCATCTCTACTTGTTGATACAGTAACGATGACATGAATCATTCTAAATACTTTTTTTATTTTGTTTATATCTTAAATTAGATGCAAGACGTTTCTTTACTTAAATACTTAATTTTTTTCATCAAGGTATTTTTAAAATAAACTATTTGTGGCTTCAGAAATTTAAATATTTAGTTCATTATTTGTATATTAGTACGAGTATACTTGTAATAAAATTCTTTTAATTTGATAACTGTTTTTAAAAACATTTCCTTTCCAAATAAATAGAGGAATTTTAAATTTTGCCATTAAGCCATAAATTCAAAAATATTATAATTACGAATTATTATAGATCTTACTTATTACTTATGGCGATAATAATTTTAAATTGACTTCATGAAGCTTTAAGGCTAGTACTTAGTTTTATCATTTTGTTTTCTATTGCTCGTGCTTTGATACTACATATAATAGTGATTATTAAAAATATATCGTGTGGTCCATGCTGGAACTAAGTGTGTGGAACCAATGTCATGCTTCTAACATTCACGTTGGAAGAAGTTCGGGCTGTTGTCCGTCTTTTGACCTGCGTCAAAGGGATTTTTCTACCAACACCACACACTTGATGCACATGTCATGCACTGCTGCACGAATCGTTCACCAAAAGAAGGTTGTATACTTGAAAGTTTATTTATTTACTTGAAAGTTTTTGTTAAACAGTGTCAGTGTCAATAATATCAACAAATTAATAAAAATAAATAAATCATTCGGATCAAACATTCGTTCCACCATGTAGTAGGAATCTTGCCATGTCAATTTTACAATATTCAACACGTTGGACGCAAATATTTGGTGGCGGCTTTATAGATACAAACATGTGCACATGTTAGCTACAATGATAAATTTACAGATAACCGTTTGGAAAAATGTATCGCTGATCGTCGAAGTGCTAATTTCGTAATCAGAACCACTATTAGACTGGATAGTACAGTAAACACTTCCAACCCTGTACTTCGTCTGATTTACTATAACTGGGTGTAGTTTACTGATGAATAAATTGTAAAATGCAATTATAAATAAAGAAGTTGGCTTTACAATTGTTTTCATATTTAAAAAAGGACACATTCTATACTTATATTTGCACGTAGAATGCAATCACTTTAGGTCAGTAAACGATTAACAACAAAGAAAGATTTTTAATTACAAAACAACCATTTTTTTTTTTGTATTTAATAGTACATATCCTGGAGTCAAACCCGAAAACATAGTAGTTTTGCGTTCACTCCTTAGTGTTCAAAGTATAATTCGATCATGTAATTGTGTAAAGTTCTGATTTCGAACAAGTTAGCTAAATATATATTATGATAGTTGCAAGCCTTTAGATTCTTTTCTTCGCCGTATTATAGTAGTTTAACGTACCCGTCTATGTGTAAAACACCGCTATCTATAACAACGTGTCGGCTTAAACATTTTTTAGAAAATTTGAAACATTTTTTGTAACACACTTTACTGAAAATACTAATGCAGTTCTTTTGAATGTGAAACCCTTTATACACCTTTCTGAAATACGTAGTTTCTCAAGTACTTTATATTCATATGTTCAAATTAGCTTTTTTGAAATAACTTTTAATTTATTATTTTATTATTTATTTATTTAATATTCATTACCTAAAAAAAATGTAGGTAATGAATAACTAATTTATGTTATTCTCGATTTACTTTCAGCAATTTTTGACGTAACTAATCCAATTGACATTGGTTACCAGTAATATTTAAAAATGTGGTGAAAATTTGAGTACGGTATAAAATGAAACGGAATTTATCATTTTGGTACAAACGCAATGGAACACAGAGTTGGACTATTACGAAATTGATAATACTGACTGAAACGGGGAAAAATAAAATTAAGCTTTGGGTGAGAGAGAAAAATAAAACATAAGTTTTGAAATATAGCATATTTTAAGCCAGGAGGATTAAACGTATTAAGGCGGCTTTGTTAAATATTAGAACCACATGCATTGTAACATAAATATTATAGAAAACGATGTCGTTGCTATAATTAAGATTGCCATCTTCTAATTTTAATTTTATATCTAAATTTTGTACATATTTTAATCAGCTCTGAGTTTCTATAAGACAAGACATACCATACCACAAAATGCTACAAAGGTATAAATGATAGTTCAACAAATACGTAGAATGCTGCCGGCACGTAGCAATCTTAGCAAATCTTTAACAATCTACCACAGAATATTATATCCAGCAGAGCATGCCAAATTAATGTTCTGCTAAGACAAGCACATTTTAAAATATGCGAACCTACGGTAAATTGTTGAGTCAATATGTTAACACCTTCCATTTAACGATTTGTGCAAACACAAGACCGCGCAGATAGCAGATTCATAACTTGTGATACCTAAGGTCTTTATCACTGTAAATGGTTTATATCCCAATATAATCTATTACATTTGTTTCAAAAATATTATATTGACTGTCGACATAAAAATCAAACATATAAAAATATCAAAAATAAAGAAATTTAATAAAAACTCACCATAAAAATAATAAGCTTCATTTTAAAAAGTTAAAACAAAAGATAATAACTAAAAAAAATTAATTAAATTAAAAAACTATTAAAAGAAAACTTTTAAAGGTATAACTCTCGGAGAGGTGTTTCTCCCAAGTTACAGTCTTCTGGAATGGCAAGTTTAACCGCAAGTGACTGGAGTGTAGTCAAACCGCAAGTGTTGAAGTAGGGATATATCATAACACAACGCAGAACGCAGAACGCGTTTGTCTAACGGGCCAACGGTTGACGGCTCGGAGCTGCTGAGCTGCAGAGTGGAGAGCCAGAACTCAACGGCACGACGTGGTCAGGACTTGCGGTAGCAGGAGCAACGAATAGCTCTACGACAAATAAATGCGGAGTCGGCGAAGTTAGAGGAGATATCATGAGGTATCCAACGAACATCAGAACGATTCCAGCAGTGGTTGATTATAAGATGGCACTGGATTAAAATTCACAAAAATAGTAAATTTACATAAAACTTATTTAAGCTATAATAGTTATTTTTATAACATACGCAATATATAAATTCAAGTAGCCTATCAATTCAATTGTAGCAGTAATATGTATTTTACCAATGAACCGTTTTTGGCCGCCATCTTTCCAACCCATGTTGGTTAATTTGTAATTTTCCAAAATATAGACTGCATATTCAAAAATTAGAATGACCGGCCCTCATATTTGGTATAAGTGCAAAGTTCCTGTGCTTGTAAGGTTTGAGTTAGTCCCGCGCGTTCTTAACTGCAAAATGCACACTATAGCGTGAATAAGCAGATATTTTTAATGGTACGAGTAATACGGTTCACAAAAGCGCTTATCTGAAATACACTTCTGCAACCACCCATAGGGAACTTTATCACTCTGTCCTCCAAGTTCTGTACTTACAAAGTACTCGTATGAAACATATTTGTGTTATAATAAATTAAAATATATAATATCATTGCATTGATGAAATGTTAGGTTAGAAATTAAATCAGAAAACAATTGAATACGAATTGATGAGGAATTGTAAAAAGTATGAAATATAAAACGTATTGAAATACAGAAAGATTTTATACATTATGATGCATTATAGGTTCATGGGACTACGCCAAATCTAGATGTTGGCAAATGTCGTAGATTCCATTATATTCAGAGTCACAGACACGAACTGGGAATAAATTTAACACCTTGAAATGTGCGTAGGGTTAAGCCACGAAGCCAATAGGTCGACTTACGAAAATGTTTATTTTTTTCTAAATATTAGACTTGTTTTCTAACCCCGTCGATATTGTTTCTGCCGCTCAACATGTCTACAAAGAGTTTCGTTAGGTGTTTGTTATTCATTCCATTTTATTCAGTGTACATTTAAACTGTACACTTAAATTTGCACAATTTGGTCAATTGCCTTGTTGCCCATAGAATGGCCAGTCACTGGCAACATGACCGATTTTTGTTTTGTAAGGATTTTTTCATCGGTTATTTTTAATCGATTTATGTACATCATTCAAAGTTTATTATAAGTCTATGTTTATAATCCTGGTGACCGTGGAATCTTAAACGAAAATATTTAATCTACATAATTTAAACTAAAAACTAATAACATTAATTCTCGAGTATTAATAAACATATATTGTAATGTAATATACGAGTACAATAGCAATAGATAGCAACGTTCATTTTATTTATAAATATCTAGAAATAAAAACAGTATAGAAATGAATTTAGTTTGAAACATTTGTATTCATTAGTAAGCAAGTACCAACCAAATTGGATGATTAATTAATGAACTGTTATTATAAATAAATGAATGTTGAAATGGTCTTTATTTTGATAAAGCTATTCTTAAGCCTGTTAATAAAGATATAAATATGTTTGTTATCAATTTCACTAAGTATTAAATATAGCGGTTCAATTTACTTGCCATGAGCGTCTGTAGGTAGAGTAAAAACTGGTGTTGCCCCCTAAGTACCCCCACTTACAACACCTGTTCGCCACCTCCGTCTGTTTGCGATTGTATTTAAAGCTTGTACGGCATTGAGCCCCCTATAAGATTGCCAATAAATATTTTTTGCACTAGTAAGGGGGTATTACCAATAAACCGTTTTTGACCGCCATTTTTCCAAGCCCTTACTTGACTGGATAACAAATTTTACACAACATAAAATAAAATTTATACTGGATAGAATGGAATGATGTTTCTCCTTTCCCTGTGAAATCTTCTGTTGCTCTAAAATAATGAATACCTCTTTCGCAATTTTGGATTCTTATTTGTATTTAACGTCGGTTCCTTTTCGATGCTGAGTTCTATCGCCAACGACCTCCGAAATATTTCGTAGCAAAAAATGCATCACAAATGCATAATCGAAACAAATTTCAGGAAAAAATGTTGCACTGTTTATTAATTAGCAACAACCATAAGGAACTCCATCGTTTATCAGTCAGTCAAGTCAGTCAAGTGAAAAGCGGATATGAATTGAAGTGAGTCGAATTATGAGCCGAAGTGTAAAGAATAAAATTAGATATGAAAAATAAATAATTAATATTACTTCAAATTAAGCCCCTCCTCCCCCCCCCCCCCATTCGTCATTCCTGTAATTTTGCATCAAAGTCTAAATAATTTCTATTTATCTAAATAAATCAAATGTTATTTTAATTTTATTTTCTTGAGTAAATACTTGATTTAATTTTCATTTACAATAAAAACTATTGATTATTTTATCATTTTTTTTTAGTTAAGGTAATCTGATAGGTTATCATTGCGTAGGTGTCCATAATTATCTGGTATCAACACTACCAGATGAACCCAGTGACTACAGAATTCCTAAACCATGTGCCTCGACATGAGTGGACTGATTGCAAACTAGTCGAGCCGTGTTTCGTGACTATAGAATTTTTAACAATAGCATAATAGGGGATTTTATGAAACTATGTATTTAATTCTTTTGAATAGTGTTTGTGCACATCTCTGCTGATGATGTCACCATCAAAAAGAAGCTTGCAACTAAGCATGCCCTGCGACCGAGAAACATAGTCGCTCAAAACCAGTTTAGTTTCGTTCGTGTCGTGTGTTTTCTCTCACTCGTATACACGTGTGCTCTCTCACTAACAACACAGTTCCATTCTCATTCGGTTTGGGCAGTTCGTTCTGCAATCAGTTTCCTAAAAATTTAAAAACAAGTTTATGATTGAATAAAGGCTAAAAAAACTGGAATCTCCGATGAGTCAACATTGGTTTGTTAGTATACACGTATATTAAAACACACCGGTCTGATATAGATAGGGGTTAGTAATACTGAACCCGCTGGTAAAACGAAGACTCAATTCGCCGCTGCTAATAACTACGAGTATGCCATTGAAACAACAAAGATCATTTTATATTATTACTGAAGTATTATGATGAAAAAAGATATTAAAATAAATCATTTTTAATAATTATGAAATCTTAATGATACGAACACATTGAAATTAATCCAGAGCAAAGAAATTGTTGTTGTAACCAGTTCCCACGCGCACTTTTGCATAATTTTACACGACTGAATGATTTCGACGATCGCTGGCCACAAGATACGAGCACAATAAGACTTCTATTTTAAATAATAATAAAAAAAAAAACTTTATTAAAGTAAACCGCAACATTACCAATAAAATAGCTAGAACCGATGAAAGTGTAAACTGGCTTGGTGTTGACTGTTGATATCGTTGCCGTCGCTCATAGAAAATTTCAAATACATTGTCTATTAAAATGTCATTCAACTTTTGAGCCCTGCTGTTTTAATATTAACTTACTTCGTTCACTCTAATTGCTTTAAATTGTAATAATATTTAGTACAATTATATTGACAGAACTTTGTCGTTCCTAAAATAAGTTCGTAGCTGTTACATTGATTATTTTAAACTTGGTACACTTTTCAATCTTGCATTCTATAAAATTGATAAATTGAAAATTGATAAAAATTGATATTTTTATATTAGTCGCAATAATAAAAAATGCTAAGGTCACGCTAATTCTCGTAGTTATTGCGGTATGGTGGAGTATATCATAGCTTTATTACAAGTGCAAGTTGTATTGTGTTCACAATAAAATGAGTACACACATACGCTCATAGAATCACCAAGTAATTTTAGTTCACAGAAGACGCATAGGTCTCCAGGGGCGCTGAGAAGCGACATGTCATGGTACGAAAGATCGGACATTGAGTGATAGCACCCTGTAGTGGCTATTAATGAGGGTTCTTATTCTTGCACTCTATTTATTTAACGTTAATCTGCCAATAAGAAAACTACTTTCTGTGTTCTATTCGTAGTCAAATAGATGCGCCTAAAGGAAAGTTAAGTTTTAAGGAATTAAGTATTAAACTCTGCAATGTTGTAAAAGGATTACAGAAAATGGAGAAATTATTACATTTAAATAATAGATGTATATTATTGATTTATCACGTTTGATCCCCACATTATCAAACCATACCTTTCTTCCATCGTTCTTGCAAATTTGCGTGTTCATGTTTGTGTTAAGAGGTGCCGACGAGAAATCGACTGAGAATGATATGCGACGAACAAAGATTAATACGCTTGCATACTAGGTATTATAAAATATGTAAGGCAGTAAATCTGCTCCTTGGATGTTGAGTAAAGAAACTTAATAATCAGGTCAGCAAAAACAGCGCCAACCAGAGCCTGCATGTATACAATTGACTTGTTGAAAATGAAAGTTTCTAAGCGCCTGCATGTTATGCAATCACCAATACTTTGTAACTAATTACAGGGGTCGCCGCTAGAAGTGTTACCAATTAAAAATGCTGTATTTTTATTAATTTTTTTTATTTTAAAACTTCAGTATATTGTAAATATATTTCAAATTAAAAAAAAAATGTTATTGTTCGACGTAGCCACCTTTAGCGCAAACGCCAACCTTTTCTCTTCAGGTATTTAAGTTTTCTCTTTCCGCGTATAAGGCAATTGTGGTTAGATACAATTCATACAAGATCAATACATTTAATATAGGGCGATAGGCAATTGTGACTAAATACCTCTGATTTCACGTGGGCTGAGTAATTATCAACTTTGTAAGTAATGACGATATCTTCAACCGTGTATTATAGTTCTGATAAAACAAATTCACTTTCCAACACAGAGCACAAAGAAATCCAACAAAAATTCAGCCTAAGGATAGTTAAATCCACAATTGTTAACTTCAATCCAATATAAATATTGAAACTTTTATAAAAACTTTTTTAAATTGACACTGAATAAACTGACACTCTATCAATATTTGAAATTAAGTTTTAAATTAATTCATGTATTCAAACAACAAACCTTATTAGAAAGTATAATGACCGGATATAAATTTATTTTTGTTATTTTCTTTCATAAATATATTGCAAAAAAAAAAATTAACAAAAAATCAGGGTACAGTTTTACTGCTCTTGTGAATAAAAAGATATCGAAAGCGGAGCCCCAGCTTTAGTCACGCATGGCTAGGTCTCTTTGTTACAATCGACTATTGAGAACTATTGTTCTTTTTAAATTAAGGCTGTTCAATATTTATGACAATACAATATAGGTTATGAGCTACGGGCTACCTTTCAAATTAACGTACGGTGTATACAAGTATATTGCTCTAAATGAAATGCAGACAATAATTCTGTTATGAAAATGTTACACTTATTTAGCAGAATACATTTCCATTTCCTATTCAACTAAACGTTGTTAGCACCCTTATGGGAGTCAACGATCTCTCCCAAAGAAGTTAGGCAAAGATATTATTCGCATTTATATGGTAGAATTAATTATTTAGTCATAGTTTTAGAAAACAATATTGCATAAATACTACTAAACAGTATTGTTTCTTTATAATTTTGTTTTAAAATTGTGTTCAAATCCAAGCGCAAATTATAAATTAATTCAGCCACTTAGATAGATCCTACTAGCATTGCTACATGCATCGATGGCCAATGCCCTATGACACTTCTAAGTTCGAAATCAGAACAGCGTTTGTTATTAGAGTTGAGTTCTTTATATTATTCACAGTACATACTTATCAAATTCATCTCTATCTAGTGTTAATTTGTAAGAGTTCTTGTTTGTGAGATGTTGAAAATTCGAGGCTAATGCGAAATGGCTTTTAGAACCTAACATTTCGGTTGATTAATATATAACAACTAAAAAAATAAAGAAACAAATATTATTCCCGCTACAAACCATAATAATTTATTAACTATTACAAGTTTTCTTTCGATATTGGGAGTTATACAAAATTTAAAATTTGATGCTGATATTTAACGTTACAGTTTTTGACATAAAAAATTTGGTGGTAGCGGTGTTTTCAATTTCCTTGTTATATTCAAAAAGTATACAATTAACCTTATACACCTTTACGAAAAGTGATAAAAAAACAGGAAAATAAAAAAAAGTGCAAAATTCCAAAATTGTTTTTTAAGTAAAGCAACATAATTTATTTAGCGTAGGGTACGTTTATTTGCTGTGGATCACTGACCCTAAACACGAAGTAATGAATACATAATGATTCTGTAGTACGAGTAGTAAAAATGACATCATTCATCCAAAACATTGAAAAGAAACTGCCCTAAATGTTCATTGGCTACGTACTGCAGAATGGAAACAACAGTTTTTGCTGATCTTTGAACTGTGAGGCCGGCTCACGGACACGAGAGCTTTGAGCTCGAAAAGACAAGGACTTCAAGCTGATTTGAATACGAGTATAAGAAATTCTAACCGTTCTGAGTTCTACAAAATTCAGAGTCGTCAACAAAAATTACTAGATCTTTTATGTTTTATAATATATTATTTATAATTTGTAATTATTGTTACTAAATTAATTCAGACGGTACGTCGGCCATGCTACCTTTAGATTCTATTCCTGGACCAGCGCTCAGTTTCCTAGTTGTCAAATTTAATTTATTATGTGTTTAAACAATCCTAAACTTGTTAAGCACCAGTGCAGTTCATAAATATGCGATTTGACTCAATAGAAACCGCTAAGTGCCAAGTGCCAAGTGTGATATCATCCACCATGTCGCCCTCACTTACATTTTTCGAATTTCTTCGGTGAGTCCCAAAAATGATTAGCTCCTCCTAACTAATACGTCATGATATCATAATGTGTCATATCAGGGCCCACCAGAAGGAAGAGATAGAGATTGGCTCAGCCCACAGTCTTTTCAAAGTCTCCAACTTAGTCTCTTGGGTTTTTTTATTGTAATCCACTTAAAAATCGGAAAGATTTTCGATCGCATATCGGCTATTATTCCAATTTGCGAGGCTGTAAATTTTAATGTTAAAGTTTGTTACTAAATTTAGTAGCTATCTCGCTATCTTTTATTGGGAATCATAGTTGTAAAATTCTGCTAATACAACTATTGCAACTATTTAAATGTTATCTCTGGTGTGTATTTGTCTTCGTTACTACACATAATCATACAACTTCTTAAGAAGAATAAGTTAAGTTAAGGATTATAAAATCTTAAAAATACTCTTTTAAGAATTGAAGGCTTTTAAAACAGATATAAAATAATGCAATAAGACACTTTTTGATTAAATATTACTAGGTTTTGTTTAAGTAAAATATACTCAACTGGTACCATTCAAGTGAAATCTTTCCATTACAATTTTCACAAAAGCAATCACAACTTATTTAAAAACAACCTAAACCTATTCAGTGTTATACAATACATTATATAACCATTATACAATTTATTATGAAACGGCAAGTACGAGTACAAACATGTCGCACTTACATCAATGTAACTGATTTTTATATGTTTTTACATGTATAAATAAAAAGTTTTAATAATAATAAAAATAGAAAAAGAAATTGATTTGTTTGGTATAAAATAAATGTACTGTTAACATGGGAAGTGTTAGTAGTTTTTGAGGCTACGGACAGCAGTTGTCAGTTGTCAGTTGTCAAACAATTGATAGACTGGAACTGTGCACTAAGTATTATTTCATGGTTGATTACTGCAGTTTTCAATTATTTTACTCCGCTCTCTTTTAAAAAACAACACGATCCGGTAGGAGTGACAGTATAAAAGTTAATGTTTAATCTAATATTGAACATAGTTGACAAATACCGTTGAGTAGTAAAGTATTCGTTTCTGAATTCGATTATCTAGCGTTAACGAATGATACTTTAATTCGACGAGACAGGATGAAGGTACCTTACATATTTTATTAAGTGAATGTAAACGCCCAATTTTGGATATTAAATCATAGGCCCAATCAGGCGTGTTGTCACAAAAGTGAAATAGTTCATCAAACAATGATCCTCATTATTTGAAGAGTCATTAATTCAAACATAAGAAAAGTTCAAATAAAGTATGTGTGATTAATATGTTGTAGGCAATAATTCTGCTGCTCCTCGTGGCAATTGCGTCTGCGCAGTACTACGAACCCAATTACAACGATGAAAATAAAGAAATCCAGAAATCGCAAGGATTTGTGAAACCGCTTGACTTCTCTGCAATCTTTGGTGGAGATAGTTTCGGTAAGATCTTCAAAAAAAATTACTGAATATCTGTTGTTTGTTTTTTAATCATTTGTTTAATAGGACTTGCAGGTGCGGCATCAGAACCAAAGGATGTATTTAAAGCAGTAGGCCCTAAATCTTTTGAAACATTTCCTGCAACTTCAGGCAATGTTGAAATTTTTGCTAAATCAAATGGACCACAATTTCAATCATTATTTGATGCCTCATCAGCTTCAATAAATAATGGATTTGGTTCTAATTTCTTTAAGTCTAAACCGAATGAAGACGAAGGAAAACATGTTGCTGCAAGCTATACATCTGAAAGCAAAATCACTAAACCAGATATACCCCTACCAGAAGCTGGACGACAACCCTTTTCACATTACAAAGTAACTTCAAAGTACCATACATCCACACCTTATAAAGTTACTGCTGCTAAGCCTGGTTACACTTCCATTTCTCAGTATGCTTTAACACCCAAAGCTTCTGCACAAAATATTGAAATTGCGGCTGCATCTAACCAAAAACTAACCCCCTATCAAAAGTACAGTTTCCAAGCTCCAGCCGATGTAAAGTCATACAAATCTGTTAATCCTGCATACCCCAAACCAGTCGGCAGTGCTAGCGAAAAATATTCCGTCCCTGCATATGGGCCTGTTTCTAGCGAGACTAGCTATGAACCTGTGCTTGCAGATATTAAAGGAAACCCAAACTGCAAAAGAGTTGAGAAGCAAGTATCTGCTGATGATATCGCTCATGGTCGTTTCCGTAGAAGCGCTATGTCATGTTATGCATGCAAAGATCCAAAAACAGGAGGCTCTTATGAACAATGTTCATTCGCTTCAAAACCAAATGGAAAGTCTTACTATACAGGAAGTGCTCAAAGTTACTCCTCAAAGAAAAGCGGAGGTTCTCCCGGATACAGACGTAAACGTGCCTCTAATCCACAATATGAAAGATTTGGCAAAGGGGGTTTTAAATCAAAGCCAAAAGAGTTTGATGACAAAAAATCAGGTTATCAATCTCCTGATTTTGGTGAGTTTAAAACAGAAAGTCATTTGAGCAAACAGTTCGGCAATGATGATTACTCAGAAGAATATGAAAAAATTAAAAAAATATCAGAAGATCAAGCTAAAGAAGTAAACAAAAATCCAAAAAACTGTAAGAAGGTACAAAAAGATAATATGACTTGCCACGTTTGTTCAGATCCAAAAACCGGAGGAAATTATGAAACATGTTCGTACGTGTCCCAGCCTAAACCAAAAAAGTTTGCATACGTTAAGGAGCGAAAGTATGACAGTAACGATAGCCCTAGCGAAAATCAAGAAAAAGTAACTGTGCAAAATCGACCCGTAACCAATGCACGTGTCATAAATAAGAACCCAATACGCGAAGAATCTAGACAGGCCACGAAGCGTTCACCTGCAAAACCAATTACATCACGCGGAAGCAAAAAATTTGAAACACCATATGATGGAGCTGCCAGTACAGAATCAAGATCCGAAAGCAAAAATTCAGCATCCGGAGGTCAAGGCCTGGACCCATTCCTATATGGACAATCCGACACAGCTGGAGCTTACAGTGACAAAGAAGTTAAGCAAGACTCCAAGGGTTATGATGATTATTTTTCACATCTTTTCCCTGAATTTACTCAAAAATTCACAGACAGCGAAGAACATGCTGGTGAATCAAAAGAAGATCAAAAATCTGTTAGACCAGCAGTTGACTTTAAAAGTGCTTTGCCTGATTTCTTTACTGACAATGAACCAAAGAAAGATGTAGAAAAGGTTTTAGCTGAATTTGCAGAGAAAGATAGATCTGCATGCAAGAAAGTAATCAAAAATAAATTGACATGTTATCAATGCGTTGATGACAAAGGAGTTAAGCACGAAGAGTGCATGTTTGTTGCAGAATCAGAACCAAAGAGTAGTCACTTAGCATATCATGAAGTCAAAGAATTCCGAACTCCAGAAAAACAAGAAAATGCTGAAACCGACGCTTCATCTGCATCTGTTACTGTGTCAAAAGAAACTCCTAAACACGAAACACAAAAAGAAGATGCATCTACCACAAAAGTTATTACAGCTGCCCCCACTATTGACGCTTCAGCAGAATTCACAAATAAAGAAGTCTCAAAAGTTCGTGAGCCAACGAAGGCGAATGAACCTAAGGCCAAAGCAAGAGCCCAACAACGAAAAGTTGTGACAAGAAGCGCACAACGCAATGTCGACTTAGCATCAGCTGCTAGCAAAAATCAATCTCAAAGAGTAAAAGTTCCTACAGAGGACCCCAAAGCCCCAACACCTGTGGAATTTGCCGTAGAAGGCAGTGATGGAGCATTCTCTGCGGAGACAAGGCCCGTCTACAGCAAAGTCTTGGGACTAACTTTACCAAAGTATATGCTGGAACAATCGGAACAAGAAGCCGAGTTTGATGCAGTTTTAAAATCAGGTCGTTAAAATATTAGAATCGTCCCTGTCGAAGTTTACATTAGCCAAGAGTAATCTTAATCTCATTTCACTTGAATATGTAAGAAATATTTGTTTGTTAACTGATTTTAGAAACTTTGTAATTTGTTATGTTAAACAGTAATTTAGAAGATATACGAGTATGTACTCTAAGTATAGAGCTAAATCCTTTTACGGTGAGCAGGACACAAATGCTTAGAACTGATTCCAATTATAGAATAGGTCCAAATTTATAGTGTATAAAATGTAGAATAAATGTTGTTATTCTCAAATATTGAGAAATTCTGTTAAATAAAACTTTTTGATTCGTTAAATTGTTTTTTATTTATCGTATTGTTCTTATAAATACGAGTATGTACATGAAAATTAATAATAATCTCTTTATAAATGAGCATGCATGTAATTTTGCTAAAACTAGATTCTACATAGACATTAAAACTATTATCTTTGGTTTAATTAAAACTTAACATTTACATTCGTACGATATTATTTGTCAATAAATAAGACGTCAATAACTAAAGTTAAAAAATAATTCATTTAAATATGATGAGATGACGCAATTCTATGTTTATTATTATAAAGATCGTGCATTTTATGAATATGCAGCATATGCTATGCAGAATATGCTAGTCAGAAGCAAATATTGCTGCTAAGTTGTATGTTTTGTATAATAGTTTGTGTAATTTACGTATGAATTTAGAAAATCCAACGATGGAAAATTGACTGAATGCTATCGCCTTTTACCCCATTCTACCAATACATACCACCTAGTGGTAAAACGTTTGGGATCAAGACTTTCAATAATATTAATTACAATGAAAATAGTGTGACATAATCATCTCTATACACTGATCATCTATTTACAGTTATAACTAAAATAAACATTAGAATACCTAATTTCTAAGTAAGCACTAGAAAATTATTGCATTGATACAATGATACATTTATATTTGATTAAAATTATAATAAGTAAAATATCTAGAACTAATAGCAATATTCTTGTTTGAATGATATCGGTTTGTTTGCAATTACTGGACTACCATCTTGCGGACAAAGGCGGATGCTGAAATGAAACACATAATTATTCAATGTTAGCTACAATGCTCATAGAATGCTCAAAGTACGACCATAACTGACACTTTTTAGTAACAGTGTTAAAACCGTTAAAACTGTAACGCATGGTGAAATATGTTTTTGAAACAAACTTTCTAAAAACACTCCATGACATTATTGGATAAAGTCTTAAAGTTTGTGTTATTGAAGAATTGTGAATCGAAAATGCAGAAATAAGTGTTGCAACTATTATAACATTAAACTGAGCATAATCACGTTAATTTCTGTAACATTACGTGGGTTAGTATTTAGTGTCCGAGTAAAATTTCTCTAAAATGCGATTTTTTTTTATTTTTAGGTTACTTTTCGAAGAATTTCGAATTTCAGTCACCATTTCAGCATATGAGTCTACAGATTCTAAAGGCGGCCCTGCTGTGAAGTGAGAATACATACCTATTTTGATGCTCAATTGAATCTATTGAAATCCAACCCACGTACAACATTGGTGACGATAAGATACGCCAAGTTAATGGATTGAACGGATTTGTTCGAAATTCCCATTCCAACATGGCCGACATTGGTGGTCCTACTTCTCTGCCAGGAACAACAACCGTATGTTGAGTATTTGGTTCATAAAATCTGAAACAAATAGCAAGTGATTATTATTTAAATAAATAGTATTTAAGGAATGTACGATAATCGTTGTTAATGTGCACAGAGCGTGTGTCATTATTTAAGTAGTGACGTCAGCAAACTTCGTCATCAAATGTGACCTACATCCAGAGTCGCATTAAGCAATGGACAAATAAGTCAAATATCATTGTTAAAAAAAAAGAAGGTAGAATTCACCATCGTATCGTGCATTTATATGGTTCTTACACCCTCTTTTAAGCATAAGTCATAACCGAACTCCGTGATTTAAACTATATTTGCCAATCCATATTGATGACGGCGCTAGGACATTTACCAAATAGCTACCACATTGCCAGAGATGCATTTAGGCATAGGCCGGGCCTAGGAGCACCACAATTAAAGGGCGTCAAAAGGTTAAAAGCGACTATAATCAACAATCGAATGGGTTTTTCATCGACTATGAAAACAAGTTTTAAATCTTAGGGACTAGATGCGTGAATAAGGTATAAGTTAAGAAAGGAGACTTATCGGAGTGGGCCTGGAGCGCAATCTAACTTAAATCCGTCACTGCTCATTGCTAAACGGCCCTAAAAGTAAATAGTAAATCGAAAAAGAGGGTTAGTAAATAAAAAGGTAGCATTTTTGAATTAGTATCAGTTCAACATTAGACCTGGTAAGATACGCCTACATTGTAAAAGAGGTTAATATCGTTTGTGTGAAATTTACGTATATAGAAATTAGACTAAAAGTGGATTTACGAGTATAAACATACGAGTATAATTTTACTTTAAATTTAATTGAATATTGCTGAAAGTTAATTATTCCTTTATAAATTAAGTTTAATTGAATAAGGAAGAATACGCGCTGCTAAATAAGGTAAGAATATTTGTTTATTTATGCAATCGGTCGCCAAATTAATATTTATATTATACCCAGTAAACAATTTGGTGAAGTGCCCTATTTGATGAAGTTCGAGTCACTCGTACAATTTTATTCTAACGCTTTACAAGTTCGAAGCAATAACACAGAAACCAATTTTAGTTAAAATTTATTCCCTACCTGTCAAGATTTTGTGAAATAAAATCTGATATATGTAGTATTAGCAAGTTCGTTAATAGTTCAAAAGTGGTACACAAAAGTCGCTTTTAGTTAAAATTCATTCTCTACATGTCACAGATTTTGTGTTAGTTATTCTAATAATATTCTTTCTTTTTCCAACATCATTCATTATGTATTTCTGTTCCTTTCACACATCGATATATTTTTTTTAACTTCACTTTCATCTCATTTATTCCAAAGTGAGAGAGAAACGAGATGTGTTAGACAAGTATAATATATTTTTCACAGTTACACTTGTATACTTGTAAAGTATTTCGTTCAGGATAGTATGTTTAAAGTATATGCTATCCTTTTTCAACAAATATTTCTTTAATGGTAATAGACACACGCTGTCTCCCTCAATCCCCGAATATAATGTATATAAACGAAGATCTATCCATATATGCAGTTCACTTATTATTAAAACTGCGGTGTTAACTAATTATTAAAAATTATAATAATTTATATTCATTCTTATTATTATTGATTTAATTTAAAAAGTAAAAAGAAGTATTATGTATTCTGCCTTTTCGTTTCAAGTCGCCACCGTTGATGGCAATGTTGACAAACACTCACACACGTTTGATTCCACGTGATTAACATTTACTACCGTTATGATTAAATAACTATTAAAGAGTAAGAGTAAAATCACTATTAAAGAGATAGACATGAATACCTGTTGTTGTCAGCCAATGGGATTTTCTCGGTGTCCATATTTTTCATAGAACGAACCTTGATCCAAAGACGTCCTACCTCTCCCCCATGGATAGCGCTCTCTTCAGAACTCGAAATATTAACAGTAATACGATAATGAGCTCCTGAAACAACAATATTATTATTGTTTTTGACCGATATCATTAAATAAATGTTGTACAGTATACATTGTTACAACTATGTTTGACAATCGCTTACTGGCATATGGTTTCTGATCGCCTGTTAGCAGATATGACGAAATTGATCTACTACTTGTGAGTTGATAGCTGTCCACTAGATGTCTGTACGTTTTGTACCCGTGATATCCAAATGGGATGCAGAAATGTCCATCATGTCCACACTTGTAGCATTCACCATTTTTGAATTTCTAAAAACATTTTTTGAATGTTAAATAGACAAATCTAAAACTTGAAGGATACCTGGAAATATTCTTAGTTCGTACCTCATAGTTCTCGCAGGATATTGTCATGAACGACGACCCTGGCGTAATGCTTTCAGTGAAATATTCATAGCTTCTTATGTGGTTACAACCCAAAAATCTTCTAATGCCTTTGATAAAGGAGCCCCTTTCTAACGATATGTAATCGAAAACATTCTGATCACAACCTGGTTGTTTAGATCCGCCATTCGGGAAATAATCAACATGACCAATTGCTTCAGCAATTCCCAAACCTGCAAAGGTTTTTTACATCACATTTAAAAGTGACACAATAAAATGATTTTTGAAATAATAAAAGCAGGGAGAGTGACAAATAACTGTAAATAGGCTTTTGAAAATGACGTGAGAGAAGATTTAATTACCGCCACTGATAAACGGAGAAGCGTCTGTGTGAATGACATCAACATATTTGGCATCGGTTCTGTCAAGACGAACAATTGGTTCCGTGTTCGCAAAATGAGGCTCTGCGGGATCCATTCCGGTGATGCGACCCAGAGTAAAACCAAATTCCTGAATTAAAAACATATATAAGTTATTTCGACGCAGAAAACGAAAAAAGAAGTAGAGGAAAAAGATTGATCAGAGTAGGCTTAAAGAAAATATGTTTGGACGAATGACATAAAGAGAAAATGAAAAAAAAGAAAATAGTAGTAGTCAAGAAAAAGTAGAAACAGCAAATGCGATGAGCACACATGGTAAAAGAAGTGATAGAAGAAGAAAACTATAGGAATAGTGCAGTAGGGGAAGATGAAAGATAAGAAAGAAATACAATTAAGCCCAACCTGTTTCAATTACATAAGTGTACAATGATAAAATTTGAATTTTGAACGACGAAAGTGAAAATGAAGTTGAAATTGTTTCAAAGTATTAGAGATTATATTAGTTACTAACAGTAAAAAAAAGAGATACAAAATTTTTCTATGATACAGGGTTGACAAAACTTCATAGACCTTAGCTAAAATTATTTATTTGGAAATTCTTTTTAACTGACCTTTTGTAGAGTATATCCTGCATAACCTGCTAAATGGGCTCCCAATGAATGACCAATTATGTGAACATTGTCCAAATTCGGAAGTTTGTATTCATTCTGAAATTTAAAGTAGTAGCTATTAATTAAAATAGATTCTGTAATGCTTATTTGCACAATGAGAATTTGCTTCCATCTCCATGTTTCACCCATGAGCCAGCTCATGTGATCCTTAACCTTCTGTGCAATAACTAATTAGAAACGTTATTTTTATATTAAAATCAGTTCTGTGTGGTCTATTTATTGACTAATTGACCAGTCTTGACCAGATTTATTAGTATGTGGTTTATTTATTACTTAAATTTATAAACATAATGTTTATTCATCATCATCATCTATTACAAATTCATTTACATTCATCTTACAAACATTTCTTTCAAAACTATATACTGAATAAATATTCTTACCTTGATAGCAGCTATTAGATGACCAGTTATTGCGCCCACCAAACGAATGTTCGCAACGGCTTCTGCATACGGAGGGTTGGATCCACCACTCCAATCAATGACAATTACGCTCGCTGTTCCCTCAGTATCCATTGCAAGAAGTTTTTGTGCCATTGCGTGTATCTGTATCGAGAGTAATACAAATGTGAAAATAAAACTGTTATGTACCATATACCGTATTCATAAATACATTTTCTGCGACAACCTGTATTAGTTATGGGTTTACAGACTTTTAGTATGCATTTCTTACCCATGGTCTATTTCCTGATTCCATATATCCGTGAGATATTAAGTAGATTGGACCAGCCGGATTAATATCAGCTTCTCTGAAATGATAAAATTCCAGTGTCAATTAGGTTTGTTTCTTCGGTAATCTAAAGTATTGCCAAATAACAAAATGACCACGTAAATGCCCTTGGCTGGATAACATGGTGCACATTCGTTCGTTTATTTTATCTATCGTCCATATATTTTGTATATTACACTAATTTAACATAGATCGTTGGTAAATGATTGTCAACACACACACAGCAAACAACACACAAAATATAATTATTCCAAGTAGCGTTTAGCGTTTAGCCGAACCTGATAGAGTGTTGATCATAGACGTCCAAGTACTTTGGCCTTTCCAAGGTATGTCTCGTGAACATGGGAAACCTGTCAAAAATAATTCATATAATCTTCTTATCATAATTATTTATATCAAATTTGTGCCATAAAAGAGATAATGAAAGAAACCACTAAATAAATGAAGAGGCGAGAAAGGGAAGAGGAACTTTAGGCAGGGGATATTTAGACAAATAAGTTTGGAGATGAACACAGAAAAGATAAAAATAATGGTGGTTCAAAAGAATGGGGAAAAACAAGAGAACATGGAAGTTTCAAGAAGAGGAAGACGATACCTGTGGTATTCTTTCAAGAAAAACAACGGCGGAATTAGCCAAAAGAAGTATGGAGTGTAGGTGAAAAGTTGTAAAAGGGTCGGACATAAAGAAAAGGTTGTGGATGTTCGATAGGCGATAGGCGATAGGAAAAGGGAAAGGATAGGGATAGACTATAGGAGAAGGGAAAGGATAGGGATAGGCGATAGGAAAAGGGAAAGGATAGGGATAGACTATAGGAGAAGGGAAAGGATAGGGATAGACTATAGGAGAAGGGAAAGGATAGGGATAGGCGATAGGAAAAGGGAAAGGATAGGGATAGACTATAGGAGAAGGGAAAGGATAGGGATAGACTATAGGAGAAGATACAAGAAATGTAATGAGAATTGCACTTTAATAGTAATAATAAATACTTGGGATCAATTTCTTCAGGAGTTTTTGGAAATAAACTAACTGGTCGAGTCTCAGTAATCCAAGGAGACGAAATATTAAAGCATCCATAGGGCTCATAACAACGGGTTTCGGGAAATCCATCTGAAATTAGATAATTGTTTGTTAATTTCGTTATAGGACCGTACGTGAAACATAGAGGCTATATTGTGAAAAAGATTAAAATAAAGTTATACCTCAAACAAGTGTCAAAATATCGGTATTAAATTAAATTTAAAAATATATAAATTAATAAATCAGGTTGAGCATAATAATATAAATATTCTTTTCAGCTTGATTTTAATTGAAATGTCAATAATGCTGAATGTACTAATCTTATCTAATTTTTTACTGCATTTCAACTTCATACATTTACTAATTTTCTAATAATTTACTAATTTTTGTAATCACATTACGAAAATAATTTCAATTTATTTAATCAACAAATGACGCAGAGTCTCTTATATCCAGGGCCGGATTTAAGGGAGGGCCGGTGGAGCTACTGCCTCGGGGCCTCCACAAGACAGGGGCCCCCACAATAGAGATACAAGCAATAATTTTTTGAAAGACTTGACGGAAATTTTTTTTTTTCCTTTTATTCGGAAAATAATTAGGGGCACTCGCTCCTTCGTTGCCCTATGGCCTCCACACCTCTAAATTCGGTCCTGCTTATATCTGTAGACACATCGCCTATGGCGCTATTGCAGCCATCTATTCTTGCAAGAGTGTACTACAAATTGCATGCACATCAGGCGACTATAATTTATAATAAATTATATCATAAGATATATTTGCTATATAATGTTAAGCGACGTCTGTCGTTTGTGTGTGAATTGAATTTTATTTCAAATTGAAATTTTTCATATAAAATATATTTTTTTCAGCAAAATATAACATTTTTTTAATTTTCAAAATGTATGCGTTATTTGAGAAACTTTTTCTCAAAATATGAGAAATTTTTTTTCGATTTGTAAATTAGCCCATATACAAAATTTCAACTTTCTCGCACAATTTTTACCTTCGGCAAAAACCGCCCCCGTGCCCCTAAATAAAAATTTTGAATTTTTATTTTTTCTTTTTTCATATGATATTCAATTATTACAAAATCCAAAATTTGAGCTTTCTTAAAACTTTCCTACCAAGCCCCATAATTTTCTCAGCGCCCCTTTTATAAAATTTGGAATTTTTAACATTATAATATATATGATATATGATGATGATATTATTATTATAAAATTAATATAATAGAAATATTAATACAAAACATAAATATTACATTTTATTTTACATAATACAATCTAACCTTCACAATCTTGACCTCATATGGTCAACAGTTCCATTTTCTTTATAGGAGCTATATGAAGTTCATTACTTATATTTAATATAATACATTTGAAAATTTGTTAAAATTTATTAATTGGTCCTCAATATAATCATTTCTTAAGATAACTAAAATAATGATCAACTGATAGGCATTTCCTCTAACCTTTGTGACTCAGTAAATTAGTACACCACATAAAATTAGACTAAGTACAGGGATGTGTTTACTTACACTTCAGTTGTTCTAACATACTATCTCGTCGAAATGAAAATCACTTCAATTTCACTATGCAACTCGTGAATAATTTAGATGTAAAGGAAGCATTTCACAACTATCAGTACACGTCTGTTCAGACACATTTTGAAAACATACGAAACTGAAACACATTTTTCTTAATCCAGCATTGTGCTGCATATTCTATTTTTAATCGAACAATTAACATTATGTCATCGATTTTCAACGAATGCAAATACTGCCTACTATTTTAATTTTATTTTTAATTTAATATTTATTTAGTTATGAATAATATATTAAATTCTAACAAAAGACTAATACTACGAAATCATTTACAGAAGAAAAAGAATTCCCTTCTAATAACATAATTAGAAATAAGAAAAATAAAGTGTGCGTCTATTTAGTAAACAAGTTGTTAAGGTTGTAAAACTTACCGTTTCCGTTTTGGACGTTGTAAATCGCATTAGAATTGACACTGTTCTCGCTGGGATTTTCGTGAACCAAAAATAAAACAGCATGAAGAAGTACACCGGTTCCATTGTTCATCATTTTATTTATAACTTTAAAAACTATTTAATATTCTTTGTTAATTTCTGTTTAATTGCACAAAACATTAATATTATTCACTGTTGATTTGTTGATCTTTTTGAGACTAATAACTAGATTGTAAGTAATGTTTAATATTTATTGAAGTGTCTATATCCGCGTTTTTATTTACGTATCCAACAAATGCGTTGGTTTAGCTAATTATCTAGAAAAACACATACGTACGAATCTTAGCACATAAATAAAATCCAAATGAAATAAAAAAAAATATAATCTCTATGACGCACATTCACACTAAATTTAACATTTGTTGAACAGAACTGGTAAGTTCGTATCTCCAAAGATGTAACTTGTAATGTTCAGAACCATTACAGTTTTAAAAATATTATGGACAAACATCCTTATCAAATAGTCGAAGTCCATGAACAGGTCAAAGGTTTTACGACTGTGGCTTCGCTTTAAATTTATTTTATTTAAAGCTACTAAGAAGAAATCGCACAGACTGCCGACCCTGCCAACTGGTCTAATTCATCATATCTATATTTTATTAAATATGTCTACATTTGATAGTTTGTAGTTTAGAGAAATGTGATCTATAATAAAAAGATATTTACATATTGATGATAAATTCTATTTAACTCTTTTCAATGAGCTTTTGAATTCTTTTTTTAGGAGTCATTTGTTTAATTTTCAATTGGAATAACTGTATTATATATATTTAATTAATATATATAAGTTCCCAGTAAACATTTTGAAGTCACTTTGCCATCATATTGAAAGTGCGTATGATTTTTCTGTCATGAAAGAGTTCATTTGTTTACAGTTCAGTTTCTCACAGTTGTTCATATGAAATATCTATTTTATCGGCTTCAAATGGCGAAACCACTCCACCTGTCGGAATACAAATGAAGATAAAGTTGATGCGAACTATAATTGAAGTGCAATAGGATAGAAACGTCACAAAAAGGGACACTATAATACTTCATATAATACACGTCAACTCAGCTGTTAGTAGTAAATGACGTATCACACTCAAACTCGTATGCTATTGTATAAAAGACACGGCATATCTGCAGGATGTTACTTTTTAAGAAATTATTATGAATATTTTAAGTGTTTTAGGGAAATCCCTCATGTCAATCGTCATATAATATTGAAATTGAATAAAAAGTTTTCATTTCTATTTCATTTCGTTAAATTTAAATCCAAGTCAATGCCTCTACTTTCATTTCTTATATTATTGTAAGTATATAGATCAATATTATAGAAACTAAACAAAATATAATTTCTGCTAAGAAAAGATGTTGCAGAACGAGAACAACAACAATTTTCTAAATAATTTTCTATCGTCAATATTGTACAGTTTCTTGGTTGATATTTTTTGGGGCCTGTCTTTCTAGATATCACTTCCTGATACCCGTATTTCTTCCTATTAGAAATTCTAATAAGTTCAATATAGTTCATGTCTAGTCACAATACCTACCATGCGGAGGGTACCCTAAAAGCTCGGAACACTAAGTACATTCAGAAAGGTGCAAAAGACAGTTTTAATATCATTGATGTTCACAAATCTGTTTAAAAACAGCTTTCTCTACAATACTTTACTTGTAGTACTTTTGTTATTCTCGAAAGTTGTGCGAACCTATATTTCATGACTGCTGTTTTATTACAATCCATTTAGCTACCTTTATAGCACAGAT
The DNA here is from genome assembly GCA_963678705.1 of Panorpa germanica. Lineage (NCBI taxonomy): Eukaryota > Metazoa > Arthropoda > Insecta > Mecoptera > Panorpidae > Panorpa > Panorpa germanica. Next base: position 46,530,895 of record OY783203.1, read on the forward strand.
CAACACGCTTATATTTCATATCTCTGATACACCCGTTTATTTCATTGAAAATCAAATCTTTATGAAATGTATCTATTTACAAGGAAGAAATTTATTGAAGCTTCATGCTTAACCCGGCTGATAGTACAAGGTGACGATATAAGATTAAAGTCCACAAATACTAAGAAATAATCTTACATATTATTTGTGGACATCGTCACTCGCCAAACATGTAGACGAAATAAGTCTACATGAATTTTATTGTTTAAAATCTTTAAAAAAAAACGCAACAGGTCAAAGTTTTTAAATTTATTAAATATTTATTAATAATCAATTGACCTTTGAACATATCAAGTATAAATGAATTTATCTTTAAAAGTTGGTAACTGGAACAGTAGTTAAAATACAAAATAAGTTATGTTTATCCTCTGAAAGAATCGCAAAAAATTCACATGAAATATTTAAAAAAAAAAACAATAATATTCATAAGAAAATTTTTATTAAAAAATTTTTTCTTCGGTTATTCGAACATTGTATTCAAAATTATTTATAAACAACAAATATTAAAATAAACAATTAAAATACCTGTAAATTGAATCATTTAGTTTATACATTTGTCATAATTACATATTTTACACATATATTTATTTAATAAGAATTCTATAATTAGTGTATCGTATAATTATCTACACACTCGTACATCGTTTATAATACATTCATATTATTCTTGCAGCATTAAACAAATTGTTATCACTATTTATTGAACAATCATTTTAATTGTTCCAGGCATTCATTCTTTTAGGAAAAACAGTTAATAAATACTATGCTATTGTTCGGAATATTAAAAAAAAACTTATAAATTATACGTATAAATAACAAATCTTGAATTTATTGCGGGACATTCCTTGTATATACTTCGATCCAATATTTGATATTTCAAAAATCCTTGAAAAATAGTAACTATATATTACAACTTACAATAATAAGTAATACATTAAGTAATACACGCATTGCAATCACAAATTTATGAAAAGAACGATCAAAAAAACTTTGTGCAACAGTATTTTTTTATAATTCATACTGCTGAGTGGAATTTATTAGATTGTTAGTTTCCATAGAAATTTATATTTGAGGTTTCATATTCACGTAAATATTACTTATAAAACTAGAAATGAATATAATAATTTAAAAAGATTAAGAAATCTTTCTACGCTAGAAATACATTAATTAGATTCATCAAATAACTAATATTTACGTGTATTGAGATATGTATGCGTATTGAAAAAGAAACAGGTTGACCCTATATTGGTTTTTAATCAGATAATAAATAACACTGTTATTATCAAACCGTTATTAAAACAAAATTTACAAAAATCACTAACAAATGGTTACACCAAACTACAATAGACCTTATAGTCTACCATACTTTAGTTATGTCAATTAACAATAATTATAAACATATCATTTAATTATTTGTCAATATAGGTACATCACACAACATATGTACATTCAATAAATAGTAAGCATATTTATATTTAAACAAGTAATGAAAATAAATAAATAATAGAAAATAAAATATCTTATTGCAAAACATATCATTTAAAAAAAATTAAAACTTGCAATTTTAGAAAAAAAAGTCTATAATTTGCTTTTATTTTCAATCACGGTAATTTAAAAAAAATTGATCTAAAAAATAACTGAATTACGCAGAAATGTCGCTAAAATTAAAATATCCTAAAACATACGCTCATACATACAGTAATTTACTAGCAGATTTTGTATTGTACGCATAAGACATATCTCCATTAATAAGATTTGTTCGGCCGTTACTGAGTCCATTGACACCGGTGGATTCAGAATTTGTCATTAAGGAGTATGGCAAACTATTCTGAACCGGACTAAACTTATTCCAGTTATTCGTGAATGGTAGCACAGTCTGTTGATTTGTTGTATGTCTTGCATCGTACTTTGCCTGTAATTAAAAAACAAATTAATTCTATTCTTTCGATCATATACAAAATATATAAAATATGTATGTATATATTATATATATTGTTTATAATTTTACAATGAACTAACCATTCGCGTACTTATTCTTTATTTATTATTTGTAATTGTTTTGACAAGTAAACAAAATATTTTAAAACAATAGTAAATAACTTCAAGCTATATGCCAATGGTGATATAAAAAATTTTCCATACGAAATACAGTAGTATAAAAGTATCATTTATACCTTATTGTAACACAAAACTCCAATTATAGCCAATAGCATTCCAAATACATTGGTCATAGTAACTGGATTACCAAGAATGAATAGGGAGACGGCTATAACAAATATTCTTTTACTGGCGCTCGCTACTGCATATGTTAGAGGCGTTACGATTGACAATACGCTGAAAGCAATAATATTCTGCAACCAATTGAGTACGCCATCAGTAAATAATAATGATATAACACGGTAATCACCAGAAACCTAAAAAAAATATATATTGATATAATAATACATACTGTAGTTTACTAAAATATTGACTGATATAAATCTTACAATAGCAGGATGTCGAACTACGTCCATGAGATCTATCAAACACCATACCGGTAAAAACATACACAATGCAAGTCGGCCTAAGAGATGGAGAAGTCTCAAATGATGTATTCCAGTATCTCTTAACACCTTGAGAAAATTTATAATTGATATAATGAATACAATGCTAGTATAATGTGTTCCAACAAAATGCACATACACTATTACATCCTTTTGTTCCTTTATAGCATTTGCTAAAAAAAAAGTACTACTGAAAGAATTAAAATGTTGATAAAGTACAGACAATAAGAAGAAGGAATTCGAAATAAATTCTCCAACGTCAATCACCATTCTTTTTATTAGGGATGAGTTTGAAGTGGGTACAACTGGACATATTGACCTTCATCTCTTTATTCGCGACAAGTTTCGAGATTAATTTTATTCTGATCTATCTTATTAGTGCCTTTGGAACAGATGGATTTGTAGAACAGGTAGATCTCAATATACCAGACCTTTATCATAATTATATGCACAACATTATAATCATGGAAAATTAAAGCTTGACGTATCAACAAATGAATTGAAACCAGCTATTCAAGGAAAATGCGCTTGACTTCAAGGATAATCGCTTTAAAATGATCATGACTTCTAATATTTGCGATAACTAATGCTACATTTGAATTTGAATTATTAAATGTACAGTTACCCTAATGTACATTATAAGTGTTAATGCATTTGTTTGGAACACACTGTATATTATCTATTGCATTAACATTTTTAACCTACAACAATACATATAAAAGAATTACTTGCTGTCATTGAATACTAACCTTCTTGGAATATATATTTTGCAAGGAGAATCCCATTGTCGCAATTAAAGCACTAATCAAACCAATAGTGTCAAAAGACAACTCAGTCAATGTAGCTATAGCTACGCCTGTTATAATTGGAACTAAACTGAAGTAAACTTTGAAAGTTTGTTTTTCTGCAAATATAATTCTCGATAGGACAACCGTGAAAAATGGCATAGTTGCTTTTACTATAACATAAAAAAAACATTAAATAAAAATACAAGAACACATATGTTTATAAAAAACACAAACAATGTCGGTTACAAAAAAAGTTAATGATAAAAACAAACCTGTATGTGCATATGACACTGGGACTTTCCATATTGACACATGAGATGATACAGATGCCAAGAATTTTCCCAAAGCCAATGGTATAATAAATTTTATATAATACTTCCACGATATGTCAGAATACTTTCGTACGCCCCATAAATTAAAAAACGGTCCACTGTATACTGTGATAGATGTTAATTGTACCATTGTCACTGTCATAGGAAATGGAAATTCACTTAACAACATTTTGCCTATTACATTATTACTAGAACTTACAATATACCAAAGTATACATAAACAAATTATGGTAAAAACCTCTCTCGTCTGAGTTCTTGCGGCCATGCTGGCAACTGGCCACGCACTTCTCTGACACTTTACTATCAAAAGACTGATCAAACATCTACACCTTTACAAATTATTTTTGACATTGCGTTTTTACGTAATGCCAACTTAACCGAAATTACTTCTTGGACACTTCTTAGTTATAAGCTTTGATATAACTATATATAATAATATAGCTTTGATCAGAGATAATAGCTTAATTGTGTATTATATATATAATCTTTGATATGTTTTATTTACTGCTACTAGAGCGAAAACGGTTGTGATTTGCTTACGGACACACAAATGTTTACCATGTAAACACTAACTCTGTGTGTAAACCATGCGTATTCATACCCCGCGAACACGCATGTTTGGATGTAGGGTAAGAGTAGTGCCACACTGCGAAGAAAAATCGCGGGAATACATTCGAACCATTCGAAATTTGTATCAAATTGCAGATTTATTATCGCGAATTTACAATCTTCAGTGCCGAATCGATTATATGATTCGATGTGTTGGGAATTGCGGATTCATTTCCGCGTGGTTTATTTTCATAATGCGGTATATCGGCTGACTCGCATTGGAATCGTATCGTCGCATGACAATGTTCTGACCTTTGTTCTTTCCGAAAAAGATTCCAGGATCACGAAAAGGATAGTCGGTATAAAAACGTACACGTACTAGCGATTTTAAATTCGTGCGAGTCAGTACGAGTAAATCCCCAGTTTGATACATATTTACGTTGTGAATTTTTTCCTCGCGATTTTTTTCCTCAATACAGCTTAAAATGGGCTTGTGTCCTATGTCTTAATTTCTATAAAAGTGTACTATATATTGATAAAGTGGGTTATTAGAACCTCAAATGTTCAATTATTTTTTAAGAACTTCTTATATGTTAAGAGATATTAACAATTAAAAAAGTCATTTTGTCTCTTTAATTATTAAAGGGATCTAAGTGCATGTGACATCACAATCCTTGTGTAAGGTTACCAACCTTACAGCTCATAAATCTCTGCTATATGGATATATATATATATATCAAAATATCAAATATTATTTACAGCTATTTCAAGGAACACTCAAATTCCAAAATAAAATAAAAACTTATTATTTTTTGATTTGACTTGATTATTCGACTACCAACAGCTACAGAAGATTACCACAGCACTGACCTACTTAACAAATAACTGACGTTAAAATGCATTTCACGTCATAAAAATATAGCCGACCATTTTTAGCGCTGAAACTACAATTCAAACTTTTAATTGCTATATCTCCGTCAACATTTAGATATTTAATAAAATAAACACGCCAATACACATTTATTAACATCAATTTCAATCAACAATTGAAAAATCGACCACTAAAAAATGAGGACACAAGCCCACACGGTGGTTTGTGCCCACGGTTCATCGTCTATTTACTTTTTATAATATTGTTTGTACCACTTAGCATTAACTACATCCACTTACATCTCTCACATTTTTAATAAGAATTACATACTGTAATAATTTTAATATTGTAATTTTTTTATATATAATAATAACCATCTTTTATAACAGCTTTTCTATGAATGAAGTTATAAATTGATTACATTTTTACAGCTAATTAAGACACTCAGACTTTTATTATTATAATAAATATGTGGTTAAACTTAGTATATATTATATATGCACAAATGATATAATAGTAACAATAGATAGTAATAATAGGTTTTGCTATAATTTCATCGCTTTTAAGTATTGTACAATTTATCAATATGTTTTTCATGTTGCATAACTCAGAAATGAAGGCGTAACATATATTGTGTGATTTTTAAATCTATTTGTTGCAAATGAAAATGTATTACATAATGAAGAAACAGTTACCATAAAAATATATTTATTTAAAGGTAAAACACGTTATATGTAGAGACGGTATAAAGTACTACTTCTATCTTCCAAGAATCATTTGGTTGAGGAGAATGTAAAGCACAGATCAATGGCAAATGTTCAATGGGCTTGTGTCCTCATTTTTTAGTGGTCGATTTTTCAATTGTTGATTGAAATTGATGTTAATAAATGTGTATTGGCGTGTCTATTTTATTAAATATCTAAATATTGACGGAGATATAGCAATTAAAAGTTTGAATTGTAGTTTTAGCGCTAGAAATGGTCGGCTATATTTTTATGACGTGAAATGCATTTTAACGTCAGTTATTTGTTAAGTAGGTCAGTGCTGTGGTAATGTTTTGTAGCTGTTGGTAATCAAATAATCAAGTCAAGTCAAAGAATAATAGGTTTTTATTTTATTTAACCCTGCTAAGGCAGACATAATATTGGAATTTTATTGTTCTTTGAAATAGTTGTAAATAATATTTGATATTTTGATATATAAATACATATAGCAGAGATTTATGAGCTGTAAGGTTGGCAGCGATTGTGATGTCACATGCATTCGGAATTTGTATAACGTTGAATCCCTTTAATAATTAAAGAGACAAAATGACTTTTTTAATTGTTAATATCTCTTAACACATAAGGAGTTATTAAAAAATAATTGAACATTTGAGGTTCTAGTAACCAACTTTATCAATATATAATACACTTTTATAAAAATTAAGACATAGGACACAAGCCCATTGTATGGCAATGGCAAATGTATAATTGGGTTGTGTGACAGTTGTTTAGCTGGTGTAGTTGTGATTAACATATAGATGATGTCACATCCTTCGATCCCTGTTCCAACGCTGTTAAATAACCGAGTGTAAAAGAGATACAGAATCAAACATCACGGAAGGTTGTTGCCTTCGTCATGTTCAAATATAGCGCGGGACATAAAAATATAGAAATTAACATAAACACATATTGACACATCTACAAAAAACGTATATGTGATACTTATTTCGACCTAATTTCATTCAGAATTCTTAAAAAAAATATAATAAAAGTCGATTCTGTAATAATTGTTCTCTATTCTACAAGGGTACACACCTATTGTTCAGCATTCAAACTATATGCAGCAGTAGCTTCTTTCATGGTCACTTTCTGAACATTATCGCTAAATAGAGATAATATTTTGTTGGTTTCATTGTTGTCATGTTGGAAGACACAGTTTCTTATACCACGTGCTCTGAAAGACTATGCCAGCAAGTTTCGTATTTTCCTAATTACTTCCTTTTTACTTTTACACTTTATTGCTTTACATATGTTTTTATACTTCATGTCTTTAGGATTCTAAAGACATGGATATTGTCTACAGTTTTCAATCAACTTTATACAAGTTTCATTTGTTCATTTAAAAACCATTTTCAATTATTTTTATTTGTTTACTAAACAAAATTAAAACACGCTGAGATTATACCAGAGACTGAGAACCTACTCGACGCATTTGTTCAAGATCACACTCAAAATCGCAATCCTTTGTGACTTACCGCCGAATAATTTGAACATTTTTGTATGAGTGCACTATCGGCGAGACATTTGCCGATTTGCCGAGAATGAACATGCGTCAAGAGAACGCTCACCAGCTGAGGGAAGCCAACGTGAGGCGAGAGCACGCGAGAAAGACAAACACGAGGCGAGAGCTACTGTACACACTCGATCTCGCCGGTCTCGGCGAGAGTGGATTGCCGGTATTAAAAATAGTATAAGTAGGGGTGTTATTTGTGTCGCATGTTAAAGTCGCACTAGTCTGTACGTTAAAATTACTACACAAGTACACTCATGTCTAAATAACGTCAACTTATTAATGAAAATATTATATAATATTTGCTACTACCACCAAGATCTGCACCGATGGCGGCTCCAGGCAGTATCACGACCAAACCCTTCTGCGCACACCACCGCGACCCTCCTACTCATTGAGGCTTTCTAATAATGATAACAAAGTTATAAATACTTCACTTGCCCAACGACTGAGTATAGGCATAACGCTTCAGCTCCATCCATTTTCAGGGCTAGAGCAAAAAATATTAAAATAATTCTTTATATAAACTGACTATAAAAAATATTTTTTTCAACCAAATATATATCTTTTTTAATAATCAAAATGTTTGTGTTTTCGAAACAAAGTTGGTCAAATAATTTTGGTAATGGTGGGTTTATATTCATAAACTATTGTTTAAGGATTAACACTATAAAGTAAGAAAAATAAGAAAAGTATTTTGCATTTTCAATATAAAATAGCTTTTTCTTAAAAGATATTTAAATACAAAATAGAAATATGAAACAAAATGAAATACATGTATTTAGGATGACAAATTGCCTTTGCAGGGAAACAGAAAGTTACGTCATCTCATTAGGACTTGCTCATTATACGCAATAACGCATATAAGGGAAACACTGAAAAGTAAAGTAAAATTAAAAGACTTCTCCAACGTACAACGCCTAATGCACAAGCGACCATGTGCACTTCCAAGAATACGGCAGAGATCATTTTGAAGTAAGGAAATCCTCAGAGGTGAAATGGAAGCTGAAGTAGCTTTACAAATTGAACCACTTTTTCAGGTTGCACAAGATGAGTCAGCAGAATATTAAGGAGAATAATATCTATAAATATGTAATAAATAAAATGTAATTGTATATAATGATGATAAATAATGTTACTAAGAAATTGTACCAGCGTCGTATAAGGTATACTATGAGCTAACGGTCTGGTGATACCTAAAGTTAAAAATAAATAAAAAAATTCATACGTATGAATAATATTATGAACATAGAAACATAGAAACATAGACCTCTACGGTACAGTCCTACCTAAGAAGACGTTTAGAAGACATTTAATTCCATATTGTTCTTCAGGAGTACATATAAGTGATGTTATTTTCGGTAAAATATATGTCAATTAATGTTTCATTAAGAGCAATAATAATACGTTGAGTATGCGTATATATTGAGTATGAGTATATATGCAAATTTATATATAGCAAATGCCGGAATTTTAACTAATGTCCAAAATAAATTCGAGGAATCACGTGAAATAAAACAGTAAAAAATGAGCAACACTAAAGAGCGCGTGCCTCTAACAAGACCTATTGATTAAAATGTAGTTTTGTCATTCTCCGCTATTTTCACAGAATATACGTGTACTGTATTCGGTAATTTGTAACTAGTTGTAACTAGCTGTTTATAGTTTTTTTATAATTAGCAAACCGTGTTTCAATTAGTATCCATAATCCATAAAACATTGACATACATGTGCTGCAACACGTACGAGTATGTATGATTATACGAAAATATATTCCATAACACATGTTTGAACTATGTTAGCTACAAGTGTTCACAGGATATAATATGCTCATGCGTTATTTTTTATGGAAAAGTTAAATATGCAACCTATTGTCCAAAGAGTAGTACGTAGTTATATTATTTACAAAACAATGCTTCATTAATTTTTTTTAATATTCATAGAGTTATTTAAATTCACACATGTAACGCAAATGTTTGCTGAGTATGGACTTTAAATTTGATGAAACGGTCAGTACAGTATCATGTGTTCATGTATACATATATAATATATGTATATTAATTTTTTTCTATAATTATCATGTTTTCGAATATATTTAAAAAAATAATTTATAGTAAAATTATATCGCGTCATCGCGGTCATCACGCGTAACGTTACATGTACGTACATATACATATATACGTATATATATACAAAAAATATTGACTTTCCAAACCAGGTTTCAAAGAGAACAGCTCAAGTACATTGTATGTAATTCATACACTCTGCTCTACACTTTCGAAAGTTTATGTGATAAATTTGAATCTATATGTACATAATAATACCACCACAATAATTTTCATTAGTCTGTATTAGTTGTACAGTTGCGCACAGTTATCTTGTGTATGTGATAATAGTCGATTGTGGGTAAGTTATTTCAATAAATATGTAAAAAATGTATAAAACAATTTAACGTCATGTTTTGACATATGGATTTGATATATGTTTAATTATATATGAAAGAGTTTATTAAATAAATTATTTATATTTTACAATTTAAAAATATAGAACAATGTTAGGTAATAACATAAAAGAAATTTTATTTTTAGGTTAGATAATAATTAATATAAGACACATTTATGTTTATATTCATTTTATAAATAATATTAATAAAATTAGATATAGGCTATTTTAAATATACAAATCACATTTATTAATTCAGTGATTAATTTATATTTTTAAAGAACAAGGATAATGTATCAATCATATGTTAGAACTTGAAAGAATGTAAAAAATTTGCTTGTATTCAGATTTTTATAATATTATAAATTGTTTATAAATACCTAATAAATATAATAGATTTGCAATGCAATAAACATGCTCAATTGTCAATAAATCCTAATAGAATAATGAAAATATACCTTACCATAATAAAAATGCATTAGAAATAATGTAATTTCAATTCTAATGACAAATGACAACATATTTTGGTATGAATTAGTGAGTACATGCTGGAAATATGGGGATTTTCAAATTACCATCTTTAAATATTTGAAATTCTCTAAACAATGAATTGTTATTCAAAGCTGTTTTCTTTTAAATATTTATACCATTCATTTAAAAAATGTATATATATTGCTTAACAAAATGTGATGCTGATGACCCTTAGTAAAACAAAATAGATCTTAATTTATAAAATACGTTCGGTCATTACATAAAATAGAATTACTTAATAATTAAAAATCTTTATTTATGGAAATTAATATTCAGACAGTTATACAGTTCAATGAACTGTTAATAATTACAAAAATACTTAATTCAAAATTTAATTCTTTTTTTACGTTTTTGTAAGACGCGGAAAACACAAAACGGAAATTCATGTATTTTTTAATGTAATATTTTTTATACAACATTCCGTTTCAGTATTTTCGGAAACTACAAACTTTAATATAATTTTTTTTACAAAATAAAACGTAAATTCTTGTAATAATTTTCACCCAATGTTATATTTTATTATTTACGGAAAGCAGCGGTATAGTTCATAGATACCATAAATACTGCCAACATTGCAGTAAGGTAAAATAATTAAAAAATAAATAAAATAACCCGAAAATGATATGAGTAGCAGGACGGTTGTATCGAAAAAAATAAGATTATATTTATTTAATATAGATACATTTTCAGTTATATTCTATGAAAGTCGCTTGATAAGCACAGACATGATGATAACCAAAAATTATTTGAGAGTTTTATTTATTTATTGAAGTGTTATAATAAATTTATTTATAAAAAAAACCACACAGGTCCAACCATGCAGGTCCCTTATATTACACAGAACTAATTAGATTCAAATTTGTGTTGTTCATTATAAATAAACATAGTAAAAATAATATGAGCTGCATACGGAACTTGTACGGATGTTTTTTGTACTATTTTTAATAATTGTTCATCTTTTTTCGATTTGTAAATCAAGGTACTAAAGTTAGCCCATATACAAACTTTCAACTTTCTAACATAATTTTAACCCTCAGCAAAAACCGACCCCCTGCCGCGAAATATATTTTTTATTAATTAGATACTCAATACACAATCCAATATTCAAACTTCGTCCAAAGTTGCCTACCGAGATCCCAAATTTTCTCAACGCTCCTTTAATGTATTTCAGAATTTCTAATTTTCGAGATATCTTCGCATTGAATACATATGCAAAATTTCAGCTTTCTATCTTTTACGGATTAACAGTTATACAACAAAAAGTGCACAATTCTTTTCCAAGTTATTTGAAAATTACGGATTTCCAGGAAATTCAAGGAAAAATCCCAGAACCACAAAAGTCTTAGAATTTCTTTTGTCTACGAAATAGGAAATTTTTATAAACTTCTCTAGAGCCGTTTTCGAGCCACTTTTCCCCGGGCCGGTTAACGTCTTTTGACGCATTCGCATACATATTACACATATCATTTTTATAATAATGAAAAATATCCATTTCACAGATTAGTATTCATATTGATTTAGTGCTGTGGACGTTTACTTTCAACGTTCTGCGCAGGGTTGTAAGAGATTTCTGTCATTTCTTTCCACTCATAATTTATTATTCCATTTTCACTTCACTTGTGCAACTTTTATTACCTCATTTCCAATCCTTGTAGTGCACTTTTTTATTTTCATCTTTAATTAAATCCGTCGCCTCAAAATTGAGAGTCTGAAAAAGCTGAAGTCTGGTTTAAACATTATTAAACCGCCTCTGATAAATGCGGCACTGGCAAGAAAGGCACATCTTCTACGTCTCCGTTGTTCATAATTGCTACAAATAAAATGATATTACGATTTTAATCTATTTTTTTAGTTCTAGTTCTGTACTGGACTTGTTGACCTTTGCCAAGTGTATTTTTTTGATATTATCTTACGGGCCAATCATCCAAGCCAATCATCGTGACATGCGAATTTATCATTAGCAGACATGACATAACGCAAATTATTTATTCACAATCATAATGACACATTCCTTTTTTAACCGATTCGAGGCTTCGGGATTAAAGGCTAATTTTTCTCATTTACAAAGAATTTTAACTAAATTCATAACTTAAATTCTGCAATTAATTTTTTTTATTTAAATGACAACTTATACTTATATATATAGTAAACATATAAACATACACTTGGGACATTATAAATAAGACTAGCGTTTACCCCCGTCGTAAGCGACGTCTGTCTTTTATCTGTTAATTGAATTTCATATCAAATTTTAATTCCATTTTTAAATATGAAATATTTAACGCGTTCTATATTAATTTTATATATAATAACAAATAATTTTTCATATAAACTGACGAAAAAAATATTTTCTTTTAACAAAATATAAGATATTTTCAATTTATTCTTTATTTGATCAACTTTTTTTCAAAATTGGGATTTTTTTTCGATTTGTAAATTAGGTACTAAAGTTATCACATATACAAAATTTCAACTTTCTAGGCCAATTTTTACCCTCCAGTTTTTGCCAAATTACGGGTTTCCAGGAAATTCAGGGTAAAAACCAAGCACGACAAAAATCTTAGAGTTTTTCTACGAAGTAGGAAATTTTCAAAAACTTCTCTGTAGCCGTTTTCGAGCCACCATACATAATTCAGTACTAAACTAATCAGTACTAATATAAAGTTACTCCTGGAACATTATGATATATGATGATGATGATGATATCGATGGAGCTTCCACAGATGTATCTCCGTAGGCTACTAAATCATTGAAATAAATGATTCAAATTATTCACATAATAAATAAATAAAAATTAAATAATAATTTATTAATGTTATAGTTATAAACATTTCGGTTTTTTCAATATTATGTAATAATTTTCTTTTTACTAAATACATTGAACGAAAAAAATAACATATGAATAAAATAGGGTGAAAACATTCGTGCTATAGAAATTATTATTTATTATTAATTTATATATTAAATTTTTTAAGTATTATGTAGTATATATAAGTGGTTAGGATTGACACATTTCACACTTTTAATTTTTGTTGTATTGTAGAATGAGAGAATTCTCAACCGAAAAATTAAAATTCATTATATTTTTAGAGAATTAAATCTGATATTATTAGTGTTATTGAATGATTGCAAAACACCCTTTGCTAAAACTCTCCTACGCTACTGGCTTGATATTAATATACGTGATGGTAACTAAAGTTTGTTGAAATTATTTTATACACGTATGTAACACAGCACAACCTGTCTTATAATAGAGTTGTGTCACTTGTATTCATATTTGAGTATGTGTAGATTATGCAACAATCATGTTTAGTTTGTGTCAGATATCTTGTGTTTCTATGCTATGAGGCCTGTTATACTTACAATTAAAGACCGACTGTGACAGTAAATAAGTCTTGTACATTCCAAATAAATTTGTATTTAGGTCTTTTAAATCATTGTTCTATTTATATAAGAAAACAAGCAGGGGGTTCAAAAGATTTAATGCAAAGGTTTTTTTAAATAAAAAAAATCGTAGAACCAGGGCAGATTAAATATGCAAAGAGTTTATATAAAATGTATTTTCTATGATAAAAAATCCATTAAAGTCGCTTACATCTATTTTATGCACAGTAAGTTCGTCACATATTTTATTAAACTTCTGTTTTCATTTCCTAGAAATGCAATATTTTAGTAATAATGAACATTTTTTAAACAAACCTAATAAATGTGTTTTTATTTTGAATATAATAGGTTCAAAAACACAAATCTTCTGGCATAACCCAGAAATAAAATACTGTTTCGGGAATGGAATCCAAGTCGCATCAATAGTCTTAAATATTGATTTGATAACATTAGATATTAAAACATTACGATAAGATTACTGTGAAGAAAAAATTATTAACTTCAATTATAATAGAAGCTTTAAATTCAATGTTTAACATTTATAGTATTTCAAAAGGTATATCGTTGGTGATAGAACTCAGCAGCGGAAATAGACCAACATTAAATAAATTAATTAATCAAGAGACATAAAACAATTGAGAAAATCTTTAAAGTAAGCGAAGATGTTTTATGGGTTGAGTTACGAAATAAATGACTACTGCAGGATTATTTTTAACGAAAAATATGAAATCATGTGTTGACATACATCATTTTACAATTGCATGTTCAAATCTAAGTACAGTGTTGCAAACTTTGTTTAAATTTCCAGCAACTGTTACGGCTGCTTAGAAAAGTTTCAGCAACTTAAAACTAATGTTAACTTCCAGTAGATCCAAATCAACTCTGTCTGTTCGGAAGAATCGGAAGAAAGCAGAGGAACTAGATTTTGATGATGTACTTTGAAAATTTGCTTGTTTTAGAAAGCAAGAAAAATCAATCTTCTTTAATATTAATTTCGTCTTTTATCATAAACCACTTTTATTTGTCTATTTGTCATTGAACTTGATATTTCTGGACATTTCAGCATTTCAACAGTACAATTTTTGTCTGTCTTTCCTGATTGTCTGATTATAATTAATAATTTTGAGCTTTATTATTATTTAGTGATTATAGAAATTATTCTTTACCCAAAGAAACGACAACATTATCGTTTTTCTATGTGCACCACCAACATAAGAAACATTACTAAAATGGCTGGGAACACCCTTGGTACACCTCGTATATCTATAATGAATAACGAAATATTCGATATCGAATGTTTCGATTTTTTAAAACATCCATAAAAAATGTACTTTTTATAAAGTATCAAAATATAAAATGAAATTTAATAGAAAACAATAGGAATCTCAAGTGCATTCAAAATTCATTCCGTTACAATTTGAATTTTCTCGAATTCTCTTCTAACGGCAATTGGGATTACGTTTTATATATGATAATAATATCGGTGTCAAAAGAGAAAGTAGTTTGGTTTTAGTTATTACATATCAAATATTTAAAGTGATCTTTAATCCTAAAATTATTACGAGAATAGATCAAGGTCTATATTTTAACGAATTTTAATTTGGTTCACTTCGATCCGTAAAAGAAAGATTTGTCGTGCATGACAAAGTGGTAGTAAGTAAGCAAATGTTTTCAAATTTCATCTTAACTAAAGAGTTAATTTTGTTATGTTCATTTGTTACAAACGATTCGTTAATTCACATCGAATATGTTAAATATATTATAATAATATACGACTTTGTTTTATTACTTCATTGAATAATCATTATATCTGAAAGAATTTAACAAATATAACCCAGACCCAGTAAACGCAAAAGAAATTATATCAGAACAATTTGTTCTTGTTCTGCTGTTTATAAAAACCTTTAACATACACATCGTTTTTATAAAGATTTGATTGACTGACGATTGATTTCTTACAAAGATAGAATGTTGTTTGAAAACGACATCATTTTATAGTATTTATATATAGTTATATACATGTAGCAGATTAGATAGTACTAGGGTTCGTGCATATATATATATATATATATATATATATATATATATATATATATATATATATATATGTATACGTATATATATATATATATATGTATGTATACGTATATATATATATATATATATATATATATATATATATATATGTATGTATACGTATATATATATATATATATATATATATATATATATATATGTATACGTATAAATATATACATATACATATAGTATATATATAAAACCTTCATGTGTTATGTCCAATTTAATTTCAATTAAGTGCCACATATCACTTATGGCTACTTAACATATATCAAAATCATGATTTTTAATGATGAAATAATTATACAAGGCATCTTGAGGTTGCCATCAAGGTTGTTTTTCCCACTACATGTATAAGTATAAATTTCCAATTATTAAAATATCATTTCGGTAAGTACGTCTGAACGTATTGTTTGATTGTTATTATTTGACGAATTACGAATTCGTGGTAATTAAAAATACAATTGTTCTATAATTTACAAAATATAATAGCCACGTCGTTTGTAACATGAGTTTGCAATTTACTGACTCAACGTTCGTTTATCGTGTTATCAGTGCTTGTGGTATCCGGGTGTTTTAAGTGCTTGCCAGTGTAGTTTTTATTTTAATCTTATAGGTAAAAATTATTGATAATATATTAAATTTTGAAAGGTGGACTGACCAACATATATTTACTATTGGCAGTAATAAATTCTCTTTACACTGGTGTATTAAGTCACTTAAATCGGTAAAAATATTATCAGATACAGAGATAAATATTCTAAGTGTTACGTTTTAATTTATTTTAGTAAGTTGGAAATATTATTACTTATACTTGTTAACATTGGCAATTAGAACTCAAAAATTTGGTTGATTCAAAAATATTTCTTTTAATATTTATTAGCATGTAATTCAATATCCAAAATTATAAATAGCATACACTATAACGATTTATTCAAATGTTCTTTTAAATAATTATTAGTAATGTACCAATACAGATATTGTTCGACCTATTTATACAAGTTGTTTTTGTTGTTATTGAACTTATAATACAAATTTAAGGATACTTTATAAGAAAAATATTCTTTAACTCGTTAGTCTATTAGGTTTTAGTTACAGAATATTAAAAGTTACTTGTTCAATCTCTGTTTATAAAATATTGTTGTTCCTTTTTTATTTTCCTATCTAACTTTCTCTGATTTTTTAGTAATACAACTTGCATGTTTTTTTAAATATATGTATGTACTACTGTAATCTTTGGACAATATTTTGCGAATGTATTCCCGAACAACATACATTGTATCGTTTAATTTTATAAATACTCCTGAAGTACATATGGAAATTGCTTTAAGATCCTCACCGAAAGTTCAGTAAATCTGTAATATCAGTAGTAATTTTGAAAAACTGAAATGAATGCAACTTATTGATTTTTCTACTTATTGCTATCATCAATAACTTTTATTACATGAATCCGTGAACTAAATACATTCCATTTGTTTGGGAATATTATATAATATGAAATTTAATTTCTATTCAAACGAAGATTTATTTCTTTAAAGAATAATTATTAAATACATATTTCTAATAAAATATATATTTAAATTTTCAGTTAGACTTGAAGTTTTGCGATTGACTCCGTTCGGTAAGCAGCATTAAGAAGATGCCTTGCCCATTCCTTACTCGTCTCAGCCCAAGCTATGTGCGTAACTACGCTCCAACACTTCTGAAGTCATACGGACACCACTGCCCTGTGGTGGCTAGGACAGTATCCAGTCTTCAATCATCGGAGCTTGTTCCTGATGGTATGGGTTTCGTTACCTTTATGCAGTAACATGCACTTAGTTCACATATCTCATTTCCTTATTTTGCATAATGTAGCCGGCAATAATAATGTTGCTGCGAATGCTGTTAATCAGAAATGTCCATTTCTCAAAGAAGTTACACCACTAGTGAAGGAAGCGAGTCAAGAAATGGCGGAGGATATCGTAGATCCTTCAGCCTTAAATACAGCATCGAAGAAGAAAAACAATAATGAAACTTTTCCTTATGAAGATTTTTTTCATGAACAAATTATGCGCAAAAAGAAAGACCACTCATATAGGGTTTTTAAGAAGGTACTAATTGTTACTTTAAAATTAAATATTATTTTAATGTTTTAAGTAATTATGCCATTTTAATGATTAAATTTCTATAATACAGGTGAACCGACTAGCAGGAGATGGTCAATTTCCAAAAGCTTTGGAATATTCTTGGGGGAAGAAACCCATAACCGTGTGGTGTTCCAATGATTATTTAGGAATATCTAGTCATCCCCTAGTAAAGGACAGTGTTATGTAGGTTACTATTAATTTAATTTGAAGACTGTGAAAATAATGTTTTCCATTAATTAAATTATTGTTTTTATATACAGAAAGACTGTTGAAAAACATGGAACCGGTGCTGGGGGAACTCGCAATATATCTGGAAATTCTTTATTCCATGAGAATCTTGAAAAAGAACTAGCTAATCTTCATGGAAAAGATGCTGCACTATTATTCACCTCATGTTTTGTAGCTAACGACTCTACTCTTTTTACCTTGGCACAACGTTTGCCTGGGTGCCATATATTTTCTGATGCTGGAAATCATGCATCTATGATACAAGGCATTCGAAATAGTAAAGTTCCAAAACATATATTCCGTCATAATGACGTAAATCATTTAGATGAATTATTGTCAAAAGTTGATAAGCAAGCACCTAAAATTGTTGCTTTTGAAACTGTCCACTCAATGACTGGGGCCATATGTCCTTTAGATGAGTTATGTGAAGTCGCCCATAAACATGGGGCATTGACATTTGTAGATGAAGTACATGCTGTAGGCTTATACGGTGAACATGGTGCTGGAATTGGGGAGCGAGATGGACAGATGCATAATATGGATATTATATCAGGAACTCTCGGGAAAGCATATGGCAACATAGGCGGCTACATAGGTACGCACTATTACTGTTTTTTACATAATAAAATAAATATTTTAAATTTTTTAATCACAACTTACCATTTCTATTTAGCCGGATCAACACTTTTGGTAGATATGATAAGATCTTATGCTGCAGGTTTTATTTTTACCACATCTCTGCCTCCATGTGTTTTGGCAGGAGCTGTAAAGGCTGTCCAGGTACTAGCTTCCGAAGAAGGTCGAGAACTTCGTGCCAGACATCAAGAAAATGTAAACTATTTACGAAACAGCCTAAGAAAAGTTGGTTTACCGGTAGAAAATACACCTAGTCATATTATACCTATAAAAGTGAGTATTAAGAATATTGCGAATTCCAAAAAAATTAAAAATGTTAATGAAAATATTATTTTTAATTAAGATTGGAGATCCACTTCGCAGTAGCCAAGTATCGGACATGCTATTACAGGAATTTGGACACTATGTTCAGTCCATAAATTATCCAACAGTAGCTCGTGGAGAAGAAAAATTACGTTTAGCACCAACTCCTCATCACACTAAAGAGACTATGGATACTCTGGTGCAAGATATGTTACATGTGTGGAAGCGGTTAGAACTCCCACTAAATAAATCAAAATGCAATGAGGTAAAATGCATGCTATTACTAGTTATTATAAATACTAGTATCTTTAACACGACTAAATCTTTTATTAACATTTCAGCAATGTACGTATTGTCGAAAACCAATAATGTTTGATCGTTTGGAAGCCCTTGTTAGTGGATATTATGGAGCTTATGAACGATGCACGTTGCCCAACTGTCCACAACTTTTGGCAGCAGCAAACTAAAAATGGAAAATAAATCAAGTGACTACATAGTAAAATACATTTATTAGATATTGCGTATCAAAAACGAAGACAACAGCATATTGTAACTTAAAATGAAATTAATTAATCTTAAGGTGCTTTTCTAAGATTCAAGGAATAACATATTTATGGTAGATAGTTGCGTTTAAAAGCATAATATATGTCGAATTTTGTTAATAATAAATTAAAGACATTAAAAAAATCATATAATATATAAAGTATATTGTTATACATATGTATATAAACATATATATTATATATATATATGTATATAAACATATATATTATATATATATATATATATATATATATATATATATATATATATATATATATATATATATATATATATATATATAAATATATATATAAATATATATATATATATAAATATATATATATATATATATATATAAATATATATATATATATATAAAAGGTAAACGGTAATAATTGTTACATAAATATTAACACGGTATAATTGGTATAATAAACATGGAAAGGAACATATTATTGCAACCTCAATTCGTATATTTAAACTCTATAAAATTGGTATGTTTTTTTATGAATAAAATTTTTAATATTATATATAAATTAATTGTAAATATATTAACATGATCTGAATTATCCAATCTATGTTTATTATAGAAAAAAAACTTTCATTTGAATTTTATGTTATTTTATTTCAAAGTATATTGAACGACAACAATTGTAACAAACGGAAACAATTAAAAAAAAACTAGTTATAGATAACTTTTTGGCACAAAGATACACTGCCCATAAAAGCAAAACATTACGTATATTACAAATATAATCAACAAATACTAAAAAGAAGGTGGTATTATTTATCACAGAATTGATGTAAAAAATATTAATAAATATGAAAATGAATGGATAAATTACTGTATTTTAATGATTGATCAGTTACTGTTAATACCTTGAAGGTAAAATATGAGTTAACTTGAATCAGTTCTTTATGAGAAATGCTTGTATTTCTTTTTCAAATCTTCGTGTGGATAAATAATGTCTTTATTGTTTCTTATTTCTACAAGCTCTTTGAGGACGTGTTGACTCTAAAATAAATGAGCATAATATATATTGTGTAAATATCATTTTAATTAAAGAAATAAATGTATTTACTTGTACTTGAGGTAAGATCCGTTAGTGAGCCAACTTGTGTAGATAATGTTGCATTTTTAAGGGATGCCTCCTTGTTTAAGGACGAGTCTGATATAGACCGTCTAATCTAATTTAGAAAAATAACATTTTAGGTAAATTATTAATCTTAAGATACTCTACAGAAATTTAATTCTTTTATTTTCTCGTTTCATTAGCAATATTAATTACCTATCTACAGACATTAAAAATATATATATTTACATGATTTATTGATTTCACAGAACTAGGTGTATTTTTCATACAAGCACATCGTTGGTACCTAAAATATTATTTAAATTAAATTAATAAATAAATATTGCGTAATAAATTCTTATTTTATACATACGGTGTCCGGACCGGTGTTAATTTCCCAGATAAGAACATATCCTGGTAAGTTTTTACTTCTCGTTCCTGCATTTGAAGCCGTTCATTAAGTTTATCAATGATACTATCATATCTAAGAAATATTTAAAGAATTTTATATTTTTGAGTGAAATTAAAAAAATATATTTATATACCACAAAATATTTAAATTTCCTATAACTTCGTGCACTTTCTCGAGAATTACTTACTTTTTAAATTGTTGATCCCGACGCATTTTAACTTTCTCTAGGTCTTGCTTTGTTTCTAACAACTCAAATTTTACTTCATCACATTGTTCCTCAGCTCTAGCTAACGAAAAATGTTTTTCTTTTAACATTTCGGTCAGATGTCTAAAATTTAACATTCAGGAAACATTAAAGTTATTGGTTAGTGATTTTCAATTTCCCTGTTGTTTAATTTAAGCAATTGCACTTCGAATTAAATACATGTAAAACGTTGAGAACGAATTCAGGAGAATAATTGAAAATAGAATATAAATAAAAATAAGTTGTGAAATGATTTTGGGGTTCATGAAATTTTATCAAATCATCATGATCACTGATATGTAACAATGATACATAACAACGTGTAATAATAAAATGAAATGTAGTCTATGCCTAACGGCATATATGTTAAATTGATAAATACAATACGTACAAGCACGTATTTATTACTTTTTAATTTTCAACTATCAATTCATTATGTTTATCATTACGTAATTAAATGAGGAACAGCCTGCAAAAGTAACATTCAATAATTTGATTGTGCTTCTCGAATTACTCATAATTTAGTGCTGAAGTTTTAGTTCATAAAAACATACTTTCAACTTTTTATACTATATACTATACGTTGGTTATACTAAATCAGCGATACATAATAAACATAACGATTATTTCATATTTTCAAATGTTACAAATCTAATACAACATTATTAAAATGATGCCACTAATACGTACATTACTCGATCAGTTAATTCTATTTTAGATGAAAGCAAACTTTTCTGAGCTTTCTCAGAAGATTTTATTTCTTCGCTCTGAAAAAAGATCATTGTTAATACAGAAGCAAATAAGTTACCGATATTAAAAAATATATATACCCATTTTTCGCTAAACTGTTTGTGATTTTCAATTTCAGTTTGGAATAATTTTACTTTACTTAGCAGTCCTTTAATTTCACCCTCGCATAGTTTTAGTTGGTTTGTTAATTTATCAATTTCGATGGTTTTGTTTTGAACCGTGTCCTTCAATGCAGCAACTTGATCAATTAGCTGTGTATATTTTAAGAGAAAGTTTTTAATATTTAAATGTCAAATTTAAAATTTAAAAAATATTGATGCATTTAAAAAAAAATAACCTCAGTGTTGGTTGCAGCTTTTTCATTACTTTTATTAAGTTTTATAACACTACCATCTTCATTATCAGTGTTTTCAGCATACACTTCGTCTTCATCAGTTTTATAGCTATTTCTTAAATCTTCTAACTTAGCTTCGTAAGAACTTTTGATATTTTGCAATTTAGTCTCGTAACGAGTTATAGTAGCTTGTCGAACACTTTCCTCTCGATCACTATACATAATTTTATAAAAATATACAAATAGAACAAAAAGGATGACACGAGTTTTTTTTAAAGATATATTTACTTACATACTCATTTGGGATGCTTGTTGCATTACATCTCGCAACTCATTCATTTTTACTCGTTGATAATTTTGATCTTCTTCATTCTGATGCTTAATTCGTCTAAGCTCTTCTTTTAACTTTTTATTTTCCAGCTTTAGTTCTTATAAATTATGACAAATATAAAAAATGAATCTCACTTAACAGTATTTGTATGTGTCTTAAAAATGTCAAATGCATACCTTCGTCTAAAGTATCACTGCTTCTACTACTTTCTTCAACAGAATTGATTGTAACTTTGCGTGTAATAGCAGCAACATTAAGAACTGAGATTGATTCCTCCATTGGTATTGGATTCAGAGTAACAATAAGTGAGACTTCCTCATTTCCCAATAAAGCACTTTGAAAAAGATGCGTAAGTTTTGACTCACGGTAGCTTCAAAACAAATATTATCAGAATACACATAACTAATAATGTAACATCGACATAGCAAACACTTACTGTAAATGCTTTTGATTGTTACCAATTCCTTCTATTACTGTTCCGAGTACATACAGTGAAGAATTTATGTGCTTTGATTCATTTATTCGACATCCTGTGTTGACTGTTTTATTTTGTCGTTCCGTTCCGGCTAAATCACATAAGTTAAATCTAAAAAAGTTAATTATTATATACATATAATAAATATTTATGGAAAAGTAAAGTTCTTTTTAAGACCTGGACATTCTAGGTTTATAATTTTCGTCAATGTCAATCAAAGTGATTGTATATATGCAATGAGTTCGGCTAATGTTAGTTAATCCAAACTGAGAATTTTGCCTTCCGTATATCAGCAATGCATATGCTTGAACTTGATCCGTGACCAAATGGTATTTAACGCCTAAAATATATGTAAATAATTAACTACTGAATGCATATTTTTCCAACTTTCATTAGATGCTTTTATAATAAATAATACCTCGTACATACGCCTCTCCTGTTACTGATCTACCTAGTCGCATCTTAGCTCGTGGTATTCCTTGAGGTGGAGGAGGTACGAGCAAGTCATAAATGTCTTCATTATATATTTCTACAAATGATATCCAAACAGACAATTGACGGCATTTATCTGTTATTTGTCGCTCAGCGATTTTATTGGATAAACTTTGTCCCTCATGTTTAACAGATAATCTTTGATCAAAAAATACCTTCATGTTCTAAATTTAAAGAATAATACGTTTAACATTTGTACTAAATTAAATGGTAATGTACAATACACAAAAAATATTTTACACTGTTGAAATCCACCGTTAAATTATTTATCAATTTCTCCATATCTTCTAACAAATTTGTAACTTTAACGGGATCTATGGGAGATAACATTCTCCCGTCAATTGGCATAACAGTGACTTCACCAGGTACGACGATATTGTTGAAGAGATATTCTAATGCTCGTGGCATAATACCGGGTTGGGTTCGTGTACCTAACATATCAAATGTATCAGTAAAATTTCAATTATTTTAATAAATAATTATTATTCATAATAATTACCTTGCATAGTGTATGTCTTTCCACTTCCACTAACGCCATATGTCATAATAGTGCTGTTTTTACCATTTAACACATTGCGTAACGAATTTTCAACTGCTTCCTCAAAGACTTGTCTTTGTCCACAATTTTCATCAAAAATTGTGTGAAATTGATACGATCTGCTTTCTTCCTTCTTTTTAACTTGGAAACAGTTTTCATGTAGATTCCAGGTCCACTATTAGTTTATTTATTATAAATAAAATTAACTGTTTAGTATTAATTGTATACTAATTGTAATTATTAATCTCTTACAGCTTTCTTACCAACCATTTCATCTATTAGACATTTTCATTTAAAATTCATGTATGAATAAATGTAACAAAATACGTAAAAAAAAATATTTTAATGAACAATTAAACAATAATCTTTACATTATATATATAAAATAAAATATTACAACAATTCATGACACTTTACACTGTGTGGGTAAACAAACTGGATAATTTGGAGTATAAGTAACTTGACATTTATTCCTTATATTCCTAAATAATATGCCTAAATGCCTAAGCACCAAAAATAAAAGAAGAGTAAAAGTACCTACTTCTGATAATTCTAGGAGTCTTTTTTCTTCTATAGGTTTTATTCTCAAATATACTTTAAGTATTTCTTTTTCATGTACTTCAGCATCATCCATTTTTAATGAGAAACTGAATTGAACTATTTGAAACGGTGGACACTGTATATGAGTTGATTAAATACAAAATGCAAGGTGTGTATTAAGAATACATATATATTTTTAAATTATATTGACACGGGCTAAATAACTTTTATTTATTTTTATGTGCCTGAGTTTTACTAGCTACTATTATTGTCGTTCAACACATAAATTGACATAAATAGTGTGAAGTAAGAAACAGTTGTTTGAAAATATAAAAATCGTTGTAAAAGAAATACATTTGTCACATTACAGATTCCTAGAAAAGGTTAATTATTAAAATTACGTTTTATATAGGCAACTCTAGATGTCTCTACATACTCTATAGCTTATCCAGCTTACTCATTCGGCACTGCCAAAGATAATATATATAATATGGGCACTGCAATGGGGCATATGAGGACCAAAGTAAGTATTTTGGTAAGCATAATACCACAAATTATGTGGTTTGTGTAAGCATCCACACCAGAGTCAAAGTTCAATCTTTTGTGCCATGTAATCCACATGTCCGCATGGCTATAGCATCACACCCATGTCAAAGGCGTCAAATGTATTTTATTAAACGTAGAAAAGATGGGGACCTAGCACGAAGGATACGCACGACTGCTATAAGTCTACTGCAACTAGATTATAGTGTTTCTTCGAAGCAAGCCTATTGGCAACGACGGCTTTTAAAACTGTCATGATCACTGTATGCGCCTTCCTTAGAGCTTTTTTTCTTTCATGTTATATACGATAAATCTGATATGTTTGATGTGAACCTGTGGACGCTTACCTTGAGTTCAAATAACGCGATTCGAATAACGCAAGTAAAAGGGAGAAAAAAATGAAAAACACTACCTCGTAATCCAAAGTACAAAATATGAGTTTAGTAATGGGGCAAAACATCTGCTAAATATTACCGCAATGACGGTCGTATGTTGACAGTTCAAAAATGGTGAAATTTAAAATGATAGCTTTTGTTGAAGATATATTTACATAATGTTTTGTACTTAAATCAGAATATACTTTTTCCTACAATATGTGGTAATAGGCTTGTGTCCTATGTCTTAATTTCTATAAAAGTGTACTATATATTGATAAAGTGGGTTACTAGAACCTCAAATATTCAATTATTTTTTAATAACTTCTTATATTATATAAACAATTAAAAAAGTCATTTTGTCTCTTTAATTATTAAAGAGATTCAACGTTGTACACATTCCAAATACATATGACATCACAATCGCTGCCAACTTTACAGCTCATAAATCTCTGCTATATGTATTTATGTACCAAAATATCAAACATTATTTACAGCTATTTTAAGGAACAATAAAATTCCAATATTATGTCTGCTGTAACAGAGTTAAATAAAATAAAACTTATTATTCTTTGACTTGACTTGATTATTTGACTACCAACAGCTACAAAACATTACCACAGCACTGACCTACTCAACAAATAACTGACGTTAAAATGCATTTCACGTCATGCAAATATGGCTGACCATTTCTACCGCTAAAACTACAACTCAAATTTTTAATTGCTATATCTCCGTCAATATTTAGATATTTAATAAAATAGACACACCAATACACATTTATTAACATCAATTTCAATCAACAATTGAAAAATCGATCACTAAAAAATGAGGACACAAGCCCATTACAACTTCACAGTGAAACGTGATATACGAGATACGGTGGAATAGATTTAGATTTTTTTATTTTAAAAATTTGTAATTAATATATTTTTAACAAAAATAGTTTTAGGAAATTAAATTAAAATGATTTAAAATTTATTTAAAAAACCTAAACTGCGTCAGAGTTGCTATATTTTGTAAATGTATGTTCTTAAATATATTTCTCCTTCATTATCACTACACTTCAGTAATTTTGTTTACACTGCAATTTATGGTTATGAATTTTTCAATTTGTTCTTGATTTTTTATTTTTCACGTACACTTTATACGTTCACATTAGTGCACTCAATATGCCTTGTTAATATATAAATTAAATGAATTCCTGACTTCTGAAGGTTTCTTTCTTTTGAATTCTGTAATGTAAAGATAATGCTTTAACTAAACTTATAATCTATAATACAGAATACATAACATTTAAGTAAGTTATTGAAAATACTTCAAGTATTATAATTTTATTTATTTTTAAATGGTATATAAAGTGTTACAAAGATACAAAAGTTTTTATTTTAAGACTATATCTAATTCTATAAAAATTACAATAAAATACTGTACTGGTAAAAAAATATTTTTCAAAATTTAATTTGCTTTTATTGCAAATATAATATAGCTCAATACATGCGAACGAAATAGTTCGATTATTAGTAAAATCTAACATTCCATTAAACCTAGGATTAAGCAATGATAATAAAACCATGAAAAACCACGTTTATTTAGAGACTCTATAATCGCCCTTAAATTATTTTTTACAAACAAAAACGGTACATAAAGAAAGTTATCTTTTGGATACTAAACAATTTGACAGAAAAACTGCATAATTATTGTTAGTTAGCCAAATACAATCAGGCAAGTACAATCTATAAAATGTCGTGCACTTTATCTTTCGTTTTTATAAATGCATTTAGGTGTTTACCAAACCAAGTTTATTTAACATAGATTTTACCAATATTCGTAAAGCACATATTTTATATTCATATATATCCCTAGAAGGGGCTGATGCTCCGGACCCCTACTTCAGTAAACTGTAACGCGATACAGTTGATTTGCTGTAAGACCTACAAAAGATAATTTACACCCAACTTTGAATGAATATAATAAAATTAGGCGTCTGAGATTCGAAGCAACTACTATTTTTCAGACCACTAAACTCGAAAAGTTGCTATATTTTATCGTACCTACTCAAACACACAAACGTGGCGGTAAATTACCTTATTTTGATCTTGCACCAAATTCAATTGTATCAAATCTGTTTGCTCCGTAACATGCTCGAGACAAGAGCCCCTCTTATACGCCCCGTATATATACGTTTAACGTAACATTAACACAGCATACACATCATATTTCGTATTTACTGGGATATACATTTGTAGATGTATTTGTATATTTTATCAATATATTGTAGTACAAAAAATGTTTCTTTTTAAATTGTAAATATCGATTGATTCCACATTTAAAATATTATTCTATATATACAAAATGTGGAAAATAATTTTAGCTGATAGAAAATTTCAACAAGTCATTGTTATCATTATATTATCAGAACACATTTTTCAAGTAAACTATATTTTTACCGAGAAAATAATTCTAATTAAATTAGCATTTTTACAATTCGTATGATATATCACTCAAATGATAACTGGGAACGATTCTAATTTTCAAAATGAAAATCTATTACATTAAATTTATGATATCAACGATATTTAAAGAATCCGAAATTCTATAAATATAGTCAAAATTCATTTAAAATAATTAAAAAAAATAGTAGTCAAATAAAGATAATTCACCTACTATCTAAACATTTCGTTCTATAAATATATGAGAAACCTAAGGTTGTAATATTGTAAGACTAAAAAATGATTAAGATGCAACCTTAATTAATAGATCTGATGTTTTGTAGAAGTAGATAATAATCGAGGGGGTGCAACTCCCCCAATATCGACAAACATGAGTTAAATATAACACAGAAAATAAATTTCAATAAAAAAAAATGAAAGTTGTACCTTAACATTAAGTAGTTGCGTAATCGGTTTACAACCTATTATTAACGTAAGTACATATTTAAAATAAAATGTATTTAAATTTATTTTTTAAGGTGGAGATGTTTACACATAATTTGTACTGCATACTGGAAATTTTTACTTACTCGGTGGATTAGAGTCTAAATTATATCCTAGAGAGATTTTTTAAAGACTAATATATACAATAATAAATTTCGAAAACTAATAGCTTATGCAAAAACACTTAAAAAAGAACCATGATAAAGTTAAGATAGAAAAATAAGACACAGTCGAAGACAATGGTATAATTTCTAAACTTATAAAAACATATCACAACTTTCATAAACTAAAGTTTACACGTAAATATATATTAAAGTTTACAAGTTGATTCATAATTTTAAAAAAAAGATGCTAATAGCTGTTTCGATTAAGCTTAAATGTAAAAAATACCTAATTTGGCGAACATTATTCTAAGGCACTTTCCACCAGTTATCAAAATTGTCAAACACACAAAAATATTTGTTTCCTTTTTTTTAAATTATAAATATGTGTGACATAATTTTCAATACAAAAATAGATGTAAACATGGTACAAAAAAGCCTGTATAAAAATCGATAAAAAAAAGACTTACCTATATAAAACTATCATACAACTAGTGACCACAAAAGTTGAACACTTGATAGAAATTGCTTCCAAAATTTGTAAAATCCTACATAAGTAGACATCCGCCTATATTAAAATGATACGATTAAGTAAGAACCTTACCAATTTCGATTTAATAATAATGCTGATTTTAAGTTGCTCGATGTGTTAGAGGAGTCTTCCTTCGTGATGGTGTTGTGGTTGATATAGATTGAGGCATATAGGAGTATTGCAACTCCACTCGACTTCTTTTGGCTTCAGTTTCTAAAATAAATAATCATTTTTACACAATTTTATTTTTAAATATGTTAGTATTTGTGCAATATAACTCACCATTATCTCTTGTATATTTATTTTGGAGTAACTGTAATTCGACTGGTTGATTATTAATGATCTGATTTATTATTTCAAACTTAAAATTCCCTAGTTTAATAGGACTGTCAGTTACCTGAAAAATATGAAATGGCTTAGTTTAATAATCATTTATTTTTTGCATGCAAGTTCATAAAAACTGCTCTCACATTTACTTCACCGTCTTCGTCTTCAGATTCTGAGTTGTCGGTGTACTCTTCTCTTTCTATATGATTCTGGAGTTCTTCTTGATCGTCTTCTTCTCCAGAATCAACTTCAATATCTGGCACTTCTTCTGGCTCCGCCTCAGGTTCGGCTTCTGAACCGGAATCACTATTACTACCTTCTACTTCATCATCTTCAGTTTCTTCAGTATCATTATCATTTTCGAGAACATCTTCCTCTTCTTGAAAAGAGTGCTTCATTTCGCCGCGTTCCAGTGCTTCTAACGTGTCTGATATGTTAAAAGATAAAATTTTAATCCAAGTAAAAATTTGGAATCAATAAGTAATGGATCATTTTATACCTGGAAAAACCATAGCTCTACGAATTGTAATTGGATCCTTTCGTGACCATTTTTGAACCTCCTCATCCATTTTACTAATCTTTGTTGGATTCATAGCCCAAAGGCAACCTGTAATAAATAAATATCATTCAATTTTGATAATTCATAACTTAAATGTTTAATTATAATATTGTCTTATACTAACCCTTCCTCTGGCTACTAGTTGTTGGTGGTTTTTCAATTTTTTCGAAACATTTATTGAGACTTAGATTATGTCGAACAGAATTTTTCCATCCATTCGGTGCAGTCTTAAAATATGGAAAATGCTCACACATGAAACTATAAATTTCGGAAACTGGTAAGCATCCGTATCTTGAATTCTTTAAAGCCATAGCAATCAGACAAGAATAAGAATATGCAGGTTTTGGGTAACCGATCGGGCCTTTTGTTGGTATTTTAGCCATGTGAGCTATTTTATTAGTTGGTTTTTGAGATGGTGCTATTGATGACAGCATTCCCCGTTGACCAACAATAATATTTCCCGAAATAAATGTGGTTTTCTCTGTTGGCTTATTAACGATAGCTTTTACACTATTTTTAGAAATTAAATTAGAGCTGAACTGTTTTGATTTCTTAGATCCAGTCTCATCGACTAAATCTGATCGAATCCGAATCGCTCCTTTGTTTTCAGTGTGATTTGTGTTAGTAAATCCAGTTGTGTTAATTTTAGTTGGTGAGAATGAAAAATGACTTTTTTTATTTGCCGCAGATAAATTAGAAGAATCAGTACTATCTGCATTAAAATTTAGCATACCAAATTTATTAAAGCGTGTATCTGTAGTAAATAGTACAGGCATTACACTGCTGGGATCAACCATAACAGAGTTTGCTTCAGTGTCATAGAGATCTATATTGTCTTCTTGTCCCATATTAAAATAATATTTAGAATTTAGGGTTGGTGAATCCAGTTCTAAAGGAGGAAGATCATTAAATAAAGTGATGTCAGTATTGCCACCAAGAACGGTAGCAACCTCAGATCGTATGTCGATATCCAGCATATCTTGAAGGGAATCAGTCACAAAAAAATCCATTGGAGAAAATCCAACATCCTAAAATAAAAAAATAATTGATTCTAATTGATAAGGTAAGAACATTCAAAGATTTTGTTGTCTATTAAAATTATTTTTATTATTATCAAAATAATTAATGATTAAGTATACGATTTCATTTTTGATTATGATAAATAATAAATATTACAATTATTGCAGATCAATTGAAATCACTTCTATAATATATAGTAGAGACTTTTATATTCTAAACGTCTTTTTCAAATATTTGAAATGATCGTAATAATAAAAATAATGTGACAACAAATGTAACTGACCCGCTTAAGTCATTCTGTATGTCTATTTGGCTCAGTACCATAAAAAAAGAAGTGTATTTACCGCCTTAATAATACCGCATGTATACATGAAGAACGAAAAGAATATTTTATTAAGTATATATAAAGATCAATATTTATCAACTACTATTTGTTTTATTTGACAATTATGTAAATTTGTAATTCTCGCGCCTATACTCCAATTTCATTACTTTAATAACTACATTCGGCTAATAAGAGAAGCCATATTAAATGTGTCAAAACTAGTTGACAGAACCTCATAATATAAAATTTTCGAATTATACGGTTTAAAATCCAATAACAATAAAGAATTTGAATAAATTATTGTCAAAAATGTTTGTTAACAAATATTAATCTTAAGTTATTACACACAGATAAAAACCAATGAACGCCAAAAAAAGAGCGGGAGTCGTCAATGGACGAGTCCATTGTTCTACAATAATCTCTATGCGGCATGCCGAGATTCCTAACATTTCTATATTTTTAACATAAAAGTATACAAAAATATGAAAATTATACACGTAAGTTACTTACCGAATATCTATTTGAGTAAATATCCGTATGACTCAAAGAACTGTCGTCTAATTCAAACATTTAAGAACTTTTTTGTTATATATATATGACAGATAACATGCACTTTGTTAACAGTGAAAACAACTACTGGCTTAGTGTTTTGCGTAACGATGCTATAGACCACAAAGGATTTGCTTCATTTCAAATCCGTGAGTTTTGATTGGATGTTGATGTCATGTGACCTTCCCGCATATTTTCTATTGGATTTTATTTTATAGAGTAGGGGTTCACACAAGAGATTAAAATAATAAGTAAACAGCTTTTTAGCCCGTTCTCAGTATTGAGTTTTAATTTTATGTTTTAACCTTAAGTGCAAAATTCAGTTGGTGGAACATAAAGAAATAAAATTAATTATATTAAAGATAATCATTTATATTAAATAAGATATTAGTTATTATTAAAAAAGAATATATTACTACACATCGTACAGTTTTGCGTCGTTTATGCACACGACGACACTTTTTACAATTCTCAACATAACAAGTTTATTTTAAATGATAAAATTTAATTGATTGCGGAATTGCGCAAAGAAGCAACATGAAAAAGTTAGATGTAACCAATTTAAATGTAGGAACCACAAAAATGCAGATATTTAAATTTAATTTATTGAACGAACTGAATTTAACGGACAACACTTATAAAAATTATACAAATTCTAAATCTTACATAGCTTAGTTCATAAAATGTAGGTCTTTGAAAAATCGTCAGAAGTATAAAAAAACTATAAGTCCGGTATAAATTTAGTAAAGATTGGGTAGCGGTCTTCTTTTTGAAGGGGGCTACATACAATTGTTAGTTTTTCTCACAGGGTAAGATACTTTAATTTTAGCTGTGAACAATATCCTAAATTCTACAAATGTTTTTTTTTTAAAATAGTTATATTATTTTTAAAGATATAAACAATTCATTTAACGAAACAATATAATGGGCAAAACAATCATCCTTACAGTCCACATCTTGGTTAATTATTTTTTTATTTATATTATTTAAATATAACAGTAAAATAATAGAAATTTAATTTTCACTGTGCGTAGTTCAAGCCAGAGTGGGAACCGCTACAATTTTGAGTCCAACTATTCTGAACAGAAATTTACGACTCTGGCTCCATAGCCGAGGAATTAATCATATATTAAATGACTCCTACAACGTTCTCTAAATTGTTTCTAGATTTTGACGTAGAAAACAATTTTTTCCAATAACAAATACATCATATAATTAACTTATTATGGGTAGTTCAGAAATATCGATTGAAATTACATAGATTATATGAGTTTATATGTTACCGTTAAGCTAATTAATCGGTTTTATCAGACTGTAGTTTATGTTAATAAAAATTGATCAAAAGATGCAGATGCATTTTTAATAATGACAGAATATTAAAAAAAAAAAACAGATTTATTACTTTTACCATAACATATTCTGGGGTATATTAAGCTATAAAGAGTGATGAAAAGAAAACAAACATAATATTTTTAGTAAGTATATTTAGACATTTCATTTACATTATAAAGAAATAATTTCTACTTCGCTGTTATATAACTAACGACTGTGAAAAGTTTGATATAATTCGCAGTTATAACAATTCTTCTAGCAGATATTTTAAAAATAGTTTGAAGAATTTCATAAATTTCAGAACATTATATGACATTGATAAAACAAATTAATTTCCCTCACATAAAATAGAAATATTTTAAATATAACAAACTGAGTAATTTAATATTAATTAACATTACTTATTAAGATAACACACATGGTTTTACTGATAAAGGAAATAGAATTGATTTGTCTCTCCTCATACTTACCATATGAAATAAAAGAAACAATGCTTTTTTACGTGTTTAGAGACGTTTACCTCTAGAAGATTGTTTATGTTTCAATTTCGGCAAACTTAATGTCTGAGTACGATTCGCACGACTATCAGCTAAAGCATTAACTTTAAAATTCGACAAAACTTTAGGCTTCTGCTCAATAGACACTATGAAGTTAGTTGTTCCTCCATCTTTAGAAACATTAATCTTTTCTTCTTTCTTTATTCTTTTGACTTGAAATTCCGTATTATCAGTCCACGCTGAGGTGGTAGTTGCTGTCTGCTTTTTCAATAAACGTTTTCTTTTGTTATTTCTTGTTTTAATAACTGGAGAGACAGCAAAACTAGTTGTAGCCATCGGTTCAGAAAGAGTTGACGAAGTTTTTCCAATTTTTGATGGTTTTGAAGGTACATTGTCTCGCTGATGGGAAGATTTCTACAAGAAAAAGTAAGATATATTACAATAGTATATAAAAATTCGGATATGAAAATCTACGATATACATACTTGAAGTGGTTTATTAAAATTGCTTTCATCCATTTTTCGTTTTAATGCAACTGCTAAAAATAAGAAAGATACAAATATTTTAACATACAAATTAATTCCATTTTATACATATAATGTATGAATAATATTTAATTACTTTTTCCAAACTTGCTGTTTTGTATCAATTCATTGGTTTCATTTTTACCCTTATTGTCTGGAGAAGAATTTTTACCCTGATCTACTAATAAATTCACAATGCTACTTTTCTTTGAATCCACGACTTTATTTGAGTCATCCTTTTCTGTAACATAAAAATAATGAACTTTCACTTAGAATGTTAATATGTACTAATATCGAGAATATATTATATAAAAAAAAATTGATTTTTGAGATTGTGATGTTGCATATTATTCGAGTTATATAAAAGTTTATATGTATTATAATTTTGTTTGGTTGCATTTATGCGTTATTTTATCTGAGTATTCAATCAGACAGAGAAAACAATTTTACATATAATTGCATACTGTGTTTTATTTGTATATAACAATTTCAGGAAGTCAAGCATTAATCATAAAAAAATCATTTCAAGCATTAATATTAAAATAACAGATATTTTATAGCTTTAGTATATCCATGTAATATAGAATCATAAATGTATTAACCAGTGGTCTAAGTTCACATAAATAAATTTGGGATTGGACTAATATCGAAAATCGAAATATTTGTATTACCTAAAATTGTTTTCGGCTGAGTTACCTAGCATAGTAAGTTCATTTAGATAATCTTAAATATATAAATCATTAATAATATTTCAACATTTAAAATAAAAATTTGAACAGAAACTGAATGTGAAAACTTACTTCTCAATATGCTTTCTCTTATTTTTGTATCATTGTTTGTATTCTGGTTATCAATAGTTTTAACAAATGTTTCCTCTTGACTTTTGTTAGCAATGATCATGGAGACGGAATCGTTTCTTTTTACGTTTTCAGACAAATTATCGGAACCACTTAATTGCATTTTGTTATCTTCAAAATTGGATAAAATCCTATTATTAGTTTCATCGATATTTTCATTTTCTAGAACCTGATTAGAATTATCCGATGTCGCAAAGGCGGGTTCAACAGAGTCTACAGTTTCTTTTATAAAACTTTTAGTATTGTTTAAATTTTCTAAAACCTTTTCAAAGTTTATTTCAGTAATATCAGGTTCTTCTGTTGAATTGGGTAGAGATATATCGTCTTCATCTGAACTGATTATACCGTTGCGATTACTTTGTTTTGAAACATCAAATTCATGATTAATAGAATTATTACCTTTCTTTGATGTATTTACAGATTCACTGTCGTTGTGAGTGATTTGTTTTAACACCCCTAAATGTTTATCAATCATTGAATCGTTCTGTGATATTTTTACACATTCACTTTGAGAGATATTGGTATCTTTTGCAGATAAACATTTTGTAATGGCATCATTATTTTTTTTTAATTTCTTTCCTGAGTTGCTGTTATTTGTAACTTCGTAATTAGGCGGAACAGTTTCATCCTCATCGGAACTTATAATGAAATTACGGGTGCTTCGTAATGAAACGTTTCTATCACTTTCATATTGGTTATTTTTTACACCTTTCAATATACTTTTAAAATTCTTCTTTGGTGGAGTTGATATTAATTCTAAATCATCCCCACTACCTTCCAAAAGAGATCCTTCCGAATCATCTTCAACACAAAAAGAATCATTATGATATTCATCATCCGTCAACTGCGATTCATCTGAAGAATGCAAAACTTCTCCTTTCTCAAGAAATGCATTATTGTCTGCGATTTCATTTAATTCGTTTGATGACATGGAATCGTTCGATTCATATCCTTCACCGGCATCAATTGCTTCATTATCAAGAAAATTATCAGAAGAATCTGAATCAGTGGAAATATGAATCATTTTCACCGTCCTTGGTGATTCAACTTCATCATCATCGGAAGAAAGAAGTTCGGAACTATCTACGTTGTCCCCGTTATCCCCGTCGTCCCCATCGTTATGTTCTGTATTAAAATCATCTAAGATTGTTGGTGTGACATTTTCGATGTTACTCTTGACATCAGCTGCAACATTACTAGTAGTAGATCTTTCGAGTAATTCCTTGTTATTTTCGTGTTCTAATTCTTGAGGCTCATTTAGATCGTTGTTTTGAACAACTTCTATTTTCTCATTGTCATTGTTAGTAGCTATTGTTCCTTCTTCCATTTTATCGATTACAATATTATCTTCATCCTGAGAACTACCATCATTATTTGAAATGGGCTCCCCTTTTTGGGTACCTTCACTACTTTCAAATGTTTTAATTATAATTTCTTCAGAAATGACTTTAATGTCCTCTGCAAAACTAGTTGATTGGGTGGAATCTGAGCAATCTTGTTTAGATAAATCTATGGAACTATTGATTAAAGAGTCTTCTCTAACAAATGTATTCTTCATAAGGTTGTCTTCATCTGTGTCAAATATTTTGTCTTTAACTGATGGTTCAGTATTGTTTTCAATATGTTTTATAAAACTGATTGTGTTATTAGCATCTAGAGAAGTGCTTTTGGACACATTTTCAGACTTTGATCTATTGATTAAAGGATCTTCCTCCACAGACGTATTATTTATTAATTCTTCTTGATCTCTTTCACAAGTAAAATTTTTAACAGGTTCTTCAACAATATTCTTAACATGTTTTGGAGAAGTAGTTGACTTATTAACATCTGGAGAAGTTATTTTACATAAATCTACAGAATTATTGAATGAGGTATGTGTTTGTGAGGAGTCAGAATTCATAAGAATGTCATCTTCGAATGATTTATCTTGAACTGATTCTTTAGAAATTAACACATCGTCTTCTACAAAACTATTTGAGTTATTAGCATCTAAAGAAATGTCTTTGTATAAATCTCCCGAATTATTGGATGAATCTGGCAGAACAAAGATATTGTTCTCTACCAGCATTTCATGTTTAACTAACTCTTCAGAACTATTCTTTTCATATTTTAGACAACTGGTAGAGGTATTAGCATCTGGAGAAGTCATTTCGCATAAATCTGTCGAACTATTTAGTGATGTGTGTGATTGAATGGAGTCTGTTTTCATAGAGATGTCATCATACTTAGCTAAATTTTTAAATGATTTATTTTTATTTGTTTCTTCAAGTTCTATTTCATTTATAATAATAGCCAACTTATTAGCATCCCGAGAAGCTTCTTGATCTTCAGAATCAATTAAAGAAGAATTTGCCGGAAAAGAAGTATTATTCATAAGGTTTTCTTCGTCCCTGTCAAATGCTGCGTTTGAAGAGTCTTGAAGACTTGACTTATTAGAATCTGAAGAAGCTTTTTCGCATGAAATATTAGAACTAGTTGATGAATTATGTTCTTGAATAGAGAAAGAATTCATAACAGTGACATCGTCCTTTTCAAAGTTTTTAATTGTTTTATCCTTAACTTTATCTTCAATAAATACCTCAACATCTTTTATAATGTCAATTGACTTAGTAGTATCAATAGAATTGTTGAAAGAAGAACCGTTCGAATCAGAAGCACTATTTAAAAAAACTTCTTCCTCCTTTTTCAATTCAGTTACTAGTTTCAAATTTAACTCATTTCCATTACAAAGATTTGAAATATTTACTGGTTCATTTACTTGATTCTTCGTATCATTAACATATTTAATAGGCGATGTAATTATATTCAAATCTCTTTCAGTTTCATCACATTTAGATATATTTTGATCCTCATTTATTATTTCAGAAGACTGTGTTATGCTAGAATTGACACTTTGAATATTTTCTGGCAAGATTTTAGACCGCTCTACTTCAGTTGATACAGATTCCGTACTTACATTTGTCATTATAACATCTGGTTCAAAATCATCTCCCGTACATTTGTTAGGTACTTCTACACATTGACTGATTGTTATTTTATCATATACTTCATCGTCACGATTTTCAATTGTTTCTGTAACCTGTATAGTGCTAGATTTATTACACTTATTTGGAGAATGTTCTGGAGTTGAATGTTCACTTGTAGATAAGTGAAGATTTATAGAATCATTAGATAAGTCATCTACATTTTTAACTTCAGCCTCAGCGGTTTTGTCAATTTCATTTGTATGAGTTGCAATCTTAGTTTGTATTTCACTAATACTAGTAGATAATTTTTGTTTCATACTGTTAATATTCAATTTGTTAATATCGCTTAAAACAACAACAGGAGGACCCGCTGTAACTTTTGGGGAATTCTTTGAGCCATTACTGCCAAAATTTTGCTTAGTACTGTTAGTTTCATGTTTTAACACATCTAGTGGTGACTGACCAAATTTTGGTGAATTTGCAGTTCGCGTTATATGCTTCACAGAAAAGGAACCTTCACTATCATCAGTGATTTCTTCAATTACACTTTTATTCGTTTTGTCTGCAGTACTTTCATCAATTATTTTGTTGTTCATTGTATTTTCACTTTCGAGTTCAACATTCTCCGCAATTGATTCAACTGTAGGTCTACCTCTTCGTTTAGTAATTGGTACTGCTGGCACATCCTCATCTAAGTTGGAATCCATGCTCAATCTACGGGATCGTCTTACAGGAGTCGAAGTTTCGATTAATGCATCCGCGTCTCCATTCGCTACAGACCGTCTGCTAGTCCTTCGAGTCGGTCTAGGAGATTCTACTGCAGTAAAAGATGAACGGCGGGTTCGTAACAATGGACGAGATAATTTTTCAGTTTCCCCATTATCTTCAGATATTGTCTGTGACTTTTCTATGGCAGGCGAATCTGTAATTGTATTAGACATATTATCAAATTAAGATTGTAAGTAAAATATTTAATTTAGCTATGTTAATTCTTATACTAACTTGTTTCTTGAATGGAAGATAAAACAGAGCGTCGTCTCGGAACACGAGTAGTTTTTGTTGGCGTATCAACTTTTTCCAACAAATGACTATCCTCCTGTACGTTTCCTATATTTATCATGGAAGTAACATTGAAACTATTAGGTTAACTTTAACTACAATTTTTACAAGCATTATGATTTAAATTTAATTTTGTGAGACATTATTTTTATGATACTAATTTAATAGCAATTGAATGTAGTTTGTATATTTACATAAAATCTTATTAATTAATTATTAAAATAGCGTGACTACCTGAAACTTCCTCAATAGACGAAAGTGCACTTTTCTTAGTGGTTAATTGCTTCTTTGATGGTGTTGATGATAATTCCGATAACGGAGATGTCTCCGCTGTAGTACTTAACCGTCTAGATGTAGACCTTGTAGATCCTAAGTCAAATATAACTTTCAGTAATACTACTTATCTTTTTGGTACAAACAAGTAAATATTATTAAGGCGATTAAAAACCGACGTCCAAACTGACGTTTACTTATATTCTTACAAAATGACGTTTTGGTTATTTTTAAATAGTCCTATTTAGTGGAATGACGGGACGCAAATTTCTCTAATATTGAAATATATGAAAATATCTGATTCTTCAAAGAGTAAAATATGAATTGTAGAATAAAGTGAATAACAACACGCTTTAAAACATTAATTATATACCTACAAAAAAACCTACATATACATTTAATGTTCAAGGAAAAAGTATATATATGTATATATGCCTATCACTTTATAGATTTACTGGGCTAAAAGTAGCAACTCATTTTAGTAATAGCAGTTTAGACAATGAAATAATTCTAAAGAGTATATAATTATAAAGAGTGTACAATAACTTACTTCTTAATGTAGTACTATCGTCAGACATTTTAAACTTTTTTACTGAAGTTTAATATGTTAAGGAAAAAGCACGTGTATCACTATTGATAAATTAATTTTACAGGTTAGAGAGACCTATAATGAGTAGCCTGTAATGTCACAATATATTAAGTAAATGAGAGAATTTAAAATATATGTAGAACTGTTAACTGAACTTCATATATACTAAAATTAAAATAATCCCGAATTACATATTATTACTTAATTAAACAAGAGATTATAACTGCGCACAATTGTGCAACTTTTTCTGTTGAATATAGTTTAAGAAAAGTAACCAATGATAACATTGGAAACATTAACGGTTTTCCTAAAAATACTTGTCGGAAGGTAGCAGCATTTGTAAAGATGTAAAGTATTATCTCTGATGTAAAGATGAAAAGAAGCAGTTCCCTTCTATTTAACGAATTGGGTTGTGAACCATAACTGAATTTACATAAAACTGCAATGTATATTGATTAAGTTGGCCATGAAAATCACAAATATCTAATTATTTTCATTCAAATTTCTATATTAGAAAAGTTATTAACGATTGAAATAGTCATTTTTGGCCATATAAAGATTAAAGGGCTAAAAATATATAAAAAATACTTTAGCGTATGATAGTCACTTCCTTCTACACCGACATTATATTGCCATTTCTTTCTTACAACAGGTTGGAAAAGAGATGACATATTTATATAGTTAAAATGGCTGAAGTAAACAAAATAAAATGTGAAACTCATAACACAGTGATTTTTCAGTTAATAAACATTGTTTTTCTTCACAAATATAAGTATTGCACGTGGTACAATCTAGAATTTGGTTACAGATTTTATTTGTTTGTAATAATAATGAAGTTAAACAACTTTGAAAAGGCTAATTCAGAATCTCTTCCTAAAGTTGACACAGATACATATGTTAATAACTTTTTTAACAAGAGATTCTAGATTTAGTTCCCCCAAAACAAGTGGTGCTAAAGAGCAAAGGTAAAATTATATAAATTTTATTTGTTTGTTTTTAATAAATTGTTCTTCATACTCTGGGGTTTGGAACAACTTAACCTCAAAATATGAATGTCTCGCATGGAATGTTATACTAAACTGAAAATATTAAATCATAAACTGTATTCTAAAATACGAAACATTCTATTTATTTACAGTTTTTCATGTGAAAGTTATGGAGATTCTGCCATTGTATGTGTAAAACTCCAGCTCCGACTCCAAGGTAATAAAAGTATTTCAGGCTGAAATATGTCCAGAACATCGTATAAACATTAAAAATTATGTGGTGGAACTAATTACTGTTGTACTGCAGCTTTAGGTGAGAATATTTAATTACAAATAATAAATACAAATATTGTTTATATATATATATTTATAATTTTTATTTATTGTTATTTAAGGTGGGTGTAAACATGCATTGGCTTTTCTGTTTTGGATCCACCGCAAAAGGGAACAATCATCCCTACAGAAATTGAGTGTTACTGGGTAAAGCCACAAGTTGGTTCACAAAATTTTAGTCTTGTGAAAGATATAATTAGTAGAGAATTCCATGTAGTAGACGTAGGAAGACATACGACGTATCTGACTATGTAGAGACTATTATTGAGACATATTGAAGGTAAGCGTATTTATAACACCCTCTATTTTAACATAGAATTGATCTAGTGATACATTTAAATTGTCTCTACATCAATTAATAATTGAATGTAGAAAAAATAATAATTTTATTGATTTTGCAGCAAATAGTATGCAAGCATCCACATGCAGTCTGGCCATGAGCAAAGTAATAGCCCATTGTTGGTTGAATCAAAAATATATGAGGCATTTCGCTGCAAAACACCTGATGGAGCATTAGTTAATCAACAGATAAATCATAAATCAATTAGTAAATCAACTGATAGGTTGTACAAAAACTAGAGATACGGAAGCAATGAAGAGTGGCCGTAATTTGGAGAAACAGGTTTCCATAACTTAAGTTGTTTCCAAAATATTTAAAATAGAAGTTCAGATCTGCGGAATGTGTCTGAGACCACTCGACCTTCAATTATTTGTATTCCACTTCTGCTATTTCTACAGACAGAGAAGACAGAAAAGGTAACTGCATTTGTTATTGACATAGAGGAGAAGAAATATATACAAGACTTAATAGATTCTTAATAAAGCAATTATCATATTAAATATAGAATTTAAATGATTCAATAACATTGTTTTTTTGTACGAAAAATGTAACTCATAGGAATAATATAATTTTGTAAACATAATTTACTGAACTGAACTAGAGGGTACTGCAAATTTATTAAATTATTATTAACAAAGCCAATTAAATAAATTTTAATTTTTTACTCATACTTTTAATCATATATATCACAAAGAATTAGAATTAATGAGTAATCAATAAAAGAAGCAATATTAATTAAATTAATAGTAATGACACGTTTAAATTTCAGGTAATTTATTTTGTAGAAAAAATAAAAGTAATTAAAATAATATGTACAAACTATTTATTTATAGAGTACGTAACAGACTTTATTATGGGGTATTGAACATCAGTCAATAGAGGAAAGTAAATTGTGATGTATCGTCGAATGGGGTTTTAAAATTGTCTTATAGTTTACACGTCTTATATTTCTTTCTATATGTACTCGCAAAGCAGCAATTTGATTGTTGTCAAAACGTTTTCCTTGCTCATTTTTTTTTATTAGCTTTGGCACTAGGTGGTCTAGCTTTTAATTTCGCCTCGAAAGGGTTAGGTGAAACCTTAACATGTTATTAATTAGGTTGGCAGTAAAAAAAATATAAGGAACTATACCCTTTTATATTTTAATAAGAGACTTAACTATAAGATATATTAACTAGTGTTTCACCAAATTTTCTGCGTCTTCTTTAACCTAGAATCAATAAATGTAGAACATAACAAACATGTTTGCATGGTTTTTTTTAAATATAAGTAATTAAATAATTAAAATTAATGTACATGCATATATTTACTTACATTTTTTAAATGTTTATTCACTTTATATCCATATTAAAATATTAGTATGTCAAGCATATATACTGTGTATTTATAAATGAAATGTCAAACATTTCTATCAACACATAAAGTTTTAATATATTAAGCGAGTAATGAATAAAAAATAAAATATATTATTTATTAGTCTTTTTAAAGCCTAATGCATGCGTACTACAAGCAACCATTACCATAGACAACATATTTTTAATTGAGTCACTGTGGTGTGTAAGAAGTGACGTCAAAATTTACTAATAGATTTAGCGGCAACACTGCAATTCAAATTTCAAGCAGCTATATTTCCATCAATTTATGATAATTAAAAAAAATAAAAACGCCAATATATATTCATTAACATTTATTTCAATAATCAATTACAAAATCGACTCCAAAAAAATGAGTTCACAACCCAAAATTAACATGAAGATAGTAGTAAGATATCTCCTTATCTGTAATGTAAAAGGTTTCCAAATTTAAAAAAGTAAATAGAGTCTTGGTAAATAAGCACTTTATAATTGTAAAAATACCTAAAAGATAATTAATGCTAACGTTTGAATAATTAAATAATTCAAAAATAAAATAGGCGATCGAGTTGCTTTCATTCGATTTGCTGTAGTGTAAATTGTGATCGTAGGAAGTGTTGCCGCACAGTCAGGCGCAATAATGTCCGTCAATCTCATATCGTATACATGCTATTTCAATATATTTGCAAGTTTATTTTTAAGAGTGATCTTTTATTCCTAACGTTAAATTATTAAAATTTTTGTCCCACAAAATCCAGAATCGCGTAGATATATTAAATGTTGTGAAGCAGGTCTTCATTTACATCAT
Source organism: Panorpa germanica (assembly GCA_963678705.1). Lineage (NCBI taxonomy): Eukaryota > Metazoa > Arthropoda > Insecta > Mecoptera > Panorpidae > Panorpa > Panorpa germanica. The sequence goes on from OY783203.1 coordinate 46,574,937, forward strand.
AACGAATATAGAATCAAACATTTGAAAGAAAGGTATATTTCTGTTAGAAGAAAATGTCCATTAAAGGTAGCATAAAACCCAAAAATTTAAATTAAACTGTTTAAAATCATTTATCTATTAAAAAGTAGCTTAAAAAATATATGTTTTATTATTTCTTCAACGCCACTGATGCAGTTACGTTACTTAGGCTTTAAAATAAAGAATTGCTTCAATTCAAAACTTGCAAATAAATTGCAAGTTTGCAAATTGCAAACAATATATTAAAAATAGCATATATACAATATGAGATTTCTGGATAATATTGCGCCTGACAGAGCGGCAACACTACTTACGAGCCAAATTTACTCTACACATGGACTTTTTTTCTTAATTTTTTTTTTGGATTTATTGAAATGTTTTAATGCAGTTACGTTCTTTAGGATTTAAAATAAAGAACTGCTTCATTATATTTTAAAAAACTAAGCGTGTCTGGGTTTTATGCGACCTTTTTTAAATTCATGGACTTTTTTTTCTTAATTTTTTTTTCTGGATTTATTGAAATATTTTAATGCAGTTACGTTCTTTAGGCTTTAAAATAAAGAACTGCTTCATTATATTTTAAAAAACTAAGCGTGTCTGGGTTTTATGCGACCTTTTTTAAATTCATGGACTTTTTCTTCTTAATTTTTTTATTTGGATTTATTGAAATGTTTTAATGCAGTTACGTTCTTTAGGCTTTAAAATAAAGAACTGCTTCATTATATTTTAAAAAACTAAGCGTGTCTGGCTTTTGTGCGACCTTTTTTAAATTCATGGACTTTTTTTTCTTAATTTTTTTTTTGGATTTATTGAAATGTTTTAATGCAGTTACGTTCTTTAGGCTTTAAAATAAAGAACTGCTTCATTATATTTTAAAAAACTAAGCGTGTCTGGCTTTTGTGCGACCTTTTTTAAATTCATGGACTTTTTTTTCTTAATTTTTTTTTTGATTTATTGAAATGTTTTGATGCAGTTATGTTCATTAGGCTTTAAAATAAGGAACTACTTCATTACATTTTAAAAAACTAAGCGTGTCTGGATTTTATGCAACCTTTTTGAAATTCATGGACTTTTTTTTCTTAATTTTTTTTTTGGATTTATTGGAAATATTTTGATGCAGTTACATTTGTTACGCTTAAAAATAAAGAACTGCTTCATTACATTTTAAAAAACTAAGCGTGTCTGGATTTTATGCAACCTTTTTTAAATTCATGGACTTTTTTTTCTTAATTTTTTTTTTGGATTTACTGTAAATATTTTGATGCAGTTACATTTGTTACGCTGTAAAATAAAGAACTGCTTCATTACATTTTAAAAAACTAAGCGTGTCTGGGTTTTATGCAACCTTTTTTAAATTCATGGACTTTTTTTTCTTAATTTTTTTTTTGGATTTACTGTAAATATTTTGATGCAGTTACATTTGTTACGCTGTAAAATAAAGAACTGCTTCATTACATTTTAAAAAACTAAGCGTGTCTGGATTTTATGCAACCTTTTTTAAATTCATGGACTTTTTTTTCTTAATATTTTTTTTGGATTTACTGGAAATATTTTGATGCAGTTACATTTGTTACGCTGTAAAATAAAGAACTGCTTCATTACATTTTAAAAAACTAAGCGTGTCTGGGTTTTATGCGACCTTTTTTAAATTCATGGACTTTTTTTTCTTAATTTTTTTATTTGGATTTATTGAAATGTTTTAATGCAGTTACGTTCTTTAGGATTTAAAATAAAGAACTGCTTCATTACATTTAAAAAAACTAAGCGTGTCTGGGTTTTATGCGACCTTTTTTAAATTCATGGACTTTTTTTTCTTAATTTTTTTTCTGGATTTATTGAAATATTTTGATGCAGTTACGTTCCTTAGGCTTTAAAATAAAGAACTACTTTATTACATTTTAAATATCTACGATTTTCTGGCTTTTGAGTAATTTTAATAAAATCAAACTTCCAATTTTAAAACGATTATTCGAAAACTGTAAGAGATAATTGAAAATGGTTTTTAATTTTGAAATCAGCATTAAAAACTACGCTAGAAAACATATATCATGCGCCAAAATAAAAATTACTTTTTTTGAAAAAGTAAGAAGACTATAGTCTTCTTACTTTTTCAAAAAAACATTTTTTTTAATTTGGCATATGATATATATTTTCGAACGTAGTTTTTAATGCTGATTTCAAAATTAAAATCCATTTTCAATTATCTCTTACAGTTTTCGAATAATCGCCGTTTTAAAATTTGATTTTTGACTTTATTAATGTTTACTCAAAAGCCATAAAATCGTAGATATTCAAAATGTAATGAAGAAGTTCTTTATTTTAAAGCCTAACGAACATAACTGCATCAAAATATTTCAATAAATCGAAAAAAAAATTACAAAAAGAAGTCCATGAATTTAAAAAAGGTCGCATAAAAGCCAGACACGCCTAGTTTTTTAAAATGTAATGAAGTAGTTCCTTATTTTTAAGCCTAAGGAACGTAACTGCATCAAAATATTTTCAATAAATCCAAAAATAAAATTAAGAAAAAAAAGTGCATGAATTTAAAAAAGGTCGCATAAAACCCAGACACGCTTAGTTTTTTAAAATGTAATAAGGTAGTTCTTTATTTTAAAGCCTAAAGAACGTAACTGCATTAAAACATTTCAATAAATCCAGAAAAAAAAATTAAGAAAAAAAAGTCCATGAATTTAAAAAAGGTCGCATAAAACCCAGACACGCTTAGTTTTTTAAAATATAATGAAGCAGTTCTTTATTTTAAATCCTAAAGAACGTAACTGCATTAAAACATTTCAATAAATCCAAAAAAAAAATTAAGAAATAAAGTCCATGTGTAGAGTAAATTTGGCTCGTAAGTAGTGTTGCCGCTCTGTCAGGCGCAATATTATCCAGAAATCTCATATTGTATATATGCTATTTTTAATATATTGTTTGCAATTTGCAAACTTGCAATTTATTTGCAAGTTTTGAATTGAAGCAATTCTTTATTTTAAAGCCTAAGTAACGTAACTGCATCAGTGGCGTTGAAGAAATAATAAAACATATATTTTTTAAGCTACTTTTTAATAGATAAATGATTTTAAACAGTTTAATTTAAATTTTTGGGTTTTATGCTACCTTTAATGGACATTTTCTTCTAACAGAAATATACCTTTCTTTCAAATGTTTGATTCTATATTCGTTATGATGTAAATGAAGACCTGCTTCACAACATTTAATATATCTACGCGATTCTGGATTTTGTGGGACAAAAATTTTAATAATTTAACGTTAGGAATAAAAGATCACTCTTAAAAATAAACTTGCAAATATATTGAAATAGCATGTATACGATATGAGATTGACGGACATTATTGCGCCTGACTGTGCGGCAACACTTCCTACGATCACAATTTACACTACAGCAAATCGAATGAATGCAACTCGATCGCCTATTTTATTTTTGAATTATTTGATTATTCAAACGTTAGCATTAATTATCTTTTAGGTATTTTTACAATTATAAAGTGCTTATTTACCAAGACTCTATTTACTTTTTTAAATTTGGAAACCTTTTACATTACAGATAAGGAGATATCTTACTACTATCTTCATGTTAATTTTGGGTTGTGAACTCATTTTTTTGGAGTCGATTTTGTAATTGATAATTCACGTGTCTTTTTGTTTTGTTTTCGTTCCGTTACTTATAAAAAAAAGTTTTAAATAAAAAAGTATATCTAAATTATATTATATTTAATTTTTAAATATAAAAATACCCATTATAATTAAATAAATATAAAAATATATATTACATATAATTAAATAAATTTTTAGAGTTTTGGTTGAACCGTGCAGTAGTTTATCATCCGACTGGATGTAAAGCGGGGTTCTCTTGAGGCGACTTGAGTGGATCAGTAATTGCATATTCGTACAAAAGATGAATTTTACCTGAAACAGATTTAAAGACACACATTCCATGAGTATACTAAAACAGATCGATAGAAGTGGTATTGTTGCCTGCAACCAGAGAGTATATAAAGCCAACGAGTGAGTCATAAATATATACTATATATATTATCTTTGGAGTGAGTCAGTCACTGAACCAGCCAGTCAGTCAGTAAGTAGAGTGTTAAGCAGTAGTTAATAATAATTCTAAGTACTGTGTTGTAAATTGTTTTATTTTATGAAATAAAAACCTATACAACGTATAATCCTTGTTATTATTTAACTGTTGCTATTCTTTAAATAATTAGTTACAACGCTCGGTAAAGCATCTAAGTCGCATGCTGGGTGTGCAAACAGAAAAGTTTCCAGAGCTAGACTGCGTTCCATTTCCCGCACACGCACCTCGACAGATTTGTAACATTTGGTGTCAGAAATGGATAGGTGCTAAATGAAATAATTAATAATTTCATTTCAAATATTATTTATTTTCAAATTGAAATATTTAACTCGGTCAATAACAAAATAATTTTATTTAAAATAATATAAATCGACTAAAAAAATACATTTTTGTCGACAAAATATAAAATGTTTTCAATTTATTCGTAACGAATTAATTTCCAATTTTTATATTGATCCATTTTCTCTGCGTTAAGTTTCATTGTGACTGCTGGAATATCAAGTAATTTATTATGAATTATAATAATATACCTGTAACACCAATAATTGAATAAATGAAACAATATTTATTCGTAGAATATAACAGTTTTATTGTTACAATTATATAACGTACACATTAAAATATTTTAATAATTAGGATATATAAAATTAAGAAGTTTTTTTTTTTTAAATACAGCCTGGAGTGCTCCAAAACCGAAACAGATTAATACAGGTATAGGCAAGGATCCTGCGAAATTAAACTATTCGAGTAAGTAGTTAATCATTGTTATATTTTGTAAATCAATATTTCATAATTATAATAATGCATTACATTTGTCACATAATTAGTCGATAAATTTTATAAAGGCCAAAAACTACATGATTTTATTATGAGATTATTTTTATATAAAACATAATAAAACTTTTTAAATTGCAACTATGCACAGTTTAACAACATGATTGATAAATTATTTATGTACAAGTGACAAATTAAAGTAAAACAAATGTTACACACTAAGTAGTAAGGTTTCACGTTTTTGTTTGTCTATATTTCTCATGATTGGATGTCTTTTTATAAGATATTCAGCAGATTTACTTTTAACATATATACTTATTGTAAATAATTTATTTGATCATACTGAATATTTTACATCCACGTAATTTTAAAGTCATATAATTCTGACTACAAGACCACTGCTTTACTCTTCTTTAATTTACAATTCCAATAATTTTGAAAACAATATTCTTCATTTACTTTTTATAACTTCAAAATAGTATTTTAGTAATTATCTGAGAACAATTGTAATTATTACTTTCATAATTACTGGGATCATCAATATTATTACGTATTTTGTAATTCTAAAATAGGCATAGAGAAAGAAAAGTTTATGTTAGTTAACATTCTTTCTAAATGCAAATTGGAAGAAATTTGAATGTGACATTATATTTTTAAAATGTAGAATATAAATTATATGTATATACATTAAAAAAATATATTATAAAAAATGTCACGTTTAAAGAACATAATATAATCCAAATTAAAAATATACTTTACAATAATGTTCAGAAGAATTTATAAAAATGGTCAACCATAAAGTTTTCAAATGTCCTTGCATGTTAAAATAGATGACAAACATACAAATATATCAATTATTATAACACACAAGACAGTATTTATATACATTGTTATTATTATAGTTGGCTTTCTAATTAACGTGCTTTAATATAATTCTTATGAAATATAATGGTGTATATTTTATCTTCGAAAAAAAAAAAAAATGAAAATAATCAATAAAATTATTAAATGATTGCATAATTAATTGCAAGTATATCTTATCATGATTATTAAAAATAACGAGAAAAATGAACACTAAAAAACACAATATTACAACTAGAAAAAGCACTGTTGCTGACGAAGAAATTGCGTTTAAAAAATATGTCAAAAATATTGGCACAAAAGAACCAAATACACAAAAATGAAATGTTTAAAGAGATTGACAGTTCAACCCAATATAATCAGTTACATTAACCGACTAGTTTTGCCATCACAAACATAGTTCCTTTCTTCATTTCAGCTTATTTCACACTTTGAATTAACTGTAGAATTATAATTTACTTTTCTTATTTTTTTAATATTCTATTTTACAAACTTTTATTTAGTTACTAAATTTTAACTGAATGACATGATCAAGTATGTGTTAAATTTAACCGGTTGAAACATACCACAATAATTTTTAGCAGTGTCGATCGATGAATGAATTACTCGTATTTATGATCCTGTTATTTATCCCAAAGAAGGGAAATCATGCTCATCGTCAACTTTTGGAGCTTGACGACCTCGTCCATTCTCGCGTGGTTCACGATCCACAACGGGTCTATCATCACGATCATGGGTCTGCTAAACTCATTTAATTAGATATAATATGACACTTAATACAGAGAAATGAAAATATAGAAGTAAGTAGGCTTACCATTGCTTCTCCTTCGCGTGCTGCACTTCGAGGTCCAGATGTACGATCGCCTCGTGCTCCACGATCTCTATCCGCCCGATCACCGCGCTCTCCTCTCTCAGTACGATCGCCAGTTGGTCTGTTACCTGGTCGACCTCGTTGTCTACCACGACCGCCTCCTCCTCCTCCAGAACGACGGGTATCGTTAAAATGAAACTCAATATCAAGAACATGTTTTTGTCGTCCAACTCTTTGAGGGTAATCAGCTGCATCGTATTCCTACAAATTATTTAATTATGACTCCGCATAATAATAGTAAAAAATATATAAAAAAGTGTATTGTAATTATTTACAAGGTCATCTTCGGTATCCTCTTCCTCTCCTTCTTTTTTCTTTTCCAATGCATACATTTTTTTCCATTGAGAAGGATCTTCACCCTCACCAGCTTTGCGTAAATTATACTGTGGTTTTTGCCTGCCTGCCCGTTGAGCTTTCCATTCGTCAAGTGTTAATTCTTTTGGTTCTTCTTCTACAGGTGGAGCGGTTTCAGTTGTTTCCGGAACAGTCTCACTATATAATAGACGAAAAATTAAATTAAATTTTCAAAAACTAATGAAGATTAGAATATAATTGTTCAAAATTCCCATGAAAATTCTGGAAAATCAGAACAATTAAATAGATAAGGAAAAAAGGATTGAAGGCGTACGTTACCCTATGCATTCCATCTTGATATTTTTTAAATCACGAAGCCGACGACGAAATCGACTATAAAATTTAGATATTCATTAAAAATATGAATGGCTTAAATTTTATTAGTGGACTTAATATACTTAATGGTTCGAGTAGTTGCAATCAAATATAGACATAAAATTTTATTTTCAGTTTCAAAAAGAGAAAATATTATTGATAAAAAAAACATGTATAGCTAATTGAAATTGTTGACATTATCACTATCATTGGTAAGGATATAATATCACATATATTGACAAAAACTTCTATCTCAAAAATACATGTTAAAAATTGGGAAGTGAAAGTGACGAAAGGCGGTATCAACAATAATTTCCCACCCATTATCTAATTTACCTAAATGGAACAAACAAATGATAAAAAATAAAACGTGTTACTCTCTCAGAATATGAGTTATTTTTCAAGGAACTATTTCTCTAACTTCGAATTTAAATAGATGGATTTGTATAAAATCGATTTTTTGGTTTGTCGGAAAAGTGCAACAAATTTTCATAAAAAAATATATACGTAATTCAAAAAATCGCTAGTGTCTTTTATTAAAAGTTCCAGTGAATGTTTATCACGTGAGCGGGTTTGAGTGATTTAATTGTTTCCAAGATGGCCGGGAAGACGGTGAAGATGATGCACGCCCGGGATACTTTTACGTCAGAAACATGTAGTTCTGCAGCGTACTTCAAAAGAAATGTTCCAAATTTGAAATGGAGTGTGAATATTTGAGCAATGTGCAATATATGTCAAGACATCCCTCATCTGCGGCGAAAGCATCTATATCGAACAATGACGTGATGTTTTTCATGAAATTTAATGTATTTTCGAACATTTTCTAAATAAAAATATTCACAATTGACTAAATTATAGTATTTACAATTAGCATCACTTCCGAGTAATGCTTCTGAATATCACTTTATCACAAACAAATTATGATTTTACAAACTAAAGATACTGAGAGTTGGAAGTTTGCCAGGAAAAATCGGAATTTGATAATATTTATGCTTTTTAATAAGACACAATTACTGATGCACTGCACCTTAATGAAAAAATATTTCAAAACATATAGTGGGTGTACTTGAAAGGTAAAATGGAAGGAAATATGGTGAAAAGGTATTTGAGTTTTGTAAAATGTGAGTTACTAGAAGGTAAAGTATTAAACTTACCCCTTTTCGGCTGGCAAATTTGTTTCTTGTTTTTCACCATCCCAAACTTGTTCTCCTTCAGATTGTCCAGACTTGTTAAGTTCACTAGAAATTAATATGTGCAAATCAGTTACGTATTTGGAACAAGTTGAGCGGATAATTTGTGTATGACGTGATTAAAACTTGAAAAAACTATGAACAAACTTATAATAATTTTTGCTCAAAGACATATCTTCGCAAGGAAGTCCCCGCCATCTACACGTAAAGTGAATTAAAAATGTTTAAACAAAAAAATGAGTTAAACCCTTATCGGTCGAATGTCGCCATACAGTTATCATTTGTAGCTGTTTGTAAAAGTAAACTCTCCGATAAAAGTTAACTGTTTACAAAAGTATCTATATAGCACCTTTTATATAACTAATACTTGACATAAGATACTAAATACTATACTAAAACTTGACAAAAGATCATATTCAATGTCCTTTTTGTAATACTTACGCTATGTCGTCCTTATGCGTTCCCCAATTATGTGCTCCACCTCCTTCACGCTTGTCAATAGGTTTAATGCCACTGAAATTAATATTAAACAATGAAACATTAAAAAGAAAAAAATGCGATACTCGTTTTTAATAATGTTACATTGCAAAAAAAAAATTTGTCTTTAATTAGAGGTTTATTTGACTTATAATATAACAGCATTGTATTCCATGTAGGATTGTATATACAATGGTTGTTCAATCTTCAATATTTCATTTTAAGAGGTCATTACTAAGTAGTTAGCATAAAGAAAAACATTACAAAAGTAGTTAGCAGATTAGTCTCGAACCATATTTCAATTTTGTATAGTCTCACGTTTTATCTGAGCCAGACTGACGGTCAAATTCACGTTTTCCTCGGTTGTCATAAGATCCACGTTGTCCCACTGGACGTCCTCCACGCTGACGGGGGCCTCCTGGACCACCCCCAACTCTGCGACGTTCGCCACCTTCACCTCGGTCAATGCGTTCCCCGGCACGATCTGATCTTTCGACACGATCCTGACGATCTCCACGCTCCGGACGATCCCCAAAATCACGTCGAGCTGTTCTATCATCCCTATACATAAACCACAATACAATACTTGTTTGCGTACATACATATTTAACATATAAACATTAAACATACAAAAAAAAAATTGATAATAGAAAGGATACAGTAGGATTTGGGAGAGAGATACCGGAATACATACGAGAAAAACAGACGAGGAACATAAGAAGAATCGCAATATTTAGATAGTGAAATGAAGAGAAATTCAGCAGATACTGGGAAAATAGAGAGAAAGGATGTGCAAGGTGTGCTGGAGTGTGATGGAAACGCTGGAGCACATAAAAAAATTCATTGTGCCATTTTACAAAACACTTGTTGAAAAACATTGCATATAACATATATATAAGAAAGAATAAAATTTTCAATTTGTGTGGTCTCTCTTGGTACCTTTTAACGACGCAAATATGCCCTATGCGCAAGGGGCACTATATATAGAAGTTACTCAAAACGTACCTCTCAGATGGTCCATTGAAAGAACGATCATCACGGTTCCGTCTATTATTTCGCTCCTCGCGATTTTCACCCGTGCGCGCTGGGCGGTCATTATGACGATCGTTACTGGGCCTGCCAGTTGTCTTTTTATCTAAAACATGAATAACATGTTACGAACAATTCATACAAACAAATCAATATTTATGAATTTGTAACTTTCTCTTAATACACCTGTATATCATATTTACAAATATCAATGTTATGTTTAAAAATGTGTATGCACTTGTACCTCGCCTACATTTGTATTACTTTGCGCGCAAACAAAAACAACGTATGTGCAGTTTAGAACTTATAATGTACAATGTCGATTCATTATTTTTCACTAAACGAAATAGCAAATTACATTTTGTAGCATACTGATGTATACACTTCTATCCAATATTGTAATTTATGGTCAAATTAAAAAACAATTTGACTAAAAAAATTTTAAATATAAACTTAACACATTCTTTGCTTAAACGTATTTTGTATTCTGTTTAAAGGTAGACATTACTCGTATATACTAAATAGATGTAGTAAGATTAAAAGCAAAACTAATCAGGTACAAAACTGGCTAACAAAAGTATCAATTACAGACATTTTTAACATTACCATTAATTTTCACATTACAATGAGAAAAGTAAAATTAATATTAAAAAAAATTAAGAAAACAGATATAAAATAATTGTATGATTTGCAGATATCAGATAGGAATGGTTAAGCTTATGACAAATATTCTTGCAGATATTTTTATAACGATTTTACAAAATAAAGTATTAATAAACAATAAATGTCAGTGTTCTAAACTTTTAATATTATACACAAACAATTAATCGAATGAAGAAAAAACGATACAACAAATATTTTACATTCACATAAAAAATTTCTTATATAAAACTGGCCTGTAAGTTATGTGTTACACCGTAATATATGTAATGCATGCATTACGAAAGTAAATATTTAGACATATCTAAACTACATCTCAGAAAAATACAATGTCATAAAAAGAAAAGTTTTTAGTTTAGTATTAACAGGTATATATAAAGCATATGCACTGAGAATATAACAATTAGTATCTTTTCCGCACACGTGCCGCCATAGTTGGTATATTATGCAAAACATATAAAATTACTTACCGTCTCTTGTCTTTACCTCCTGGGGCTTTACATTTTGTGTTTCCTTAATACCTTTACGAGGACCCGCAGCAGTAGGTTTTGGTTTAGCTTCTACTTTGCCCTTATTCTCTTTCTCGGCCACTTTAATTTTTTTCTTTAGTTCTTTCTCCTGCTCTTGCACTTTTAGCACTTCCAAGGGATCAGCTTCATCATCAAGGAAAAGATGGTACCGGTTAGTGACGCCAATGCCATATGTATTCTCCATTGTAATTTATATTTGATTATTTCTTCACAACGTGATGATGTTGGAAGATGTTTTTAAGGCTTTTAGCAGCCACCGGTAACGCGAGATTTCATACGCACATTCGAGCAATATGGCCGTGTACTGAATAATAGATTATAGTGAAGAACTTCCTTTGATTCAAGTGAAGTATTAAATAATAACCTTAAAATGGTAACCAATAGCACTGAACTCTAACACAAATTTTAAACCAAACCTATGTATTATTATAAATAGGTCATACATTGAAATTACATTTTTTTTATATTAAATTCCAATTTTGTATAATAAAATTATAAATAAAATGTGTAATACCTGCCAATATATAAATATATATGTAATATAATTATTTCACAAAAATATTATGACCAAAAACCTTCCATGTTTACCTCTCATATTTACAGAAACAAAACCAGAAATTTTTATCAATACCAATTGGAGAGATGTACCATTCATATCTTCGGTTTTATGACCTATGCTTCGGCGTGGCTTCGGCATACTTCGGTCATTTCAGTACATTCAGTACGTTCAATACTATTATTATATTTCTGTGTACCATTCTATCAGTTCAATCAAATTCAATATAAACGCGGGATTGCGCGGATAAAAGGAACTTTTACACTATCAGATACGATTCCGATTCAGATAAATAGTTTGTTCTAGAGTTGAAGTGAGAACTATCTGTGGTTCGCACTGGTATGAACTCTGCCACTTTATACGCAAATAAAATCGTTGACGTCAAAGATCATTGAGTTTCTATTAACTATACATCTACTATTTACTATCTTTAAATCGATCCATACAAAATTTTAGATTGATTCATAGATTGGTTTTGATTAAACATGAACAATAAGCTGATGCGAATTGCTCCGGATCACTGTATTCACCGAACCTAGCTCTCTGCGACATCATTTTGTTCCCTAATATGAACACGGGATTCGCAACAAATTCAGCTCAAACAAATTCGTCATCGTCGAGGCAGAAGCCTATTTTGAAAAGTTTGATAAATCGTATTTTTAAGAGGATTTAAAGAAATGGCAATGACGATGGGAAGAATGTATCATCGTAAAGAAGATTACATTGAAAAATAAAAAAAAAGTTTTTGTGAAAAATTTTATTTCTGACGCGCGTACTTATTAATTCACCTTCGTATATATACCATACTGTATATACAAATAGTATTTTTAATTATAAATATTTCACAAGCTGAAAGTGAAGCCCTATTTCCATGTCCGGTGGTTTTGTTTTAAATTTTATATCTTTACCTTAAAAATAGACTTCTGAAATATAAAGAAATAGAAAAAGTATGATTTCTGAAATGCATGAAAATGAAACGATGTTTTACAGTTTAAAGTAACACTCAGTATACTTTACATTTAATATCATTTAATATTAATACATAAAATTAAAACAAAGATTCAGAAGCTGGAAATGTGGCTAAAGTGTATAATACTAACTGTTTTCTTAAATCGTAAAATTAAATTTAAATATTTTTATGTACACATATACAACAAAGTTAACATAGAAATGTGTATTCACTATTGGCAACACTGCGTCCATGTTTATTTGTGATAAGTGGCGTGTGTTCGTTTCGAGTTTGTGACTTGTGTAATATTGTTAATGTTTTGTTGTTTTAAAAAAAAACTGTTATTTCAAAATGGAAATTAAAACTCCAAAAAGATTAAGAATAAATGAAGATATGTTTTCTATGTACCCACAAAGTCCTCCTTTTAATGAAAATGCTGTCTATCCTTGGAATAGAGGTGAGGACTCTACGAGTCCTGTAAGTTCTCCAGAAATCGCCATGAGGCATGGCCTGATAAATCGTGCAAATAGAAGAGGAAGACCCCGTTCAGAGGCTTTGTCGAATCTTATGATGGAAGGTTCAACTTCTCCTTCAAATATAAAATGTGGACATTGCAGCAGAGTGTTCCCTAGAGAGAAATCATTGCAAGCTCATTTAAGAACTCATACAGGTTAGATTTTTTTCTTATATATTTTGAGCGGGTAAATGCGAACTAGTTCGTGACGTCACAAAATGGCAAAGCTTAGTTCAAATTTTTCTAGTGTAGCTAAGTGACATTTATGTAATTAGTATAGGTAACAAATTTGATATAATAAAAACAAATAAATTATCACAGTTGAAATTAGAATAGTGCATATACACACACATATATATATATATATACACATTTTAGGTGAGCGACCGTACCCTTGTGATTATCCAGGTTGTGCCAGAGCATTTACACAAAGTGGGCAGTTAAAAACCCATCAGCGCCTTCATACTGGTGAGAAGCCCTTTGTTTGTGCAGCTCCTTCGTGTACAAATCGATTTACTCATTCTAATAGACATTGCCCAGAACACCCCTACGATAATCTAACACGATCCGACGATTTTATTCTGCAGCCGATGGCAACAAATCCTGAGCAGTCTCAAGATGTTTGCCGCTGGTTAGAAAAGTGAGTAATGAATATAATCAAAATTTCAATATTCTACAAAATAACTACTGTTACTAGTTTCAAATATGTATTTGATGTAATAAATTGCAAAGGTATAAGTTAATGTTTGCATTTTAGTTTTTTTTTGTAATTTTTTATAAAAGTTTTGTATTTGACAGGGTTAACGGAGAATATTACAACCACTTTAGCAAAATTTATTACTTTGAATACATAAAGTGCAGATTTTCTAGTATGGTCAACGACATAAATTCATATTTAAATTATAAATAGGTTATTGTTATTTGCACTATTATGATTCCTAATTTAAAGATAGTAATTAAGTTTATAACATATACTGTATTGATAAAAAATCTAACGCGTAATGTAATACGTACATAATTATTATTTTTACCTCTCGAGATATATGTCAAATTATGTTTACCATCATAATTAATTAATATTCATGTGTGTATATATATAAAGTAATTGATATTTGACAGATACAGACTTGAGAGAGAAGACAGAACACCAACTCGTAAGACCCCAATTTCCAGAAAATCTAAAGACTCCGAATCTGAAAATTCAATTCAAAGTTTATCTGGAACACCAAATAATCCATATAAGTCAAGAAAAGGTTTAATAACGGAATTAGATATTCAAGATGAAGGAAAATCATCAAACATAAAAAAATCTGGGGCCCCAAAGGTTATACAATGGAATGAGCCATTATCACAAGGAGAAGATTCTGGAGATGAGCACACAGATTATAAATCTACTGCAATTCGTAAAAACGTTAATTTAACCATGAATGAACAACCAAAGAAAAGATGGTTAAGAGAAGCTTGTCAAGATCAGTCTCTTTGGGGCGAAAAGTTGGAACTAGCTCGTCCACTAAAATGGGACAATTCTATCGAGGATACAATCAGAATTAATGAAAATCAATATAGACCCAGCGTCTTAGTTTTAGCAACAAAGGAAGAAAACATCTCTCGTACTGAACTAGCTGAACCAGAACATAATCTCACCTGGTTGAAATCCACTAACTACAGTACCCGTACTCCAGAGTTAACAAATCAGTCAGGTAGTTCTAATATAAGTAATATTGAATCCTATCAGTTCAGTAACTTTCACAACGAACAAGTAGGTATCTCATAAGATCTGTTTATATTGAAGATATTATTTACTTAAATAATTTAATATATTCTAAAATATAAACCTATTCAACTTAAACGCGATAATACTAATTGTAATTAGTAGGGATTAAATTTTTGATAGTAATATTTACTTTTTTTAATATCTTCAGCATTGAGTTTTGGTGTAATTATTTTTTATAATTATAAATATCATATTAAACAGAATTTTTATCAGTGTCTGAAATACATTATTGTTAACATTTATTGCCGATTGAATATCATTTATATAATAACATTTTTATAATGATTTAAGCGTATCCTGCATAATCTCTATTTAAAATTCATATCATTTTAAATCAATCGTAATTTACACATTGAAACTGACTTCTTACGACATCCTTGACTTTTTAGTACAATGGTACAATAATATGGTTCATATGTCTGTAGTTAAGCTACAGTGTCGCCTTTCTTTTTATACGACTGTGGCACGTATCTCAGCAAGGCTGGAAATATTAAAGTAACTACACAAAGTTGAATTTAATAATAATTTTCAACATACATACTTTGCAAAATACTTTTGATAGAGTTTACAAATAATAAAAAAAATATTATATATTACTTATACTGATGTAGGTTTCTAATATATTCAATCGGAAATATTGTTAAGCATTTGACAACTATCTTATTTGAAGTGCTGTATTTTATAAAATTTGCATGTAAATACATTCCTCATAAGTAACTGAACCATAGTAAAGCTGTGATTGATTGGCTGCTTATTTATACTTTTTGCAGTCTCTTAAATAAGTTACTGTTAGTATTTTCTTTTGTTAATTCTTTCTTTTGTTATTGCCTTTACATACGTAGTAGGTAAAGGGTACATATAACATTAACAATTAACTGATCAAGTATAAATAAACAGTCTAATATTTTAACGGTCAAATATTGACCACAAAGCTGTCATTAGTGTTTAGTGTAGCTATTTTACGTCTTACTTTTAACCATATGGAAAAGAAGGAATAGTGCCTTAAACTTTTAGAACCACAAGTTTACGATATGAATTTTTAAAATGAATTAATATTTTAGATGTTTATATTTAAATAACTTGATTTTCTTTAATTATTAATTATACAAGTATGTTAAAATTGCTTTAGTATTTTTTGTGATCTGCTATTCATTTTTTAGTGAGACATATTTAAATATTATTTAGTTCTTAGCTGACATTACGTTTAATATTTCGTTGTTAGTCTTGTTATTCAAAACTTTTATGTTAATGTTAAAATTTGATTAGAAAAAGTATTATTTTTTGCGTTTTAGTTTAAATAGGATCACCAAAGTTAAAGATAATCCAAAATGCCAACGTTTTAGTAATTTGTACAAATAGAAACGTAGAAATCTGATAAAATCGGATTGTACGGCTTCTTGGATATTGTAAAAAATATATTTATTTATATTTCAAATATAGCTAATATTTAAAAACATCACATATTTATTGTAAGACTTACAAATAGTATTAAGATGAATTTGTATAAGCGATATTTTTAATTTTACTATACAACTACAATAAGAATTAATTTATAAGTACAAATACCATAAGACGATATTTATAAAAAAGTTGAAAATGGATTTAGACGATTTCTCGAATCACGAGATCATTTTTTTTTTGTAAGATAATCGATTTCGAATTATAGTTAATTTTGATTCTTATTACATTAATTGATGATGTCGCAGTGAATAATTTATTTAACTAAATAAAACAGTAATCTTAATTCTACATTCACGAAAATTAGCTTGTATATTTGTATAAGTGTATTTATTTTTATATTATACTCGTAATTAATTTTCATCTATGTGTATTTGATATGTTGGCGCATATATTGCAACTCTCATAGTACGCTTTTTCGAACAAATTCGAAGTAATCGAATTGATAACTAACGAAACTTTGATTTTTATTATTACTATATATTTATGTGTGTTCGAGCTTTCATTTGCTATTCATTGGTATAGTAGAACGGTTCATTTATAAATATAAGTTTAATTTTAGAGAATACTTTCATTTTTAAAAAGTAATCATTAAGATATATGATTGCTTATTGTGATGTTATCCTTCCTTCCTTTTTTGACAGTACATATACTTATTAAGTAAATTATTATTAGTGTTAATTCTATTTAATGTTTGTTTTTTTATTGTAATTTGATATAAGTACAATAAATAGAAAGTTGGATATTGTTTTAATTAAGATTGTTTCAATATTATCATTTTAATGTTCCAGGTATAATCGTATTCGTATTTTCTTGATAGTTTGGTATTAAATTTTGCACAGTGGCTCGAAGACAGGTTCATGAATCCTTTTAAAAAATTTCTATTTCGTTGTGAAAAAATTGCAGATTTTTTCCTGAAAAACTGAAAAGAAATAGGTACTTTTTCTAGTATAAAACGGCTTTAACAAACACCACCTAGATACAATGCCTAATAACAGCGTTTTGTAGAAATTGCTGTAATGTCACGGATTGTAGTCTACTATTAGCCTAAGTGGCTTAGTAGACTAAGCCTATTATTAAATTGATTTAAAATTATAGACCGCGGTGGACTTCATTGTCCAGTTACAGATGTTGTAAATATAGCAATGTTATTATATGAGAATATGTTATATAATAGTTAACAAGTTGTCAGATTTAAAAGATTTTTTCCCTGCGGTGAAGATAAATTTAAAGAAATACATATTTTAGCAAAAAATACTTAAAACTAATAAGCAATAAGATCAATTTAACAGCTAACTTTAATTAATCACAAATATTATATACACGTCACTTTGCGACGGGTCGAAGTCCTAGTCCTATATTATAACGTTCCAAATGAAAGTTTATATGTTTACGAAGTTCGTATGGTGGCTCGAAAACGGCTCTATGGATCTTTTTGAAAATTGCCTATTTCGTAGAGAAAAAATTGTAAGACTTTTGCCGTCCTCGGATTTTCCCCTGAATTTCCTGAAAACTCGTAATTTTGGAATAACTAAAAAAATAATTATTACTTTTTGCTATATAACTCTTAATGCGTAAAAGACAGAAAGTTGAAATTTTACATGTGTATTACGGTGTTCAATGTTAACATTTTTCGAAAATTGAAAATTCAAGAATTAAAAAAGAGGGCATTAAGAAAATTATGGGGGCCCGATAGTAAACTTTGCAGAAAGTTCATTTTGGACTGTATAATAATTGAGTATATTATTAATAAAAGAAAATTTCAAAATTTTATTTGGGGGCACGGGGGCGGTTTTTTCCGAAGGTAAAAGTTGTGCCAGAAAGTTGATATTTTGATATAGGTTAACTTTGGTACCTAATTTATAAATCGAGAAAAAATCCCAAATTTTGAAAAAAAGGTGTTCAAATAACGAATAAATATAAATAAACAAGAAATAGTAGACTGAAAAAATGACTAGTTAATCTTTCAGATATATAATAAGTATTCAGTTACTGTAACTAAGATACATTACAGACAGCACTGATTGTCGTAATTGCATTCTTATGTAATTAATTTAATTTTAATCTTTATTTTTTATTATTGAAAACTTGGAGCTTCATATAATTAATATCTAGAAAGATTTAAAAGTTCTGTCTTTCTTTTATTGTTAAATCATGTAAATTTTTTTCAATAAGAGCTTCTTCGCAGACACCTCTCTCTTTCATTGTGTGGAAATATGAGATTAAAAAAATGAGAATAAAAAAATTAATTTGCAATTTTTACTCAAATTACACAAATTTAATAAAACATTTTATTTAAATATAGTAATTTTATTCAAATATACAAGACCAAATTGTACAATTTTAAAATTGATTTCACCACCTTTAACATATAATTTTTTTAACTTAAGAATTAGTGTTAAGATATTTATTATGTTAAATAACTGGTTTCCATATTATTAAATTAAAAATAGAACATAATTTAGAGGAGTAAAAAAGCACTGGGTGTAAAATGATAACAACAAATTACAATCATATACCTAACTGTTAAAAACGGATGGGTATTAGGTAGTTGTAGATTGGAATTTATATTGATCATGATTATTACTGATGAAAAATTATTGATTCAAGGAATATATAAGATTGTCATTTTATACAAAGTTATTATTTTAAGTTAATTTTTACTCTAGTGGCACATTCTAATAACAAAATTCTCCAAAGGTAATGTCGTCAGTCTAGCATTTATACAATCTATAAATCAACCTTTTCGTCAATTATATAATCTAATTTATAAGGGGCAATAAGCATGTGGAATGCAATATAAAAATGAAGCCACTGTAAAATTTAGACATATAAATTATACTTTATACTATTCTTTATATTTACTTATCCAAAATTGATTAATTGGTATATTACCATGCGACTTAATGCCTGACTTTTTTCTTTGTATATTATAATTACTTTAAGTATTCAGTTACAGTAGATAAAAATTACGTACTGGGACTCAATCAGAACTTATTAACAAATTATATTCTACTTAATAATATTTAATCTAGTTATATATAATGCAATCAAGGACATGAACTTTTTGTTATATCCGAGAAGTAAGCGATAATATGAAAATTACATTGCAATTAACGAAAGATTCTGTGTAAGAAGTTAATTTCAGGGTGACCATTTATGTAAAATAGTGTAAACAGCTTGATATGCCATTACTGAGTACAAAGTATAAGAATTGGATTCAAATTACTATATTTCCAGCATATTCTTACGAAATTAATGAACAAACTGAAATACACTGGTCTATATAAGTCACCACTGATTTAATTATTATATTTATGAAGGAAACCCTTTTTCTTTTTAAATAGTTTTAAATCAATTCAATATAACACAGTAATCAAATATGCAACCAAATTATTTTTGATAAGCATAATAATTTTTACAAAATAGTTAATCAATTATTGAATTTCAAGATTGAATTGATTTATAGCAATACGTGTTTTAATGCTCATACCTGCTGTATTTTAATATATATATTTAAGAAAAGAAATGTCAATTTTTTTCGCTCAGATCCTTAAAAATGTTTGAATATTATACCTTAATATTTAAAAAAAGACCCAAATTATTTGAATTTTTCGAATATAACATATTTACTTACTGTAGAAGTGTTTTATAATATAATATTGTTAGTTAATGTTATTTTCTATTCATAAACAAATGTTGCTTTTGTTCTGCACTTCATTTTGATCTACGGACAGATGAAACACAATTCGATTCAAGCCTACAATTATTTTGCAATATCACATAAAAATAAGGAAGCAGAAAATACAAAGCGAGAACAACATTTTGTTTCTTGAATAGAAAACACCACATAGTTCTGAGGAAATCTGGATAACAAATTTCTCAATTTAATGCGCACAATATGTTTGCTGACACTGAATATAAGAAATGTAATTATTTAAAATAATAAAATAAACGAGCATTTGTTACAACTGCACTACTTGTAATTATGTTTCTACTTACAGGTAATATTCATTTAATAGATGTTTAATTTTTAATAATCCAAATTTTGAGAAGTTTCAAATTATTGGCAAAATTTTGAAGTGTTTCAAATTATTGGCAAGTATTGTATTTACATTAAGCTCAAATAATGACAAATATAAATTTTCTCTATACTGACAATTTTTTTTTGACCATAAATATTAGCGCGAATGTATTGATTGTCAATTGATTATATATAATCTTATTTGATTATATTTGTATATATTAAACTTTATACATTTATATACAATAAGATATTTTATAAAATAAAATACCCTTTTATAAATAATTATAAACTTATTATCCGTCTGCATAGGAGCCTTGTAAGTGTCTCGTAGAACCACGATGCTCTCTCGGGGATCGTGGGATCCCTAAATTTGTTGGGCCGAATACTTCCTCCTGTTCTTCCAATTGTTGACCAAATGTCTCTTCCAAGCGCTTTTAAATTTTAATGTAATGGAATATTATTATATTTTTTAATTCTTCGAATACACAAAATTTATCAAAAAATACATAATAATGATTAGTTAGTGCAATAAAATTAATATTATATAAAAATACAAATAAAAAGAGTATAGATAAATTAACGAACCTTATACTTTTGTTTTGAATTCTTGAAAGGAGATTTCTATTTCCGAAATAATATTTTAGGAAACAATTACAAATACATAAAGCAATTACACAAAAAAAAAACGTCATATCACCAATTAAAACATGCAGAAACATATAGAATAAAGAGTAACCTTCAAGAATAATGAAAACAATAAGGAAACAGAGAGAAGACCAATTAAAAAAAAAATGAATTCTAAGATGTCATCTAATGTTAAATATTGGATAATTCTGGGAACAACACAAACAAATCAATGCAATGGATAGATTTTTATATGATAAAATATGCATACAAACATATAAGTTACATGTTAATGCCGTCTTACTCTTTAATATTGATTCACTAAGTAATCCTAGCAAAACTTATCTGTAAAGCTTAGTGATTACAATTTAAATTGTATTCTGTTCTAACTTTCAATTAGTTTTATTGAATTACATATATTAAATATAACGCATTGTTGTATCAGTTACATTTCTTTATTGTTTAGATATAGAAACAATTTGTAACTAACAGGAATATATTACCTAACGACCCATACTAATTAAGGAACTAGATACAACTACTTTGAAAATATATTTTTAGCTACATGTTATGAGAGTCCATAAAGGGGGCAGAACACTAGACTGAATCACGGTTCTTCAAACCATTCTTTAACAAATTCATGTCATTCCATCCGATTAGTCCACTTCACTTCTCCTCAAAAACGTATGAAAACGAGAAACGAGAATGTGAAAGATTTAAATGGAGCCGATGAATATCGAATTAATTGGATATCCTAATGTTCCGCTTTATCCACCGTTGTTTGGTGTCTGTTTGACTTGATATCTGTTTACAAGTCTGGAAGTCTAAAGACATATATATTTCTGTTGTTTCTTTGTTCCTCTTATCACCTTTTAGCCCAGTCATATAGTAAGTTCACCTCGGAATTCGAGATACCCAGCTGTAAGTCTGTAAATACTTGTATATTGACACCCTAAAGTTGTCTCAAAACCTACATATGGTAGGGTGTATAAACCATATGTAGGTTTTGAGACAACTTTAGGGTGTCAATATACAAGTATTTACAGACTTACAGCTGGGTATATCGAATTCCGAGATTCTTACCTAATTTAAGCTTAAATGACTGGGCCATTTAGGATTTGATTCTAAGGCACTCTCATAATGGAATTGTATACGTACGTATTTAACTCTTGAATCTTTGCTGCCTGTTACTTGAGATTCAGAAGATCAGAAAAGGGCAGGTATATCCGTGCGACAAATATACGCCCGTATATGGTTCCAATGTAAGAGCGACTTAAGAGTTAATCCACGGCAAATTATAATTATATGCATATATTTAATACTGCATTCCTTACCACAAACAATCATGCATGAGATAAATTTTGAGACAATAATGTAGACGATTGAGAACTTTAACGGTATGTAAATTAGGATCTGCATATGAACATTTAAACTCTAGATAGCAATAAAACTAAATCTTATAATACTCAATTAGTGCTATTATCCCATTTAATGTTGTTTTAATAATACTGATTCAAATGTCTAAAATATTGCCATACGCGTGTCCTATTTTGCATTGCTGTAAATGTAGATTATGTAAAAAATATTTAATCTTGTCAAAGCTATAACTGCTCAAAAATAATGTATTTGTTAAGACATTGATAAATACGCCATGTCCAGGTTATTTAAGGGTGAGCTTAAAAAAGACAAAACTGTATTCCTAAATACAAATGACATTAACAAGAGACTTAAAGATTTACAACTGATTGATCCAAATCTTAAAGATACCAAATTACAGATCAAAAATAATATGTTTGTAAAATATAAAATACAATAATATAGGCTGGTCAATATTTAAGCAAATGTATTCATGTATCTTAAATGTACTCAGAACACGAAAAAAGTAACTAGTTACACTAACAGATATACCAAGTATCTATATATTATTACTTGTAACCAGATATATTGCAACACTGAATTTACATTTACAATGTGAATTATTAATTAAAGCAAGTAACACATATATAACAAAAGCAAAATAAAAGTTCGATGTAATTTGTATTAAGTGAATTTCAACAAACAAAATGATCAAGCAGCAGAATCTCCTACGTTGTCCGCCGAGTTTTTAGGGTTATCAAGTGTAATACCTGGAATAATAGGTATTCGTGGTAAGGTAAATGTAGACAAAGTATTAATATTAGTGACATTCGAAAAGCTGTTAGATCCTCTTACAGGACCCCAACGGCTTTGCGTAGGAGAGACATGTTTTAATTCCAACCTTGAGTCTATAGTTTCATCAATATTTGAATCATCAATTTTATTAGTTGTAACATTTATATAATCGTCGCTAGATTCGGTAGGAGTTGGTAAATGAATGGAATCGACATTGTTAATCTGTAGCTTAGGCGACAGAGAATATGCTGCGGAAGATTTTGTAACATCGCTATGAGAACGCCTAAACTCAACGGACTTTTCTTCCTGTATAGGTATAATTAAACTTGTACGGGATCTAGATAAGGTACCAAGCAAACCACCACTAAGCCTGTTGGATTTGGAATTAGGAATTAAACGATTAGGACGTGTGGACAAACTTAAATGAGGTGGAACTTTTATTTCACCATCAAAAATAGAACGATCTGGAACTGGACCATAAAGTAACTCATGTTGATGAATAAGTCGCGTTAATTCTGATTGAAGTTTCTGCAAAGGATAATGTAAAAGAAAGAAATTCATGCTAAAATTATGTACATGCTTTAACTGTTAGTATGAATAGCCTTATACCACACTGTTAAACTAATTATAATTTATTTTAAACTGTGTGCACACATTTAAGATTAAAGAATTAGAATATTTTATATTAATACATTTATTCCAAAAAAGAAAAACGGAGAAAGTATATACTAATAGAACTGATATTATTCTAAAGTTTAGTAGTGAATCTAATCAGTACATACCTGTTTACGTGGTCCCAGTTTAGCTTTCCAGTCGCGAATTTCTTTAGAAAATGCTTCTTCGCGTTCACGCAATTTAAGTGTTTCGTGTTCAAGTAACATTTTCCTTTTCTCATTTTGTAACTGTTCCAGTTCCCGAATAGTTGCTTCACTGGTTGCACGTAACTCTTCTAACTGACGTTGATGTTTCAAATCAAAACGTTGTTGTTCTGCACGGTATCTCTTCTTTTCGTTTTCTTGGAACTAAAGTATAAAATATACGTCCATACATTAATATCAAATAAGTAATCTGAAGAGAACCATTAATTTAAAGAAATAATCAATAACATATAATTAAAATAATACATTAAGATTGATAAAAGAAACAATCAACAGAACAGCGAGTGACCTCCTAAAAATACTGGAAGGATCTCTTCTTCTAAATGTGTTTGAAGTCGAATATTGGAAAGTTAATACAAGACCGATCTGGTAATAAATGAAGTTTCCTTCTAAATTATTGCATTACAACAAAAAATTAATGTTTTCTGGATATATGTTACAGTTGATGTTCGATAACAAGAAAAAATCAAAACTACGAAATATTGTTACAAACGTTATAAAATTGTTATACATATAATAAACATGTTTTAGGTCTAAATAACTAATCTCCTATTGTTTTGATTGATGCAAGTTATGTCTTAAAGATAGTTTACGTGTTTTATATATATTTCTCGAAAATTATGTTATAACTCATGCTCATGCATTGAAACCTCTAAACACATTTATGTAATGTAGTCTGTAAACACAGTAATTCGTAATTTTGTACAATCGGATTTTGTTCTTATTAAATTACACTAAAAGTTCTTCAGCTATATTTCTGTTTTAGTTTCCTATTATTTTTCATTCTAGAATTACCTTTTTCAATTTATCACGTTCTTGTTCTGGATCTGGAGCGTTAGACATACTTATTCGCAATGATGCACGGAACATCATCTCACGAGCTTTCATTTCTTGTCGGATGCGTTTTGGTAGAGATCTTTTCTCTCCTGACTGTCGTTTAAGTAACTCTTCTTCCTTTCGCTGATTCATTCTAGAAGTATTATTATAAATCCGATATTTGAAATTATATAAATTGAATACGTATAACGTACTCAAATATTTTAATTTATAAACATAAATTTATTTTAAAATCTATAAATATTATAATTATTTTAAATTTAATTATTTGATTAATGTTAAGTTTCAACTCATAAACTAATCAACATTAGTTACTACCGCAGTTAAAATGAGCTTGAGTACTCATTTTTTAGGATTTTTTTAAGGGAATGCATTTTTTTAATTTAGAGATTTATTAATTAAAGAGAAAAAAAATGACTATTTTAATTGTTAATATCTCCTATAACTAAGAAAATATAATTAGGACATGGTTACAAGCCCATTGTACAACAATGCATTTGGGGTTGGTAAATAAATTAGGTACCACTTAAACATTAATTAATCATTGCTTAAGCCAAGAATACGATCAGTTATAAAATACTGATAAATATTATTTATATAAATTACCTTTTAATTTGTTCTAACTCTTTCTCATGCCGAATTATCATTTGATGCCTTTGTAGGAAAAATATATCCTTTAATTGTCTTTTAGCCAACTGATGTTTTTCATGTATTTGTTTCTCTTCCAATTCCCATACAATAGCTTCGCGGGCTCGCATAACCTAAAATAACAATCTCATTTAGCTAACTCTGAAATAAAATGATTATGTAATAATATTTAACAAACCTGTTGTTTTTGTTGCAAAAATTGACGGTCCATGAGCGCTATTTTCTCTCGGTGTGAATCGTTCAAACGTTTCAACGAAGATTCATGATTATCATTTAAGGTTTCCAAGAAAGATCGCTCACGTTCTTCATGTTCGGATTCCAAGGTTTGTTTTCTAATTCTAAATGAATCCTTTCGTTTCTCTTTTGGTAATAAATCAACTTCTTGTTTAAGTAACCTAAGCTCTTGTTTGAGACCATCTCGAAATAATTTAAGGTCACGTTCTTGCTCCGAACGAATTTTTTTAGAAGCCACTCTTAAATCTGTTTCTTGTTGAGCTTCTGCTTTCTCTACTTGCTGGCGTTGCTGTCTGGAAAGACTGTCTAAATCCGATTCATAATTGCGTTCAAGAGAAATGCGCTCTTGTTCAAATCGTTTATCTTGTTGCTCTTTGTTCATTTGCTCTTTAAGAGAAAGATCTTGGAATTGTTTTTGCTCTTGCTTTTGCAACATTTTCAATTCCCGTAGTTCCTGCTTCCTGAAAATATGGTCATCATATACACGTCCATTTTCCTCATCGCCATAAATAACTTTACTAGTTGTTGTTGTTACTATAACACCATCAATTTCGAACTTTCGTGTACGCTTTCTTGTTTTCTTTTTCAAATTTCTTATATGTAACTCCTCCTTAGATCGAATAGATCTTTCAGTTGCAGTTTCTGTGTACTCCGGTTTCTTTCGTAGCACAACTTCTTCTTCCATATCACCAGAGTGATTGGATAACGGATCGGTTCGACTATCATGACTAACCGTAGTTGTAATACTCTCCACATCAGACCTATCTTTTCCGCCGACAGGTGTTCCACCACTACGAAGTGAACCGCATTCGGAATGCGTACGAGAATCAACGGATCCCACGGAACTGTCCGGTGAACTACGTTTGTCTATATTCTTGTGTTTTTGTACAACTTCATTTTTGTCATTCTTCTTATTAATAACTATATTGATATTTTCCCGACTTTGAGAGAATACTGCTTGGCCGTTAATATGGGAATTTGATTTAAAGTTATTAGTTTTACTACCGATATTTGGCGTACCTCCACGCGTTTCATCTCCTGAATCACTTTTATTACTGATACTTCGCTGTATAGAGATATTTGAGAGATCGCTAGGGGAGCTGTTATGAAGGTCATCAGCACTTGTAGATAAATCAATAACAGATGAATCTTTTACTTTAATCTTTTCTTCACCAACAGTCACCACTGACACATGCGTCATATCCTGAGATTTACAACCCGAATCATCAAATTCAGACGTGTAATCATCTGTTACAATACTGGAATTTACAATTACCACTTCGGATTCATCCAACTTTTTACCTTGAATACGTGATGCGTCAGTGATAATATTAATAGAATCTTGATAAGTAACCACAGAACATTCTAAAGAATCCAATGAAGGGTAACAATCATCATCTGTAGAAGATTCATTAATCTGAGTTTTATTAGTGTCGTTGGATACAATAACCACCTCATTATTTTCACTTTTTAAAGATGATGATTTGGTACTGGAATTATCCATTATTACAGGAGGATGCATAGTTACAACAGTAACTTGACTAATATTACTTGCCAGACTATTTGATGGGTCTGATAATTCTGAAGTTATAGTAACCATTGAAGTATTAGATTTTGGTTTTTCCGAATTTGGAGTGGATGATGCTATTATAGAAATTATAGGACGTTTGTCTATTGGAGATGAAACAATGTTTTCCATTTGACTAATATCGTCTGAATTGTCAGTTGGTAACAGTGAAAATATTACTTTATCGTCTTCTTTTGTTTCATTACAAGGAGTTGGAGTGGTAGAGATCAAAACTGTTTCCTCTAACATTTTTCCGGCAACAGTATTGGATATTTCTGAAAATTCAACAGAAGACGTTTCGGAAGCATTAACTTGCAATGTAGGTACACTTGTTACGATATTTTCCTTAATTTGCTCTTCAGTTTCATGAATTAGCTCATCACTAATAATTAATAACTGAGTTTGACCAACAGATGCGTCTGGTTTGTCCACTGTTAATCTTTCTGGTAAATTTTCCTTATTTGGAATTGGAGGGGCTGGACCTTTGTCAGCTACAGCAGGAAGTATTAAAGGTGGTGGAGCTGGTGCTGGACCTTTATCTCTCTTGGCAGCCTGAAAATATAGATTAAATTCGTAGATGCAAAATAAAAACATATTGTGTTTAATTTTATAAAACTAATGAGGAAATTACTGCTTTCTTTTCATTTTCCATGGCCGTAAAAGCATCTCCATCGTCCTTCTTAAGTCTCTTTCTTTCAACACTATCCTTTGGTCCACCTTCTCTTTTTACATCTTTCTCAACATGTCGATCACCATCCATTTCTGTAACTATAATATTTTCGTAAATAATAAGGACGATTACTATTATTTTACATTATTTTATTATATTATTAAATAATATAACAATAAACATACTCTTAGCATCTGTTTCAGAACTTTGAACCGAAGTGGTATCATCTTCGAGTTCCAGTGTCGGCATTGTGGAATTGCGATGCTCCTGTTAAAAATGTTGAAATTAGTGAATAAATTCAAAACATTAAAAAATAGAATTGAAAAAAATGAAAGAGAGAAACTCAATAAATAATGTGAAAGAGTTGTTTGCGTCTCACCTGGACAAGCCTGGAGAAAGCAGGAGGGCCAGGGGAGCCGCATGCACAGCAGAATAATTATAAGCTTATAGCGTAAGCATAAATTGTACGAACACAATGAACAAAACGAATAGAATAGAGTTTAAAATTCAATTTAAAATAGAATCCTAAATCAATGAAGAGATATACAAATAAATAGAACATACGAAATCCTTTTATGACAAGCTTTCAAGAAAATAAGAATATTATCATGTGTTATCATATAAATCCCAAAGTTAATAAGTTACCTAAGTCAACCACAATTATTTATTCTGTATGATCCTGGTACAATAAATAAATTGTTAGGTTATATGTTTAACCAGTCACTATTATTTCCCTACATCAGTTTTAAGTGCACCGTCATTTTAATTATTATTTAATCTTAAGAATGATATTTTGGAAATGGATTAATTCTGTGGTAATAACACCAGATAAATAGATATTAAAAAAGCAACGATAGTAATTGTAACAATAATAATTTCACGGCAAATAAATGTATAAAATGTTTTCATTTATTCAGAAATTTCAAATATCGCCAAAATCATTTTGAATAAAAAATAAAAACGTAAGTACCAATGGCTTCAGACCACTTTAACATACTTACCAACCCTTTGATACTGGTCTGGTTTTTTTTTTCTTCTAGCTCTCTAAAGCGATAGTAGCGTGAAAAGTACAAAATATGGAGTGTAAAAATTTTGTTATTCGTAGTTTTATTAAAAATCTAGCGAATAGCTAATCTAACTTTGTACAAAAACTGCATAAGATATTACCCCTAAATTCTCTAATAATTTTTTTTAAAGAATTACATACTTCAGCGTCTTCATCCAGAAGTTCTTCCTCAACCACCTCGGCTTTATATTCTAGAAGAAGGTCCCTTATTGGCTTTGAATCTCGATCTGAAGATATAAACGGTTGTCGCAATAATTCTTCAGCTGTTGGCCTATGTTGAGGATCCTATAATAAAAGTAAATATTATAAATACAATAAAATATGATTTAAAAACATCTATAGGGGTTAGGAGGCACTGCAAATAACAACTGCGCGAATAAATACGCAATTCTTTTTCCATGTGAATTATATATAGTTTATATGATTCCATGTGCGAATTTTTTACCGCGAGGTAATTATTCACAGTGCGGCTTAAGCCTAATATTATTTTATAAGTTTAAATTGTAATAAATGCATACCTTCACTAAAGCTTTAGATATAAAATCGTTGAAGTCTTTTGTCCACTTTGATGGACTATCCAACTTCGGTGGATCATTTTTTTGAATTTTCAATAAAACTCTCAATGGTGACATTTCATGATTTGGTGGCTCCATTTGTGCCAATTCTATTAATGTTATTCCCAACGACCAAATGTCGACCTTTGCAAAAATTATATGTTTTAAATGAGTAAATAATATTTTTTAAATAATAAAAACAAATAATTAACCAATCACTTAATAAAAGTGTAATTACTTTAAAATCGTAAGGGTTATCCCTAAATGTTTCACATAAAACTAATTCGGGTGCCATCCAGTAAGGTGTCCCAATGAAAGTGTCATGTTTCTGTAGAGTGTGTTTATTTTTAGCAGATACGCCAAAATCAGCTGAAAAAGGATATTAGTAATATACGTACTCTAATGAAAGATGTAATTGACAATTACACCTACCCAATTTTACGCCACCAGCCATTGTAAGTAGAACATTACCCGCCTTTAAATCTCTATGTATCACTCGACTTTTATGTAAAAAAGTTAATCCACGACACATATGTTGACAAACGTAAGCTATTTGTGATTCCGTTAAACCTTTCTCCAGCTCCACCATTATACTGTCCAGCGCCCCGCCATCACAATATTCTATCAGCATCTATTCAGACACAGCTTTATTATATTTTAGATGTATTATTTTAATGTAGTAAATTTGTACATTACTGAATTACTTACCCATAATTTTTCTTGAATAAAAAAAGCTTCCTGCAGTTCTACAACATTGGGATGTTTACATTCCGATAAAATATCTATTTCTACCTTAAAATCATCGAGCTCATCTTCACCTTCCAGTGCACACATCTTGGCAGCAGCAAAACTACCATTTAATTTATTTTGAGCCTTATATACTTTTCCAAATGCTCCATCCCCTAGTTCTCCAATCATCTCCCAAAAATCCTTGGGATCTACATCCATACGAATATTATTGTACATCTTTTTCTTCTTATTCTCTGCACCCCCACCGAGGTGCAGGACTTTTTTAAGATTATTTAAAAAAGACATCTTAATATAATTTAATTGGCGTAATTTTAAAAACACATTTTGTTTAAATCGTTGTGCTTAATCCAAGACCAGCAGTGACTAGAAACTGTAGAGTTCAATAATATTTACCTGAAATAAAATATTTACAATATTAGTTACTCACAATATTAGCTCATCACTTTCCGCGGATTTCGCAAGCTTACAAGATTGTCAACTCAGTCAACAGTGTCTTGATAAATTTAATTTGACATGACCACAGGAGTAAACTTGACTGGATTGATTTGCACTGTGAATGTACAAACGCCACGAAAAAAGGATTAAACAAAGTTTATTTATTTTTGTGTATTTACAATTTTTTACTTAGTAGTTCAATGAATTAGGCACAAATTATTCAGTGCTCGCTCTATCAGGGCTAATTAATATCGAATTTACAATATTAATTTATAGATTTAACTTATTATTCAGTTTATTTACTATATATATATATATATATAGTTCATACATCACTCCTCGACATCCCAAAAACTGTCAACATAGTATGAATCGGAGGTAGGACTCAGCATCGGACATAGGTCGATGTTAAATAAATTAAATAAAAAAATTACATTGTAATATATTATATAATTACTAAAATAGTATTTAGTAATAAATTATCTTTAAATAAATTTAGCAAATATTAAGTGATTAATAACAAAATATTTTTAGTTTAGATAAATAAAGTCTTTTAGTTTAGATAAGATAGACATAATTGAATACCTAATGTATAAAAAATTTGACATTTTGTTGGTATATGACTTGCACTACCGATTTTGCAAATGTAATTATTGATCTAAAACGTTATGAAATCAAATATAACAAATAGTTGATAGGGCTTATATAATTATATTTCCATTATGTTGTATTCTAGTATCAACAATATAAAAATTATCTATAAGATCTCAAACGTCAGTTAAACAGGCATTGACTATAATGGTACAATATCCGCTAAATCCGCTAATCACACCACAGTTACATATATTTAAGGTTTATTTAACATAAAAAAATACTTAGCAAATGGTTCTCTCGATCTTTCGACATAAATTACATTTTCTGATGTTATTAAAGCTTTGTATGAAAGATTATATAAAGATACATGATACATTAATATATTAGTAAAATAATGTTAATGTGTTTTGTAATATTTAATGTTAATGTTGCTTTGATAGAGATGGTCCATAAGTCCCAAACCCTATGAACTTGATCTATAAAGGTGTAATGATAAAGTTGTCAACTAAGATCTCAGTGCATGTCATAACCTATTTTCAGAGTGCAGTGAGATTCTCAGTATGCGAAAGTTTCACCTCGAATTTAATTCTATCAAAACATAATTTCTTAAATATCAAACTCATTTAAAGTCAGCTTGGTGCCTACGACAGCCGTTACATTTTGACTACCCTTGTAACAAAAATTAAAGGGACAAGCACCGCTATTTTATGTAATGAGCTTTTGAAACATGACAGAACAAAACTATATATTAATAAAGTTGGCTATCAAAACCTCATACGTCGAAGTAGATTTTATTATCTCCTTATGTTTTAGGAGAAGTCTCTTTCTAACATTATAGAAAATTCAAATGCATGGTACGTCACATTCGATGATTTGCCATCTATTTTATACAACAGAGACACATAGGTTGTGTATTCCTCGAAGTATTATATTAAGAATGTTGAGAAAAAGGAAAAGTAATCTCAATTACTGGATATCTAAAACATGCGGCAAAAATGAAATTCAAATTTGATATAGCTCTAACTCCGTCAACTTTTGGATACTTAAAAAAATAACAACTCCAATATACATATATTAAAAATTTATTTTAATCGAAAATAAAAAACAGACCCCAAAGAAAAAAGCTCACAAGCCCAATACTCCCGAAACAATTGGTGTATTGGAAAATTTATAGATAATTTTTATATATTTATTGCAGTAGCTTAATCTAATCTAATCCATTGAGAAAGTATCAAATGATATCCGAAGTCGAAAGTAACTTAAAAGCGTTTACTATTTTAAACATCGATAAGTATTAGTTTATTAAACACCGTAATTCTAACTAATAAACAAAATAATACAGCGTGTTCTGACGCATACACAGTTATAATTTTTATAACACTGTAACGTCGATTTAAATAGCGATACGATTTTTTGGGCAATGGAGCAAGCAGAATTAAATTGGAGGGAGGAGGAGAAGGGAAGTCGCCAGGGGTCGTAATTAAATTTACTCAAAATTGAAAGCGGAACGGGGAGGACGGAATAACATTTTTCCTTATAATTAAAGTCTAAAAAAATTTAGTGATGTAGAAATTGTGAGGGAAACCGTATACACGTGAAACTTACTTTACATTGGAATATTACTAAAGAAAAGAATCACGGAATATTCGGTGTGCTTTACTATTTGCCCACCTCTGATATAACGCGTAGCCATATTTTCATATTACTTTGATTTAATATTTATATATAATATTTGTGTAGCTAGCGGATATTGAGGCGGTGGCCGCTCATCACAGATATATCACGTTTAGATATTCGTCATAGTCATTACCGCTTTAACACCATGGATCAGCCCGAGAAAAAAGTTGCTACTTGTGGCTAGATAGTATTTGAAAAAGTGAGTGCAAAAAAAAAATTAAAAAAACAAGTAAGAAATTAAAAATGTTTTCGGTGTACTCTTATAACAGGGGGAGGGGGCTCTAATGCCTCAATTCTCTACTGATCTTACTCGTTAAACATATAAATCTATCCATGTAACATTCATTCAAACAATAATAAATAAATTGATAACAACAATTATCAATTTGTGTTTAATATACGCCTGATTACCACTAAATTTAAACCAATACTTTTACTATCATTTATTACGTCAGTTATGAAATGTGAATTTTAATGTAAATAATATGTAATACATTAATATTATTGTTTATCCTAAATACAAAAAATTAAATAGGAAACTATTGAAAGCGTTTTGTATCTACACTATCAAAAAAACATATGAATTTATTACTTTAATATGTAGTATGATGTTCTGTGTGGTTGCATTTTTGAATTAAATATATTGTGTTTGACAAGTACTAAGTACTGTGTTTAGAAAGTGTCCCGATTATTTGGTCATTTAGTCAAAACCGTTTTATATTTGTTTTATTATAATTTGAAACTTTGAATATGCTTTGTAGCAGCATATATATTGCGTTCTCTTGTACTTCATATAAAAATGATATAGATATATTTAAAATATATATTATGTATAATAAATATATATAATGTTGTAAAACATAATTCAGGTTAAGTCAATACTATCTCTACTGAAGTGTGCCCCTCAGAGTAATTTGTTAAATGCAGTATGCTTCAAAGTTGATGTGCCACTTGTTTTAGTAATAAAAAACCAGTTATGAGAATGTTGCAACACAAATAATATTTATTTACAACTGCAAAAGAATTGAATGACACTGATATTACAAATCTAGGAATAAACTAATCTAAATATATAAAATATTCAAGTGCTACAATAATACATTTATTTTATGCAACGCCCTGTTACTATTTACACAGTAATAGAAATTACTATTTGACTCAACTTCAGTTAAATGACTATAGATAAATACTCATAAATGTATATGAAATCAGAAATGCTTATATTTTATAAATATTTGCCATAACGAGCATACCTAAATATATATAAATATATATATATATATATATATATACAAATATATATATATATATATATAAATATATATATATATATAAATATAAATTATATGAGCCAGCTTTGAACTTACCAGTGAAGCACTCCCCAAATAAGTCTTGTAAAAAAAACTGAACACTTACATTATTAATAACATGTCATATAATTATGCACTTCACAAACACAATTTAGTCTATATAGTTTAATTATTTTGTTTCACAGTCTATATTTTCATGTTTCACAATACTTCCTTCACCTCACTTACAAACCACACTTGACTGACACTAGATAAGAAATGTCGATGGCGCATGTCTAAACTGTACGATGGTCCGTACCACATCGTCGTTACATTAACACGAAAACACCCTACTATGCATATTTAATGAATTGGAGGTAACATTATTTACTAGTAGTAATATTTTTTACAAGTAAATCAAATGTGTGTGAAATAGTTTATTTAAGAAATAAATAAAAAAACCATATTTCTTCTAATAAATAAAACTAATTATACCTCTATGCCTGGATATGACGTCTTATGCTGACGAACTGTCATGTATTTGAGCGCGAGTAATTGTACTATTCGTTTCAAAACATTTTCGTAGTTTCTTCAATGATGCTGTACCACAAAATAATTATATTTGTTCTTTTTATGCGGCATTTTATTTTATATGAAGTAAATATCACATATAGCCATTTAAATTCTTAATTCATCTTGCAATGTTTATGTTCACTATTTTAAATATTATAAATACGTAAACGTAATACGAAGACTATGGAAGAATTTGAGAAAATAATGACTTTTGCAAGTTTACCATTTTAATTTAATAATTATTAAAGGGACAGAAATAACTATTTTAATCATTAATAACTTCTATAATATTGTGAATTCAATAAAAATAGATTATTGATAGCCAACTTTATCAATAAACAGTACAGTCTTATATAAATTCAGTTATGGTTCACAACCCAATTTAAAAAACATTGAACTAAAGCTGATTTCCCGCGGTTCCGGTTCTTATAGAAGATATGATCTTATAGAATATGGCCGACCATTTCTAGCGCTAAAACTACAATTCAAATTTTTAATTGCTATATCTCCGTCAACATTTAGTTATTTAATAAAATAGACACGCCAATACACATTTATTAACATCAATTTTAATCAACAATTTTAAAATCGACCACTAAAAAATGAGGACACAAGCCATGTCGTTCTTATGGTTCGTGTCTTTGAATCCTATAGATTCGTTCCTGAACATTCATTTTTGCTCACCATTCTTTAATAATAATTTATAATCTGTCTAACATTAACGGGGGATGTTAAATGAATTCTCTGATGTACTTTCAATCTTGATACTTATAAGATTCTACTTAACCTACGACTTTATACAGTTTCATTAATCAATAAAATATATTCACATAGAACGCGTTATCTCTGATAGAACATACATAGTAGCTGTTACAATAATAATTGTATTTTGACACTAGGAATTCAATATGTCAGAATCTGCTAACTTTAAATATAGAGTTTTCTGTCTTCTTTGTGGGGAATGTAATCCGAACGCAGTATATAAACAATTTTCTGAGAATCTTATTGTAATAATAAAAGAATCTTTAAACTTTCAGGTTTGGAAATATTTTATATATTTATTCGTGAACAAAGAATTTAATTTCCAAAAGTAATGTAAATGTATCTATCGCAGGCTATTCCAATAGAAGGTGTTCCTTGTATGATTTGCAAGATTTGTTTAAAAATGGTAAACTATATTCTCAAATTTCAATTTACCTGCCGAGAAACAAAATATTTATTGGATAACTACATTAATTCCAATTATCCAGATTGGTGTAGCTTTTGGAACTCTGATGATGCACGAAACCTAAAATGTGATTTTATTGTACAAGAAACACTTAAATCAGATGAAAATCAAGTTATAATAAATACTATTAATGAAATTAATAATAAACTTAGTAATCAACATAGCGAAGGTGAAGAAGACTATAGTCATTCGCCCATAAAACATTTGCTGCCAATTGTTAAGCAGTTACATCCATCTTGTTATAATTTAGGTTTGAGATTTGTTCCAATTCAAAGTGGTTCTACAGAAACAGAAAATGAAATACTTGAAAGAATGTTAAAAGAAAGTATACTTGATGGTTGCACTGATATTGAGTTCTTAAATGAAATGAATTACAAACAAATAAACATTGAGCAATGTAAAAGCGATGAAAAAAGCAGCGATAAATTAGAAATCAATACGGAAATATCTATTGAGTTTATTAAAACTGAATTATCTGTAAGTGAACAAGTTGAAATGGAAATCAAAGAAAAGTCTAGAAAAATTTCCTTTCCTAAAGATCCTGATGTCAAAATTAATCGAAGAGGTGTTCAATACAAAAGTTCAGCGTCAGATTATGTGGGTAAATTAAAAGATGATACATATCGTTGTAAATTGTGTAAAATGAAATTTAAATGGAGATCATTAGCAGAAATGCACGTAAGAAATCATACTGGTGAACGTCCATTTGGTTGTCAAATTTGTCAAAAAAGATTCAAAGCTGCTCATTATTTAAACAAACACGTATCAATGGTACATTCTAAAAAGAAACATAATTGTAATGTAAGTTCATATTTTTTTTAGTTGTTTATTAGTACCTGTTTGCTTTTCATCTAATTGCATAATTTAGTCATTTGATTATATACCCTCTATTAGATATGCTGTAAACGATTTTCGAGAAGATATTTGCTAACTGATCACATAAAGGAGCATGAAGGTCCACCAACCCTCTCTTGTATACATTGTGAAAAGAAGTTCTATGGCAAAACTCCCCTAACCGCTCATATCATAAATAAACATTCTGGTATGCCAATTTTTATTATTTCATTAAAAATGTATAAGTTATATAACTTTCTTGTTTCATTTAGAAAAACACTTTATGTGCGATATCTGTGGCAAACATTTTAAAACAAATGCAAGACTCAATGATCATATCGTAAGGCATTCTGAAAAAAGTATTGAGTGCACAAAATGTACAAAAGTTTTCCACACTAAACAAGACATGGTATTTCACCTGAAGCGCCATGATACTACTTTAGCTTGGACGTGCGGTCCCTGTGATATGTTCTTCAAAACCAGAAGGGGACTCAAATTACATAATAGGAGTTGTCATGATTTTACTAATAAATTGCCCAACATTTTAGAATAATAAAATACATTTTATACATATTTTGTGTAAATAATTTTTTAATTTCATTCATGATATATATTTTTATTTATAATTTAGGGGGTTTGAATTGAGAAGTTAGCTTGCAAATATATTTCTAGACAACAGAAAAAATACAAATTTAACTGTTTGTATAAAAATTGTAAGTAACGCTAAATACTGCTGAAAACAAACTATAAAATAAAGCTATAGAAGATTAATTATACGAATTATGAAAATACAAATAAAACACCTCTTTTGTGACTATAAATACTAAAACTTTTATTTTATGTAATTGAAAATTATTTATAGAATTAAATAATGGTGTAATATACTATAAATTATTTTTTTAATTCTACATTTATAATAAAAATATTTTTTTTTATAAAATCATTTCTATATATAACATATATATATATATATATATATATATATGTATATATATATATATATATATATATATATATATATATATGTATATATATATATATATATATATATATATATATATATATATGTATATATATATATATATATATATATATATATATATATATGTATACATATATATATATATATATATATATATATATATATATATATTTGTATATAAATATGTAATACATATTCACATATATTCTAATAACTATTATTAAATATATTTATATTTAATATATTTGACTCTAGAGGCAAAATTTATTATTTGTTTATATCATCATTTAGAATGAAGTTTATACATATCGCAAACATGTACGAATTGTTTTAAATGATTAAATATTTACTTTTATTGTTTTTTTTATTAGAGCAAGAGTTATAACTAACAGGTACGAAATATAGCAATGTTTTAGAAGTTTTTGCTTTAGAAATCAAATGATTAAACATGACCATGCACAAAATATTCATTGTCTTTATACTAATTAACAAGTACCAATAAATTGACAATGCGAAAAATTAAAACGTATGTCAAAAGGAAAGTGTATTTTTATTATTTTATACATACACAGGTTACATGTATGTCACACAAGCATAAAGTATTATACATTCATAACATAAATATTTTCATTTTCTAAAAATTTGAAAGAAATATTAATTTTTATATTTCTTTCTCCAATAAATTCTTAAAAACTCCAGTATAAATCAGTTTAATTATTTTTAACTACTATTTTCATGTTACTATATTTACCATTTAAAAAATTATGAAATATATGAATTCTGCATTTTCTTTTATGTGACGGTAATAATGAAAAACAGAAAATCTTTATATATTCAATAGTTTTAGACAAAAATGTTAAAAAAGATGTGTATATTTTGAATATAAAAATACATTTTATAATTTATCAAATTAGTATTCCTTAAAAATTTAAATTGTTATGTAATTAATTTTGCTATATAAATTTATTATGCATTAATTAATTGTATTAAAGAATTATTAAGTAAAGACTCTAATATTAATAGAACTAGACCACCAATTACAGAACATTTAATCTAAAGATTCTATATATAAAATAAAACGTAAGTGTAAATAACAAGTACTGAACAAGTTAGTACTATTTTCCTTTGAAGCGAAAACGTATAATAGTAAATGTAAATAAACATAAGTAAAATAGCAATTACCTCGTCGTAAAGAGATTGATTTGTTTTAATCGGTTGATTTTGAATTGAATAAAATAATTCAAAACTTCATTTCAAATTGAATAATAATATAATAATATAATTATGAACGGATGCTCCTGAAAAAGAATATAAAAAAATATTTTATTCAACGAAATTTATATGTTTTTCAAAATTTGGGAATTATTTTTCGATTTGTAACTTAGGTACCAAAGTTAGCTTTTATACAAAACTTTCTAACACAATATTTATCCACCGAAAAACCCGCCTTCGTGCCCCTAAATAAAATTTTGAAATTGTTATTGTTAATTAGATACTAATTTATTACACAATCCAAAATTTGAACTTTCTCCAAAGGTCTCAATTTTCTCAACGCCCTTTTTAACATTTTTGAATTTATAAATTTCGAAATATGTTCGCATTTAATATCGTAATATACATTTCACCTTTATCTTTTACGAATTAAAAGGTATACAGAAATCGAAATCGTTTTCGAGCCACCATACAAATCGCGTAAACATATAATCAAATAAACATACACCTGAAACATTATAATATATGATCTTTCTTTAACCATTCTGTTTAATCCATAGATAATTGCTGTTCGTAGTAACTGGTATTCTAAAATTCTACTGTACTAAAAAACTGTTGCAATATTAACAAAAATTATAAAAGACCCAATTATAATTGGCAACAAATAATAAATTGTAATCTGTAATAATTTATTATTCGGTCAGTCTTAAAACCGGTTATTTACTTGACCCCTTTTTATAGTGCAAGGCTGGTGCATTACAATTAATTTTAATTAGTTGGAATTAGTTTAGAACTAGTTTCCAGAATTATATTTTAAGAATAAAAATAACTTATTTTTAAAATGGGATCAATTATCAGGCACGAACATTTTAGATTAACAAATCTTATTATTAGGGTGAAAAGAATAGATTGTTGTCTTCTCTTAAAAAATTGCATTATATATTAATATACAAATGGCCCGGTAAACTCAGTTATGTATTTTTAAGGTTTATTTACCTAACTTTTGCATATAAATATTTCTTCAAGTATTTATCTAGGCTAGGTATAATTCTAAACCCATCATATATAATATCAAATTACATTAAACAAAACTTAAAATTAAACTTCTATTGCAAGATTATATGTTACATATTAAACTATTGTATTAATAAACGATTGTTAGTATACACTTGCATATATTTAATGACAATGCAAAAATTATGATAAACGGTCAGTAAAAAAAGTAACATTCAAAAATACTTGAAATATCGCTTAAAGTTTTACTTGTATTTCCATATATATTTTAATTGAACTTAGCATTATTTAATCTAAAAAGGTCTGAATTTTGCTTAAAGTCTAATTATAAAGCTACTTTACTTCTTTAATCGAAAGATTAAACAAATATAAATGAAAAAAAGACTTTTCAAAATTTAATAATCTTTGAAATGGTCTTCTTAAGAAATTTTTTGACTGTTAATACACATAAAGGTAGATTTATTTATCTAAAGGTAGTAAAATAGGTCACAAAATGTATATAACGCTGTTTACGAAAGGTACGCTGGTTACTTTTCTTTTAAATAAACCTAAATAGACGCTAATATATACAAATATATATATATATTTATGCTAGTAGAACACAAAAAGTAAATATTTTTAATTTGTATTTACAGTAACGCTTGAGAAATAATAAATTTTGGGTTCAGGTAATGTTTTCTTGATTGCTTACAATAGAATATAATTAATTGAAGAACATAAAAGTAAGAATTGGCACATAATAGATAATTATATCATGTGAATTAATTTAAATTATTAATTAATTAATAAAATTGAAATCGATAATAGTAATAAATAAATAATATAATGCATAATAAGTAAAAACAAATTTTTAATTATATAATAAAATTATTTAATATACTATATTTTGAATTTGCATTAACGTCAAATATGATTTGGACAAAAAGGCAGCTGAAGACCGAATTATTATTGAGAAAGCGTTATTAAAAATACTTTTAATGACGAAAATCTTTAAAAAGAATATAGCCTTAAGAATATATGCCTTATATTCTTCCTTCGCTTACTCTGGCAACCGCAGTCTCCCGGCGTTATTGTATTAAATAGATTTACTTTTTATACTAATACTGGCATTTAAATTAACATACAGATAGATGTAGAATATAGATATATTAAAAAATTATATATGTTTTACATAAACATTATTAGTTTATATAAGGGTTATGTAAAAATGCCGTTGATTATTTTATTATCAAATAAATAATATAGAATTAATATTATGTAACATTTTAATTTCAAATCTTAGAAGCTACATAAGGTAAATTTTATGCCTATTTTACATAAAAATGTTACTTTTCCTGATATGAACAAGTTATGGAATACCAATTGTCAATAAACTAAATGTTTCAGGAAATATTATTCAAGGAGCATTTATCGAGTTACTACATAAAAATAAATATCAGTGGATAATAAAACGAGGGAGAGGAGACCTAAATGAAAAAGTTGATTTATCCATCTATACTATTTATTTCGGACATTTTATTCATTGCTTTTAAATTATTATGAAAAAATTCTATTGTATATTATATTGTGTTCATCTGTATATTAAATCAGTATCGCATAAGAACATTTATTTTCTTAATAAGAATAGATCTTTTGGGTAAAGAGCCCGTATATTAAATGTCTCTGAGAAAATTTCATACATTTAAAAATTAGCAAACAATTTATTTCATATTACTTATTTTTTTTAGTTTTAAATTAAAGAAATTGCAAATTAACGATAATTAATTGTATTTAAAGTGTAAGTATTTGTATAATAAATATTACACACACATTTACGCGTATACAATTATTGAATGCCACGGTGAAACCAATTAGACAACCACCTTTTCAACCTACGAAACTCTATTGTTAACTATGAAACTCTATAAAATTTATATTGAAATTGCATCACTGCAATATCACAGCTGTGTACAACAGTAACCCAATTCTCGGTAAATTCACGCTATTATTGGCAGATGTTATTATTTTCTATGATTTACATAACAAAAGGTACCACAAACTAAAACAAACTTTCGGTCGTTAAAAGCATAGTTTAGTTATCAATATATTTAACGAACTTTTCTTTAACTTAGGCTACAGCCTAGTTAGTGACTTGTAATTGCCACTACCCTTGCGAATTTACGTAAGTACGCAACCATGGCCTTGATTAATGATGTATTTAAATAATCAGAATTTCATATGTAATATTACATGTTCCGCTAAACACAAAACATGTATTAATTTACTTAACCGAGACCTAGTAATAAAGACTAAATTCTGCACAAAATGGGATCGTAAAAAGATACTTTACAATCGTTTAATTCTTAAAAATTACTTTTTAAGATATTATCATTTTTCCAAACGTTTAGAATTATAATAATGCATAATTATGAGTTATTTATATTTCAAAAAGCAGTAAAAAAAATAGGTCACAAAACATTATATTGTAACATTGTTTACGTAACAAATAACTCCTATTATCTTAAATAAACCTTAAATTTAAGTAACTGAGTAGCCGGATTGAATAAATTTTAAACACAATATAAAAAACATTTTAGTTGGCAGTACGCAAACAGTACATTCACAGTTTCTACATACCGACCGCCTGCAATATATATATATATATATATATATATATATATATATATATATATATATATATATATACATATATATATATACATATATATATATATATATATATATATATATATATATAATATAATATAATTCTACAACCTAAAACTATTTAAAAATTAAGTAGTAAACGATATTTTTAATGACTATTTCATTTAATAATACTGTACAACTATTATTTACACTGGAAAATAATTATCCTCTTATATACAATGAATAATCTATTTACATTTAGATGAATATAAATAAATGAGTATAAATATATATATATACATATATATATATATATATATATAAATATAAGTATAAATATATATATATATATATATATATATATATATATATATATATATATATAGTTTCATCTTTGATACAATTAGGCAGCTGCATAAAAAAAATAAAGTCTCCTATAAACAGAAAGAATACCTTGACTGAAATTCAGCAGCCCATAGTCTTTCTTGATCTATAAATTCATCACAAATAATTAGATTGCAAGCAATAATTTTCAGCAGTACTTTTAACATAAAATTGAAGGTAACTGAATACGGGTAATTTTAATAATATTCATTTTTCTTTTGTGTTAGTTATCTTAAATTCGGTCATTTTATGCGAAACTTCTTGTATTATTTTTTGTTCTTTTTCTTTCGCTTATTAATAGTCTGAAGTGATAAATACGGCGTGTACTCATTTACAGTTTAGTTAATTATAACGTAACTGGATGTCAAGAAATTAGTTAATATAAGAAACCAAACACATTTAAAGACAAAGTAGTACAGGTAAACATTTTCAAGACGCTAATATAGAATAAAAAATTTGTTTTTATACAACCTCTTTTAAAATTTGTATTTAAAATTAATAACATTATAATTTGACATAACAATTACAAAAATAATTTGAAAAAGTCTATTATGTTGTACTATTTGCTTAATATATGTCCGTATATGGTCAATTATATTTCCCAATTATTTATTTTAAACCTACATTATGTACTTTTAGTGCCTTAATAAGATTCATAAATATTTAAATAATTTATTAGTTAGTAATTGTTTAACACAATTGATTTTTTTATTACATTTATATGATTAAATCAGATTTTTTGCAAAATATAACTTCATGGTCAAATTTTGGAAAACAATTATGCTTTTTAAAAACATTTGTAACATTCTGTAAAAAGAAATTAACAAAAATCTTTTGTCATTGAAACATTCTTTTTCGCATTTATCTTAAATGGTACTAGTCAAACTTAAATTAATAATATGAAGACAACTGGGGATAAGTAAATGTTAAACAGATAACAGTGCAATCCAGCTACATATCTGTCAGATCGAATGTTAAACTAATAACTGACATGTATATATGTAGGTGTAAATAGGCTTTAGTTTGAAGAAATAATTTGACCTAAACTTCTTTTTTGATAAGCTGGTATGTATTACATTTTAACATCTCAAATATCCAAAAATCGCAAACTATATTGTATAACGTATATTCTTCTAAATGCATTTCGAATATAAAAGGT
Source organism: Panorpa germanica (assembly GCA_963678705.1). Classification (NCBI taxonomy): domain Eukaryota; kingdom Metazoa; phylum Arthropoda; class Insecta; order Mecoptera; family Panorpidae; genus Panorpa; species Panorpa germanica. The sequence continues at coordinate 46,619,384 of OY783203.1, forward strand.
AACATCAATTTTTTTCAGTTTAATATTGTATGGTTCTTGCCTTAATAGCAATTATGCATCTTTTTTTATTTCTTAATATAAAAAAGTGTAATTTATATAATTAAGCCTATTTACACAATTATACACATATCTTAATAATAAAAAAAATTAAAATAAAATATTAACAAAAATAAATATAAAAAATATTATAAATTATAATTAACGCTATAAAAGCCTGTACGAGAAATTAATAAATAAATATAAAATACTGTGATTTTGAATTATTAACTAATTCAAAAAACAGGTTTGCCTTATTGTAAACAATTCAAAAATAAATACTTCAGAAAACTATAAACTATTCAAAGTATTCATATTGATATGTTGTAATATTATAAAACTAAGGAAAAAAACCCTTAACTTATTACTATAAAACTCCTTCTAATCTCCGCCTCGCTCAAAATAAACAAATTTATATTTTTTTATAAAAAACTTAAAAAAATATACATTTATTTTTTGTAAAAATTAGCTAACCCTCAGTCCTTGTCCATGCTCGCCATTATCTCATCTAGTAATCCAATTGGCTTATGAATAACTTTCTTTTTCGAGACTATCACTTTTCTCTTCTGTTCTATATTGGTTTTGATTCTTTTATCATCATGAAACTCGGAAATACTTAATTTTCTTTTTATTCCAGAACACTCGCCCTTGTTTACTGTACGACTATCTGTTGAAAATTTATCAAAAAGAGATGATCTTACATGTTTTGTTTTGGAGTCATAATTTGTGTGTTTTAACACACTAGTCATAAAACTTGGTTGCGCATTTCGTATGAGATTGCACATCTCACACTGAGGGTTCATATTATATGGCCCACATATACACTTAAAAGACGATTTTTCAGAATTTTCAGAACTAGCATCTGCAATGGTCTCTGTATCTGATATTATTGGTGGTGTTCTTGCTCCGTTATCCAAATCATTATCAATTTCCACTTGAGTTGTAGAAGAAACATCAGATTGCTGAAATTCTTTTGAAAAATCCATTAATGAAACATCTTTTTTAAGATCAGGTTTCTTACATTCTTCTTTTGAAGAATTATTTGTTTTATCTGGAGATGTATTGTTTCCAATTACTACTCCAGGTATGTCTTCTAAACTACTTAATTGAAGTTCTTTTTCTCTCTTTGCCTGTTTCATTTCATTATCTGTAGATGATGGAATTTGAATTTCGGGTAAACGTGATAGCGGTTTTTCTATTACAGAATCAACTTGAGTCTCTGCTTGTACTTTGGTTGGTTCACATATTCGTAAAATATCAGCCTCTGCTTTAATGGAATTTTCACTTTTTGATTCAGATCTCACAGAAGAACTATGTTTCCTAGATGATCTATGTTCCTTTCTATGTCTATCACGATCTTTGTTTTTATCAGAATGCTTATGGCGATGTTTATCTTTCCTATGCTCTCTATGTTCTGACTTTTGATGTTTATCTGAGGAAGTAGACGATGAGGATGAAGATTTTTTAATAGCCAACATTTTCTTTTCTAATTCTTCAACAGAGTGCAATCTTCTCATATCAATTTTATCATGAGACTTTTTGTCAGATTTTTCCTTATCTGAAACACTATGCTTTCTATGTTTTTCTCTTTTGATATCACTTTTTGATCTTTCCTCAGATTTATGTTTATGTCTATCTTCTTTCTTCTTATCGTCGTCAGACCGATTTAGTTTAATTTTAATTCGTATTGGTATTGAATCCCCATGACGTTCCGGTTCAATGATAGAAACGCTTCGTTTAGATTCAGATTCTTTATATGTTTTGAAGGACTTTTTCGGCTCATCAAGTCCGCTAAGATTCTCTATAGTTGCTGATACAGGTACTGCGTTTGATATTGAGGAGGTATGCTTTATTCCTGGCATATGGTCTATGTCTGGATAATACTGTTTCAGACGAAGATGCCATGCTAAAAAAAGATATTTAGACCTTAGAAGTAAAAATGTTATTTTCAAATTTAAAAACGTCTATTATTTTATACAAATATAATCAGAAGCATATTATTAAATCATTTTTGCACATTCAAAATTGTTTTTGTAACGAGTGGCCATTTTATTAAAGCTACATTCATAAATTAGATATTAAACCATTTATAATGAAAAGAAAATCTGATCTGCATTGCTTTCTTTTCATTTTCTATGAAATATTTATATATACTTATTATAAAACTACAGATTGGAGGCAAACTGGTGTCATAACATCTTATGTAATGTCTTTTATATTCAGTGGTTTGATAGTAACATTGGTATTACATGCTAGAGTAAGTAACACGAAACCATGTTATTCTCCAGAATATTCTACCCTACATGTTTATACAGTACGTGCTATTTAGTGCTTTTTTCTTCTGTTTTTATGTGTATATCTTTCTTAACTAGGGTATTTGCATGGATCAGAGCATGCTTTTTAAATATTATGTGTATTGATATCTTTAAATCTTTCAATAGATGCACTAACTGAATATAAAAGACATTTATAGAACAGGGACTAAACCAACAAGCTTGCAAACTGTGCTTTATATAATTAGCAAACAAAAGTATTATCATGAAAGAAAGACAAAATCACTGCTATAAAGTTTAAATAAAAATAACTAGTGTTTGAAAGCAGTTTATAATAAAATTATCACTCACTACATATGTTTGATAATGACATACAGTTTCACGTAAAATTCGACCGATTCGTTTGTAATCTTGTAAATTGTTAAATGTTAATGCAAAGTGTATGATGCCACTAATATTTAAAGAGTGATTTACTTGAGCTCTCTCTTTCAGGTTCAAACCACACTTTGATTGATATACAAATTTATTTTTTAATAAACAAACAGTTTTTAATAAATCTAATAATGCCTCATAAATTTAATGTATCTTCAAAGGAAAAATACACATACACCATCCATATGCATAAATCGCGCGAAAAAAGTATAAATTGATTTACAAACTGAGTAAATCTTGTCCAATTTTACGTGAAATTTTTTATAAATAAGAAATATACATACACATACAGAGTGTTAGTTGTTTGGGATGGTGCTAGACTATTACAATGACATAAGCATTTAAGTATTTTTGCATCATGCCAACGGAAAATAGTAATGTTGCAGCAAATAACTAAATATCTTTAATGAAGAAGAAAATCTATCCGCCATTATATATATATATATATATATATATATATATATATATATATATATATATATATATATATATATATATATCTACATACATACAAAAAATTTGAATCAACCTCATATAATATACGATAAAAAGTACAAACATAATAATGTTAAAAGTTATGTTTTATTGTTAAAATTATCGTAATAAGTATAAAGAATAACAATTTAAACCTACCAAAAAGAAATTATATATAAATAATAATTATATATAATAAATATAAGAACAAACTTAAAATCTGTATAGAATTGTTGTTTTAACTTATTTGTGTTACTAATATTGTGTAATAAATAAATAAATAATGTAATTTCTAAAATTAATTCGTAAGTGTTATCGTATTTAGTATGCAATGCAATACAAACAAAAAATAATTTGATATAGATTGCCTAACCTACAATGGTTAGATATTCAAATCCTGAACGAACGATTTGATAACTAATCATTCTTTGTTAAGTAAAATGTCCTATTTAACTTATTCATATTTTAATGTTACAATAAAGCATATATTTGTAAAAAGTAAAACACACATGTGATTATAATCAATATATACTTATAAATGTAGTTATCAAACCGATTGTCTTTGTGGGTGTTAATAGAGTAAGAGGCAAAAGAAAGAAAACAAAAACGCTATATAATGACAAGCAATGGTCAAGCAAATAGTATAAATACATTGTAAAAATGTGTTAATTTCAAAGCTCACCAACACTCGTAACAGCTGTTACAGTTCTAAACTGATGAATAATATTCCGTGGCAAGAAGTAAATATCGTTGTCACAAAGTTGGATTCTAGCGTAAGTAACGCCTTCCCTTCGCAGTTGATTTAATTTTGCGTCTTCTAACCAGGTAACACATTGAGATATTGGTGGCTCGTGCAAATCTAATTGCAATTTTTCAGCTAAATAGTTAAAATCTTTTGCACTGAATGCTACAACATCTTTAGTGATACGATTAAATTCTTCTTCTTGTCCAGCTCTAACTGCCTTAAGTATACCTATTTTAAAATATTTATTCATTACATAATAAAATGCATATTATTTAAAAAACACAACAGATAGTTCTGGTTGCTACACTCATTGTTATCGCAATAGTTAGTTAACTTGACAGCTAAAGAGAAATAACGGTAAATCGTTGGGCCTATTTAGTTTCTGCTACAAAGTCCGCCGAACGGTGTTCTACTATTTCTCTGTAACTGTCAAAGTTAACTAATTAATTATTGCGATGACTATGAGTATAGCAACCGTCCCATAGCAAACTCACCAACAGCTGCTGTTGTCATTCTTTCCACACCAAGGCCTACATGATCAGCGTGAGCCTTTGTTCGATCTTCAAACATTGTTTCTCGTGCTTCTGACATTCTCGGCAAATATTGCAAGTTACGTAGTTCATTTATACCAGTTCTTAGAATTAAAAAAAGATTATAAGTTTTAGTTCTATAATAGAAAATAATTTAATGAACATATAAATACCTTCTACGTTTTTGTGCACTTCCTTTGCTGGTCAATTCTACTGTAGGAACAAGTTGTTCCCCAGGTCTTATCCATAAAATTGGACCATCATTTGATTCCGTTGGAGTCATATTTGTAGCCGATAATGAACCCCAGGGCATTGTCTTAAGAATTGAATAAAATGTACTGTCATAAAAAATTCCGGTAATCAAAATAATATTCTTTCATCGTTATATCAAATTGTTATAAAAGGAAGATATATGTATGTATGTATATATTATATATCTGATGCTGAGTCCTAACATCCATGACCTCCTACTGTATTGGCAGTTTTTGCGGTTTCTTGGCCTCAAGCATGCGACCACACCGCTGCCTAATAAGTTTATGATTACGTATTTACCTAATCACATTATTATATTATATTCTCGGCTATATTAAGAACAACTAAATTCAAAAAATAAAACTCTGGTCGCGAACCCGAAGACAAAACAGTCAGTGTAAGTATCAATGCTGTCTCCCACTACGTTGTCAATTGTTTTATAAGAATTATACTTTTATAATATGATAACCACTAGAGCATTTAAAAATATAATTTAAGTTACTTATTATGATGTTTGAAGAATATAAAGCATTTTACTACTAATGTACTCATTTAAAAAAATTCTAAATCCTTATAAGAATAAGGATAATAATAGTAATAGTCCTTATAAGAAAAATTGTTATTAGTATTAATGCAAACAATATAAACAAATTATGTAGGTTTTTAAAAATTCATTATGAAGATTAAAATTTTATTTTACATTGAATTTATTCAGCCATTTAAGAAACGACCCATTTGTTACATTGGTTGGATAATTGATTGATAATTCCAAACCTTTTTTCAGTGATGTTCTTCCAAATATACGAGTATTGGCAGTTCATGGTATCAATCCCTAACATAACTGTCCTACACTATTTGCTATACCGCAGCACGCAATATTACTTAGTTTAAGTTTTCGGATGAGACGATGTTATAACCGATGACTATTTGTTCCAGTCACATGAATGAATACATAAAACCCAATCTGAATCTGAACAGAGTGTTGTAGTAAACGAATCAACTAGCTACATCTGACATAGATAAAGATGAAATTACTATCTCAGGATATATTTAGTTTGCTGTGTTACAAACTTAATTAAGAAATAAAAATGAACATTATTTTATTAAATTAATTTAATTGCATTATTTAAATTATTATTTCATTAAATTATTTTAATTCCAAATGTAAAATTATGGAAAGAGTATACGATAAGAGGACTTCACACGATCAGATACGAATTGGACTCAGATGAACCGTCCGTTTATCGTATCCGTAAACACTAAAATTTATCGAGAACTCTAAACACTAAAAGATATCGAATAGTACAGGAAGAACATACTGTCGATAAGATATTGTATACGTAATAGGATCGTAATAATCTGATCGGATCGTGTAAACTGAAATCTGAAGAAAATAAAAATTGGAAATTGAAGATATGGTCTAAATCTGACCTAAATATATAAATATATAAATAATAGCGATATTAATGAAATTTGTAATGTTAAGTGGGCTCTCCGGAAATAGCGTCGTAAATCAAGTAATTTCTTTGTGAAAATTTGCGGAGTTTTAGTGAATTTTTATGATTTTGTTTTTTTGTCAAAAGTTATCGGCTTAGGATTAAAAACGAGTATGCACCTCGAAAGAATGTACTGATCTGGCGTGCAAGATAATCGCTTTACTGTTATCTAAACAAAAAAAAATGTTTCAAAGGACACGTTCCATATTTAAATAGACCTCTATAAAAATTAAAATTTGAATTAAGTTCACACTTGAAAGAGAAAGTATAGAGATAAATATAATTAAAGTTTAAGTAACCATATGTTATATGGTATATTTTTGATTGTATATTTATTTATATTATATACTATATTATTTTTGTGGCATAATATAGAAGCTATTGAAAAAAAAAGAACAAGTGCAACATATATCATATTAAATACTTACTAAATGTAAAAATGGATTTTCTTCTAAGCGCCCTAGCAAATCAGGAAAGTACCCACCAACTTCTTCATGCACTGTGCCAACCAGACTTATTTGGTGTAGAGGTCCGTACCTAATTGTTCCATTACAGTATGTTTTAACAACATGCTCTCTATACTCTCTCATAGTGCAAGTTTCAATATCTGATCCACGTGCAAGAAACCCATTTTTCACTGTCAAAGATGGGTAATGTTCTGCCATATAATCTAATAAATCTGGTAAATAAGCAGCAGCATTATGCACAATACCCATTACATGATTCGCTTTTCCATTTTCATCTTCACTAAAAACGATATTGAAGTATTCAATAGCCAGTTCGTTCACTTGTTCTTTTGATAAAGTATCAATTTCATCTTGATACATATGCACAACACTGGCTCCACCGTTTGGGTAAGTTTCAATTCGAATAAATCTGGCATACTTTAATCCTTCCAAGCCATTATCTGTGCAGTTTATATTTCGTGGAAGAGCAGGATGTTTTGCAGATTCCATTTTAAATTTAACTAGTTTCTCTGTATCTCTATCTCGTTTGCATTGAACTCCTATATTTGCACGTTTAATTTTTGATCTTTTATAGCATCGTGAACATTGGCTTCTACGTTCTGAACTTGACTTATTAGATTCCTTATGGCGATTTGAACCACTTGAATGTCGACTATCTCCTGATTGTCTATGCGAATGTTTTTCATCAGACTCAACTCTTGTAGAACCTTCAGTTTTGCACTTATGAAAGTGTGCATCTCTAGATTGTCTTTTATCATTCTCTTGTGGTATTTTTACATCTTCCTTTAATGAATGAACTTTTACTGAAGGCGATTCTGTTGCCAAAAATTCTTTTTTTAAAGAATTGTCACGTATGTCGTGTGAACAATCAAAAAAACTGTCGTTTATTGTATTTACCTCACGTAATACATGCTTATTATCGTCTTTATTTTCTGAAATAATATAATCGGAGTCAGTGAAACATTCCACTAAATTATCAACACCAACATTTTCGATATTGTCTTGCTTTATTAAGTCATGTGTTTTTTCGCAAAGGAGTTCAGGGCTATCACAATTTATATCTTTTACTTCCATAATAGCACAAACTTCCATAGTTTCAAAACATGTCTGATCTTCGTTTTGATTATGTTCAACTTTTAATTCAGAATCTGGAAACCTTAATTCAACCTCTGTGTTTGAGAATATATCATTTGCACTATCTTCAATTTTAACATTAGTTATATTATTGCTAATATTTTCGTAGATAAAATCTGTTATTGCATCATTCGATTTTAGTGACTGATCTGTCAATGTTTCTTGAGGAATACTTGTAGGCTCTTCAGAACGCTGTGATCTGTGAGAATTAGTTACATCTTTCGTATAATACTTACCGCTATTACTTGACTCAGACTTAGAACGTTTAGATGGATGTTTATCAGGTCTATCACTTTTGTGTTTATGTTTTCTTTCTGATTTAACATGCTCATATTTATTTCCGCTGAAGTCTGTAACATGTATAATAACATAAGACTTACATTTTATTGTAGTTTTACTTAAATATTTTCCAACTTACTATGATTATATGCTCCTGACATTAGTTCTTTGCTTCGTGATCGTTGCCTCCGATCTACAGAGTGCGGTGGGGGGCCAGGACGGCCTTCAGACGTTTCTATATAACCAGAACGAGATAACTTCCGATAATCATGAGTAACACGGCGTCGCTTTGCATGTTCCGTGGTATCAATAACTGTTTTCACTGAATCACAAGTTTTTAACAAGTTAACAGGTCCGTCTATATTCGCAAGTACATCTGCGTAAGAATCAGACGCCATTGTCAATGATTTCAAACAACTTAAACTTTTAGTAGTGACAACGTTTACATTCATAGAATCATCGATTACACTGTTTATAAATTCATTATCTGGTACGTCACTCACATTATTTATTTTTATCACATTATTTTCATTAGTTGTTGATGTAATATTTTTTTCTGCATGGTGATCACACAGAACCCCAGCCATAACGCCATTTCAAGAAAACAGATTTTAGGTGTTATTATGTAGTACTGATTATTATCGTAAGCTACTCTGCATCTCTGGTAACCTAGCGATCATGTCACTTAGTTAAAACTTATAATAACAGACCCATCTAATCATTGTAATATGATATTCATGGTGTTTTCGTAAGTTAATGGTGGTACATTTGAATACTTCAAATTTTCTTTGAGTTATTATTATTCCTTAAACAAAAAGTTAATAGAATTAAGAATAACGTTTACATTCTTCTCTTTCTCTCTTCTTCTTTCTTTCTCTTTTTTCTTCTTCAAAAAATATCTTTTTTTTTAAATGTATGACTACCACCAAAACATCAATTTTATAAATAAAGTATAATACTCTCTTACATACTATCACATACTATACTCAATTTGATAATGTATATCTGTTCGAAACTCAATATCAAAAATCCTAATACAGTGGCGAATTTAGGTCAGTGAAGGCCTCAGGTACAGAAGAAATATTCCCTCACATTAATTATCCACGCACGCAGTTCGGAAAATTTTATAACTTATTTTTCACTATGAAGTAGTCATTGTAAAAAAAAATATCCCAGCATTAAGTGCAAAATGTTAATTGTTGAATTAAAAGATTTCAATTTAAAGTAAACAAAGTATTGAAAATATGATTACTGACTGGAAGGCGCGAATGCAACGCGCTTTAAATATCTAATGTAATTTTAATGCGTTATTATTTATTTAAACGATAATATTTATATTTAATCGTTCAAAATTCTTTTATCTTCAATTTTGGATTTTAGAACTACTAAAGTGTATGGCCACATATTTTTTTTAATTTAAACCTTCCTTTATTATTGTATTTTCAACAAAATTTAAAATATTTTTTAAACTATAAAAGTTCTTAGTTAAATAATAATAAATACCCCCGTCGCAAAGCGACTTCATTTTAGTATGTATTGGTGTGTATGATTTGAATTCAATAAAATAATTCGTAATTTCATTTCAAATTTTAGTTCCATTTTGAAATTGAAATATTTAACTCTATATATCTACATGTTCTATATACATTTTACATATAAAAACAAATGATTTTTCATATAAACTGACTAAAAAAATATATTTTGTGTAATTTATTCGTTAGTTGAGCAACTTTGATTTGTAAATTAGGTACCAAAGTTAGCCCATTTCCAAAATTACAACTTTTTAGCACAATTTTTACCCTTGGCAAAAACCGCCCCCGTGCCCCTGAATAAAATTTTTGAATTATTATTTTTTAATATGATATTCAATTATTAGACAATCAAAAATTTGAGCTTTCTCCAAAGTTTCCTACCGGGCCCCCTAATTTTCTCAGTGCCCCTTTTATAAAATTTTGAATTACTAAATTTGAAATATGTTTGAATAAGAATTAACGAGTTAAGGTGCACATGATTCAATTAAACTGATCAACAATTGAAGAAGAAATTTATGTTTTTCTACAAACGTCAAATAATAAATAGCGCGAAATATCCATTTATAAATTAATAGTAAAACATTTGGAAGATCTCAGTTTTAAAATGCCGCTGAATGCAGGTGTGAAAAAGGCTGTATTGCATTTATTATCACTTCAACTAAAAAAAGAATTAAAAATAGTGTTATCAAACATGAGAAAGAAACGTAAGATGTTAAATTAGGTGCATCCGAAACATTAGTAAAGGACAAAGTGCAAAGTGCGTTAAAGGACAAAGAGCAAACTAAACATTTTAGGATACCTGAAGAAAAATTTATTTAATTATATATAATATATATTTTTATTATTTGTATATTTATATTTATTTTATTTTAAAATAAACTTTTTTTTATAAGTATATGGAACGAAAACAAACAAAATCACAAGAATTGTAACGTAAAATTATATAATGACCACTGGTCAAACACTGCAACAACTGTCAAATGTATTCAAATGAAGAAGAAAATGGCAGGAATCCCATGAGACTTGAACCATTCAACAGTTGATGAAATGTATATGTTCCTATTTGTTCTCTATGCGCATACGTTAAAAGTGTAAGCTGTCTAGATACAATAAATATTAATATTCTAATAAGATATAACAAAGAAAATATATGTAAAGAAATTAATTTTTTTATTAAATTTCAGTGACCGTTCAATGAAACCTATACTCATGAACACCATAGATATCGATGTAGGGATAACGGCCAACACAGTTAATATTTGGACTGGACAGAACTCACGTTTTTAGTTATATTGGTATTTATATATAGTTTATTTATATTTATACATATCTACATTATTCTACATCAATATAATGTCATATTTAACAACTGTCACGTATTATATCTAGACAGTTCTGACTTGACAACTGTCACTTTCGACGCATGCGCATAGAGAACAAATAGGAACATATAACTTTCTCTGTCGAACACATTTTGGACACACTTTCAGGTCCAGCATTCTCTCCATCTCTGCTTACAAATTCAGTTGTTCTTATTCTTCTTTTCCATGAACCAAGACCGTTCAACTAAAATCGCCCCGTGAGAACGCGTGGTATAATAAATAATAAATTAAATAAATAAAAGACGACACAGTGGGCGAGAGCATTGATGCTTGACGCCGACTGCTGTGTCTTCGGGTTCGATCCCCGGACCAGATATATATTTTCTGGGTTTGGTTATTATGAACTTATATTGATTATGGTCATATATAATCGTACAGTTATTAGGCAGTGGTGTAGCCCACATATATGAGGCCACGACACCATAAATACTGCCAACATTGAAGGAGGTCGTCGGTGATAGGACTCAGCATCGGAAATAGGCCGACGTTAAATAAAAAAAAAAAAAAAAATAAATAAATAATTTGATATTAATAAATCATACATAGAGATATTGTTTAGAAAGTTTTTATTAGAATATTATGAACTAATGTAAACTGAACATAAACTAATTTATAATTAGTTATTTTTGATTTAATTTTAATGATTTATTTTTAGATATTGACAATTCAGAAGATATATTTGTTATTTAAGAAATACAAAATAATTTTTTTATTTAGAACTGTATTTGATATATATGATATAATTGTCTTTATTTAAAAACAAAAATTTTAAAATTAGTCTAACAAATTATTATACCATAGGAAAACATTCCTAAAAACACAAAAATCTAGTTACATTTAAAAAGAAAACAAATATTGCATAAATATATGTGTATATGTATATATTATTATAAAAATATATAAAGAATTATATCTTATTTAAAATTAAAGCAGATTTTATTCATTTTAAATATTGTGCAATTAAATCTTTTTTAGTTTTGTCTACATGAAAATGCATAAACTCTTTGTGCTTTAATGTCAATTCACCTGCAGTTGAATACTCCAAAATCTAAAAACAAACACAGGTGAATGCAAAATTAACAAAACAAATTCATTTAATAGCATGGATTAAACGGACCTTTTAAAGTTTGCTTGTAAATTTATTAAGCACTGGTTTCAATAAGTCAACGACATCACCAGCCACCACCAACCACTTCCTCCATGACCATAATTATGAATAACCTGGACTTTTCCCGTAGTGTCTAGCTCCAAGCGAACTCCAGATCTTCCAGGACGCAGACCAACCCACTCACGAAGAAAAGTTGCATTCTACAAGAACAAGTTATTAAGAACACTTATTTACTATGAGTTAAATTTACTATTTTGATGTGATTTTACTTCCAGCCCGGGAATGAGTTTCTCACAGCCTTTTTTAATGAATTGTGTATCTTCCTTGTCCGGCTCTTCGTTATAGTCACCTTCCTGATGAGTGCCTCCGAGGACGACAGTGTCAACACTAAACAACGGTATTTTAAATTATTTAGCAACAAATGATAAACATTAAAATAGCACCTTACTTAGGAATAATGTAATGGCCGTCATCGCTTTCGTCCAAAAATGTTCGGAACAACCATGGGGCAGAAACCTGGAATTAAACAACGAAGACAAATTGTTTTGAAACGAAATAATACGCAATATCTTACCCGCATGATTTCACCCCTGATTGGAGTCATTATTATACGACATTATTTTACGAAAAATAATACAGTTATTACTGTGGTTTAAAGTATTTTTTTAAATGACTTTTCAAAGCGCCTGATCCTCAACCTAATACTATAACACATAGATTTGCTTATTGTTTAAAGTATTGTTTTAAATGACTTTTCAAAGCGCCTGATCCTCAAGCTAATACTATAACACATAGATTTGCTTATTCATGGACATTTTAAAAAACAGATTAAAATTCATTTTCTTGAAAAGTTTTGATGCAGTTATATTCCTTATGTTCTAAAATAAGAAACTGCTTCATTACATTTTAAATATCTACGCGATCTTGGCTTTTATGCGACCTGTTTTATTTTCATGGACATTTTTTACTAAAATTTTTTTTTTGATTTCTTGAATTTTTTTGATGCAGTTATGTTCGTTAGGCTTTAACTTGAAGAACTGCTTCATTACATTTTAAATATCTTCGCGATTCTGGCTGTTATGCGACCTTTTTTGGATTTCTTGAAATTTTTTGATGCAGTTTTGTTTACTAGGCTTTAAATTAAAGAACTGCTTCATTACATTTTAAATATCTACGCGAATCTGGCTTTTTAAGCGACCTTTTTTGAATTCATGGACATTTTTGTTCTAAAATTTTTTTTTGGATTTCTTGAATTTTTTTGATGCAGTTATATTCGCTAGGCTTTAAAGTAAATAACTGCTTCATTACATTTTAAATATCTACGCGATTCTGGCTGTTATGCGACCTTTTTTAAATTCATGGACTTTTCTTTCTAAAAATTTTTTTTGGATTTCTTCAAATTTTATGATGCAGTTATGTTCGCCAGGCTTTAAGTTAAAGAACTGCTTCATTACATTTTAAATATCTACGCGTCTCTGGCTTTTATGCGACCTTTTTTAAATTCATGGACTTTTTTTTCTAAAATTTTTTTTTGGATTTCTTCAAATTTTTTGATGCAGTTATGTTCGCTAGGCTTTAAAATAAAAAAACTGCTTCATTACATTTTAAATATCCACGCGATTCTGACTTTTATGCGACCTTTTTTAAATTCATGGACTTTTCTTTCTAAAATTTTTTTTTGGATTTCTTCAAATTTTATGATGCAGTTATGTTCGCCAGG